>CM024761.1:141265988-141475145 GCA_014218235.1 Colocasia esculenta
AAGTTACCATAACGATTTCCTTAGAGTTCATAACGACTTGATAAGTATCATAACGTTTCTTTAGAATTCACAACGACTTGCTTTGTATAATGATTTGTTAAGTATTCACATCGATTTCTTCGAAAACACAACAATTTGCTTTGTGCAACGTTCATTAAGTGTTCATGATATATCTTCTGTCCATAACGATTTGCTATGACTCATAACGATTTCATAAGTCATATAGTCATAACGATTTCATATCTTGATATCTTATTCATCTTAAAAGCGTTGACTAGTCAAAGTCCACGTAGACATCTCTCTGACGCTTTTGCATTTATGAGATCTGAACGTATCTCTGCATGCATGCAGACCATATCGTGCCTACTCTGATTACGTCTTTAGACTTAAGCTATTTTGCATTACTATTTCATGTCTATTGCTACTGACGTTGACTGACATCAGAGACAGCTTAGCTGTCTGCTATTTGAGATTGACATTTGTGCAGACCTCTGAACTAGCTTCATGGTACAACGTTAAACAAATAGAAGCCAACAGGATATTTCTGAAGATCTCATCTCTTTGCGTGCTCAAGTGATCAAAAGACTGTTGACTGGAAGCTTCCAAGACTCCAGATGTCATTCAGTCTAACGACTACTCAAAAGAGAGACAACGGACACTTCAACGTCTACATTTCAAATTGAAGATATAAATTCAAGTCAGAAGAACAGAAGAAAAAAGAGATCGCGCATTCAAGCATTCAAATTCTTCTGAAGAAAGTCCAGAGCCAAGAACTTCATTCCACTTAGCTTTTGCTCTTTGCTCTCCACTAGTTTGTGAAAATCTTGAGAGAGCCTGTGTAGTTCTGAGAGTGTGCCTTGTTAAATCTCTTTGCTCTCAGTTCTAGTTGCTTCAGATCCTTGCTTGTCAAAAGCTTGATCTAGGGGCTTGAAATTCATTCATTCTCTTTGTGTTGTTCCCTTCGGTTGTGAAGGAAGACCTGGTGGTATCCAGGGTGTTGTTCCCTTCGGTTGTGAAGGAAGACCTGGTGTGGTATCCAGGGTGTTGTTCCCTTCGGTTGTGAAGGAAGACCTGGTGGGGTATCCAGGGTGTTGTTCCCTTCGGGTGTGAAGGAAGACCAGCTGAGCTGGGTGTTGTAGCGTCCTTAGGGGGACTGTACCCTAGTTAGTGAAATCCTGAGTTGTTGCTCAGGGACTGGACGTAGGACTCCTAAGGAAAGGAGGTCCGAACCAGGATAAACCTTGTGTTGTGTGATTGTCTCTTTGTGTGTTTGATATTTAAACTAACAGTCACTAACCTACTTCGAAGAACGTTTGTGTGAATGTTTTTAGTTACAGGTATCTTCTAGATTAATTTTTAAAGACCCATTCACCCCCCCTCTGGGCTCGTCAACTGGGCAACAAGTGGTATCAGAGCGAGTCTCTTCGACAAAGAAAGGATCCAACGATCTGAAGAGTAAAGATCCATGGCAGCCCAAGGTAACTTTGAAGGTCAGTCTGTCAACCGACCCCCTCTCTTCGATGGTGAAGATTATCCTTACTGGAAGACCAGAATGGAATACTTTCTACAAGGGCACGACTATCAAATTTGGTCCATAGTAGAAGAAGGTGATCTGGTAGTCACAAATGAGAAAGCACAATGGACAGATGATGACAGGAAGAAGATTTCCCTTGAATTGCAAAGCAAAGAGCATCCTATGCTGTGCTCTAAGTAAGAAGGAATTCAACAGAGTTTCAGCCTGCAAATCCTCAATGGAAATGTGGGAAAAGCTCAGGATTACTTATGAAGGCACAGACAAAGTAAAGGAGACAAGAATCGACATTCTTGTCACTCAATATGAAAGATTTCAGATGCAGTCAGGTGAGTCCATAACTCAAATGTTCAGCCGTTCACGACATCACAAATGGACTAGCTAGTCTAGGGAAAACCTATGAGATGGAGACATGGTAAGGAAATTCTTAGATCCTTACCATCCTCATGGACCCAAAGGTCACAGCAATAGAAGAAGCTAATGACCTGAAGAGAATGTCTGTAGAAAAGCTCATTGGGTCCCTCATGGCCCATGAGATCAACATGGAAAGGCTAGGAGAGTCCTCTAGCAGAAAGAAGCACTCCAACGCCTTAAAAGCTGAAGAAGATTCACCAGAAGCAAGTTCAGCTGAAAGTGAAAGTGATGCAGACAGCGAGAATGAGGAAGCTATGCTATCTAGAAAATTACAGCGAATTTGGCTAAGAAGAAGAAATTCCAATCTGGTAGAAGGCACTTCAAAAGGAACAAGGAATTCAAGAAGCCAGATGGAAAAGAAATAAAGAAAGGAGAACCATCTGCTATGAATGTAAGAAGCCAGGACACATTAAAACTGAGTGTCCAAGTTAAAGAAGCCGGAGTTCAGGAAGAAGGACAGTTCCAAGAAGTTCAGAAAGTACAAGAAGAAGGCGATGGCAGCAGCATGGGAAAACAGTAGTGACTCAGACAGTGAGTCAAGTTCCTGCAGTGATGAAGAAGAGGCCAACTTGGCCTTCATGGCAAATACTGAAGATAAGGTAACTTCTGACTCCTCTTTTGATTCATGCAATGATTCAGATTCTGATAGTTTAGAAGAGGCTTTCAACGAACTATATGAAAAATATAAAGAAGTAACCAAATTATTAAAAGTAAGCAAGAAAAACATAGTCTGTATAGAAAATACAAACTCAGATCTAAAATCAGAAAATGAACAATTAGAAAGTCAAATAATGAACTTAAAAGAAGAAATGAACTGTTATGTGAAGACCTAAAAGCTAAGAATGAACAAATAACTAAATTAGAGAAACAAGTAAGTTCAGATGAACTGAAAACTGAAATCAAAACACTAACAGAAGAAAATATACAGTTATCTAGCACATTAGAAAAATTCACTAATGGTAAAAACTCCCTCATATTAAAAGGTGCTAGAAGATCAGGTAAGAAGAAAAATGGATTAGGATATACACCCCCAGATAATGAAGAAACCATAATTTATCCTAAAACATATCCAACACCAAAATTTGTACCTGAACAAGATACATCATACAAAGCTGATTTCAGATATATAGAAAAAGTAACCAAATTATCCTGCTGTAGTCACTGCAACAAGTTAGGACATATCATAACGACATGCCCAACAAGACATAAAAATGGATAATAAAAGGCAAAATAAATGATACTAACCCATCAGGACCCAAAAGAATTTGGGTACCTAAAACTTGATGTTTTATTTCAGGACATCTCTCGAGCATCCAAATGGTATTTGGATAGCGGGTGCTCAAGGCACATGTCAGGAAACCAGAAGTTATTCTCTCATCTCCAAGCTGAAGAAGGAACAGTTACTTATGGAGATAATGGGAAAGGAACCGTGATAGGCAGTGGCTCTGTGAATAACAAAGGAAAAACAGTCATAGAAGATGTGTTATTAGTCAAGGGATTGAAGCACAATCTCATTAGCATTAGCCAGCTGTGTGACAGAGGCCATCAGATCAAGTTTCAAGAGTCGAAGTGCAGCATACTGAAGGATGGAGCAGTCATCTTTGAAGCTAATAGAGAAAAGAATTTGTATGTGCTCTATCTTGAAGAACTCAAGGTTCAGAATGTTTGTCTGGCAGCAAATAAAGATAAATCTACAGAATTATGGCACAGACGACTTGGACATTGCAGCATAGATGGCATGAGAAAATGCTGAAGAAGAATCTTGTGGAAGGTCTACCTAAGGTTAGTACAAAATTGGATGGTGTATGTAAACCTTGTGCTAAGGGAAAGCACACCAAAGGCTCCTTCAAGTCAAAGACGGTGGTGACCACCTCAAAACCCTTAGAGCTCCTTCATATGGATCTATTTGGGCCAATGAGGACTACCAGTCTTGGAGGAAAGAATTTTGGATTTGTCATAGTTGATGACTACTCAAGATTCACATGGGTATCATTCCTAGAGCATAAAGATGACACTTTTGAAAACTTTGTTAGTTTCAGTAAGAAGGTCCAGAAAGATCAAAAGTTCAGCATTGTGTCTATCCGATCAGATCATGGTGGTGAATTTCAAAATGAAAAGTTTGCTAGATTTTGTGATGATCAGGGAATTGAGCATAATTTCTCAGCACCAAAGACACCACAACAAAATGGTATTGCTGAGAGGAAGAACAGAACCCTATTGGATATGGCAAGAACTATGCTCTCAGAATATGATCTGCCAAGATATTTTTGGGCTGAAGCAGTCAACACAGCAAGCTACATTATCAACCGAGTAATGATCAGGCCAATCCTGAAGAAGACTGCATATGAACTATTCAAAGGGAAGAAGCCAAAGATCAGCCACTTCAGGACTTTGGATGTCCTTGCTTCATTCACAACAATGGAAAAAGGGACATTGGTAAGTTGGATGCCAAATCAGATGAAGGCATCTTTATGGGGTACACCTCTAAACCCAAAGGCTATAGAGTATTAACAAACGTACTTTATTGATTGAACAGTCTGTACATATTATTTTTGATGAAACTAACCCTTCCTTGAGAAAGGAAGTAGATAGTGACAATGATGATGCAGATGAACTGTCCAAGAAACTAAAAGATACATCAATTGAGGACAAGGATGATCCACCTCTGGAAGAATTGCAACAAGAAGAAGTTACTCATGAAAACCTTCCAAAGGAGTGGAGATACAAGAAAGATCACCCACTTGAGAATATTATTGGTGATCCATCCATAGGGGTAAGAACAAGAGGTAATGTTATTCCTTGTGATTACCTAGCTTTTGTTTCTCAAATAGAGCCTAGGACAGTCAATGAAGCTCTTTCTGATGAATCTTGGATAGTAGCCATGCAAGATGAATTAAATCAATTCAAGAGAAACCAAGTATGGTCACTTGTTCCTAGACCATCCAGTCATTGGCACCAAATGGGTGTTCAGAAATAAACTGGATGAAACTGGTGCAATCTTAAGAAACAAGGCCAGATTGGTAGCTCAAGGCTATTCTCAAGAGGAAGGCATAGATTTCGATGAAACCTATGCACCTGTAGCTAGACTTGAGGCCATTAGAATATTACTTGCATATGCATCTGCTTTGAATTTAACACTATTTCAAATGGATGTTAAATCCACATTTTTAAATGGTTTTATAAAAGAGGAAGTTTATGTGGAGCAACCTCCGGGTTTTGATGACACGGAATTTCCTAATCATGTTTTCAAACTTCACAAGGCATTATATGGTTTAAAGCAAGCACCTAGAGCCTGGTATGAAAGGCTTAGTTCTTTTCTTTTAAACCATGGTTTCAGTAGAGGTCAAGTAGATAGTACTCTTTTTATAAAGTCAAAGGTCAAACACATTCTATTAGTCCAAATTTATGTAGATGATATTATCTTTGGGTCTACTGATGAATCCCTTTGCAAGTACTTTGAAAAGTTGATGCAGGGAGAATTTGAAATGAGCATGATGGGAGAACTTAATTACTTCCTTGGACTTCAAATCAAACAAGGAAAGGAAGGAACTCACATCTGTCAAGCAAAGTACACAAAAGAACTCTTGAAGAAATTTGGATTCGAAAATACCAAGCCACTGTCACCACCAATGAGTACATCAACAAGAATGGACAGTGACAAAGATGGTAAGAAAGTAGATCAAAAGATCTACAGAGGTATGATAGGTTCACTTCTTTATTTAACAGCTAGTAGACCTGATATTTTATTTAGTGTATGCATGTGTGCTAGGTATCAGCAGATCCTAAAGAATCACATTTAATTTCTATGAAAAGAATATTTAGATATTTAGCAAGATCTCATGACTTAGGTCTATGGTATCCAAAACATTGTGAAATTAACTTAGTAGGTTACTCTGATGCTGACTATGCTGGATGCAAATTAGATAGAAAAAGCACCAGTGGTGGTTGTCAATTTCTTGCAGGATGTTTAATATCTTGGTCTTCAAAGAAACAAAATTCAGTAGCACTATCTACTGCTGAAGCTGAGTACGTAGCTGCTGGAAATTGTTGTACACAACTCTTATGGATAAAGCAACAACTTGAAGATTTCGGATTAAACATCAAATCCATCCCACTGCTGTGTGACAACACCAGTGCCATTAATCTCACCAAGAATCCAGTTCAGCACTCAAGGACCAAACATATTGAGGTTATATATCATTTTATTCGTGATCATATTGCAAATGGAAATATTGAAATATCATTTATTGATACAAATGGCCAATTAGCAAACATTTTCACAAAAGCCTTACCTGAAGAGAGATTCACATCTCTTAGAAGGGAATTAGGCATGTGCAATTTGTGATAAAAGTTTGCTTACAAATGGCACATTAAATTTCAGAATTAAGTAATTTTTCCCTCCATGGCGTTAAGCAAAAGAAATTCAAATTATCCTTGTAACCGCTCTCTCATTGAAGTCGGTTTGAATAGTCAACACCTTTTGTCATTTTCCACCGCCTTTTGGCGCTCACTTTCCACATCGCATTAATATATTCATAAAATCAATGACAGAACGATTCGTATCTCATCGTCTACCTTTTCCCCTTTTCATCCTGTCGCATGAGCCGATGCCCTAACAACTCATATCTCAACCCTCTGCAAATTTGAACCTTCCTCCTCCTTCCTGCAAAATTTCTTGAGGGTTCCTTCTCTTCCCCTTCCGTCTCAACCCTCCAGAGTCTTTCCCACCTGAATCCATGGCCGCACTAGTCATCACCGGCAGTTTGGGTGGCTACAGCGCCGAGTTTCTCACTCCTGAGCAGCAGGAGAGGTTTACCTTTGTGAAGACTAAGCTCTGTGGAAATAAAGAAGTCGATGTTGCTAATCTGAGGAAAAAATGGAATGAGCAGCGTGGCAGACTTGATCAATCAGATGCAGTGGTCGGGAGTCACCACCTTTTCAGAGGTTAGTTATCCAAACCTAGTAAAGCATTCTTCGTTTGTATGAGAACAGAGGAAGATGGGTCCCTAGTTTCTTCAGTGAAGGGAACCATGATTAGAATAGACTCTGAGTTACTGAAGATGTTGTTTGATGTGAAGACTTTCGGATTTAGTGGGGTTCACACTGTGGACGCCCAAGTGAAAGGTTTGGGAATTGTAGGACCGGGCTTCAAGCTAAGGGATGGCAAGCTGGATATAAATCAATTAACTGCTTTCAACTGCCTCCTTCATTTTATTGTCTGTCAAATCTTAGTTCCAGAAGTGCAACATTTTCTTCTTGCACAAAGGCCGACTCCGACATGATGTACTGGGCCATTCAAAATAAGGAGATAAATATGTCCGCAGTGATGATGGAAAGAATGAAATTTCAGAGATCAGATTTGGGACACCAAGAGCAAGTTAAATGTGTCCCTGCCCTATGCCCACCTACTTACCAAGATCTTCAAACACTTCGGTGTTGATCTTTCTGGGGCAGTTGTAGAGAAAATGGGCCAAGCAATCAAGTCCAAGAACCTGAAGAAGAGTGGCTTCTCTATGGAAAATGGTGTATCATCCAAGGCTTCTGTTGTTGAAGGTGAAGCCATCATCGACGACACCTCAGTTGTTCATCAGGAGATGGGATCAGCGGATATGATTCCAGAATTGCCAGTGGAGTCAGTTTCAGCTCCAGCAGTTGGAGCAGCAGAATCATCAGGCCCCTCTTTAGCAGAAGTTCAGTCTGAAATTGCAGTGGAAGAAGAAAGGATATCAGAACCAGCTTCAGAATTTCCAGAAGAATTAGTTGTAAATTTTGCAGAAAGGAGAATTGAGGATATTCTCCCAGAGGACATTTTTCCAGTTGAGGACCCACTACCCTCAACTGTTGTTGCATCTATTCTTTCAGACATTATTGATTCAATTCCTTTCACCTCTAGTGCTCCAGAATCCAATGGCAGAGTTGCAGAAGAGGCTGTGGCATCAGGCCACATTGATGAACCAATGGAAGATGTTCAAGTAGAGGTAGAGCACCCAACTGCTCAAGGTGACTCTGTGATGGAAGATGCTCCCATTCAGGGGGAGCAAGTATCAAATGAAGAAGATGCTCCTATTGAGGGGGAGCTATCAAAAGAAGGTTCAGCAGAAACAACTCCAGTTGTTGATGGTCAGGAGGAAAGACATAAAGATTCCCAAAATTTGGATGACAGAGAAGGAGAGATTGCAAGCTCTTCGAGCTCAGATGATGATCAACCTCCTCCAGCAACAGAAGGCAAGAAGAAAGGAAAAGAAGTTGCCTCTGAAGTTCCTCTCCTGGCTGATATACCTTTTGAGAGGCAGGTCAAGCAGAAAATTGTCATAAATTTGAAGCCAGTGATTGAAAGGCTGAATGTGCAAGGAGAGCTATTATGTACTCTCTAGTCAGATGTAAACTCTATATTTTTGAGTCAAGCTTCAGCCAACAAAGAATTGGGACAAATCAGAAATGCTATGAAATGGTTTAATAAAGAAATGAGTAGCATGAAAGGCATGCTCTCGGATATTATCAAGGTAGTTGGAGTTCACGCTCCTCCTCCTCTAGAAGCTCAGGAGCCTGGAGAAAATGTGTCTGGGCCATCAGGGCCAGCACCAGAAGCAGCAGCAGCACCAAAAGAGGTAGGGCCAACAGGGCTAGCTGATCAGGTTGAAGGGCCAACAGGGCCATCATAGGGCAGACCCTTCTAGTCCTGCCCCCAAGAAGAGGAAGCTTACTTCTACTTCCTCACTCTCCTCTGAACCCAAATACCCACCTTTGTGGTTTTCTCTCACAGTGGACAACAAACATCCCTCACTGTATAGAGAATATCTCTCAAAGGTTGTTTTTGCAACTATCATTAACCTTCCCGTTCTTAATCTCATAGATCATTTACACATCATTCTACCCTACACTTCTCTTTCCAAATCCGAAAAATCCAAAATCTTCTCTCTTGCCCACTCCAAATCTGAAGAGCAGTGGGGCAAAGGTCACAAGGATCTCCTAAAGAAATTCATTCTTGCCAAATCTGCTAGATTCCCTCCAAGGGACCACTCCCTGACCTTATCAGAGTGGTTCAGGATCTACCATAGGGAACTTGGGCACCCTATATTCAAAAGGAAATCAAAATGATCAGGCACTTCATGCTATTCAACAACTACAGATATACTCATAGACTTCCAGAAGTTCAGCTCTGTCAGTTCAGAAAGGCCATTTCAGCTCTGACTCCGGATATCTCTCAATCTTCAGATGTTCAGGTAGATTTTGCTACCCTCCAAGTACCTGAAGAGATAGCCCTTCCTCAAATTCACTTTCTAGTTATGGAGTCCTCCGTAGGATCCATCATCTTTGAACGTTTTGCTAGAGTAATGGGCAGAATTAAAGTACAGAAAGGCTGCCTGGTTGCTTTTTCTAAATTCCTGTTTAGGGAATATCACCAGGGGCATGTAAGTGCTGAATTTCTAGCCCCTATTCTATCTGAATGTGAAAGGCTGACATCTTCTGAATGGTCCAAGTTCTACCCCCTGTCAACTCAGCAACTATTTGACATCAATGAAGTTCAGGCCAGAGAAGGCAAACCAGCCATTTCTCCAGCTACTTTCCTAGATATGAATTCCATTCATCTTTTTGATGACCCCTTCAAGGTCTGGGAGGAAAGATACAAAGTATATGTGGCTATGCACAAAGCTCTCAGAGATAACCACAACCACTACCCTGTCACCATGGACCAATTCCTCACCTGTGCCAGCTTTGGGACTCGTCGATTTCTCAAGATGAACATGGACAAGAATGCATATGCTGATCTTCTCTATTAGCACCTAGATCTTCATCTCAAAAGGATGGCTTCCACCATGGGACCATCCTACTCTGTATCCTTTGGAGTCTTCAAAACTCTTTTTGAAAAGCAGGAAGCATAGGCATGGGAAACCATCTCCCATTTTGCCTCTCTTCTGTCTCTGCCTTCTATTTACCAGTACCTCCACAAAGTTAATGAAATGACCTTCTTTGTATACTCCTATTCTCTTTCTCTCTTCTTTCTTTGTCGAAGATTGTCTTTTTGCTTAATGACAAAAAGGGGGAGAAAAACTTATGTCTGAAACATCTATATGCATTTTTCATCCATGCTTATTGTTCAGTTTTGTCATCACCAAAAAGGGGGAGATTGATGACCAGTCTGTCCCCATGTAATTTTAATTAATTACATACATATATATTTTTTGATGATTAACAAAACCAAACAAAAGTTTATCAATTATATCTAATGAATATTTCATAAGTCTTAAGTACAGGAAAAATACCAAGGTCAAACAAGCCCAATAAAGGTATGCATTACTTCTCTGAAGCCTTAATCTTTTCAACATGATATTTCTCTAAGTCCATATCGACTTCTATTGAAGGCCATAACGATTTCTTTATAAGCATATCGATTTCAATGGAATTATCATAACAATTTTCTTTTTGGCTGAAAAGTCATGTTGTTTCAAACAAGTCGATGTCACAACGACTCTATAAGTTACCATAACGATTTCTTTAGAGATCGTAACGACTTGCCTATCATAAGACTCTATAAGTTATCACAACGATTCTTTAGAGCCCGTAACGACTTGCTCGTCACAACGAATCTATAAGTTACCATAACGATTTCTTTAGAGCCCGCAACGACTCTATAAGTGACCGTAACGATTCTTTAGAACTCGCAACGACTTGCTCTCCGTAACGATTTCTTAAGTTATCATAACGATTTCTTTAGAACTCGCAATGACTTGCTCGCCGTAACGATTTATTTAGTGATCATAACAATTTCTTTAGAACTCGCAACGACTTGCTCGCCGTAACGATTTCTTTAGTAATCATAACGATTTCTCTAGGACTCGCAACAACTTGCTTGTTGTAACGATTTGGTAAGTGTTTCACATCGATTCTTCAGAAACACAACGATTTACTTTCTATATGATTATCAACGACTTGCTTTGTGCAACGATTCATTAAGTGTTCATGATATATCTTCTGTCACATAATGATTTGCTATGACTCATAACGATTTCATATCTTGATATCTTATTCATCTTAAAAGCGTTGACTAGTCAAAGTCCACGTAGACATCTCTCTGACGCTTTGCATTTATGAGATCTGAACGCATCTCTGCATGCATGCAGACCATATCGTGCCTACTCTAATTACGTCCTTTAGACTTAAGCTATTTTCATGTCTATTGCTACTGACGTTGACTGACATCAGAGACAACTTAGCTGTCTGCTATTTGAGATTGACATTTGTGCAGACCTCTGATCTAGCTTCATGGTACAACGTTACAAATAGAAGCCAACAGATATTTCTGAAGATCTCATCTCTTTGCGTGCTCAAGTGATCAAAAGACTGTTGACTAGAAGCTTCCAAGACTCCAGATGCCATTCAGTCTAACGACTACTCAAAAGAGAGACAACGGACACTTCAACGTCTACATTTCAAATTGAAGATTTAAATTCAAGTCAGAAGAATAGAAGAAAAAAAGAGATCGCGCATTCAATCATTCAAATTCTTCTGAAGAAAGTCCAGAGCCAAGAACTTCACTCCACTTAGCTTTTGCTCTTTTGCTCTCTACTAGTTTGTGAAAATCTTGAGAGAGCCCGTGTAGTTCTGAGAGTGCGCCTTGTTTAAATCTCTTTGCTCTCAGTTCTAGTTGCTTCAGATCCTTGCTTGTCAAAAGCTTGATCTAGGGGCTTGAAAGTCATTCATTCTCTTTGTGTTGTTCCCTTCGGTTGTGAAGGAAGACCTGGTGTGGTATCCAAGGTGTTGTTCCCTTAGGTTGTGAAGGAAGACCTGGTGTGGTATCCAGGGTGTTGTTCCCTTCGGTTGTGAAGGAAGACCTGGTGTGGTATCCAGGGTGTTGTTCCCTTCGGTTGTGAAGGAAGACCTGGTGGGGTATCCAGGGTGTTGTTCCCTTCGGGTTTGAAGGAAGACCAGCTGAGCTGAGTGTTGTAGCGTCCTTAGGGGGACTGTACCCTAGTTAGTGAAATCCTGAGTTGTTGCTCAGGGACTAGACGTAAGACTCCTAAGGAAAGGAGGTCCGAACCAGGATAAACCTTGTGTTGTGTGATTGTCTCCTTTGTATGTTTGATATTTAAACTAACAGTCACTAACCTACATCGAAGAACGTTTGTGTGAATGTTTTTAGTTTCAGGTATCTTCTAAATTAATTTTTAAAGACCCATTCACCCCCCCCTCTGGGCTCGTCAACTGGGCAACACCGTCTCCACGGCTTGATTAGCCTTAGACGGGATTTGAATCTGCAATACGTAGCCATGAGCACATGAAAACATGATAAATGATAAAAATAAATCCACAAAAAATAACATTTAAATTTTTGATGGAATATCCACAAATCCATTTCCACGGCATGGCACGCTCAGTGGGACGTAACTTCCCTTCATCTCTTTGCCAAAATAGAAAGCCTTGTGGCCTTCATACTCCATACTGACTGCTGGTTTAAACTGACTTGCAGGTGACTAACAGACCTATGGCTGAAGTGTGTTTTGGACGGTAAATTGTTCAGGACCACGCCTGGTATGGCTATCTTGCTATGCCGACTCGCTTTGGAGATTTTCCTCCGGTGGTCGAATTCCCCAACTTCTCGGGGGTGGCTTTCGTCCAAGTACTGCAGAACAATGTTGATGAGATAGCTGAAGTGGTACCAAAGACAGTCAGCTTCCAGGTGCATCATATGGACCGCGGTAATGGAAGAAGTGACAAGGGACCTAGGGGGCATCAAGTCAATGCTGTGAAGGCTACAAGTGCCACTCCTAGTAAGACACGTGTCTCTAACTCTGGGAAAAGTGTGTTGAATGGCAACATCAGGATCCATCTGCAGAGTGGACGTATTGAAGCTGAACCAGAACAAATAATACCGACAGTACATGTGAAAAATTCATTCCAAGCTATAGTAGAAAAGAGAGAAATGTACAACACCTTCAAAAGCATATTGTCCCCAAAGCTAATCAAATTCAAGCAAATTTGGGTGCCTAAGAATACCCAAGCGCTTTACAAAGAAAGCAACAACATGACAAAGATAGTGAAACAAATGCAAAAGATAAAAATAGATGTTGATCAGCTAGCTCCAGCACCTCCCGTACCAGTGTTCAAATCTTATGCACGGCAATAGACTATTTTCTACTATACTGCATACCACAACAAGGCAGCTAATTTGGAGTGTCTAGCTCACATGCCCCTACTGCAGAGGAGGGGTCCAATATTTGTCCCTCCATTTATACAAGAATCCAATGGGGTTGATTGGATCGTGTCCAACTATATCTATGATCCAACAAAAACTTTTCTGGGACATTAATGCTCACTGCTAACTATGGGAGCAACCCAAGATGGTCTATCATGTTGTGAAGATGAAGATGAAAAGGAAAATGAAAAAAAAGACAAAAGAAGAAGCAAAAATAATTTATAGAAGGAAACAAGAAGAAAGAGTAAAGAAGTATTACTCTCAGCCACTGGCTCGAGAAGAGGGCAACTTTAGACTCTCCGTTCTCCAAAAGCTCAAATTTTCCTCTAAGTTGGCAAGAAGGGTAGAGCGGAAAAGTGACACCTTACACATTCTTGCATGTTATATGGCTGGCATGTCTAATCACTATGGGGCCTTCTCTCAGGAAGAAGAGGAACTACTAGAGTTTACTTAAAGGTCAGACTCTCTCGCAAGAAAGGGAAAGACCATAAGTAAAGATCCGAAGACTCCAATAGTCAGAAGAGCGACTGGAATGACAATGAGGTTTGAGGAAGATAGCAAGTTGCCACCTATTTCCTTGAAGGAGATTTCGGTTAGGGCAACAACCAACATCCCTACCATGTCTGTACATGATCCTACTATGATAGTCTTGTTATAGAAATGCCAGCTAGAAATTGAAATGTTGAGAAAGCAAATCAAGAAAAAGATGAATATATCATTGCATTAAGAGGAGAAGAGAGCGCAGTCAAATCATTGCAAGGCAGCATCAACTCGCCCCAAATTCTACCAACAATGACACGACCGATGTCAAGCCACACTGGGGGCATTTCACCCTTAAATCCATGTCAAGAGACTTCGAAACAATCAACATGGCAAGGGCTTCCACAAGCTGAAGAGTTAACACTACAGTCGACCTACAATCGCTTGAGTTTAACAGATCTAGCACTGATGAGTAGCTTGATGAAATTAATAGAAATGTGTGATAGTACTGTTACTACACTTAATACTCACCAAGCTCCATACCCCATATGTCGTGTTATGCACTCTGTTGATGCAATAGGGTGTTTGACTCTAGATGCACTTTGTCAGATGATGCCTCATGCATCCTTATCAAGCAAACATTCACATTCAAATCACTTGGGCAGCATCTATGGCAGACCGACTAGACAAAAAGGGGAAGCCTGAAGGTGACAGACAAATAATATTGTGGCAGAAATTGAGGCATTTTTGGAAAGATATTCCAATAGTTCATTTGTGGGACAAAGGGGCAAATCAGTTGATAAGAAGCCTGCCAGAAAGGAGGTACACACTGTAGATCTTGAGGCCTTCGAACTGTTGAGAAATGCAAGTAAAGCCATGACTGGACCCTCTAGTACCATGTCCAAAGGCTCGAGGCATACCATTCCTTTCCAAGATAAAGTTAAAAAATCCTATTCATTCCCAAGGAAAAGACAAGGGTACTATTTGAATGGGCAACTGAATACAACAAAATTATACTACTGGTGCCCAAAAGACCTGAGCAAGCGGGAAAGAAGGATGATCTTTTATTCTGCCCATACCATCAAGTCTTGGGGCATACCATAGGAGACTGCTATGTATTCAAGGATGTCATGGAATCATTGATCAAGAAGGGAGAGCTACAAATGGGCGAGTACAGGGTACATCCACCACGTCCGCATGAAACCTTAGCTCAACAGAAGACTGTGAATATGATTTCTCTCCACCAATAGCTATTTAAGGAGGTACAATTTGAAGCCCAACAAGAGCCTCAACTAGAGGACAAATTGTTAGAAGGAGTGTCATTATGGGGGCACCCTCCACCTTTCAATAGAAACATAATTTCTAAGTTGGAAGTCAAAGAAGCGCAGATCCCTCCCTCAGCCTGCCTACCCCCAATGGCCAAAAATGCCTCTTCACTATTTGCCAAGCCCTTGATGTCTGGAGAGGCAACCAACTCAACTGAGCAAACTCATGCAGCACAAGGGGAGGGGGATGAATCTCCTATAATGCCAGAGCTAATGCAACTAGATGATACATGTCAAGGCAAGGCTGGGAAACTACAAACATCTAGAAGAAGGGCAAAATATGAAAAGGCAAAAAGAGCGAGCAAATCTTTGCAGATATACACATGTGTATGACTGGTGAGGTCGCTCGACATGGAGCAGTAGCTACTGAGCAAGATGAATTGCCTGGGATCAATGAAGGGCCAGATCCTCCTATCAGGAGGGAAGAAGCTAAGGGAAAAGCCCCGATAGTCTCAGTGAACCAAGAAGGGGCTGCAGATATAATAGAAACTGATAATATCAACAATCTGCCACCTATCCCTCTAGGAGGGGCTCCAACTGAAGTGATATCTGATATCCCTGGCAAACATGCATGTAATTCGACTGTGACAGCACTACTACGGAGATACCAACATGAAATTAAAGTGCTGAAGAAGCAAATTGAAGAAAGAGATTGTCACGTCCCGCCAATTTAGCAGCGGAATAAATCAGGGAGACGTGAGCAAAGTGTATAGTGGTGTAAATTACACACATTTAAGTGATTCAGAGCATCTAATGAACAATAAATTGGAATAAACTCTTCATTTTATTAAAATTTCACTAAGACTATTACAACCACTAATTCAGAGCCAATACATAGGGCTCAATGACATCATTACATTGGAAAAGAAATCTAATGTAATATCTACTAGACTCCATTATATTAGGGTAACTTCATGATTTGATTCCAGGTCGCTCAACACTCTGGTCCTTTCCCCTTGATGTGTGTGACATCATCGTCCGACTTGCTTGAAACACATATGACAAATAACGTAGGGTGAGCGACAATGCCTAGTAGGATTTATATCTCATGGTGCGGGCATGGTTTACATGATTAATGTATTAAAAGTAGAGTCACTAATGATAGAGAGAACCAAGTATAGTCAAGAAAGTAATAAGTTGAGTAGCATGGCTCAAATAGCACATGAATCAAGTAAATCACCAAGAATATGATTAAAATCAAGTCATGGTAGAAAGCGATATCCAAAACGATAGCAAGTAACGTCATTGTCAAGCAATAGCAAGTAACACGTATAGCAAGGAGAGAGAGAGTAGTTGGCCATATAGAGAGTAAATTACACTTTGATTGATTTTTCTCAATCGAAATAGTATAACACTTTGATTAACTTTCGTCAATCGAGATAGTATTGCACTTTGGTTATCCGTAGATAGTCGAGAGAGAGTATAGCACTTTGTTTGTCAATAAACAACGAGAGAATATAGCACTTTGTTTGTCAATAGACAACGAGAGAATATAACACTTTGTTTTGTCAATAGACAACGAGAGAATATAGCACTTTGTTTGTCAATAGACAATGAGAGAATATAGCACTTTGTTTTGTCGATAGACAATGAGAGAATATAGCATTTTATTTTTATTGTTTTTTATTAATTTAGATAGTATGGCACTTGGATGTAATGCCGAACATCCTGATCATTAAACTTCCGCAGGCAAATGGCACTTTTCGGGTGCTCCTCCCAGGACCAGATCGGGCCCTTTATAATATTATCTTGCATTAGTTATGTTTGTTATCTTAGACAAATTGTCAAATGGCCAATAGAGAGTGCCAAGAAATAGATTAGAGTACTTGATGAATAGACGAGTAAGTAGAGAGAGAGTGTGAATAGATAAGCGAGTAGAGTATAGATGAGAGCTAAAGGTCATTGCATATAAAATGACGATTAAACGAGCGATAGTAATAGTTGTGCAACACACACGATTGGTGTTGGCAGTCAGGTAGAATTCAGTAACCTTCCACTGGCCATGTTATACAAAGGTCCAGAGGTTCGACGTGATCTCAAGGTAAGAGAGAACTTATAAAGTCGTTTGGATCATGCTGAAACCTAAGAGTGTTATAGGTGTTAGGGTACAACCAGCTTGGTCTTCATGAGGGAATCCACAAAGTATGGAGTCTTATGGAGGTCTTAACAAAAGGACCCTTGTCTGCCAGAACGGAATGTCCAATAGAGAGGTTCTAACTTGTCAAGAGAGTAGTGTGTAGAGAAAACGAGTTGCTCGACGTTCTAGAGGAATTCTAGAACAGTGGAGCGACGATATCGATATCCCAAGAGAACTTGAGAAAACAAAGACAATGTCACTTATTATCATGGGTTACTAATATGCAACTATTGAAGTAAATTACCATATACAATTATTCATATATTTTTTGCATGGTCTCATGGCATGGATACATGTTTGGTGTGTGCATGTGAGAGAAATCATAGAACATGTAATGATCGTGCACATTGACTTTTAAATTAAAGAAATCATGTGACAATTATTAAAGTTTAATAACATGGATGTTTACTGTTCATTACACAGTGTTACAAGGTATAAATATGCTTACCAAGCCTAAATAATCATTTAAATATAACAAAAATCGTTGTTGGAATAACACAGTTAAATCGCGACGGGTATGATGGTCGCGTTTAACAAACATCGACTATGGCAAAAACGTGACGATGTCGGCAGTCGCATTCAAGTTAACTAGACAGGGAACGAATCAATTGGTGACTTGGAATCGTGACGTTCAGGACCGTCGCGTTCGTGAAACATGCTACAGAATCGCGACTACAAGGACCGACGCATTCATGCAAACCCTAATCCTTTCAAAAGAGTGCAGATCCCCAAAAGCGAAAAACAATGGCAAAACACAACGACCTTAGTAGTCGCATTTTAGAGAACTTCTGATAGTTAAAAGGGCACACAGTTTGATGCACGGTATGAGGAAAACCCTAGCCAAATGCGACGACATGGGTGGTCGCCTTTCACGTAGGGGCGACGGTGTTAGCCGACGCGATACCAGTCGCAAAGACGCGACGTATGGCTCGGTCACAATTCAACATGCAACCCGAGAATAGTAGAAACATGCATCGATCTTCGTGCAACTCTTATAACTCACAAACTAGGGCACTTGGGACAAAGTGGTGAACATGAAACTTGTAGGGGACATCAAGTAGAAGAGAACTATGCCTTTGGACTGAATAAAATTGGCCTCGTTAGGCATGCAAACTAGCATGAACAAGAAACGACACAGACATGTACGATGATGGGAAAACACTTATAACGCGATGTATACATCATGAAAATTAGGCAAATCACTTGTATATGAAACTAGACATGTAGTACTACAAGATGGTACGAGTTTAGTTCTTGTTTAGCCCAAGAATACCTACCTTTGTGAAGATCTAACACAGGTCAGTTGCACGGGTTGCAGCAGAGCACGATTGAGGAAGAGCTTGGTTCTCCAGCCATTCTCCTCTGCTCCTGGTGCCCTAGCATAGCCTCCCACGACCCCAACGTGTTGGTGAACCTTCCCCTTTAGTCTTAGGATGAATACTTATATGTCTAGGGTTTATTTCAAGTCTTAATACAACTAGGAAAGATGGGGTGCAGGCATGGCTGGTTTCCTTCTTTGTTTTGGAGATCTCTCCTCCCAATTGGAGTAGGATTACAATTAGATGGTGCTTGCTATGGTGAGTCACGAATTTTGGTTGCCATTCATGGCTATTTACCAATGTTTAAAACCCTAATTTGCCCTTTCCTATTTTCTATACAATTATGGTCACGAATTTCTTGGGGTATTTCTTCCTATCCCATAATTAATCCAACTTCTAACTTGGCCCATTAACCTTTAGGTGAGCTATTTTAATAAAGTCCATTACTTCTTGTTGTTTATTGAGTTTTAATTAATTCATTTTATTTTAGTACGTATTTCTATTTATTTATTTATTTAAATTATCGGGTTGCTACAATTCTTCTTTAGAGATTAATAGATATTGTCAAATTCAATATTATTCTGGTTATTCTTTTACCATTACCTTCTTCTTTCGGTCAAATATTCAATTAACTATTATTGTTATTATTAATATTATTTCATTTATTTGTTTTTAAAAAATCTGGGGTATTACATCCTCCCCCTCTTAAAAGAATTTGGTCCACCAAATTCCACGACTCCTTCAGTTACATATGAATCATCATTTTATGCTAGAAGGTAATAATTAGGGTAAGTTTAGAGTTACCTTTTACGGTTACCATTTTGTCATTTATAGAGGTTTGTGCCAAAGCTTTGTGTGGATCTTGATGTGTTGATTCTTCTTGACGTTTGTTCTCCATTTTTGGACATTATCCAATCCTATGGTTTGAGCTGCCAGATCGAAAGCACTTCCCCTGATTCTTCCAACAATCCTTGGACACGTGGTTTGCCTTATTGCAATGGTTACATCGACCTTTGTGACCATGTGCTAATCGCCTGCTATTCCTCTTATTCGTCATCTTACCCTTACTACTATTTGGTTGCTTCCTTTTTATCTTGGAGTTCAGATCCTTTGTGCTAGTGGGGGCTTCCTTTAAGAGGGGACAATTTAGCATTTGATGTCCCAAATCGCCACAGCGTAGGCATGCACCAGCCTTACGCCAGCACTCCTCGGTCAAATGTCCCAGCTTATGACAATGAAGGCAGATGATCCTGAAAAACTCCTTGTTACATTTCTTTTGCTGGTTCACCTCCTTGCCAAGGTGGTGTCTTCTTTTCCCCTTCTTATTATTCACTTTCCTAATCTTTTTAGTCGGTTCCAAAACTCTTTCTAGCAGTTGGGCAGCTTGCCGACATGCCAGAACTAACCTTTGAGTTGATCCCATTTCGTTTTGCAGTGGTGTACGCTTGGCTTCCATTAAGAATTCCTTCAAGAATAAGGTTGACGTCTAGGTGCTAAAGTAGCATTAAACTAACATGTGTAAGTCTATATACATTTAGATCTTAACCAAGGTTCTACCCAATCCTCGCTCATGTATGATAGTTGATTTAGACACGTGTCATGGCAGTTTGTCCTAGAACAGCCTAGACCTTAAGAGATCCAATGAGAACATCCTAGAACATCCTAAACCTAAGATATCCGATTAAGACATCCTAGGCTTTGATACCAACTATCACGCCCCGCCAATTTAGCAGCGGAATAAATCGGGGAGACGTGAGCAAAGTGCATAGTAGTGTAAATTGCACCACAGTTAAGTGATTCAGAGCATCTAATGAACAATAAATTGGAATTAACTCTTCATTTTATTAAAATTTCACTAAGACTATTACAACCACTAATTCAGAGCCAATACATAGGGCTCAATGACATCATTACATTGGAAAAGAAATCTAATACAATATCTACTAGACTCCATTATACTAGGGTATAACTTCATGATTTGACTCCAGGTCGCTCAATACTCTAGTCCTTTCCCTTGATGTGTGTGACGTCATCGTCCGACTTGCCTGAAACACATATGACAAATAACATAGGGTGAATGATAACGCCCAGTAGGATTTATATCTCATGGTGCGTGTATGCTTTACATGATTAATGTATTAAAACCAGAGTCACTAATGATAAAGAGAACCAAGTATAGTCAAGAAAGCAATAAGTTGAGTAGCATGGTTCAAATAGCACATGAATCAAGTATATCACCAAGAATATGATTAAAATCAAGTCATGGTAGAAAGTGATATCCAAAACGATAGCAAGTAACATCATTGTCAACCAATAGCAAGTAACACGTATAGCAAGGAGAGAGAGAGAGAGAGTAGTTGTCCATATAGAGAGTAAATTGTATTTTGATTGATTTTCCTCAATCGAAATAGTATAGGACTTTGATTAACTTTCGTCAATCAAGATAGTATTGCACTTTGGTTATCCGTAGATAGCCGAGAGAGAGTATAGCACTTTGTTTGTCAATAGACAATGAGAGAATATAGCACTTTGTTTGTCAATAGACAATGAGAGAATATAACACTTTGTTTTGTCAATAGACAACGAGAGAATATAGCACTTTGTTTGTCAATGGACTACGAGAGAAAATAGTACTTTGTTTTGTCAATAGACAACGAGAGAATATAACACTTTGTTTTGATTGTCATTGATTAATCTAGATAATATGGCACCTGGATGTAATGCTGAACATCCTGATCATTAAACTCCTGCAGGCAAATGGCACTTTTCGGGTGCTCCTCCCAGGACCAGATCGGGCCCTTTATAATATTGCCTGGCATTAGTTAAGTTTGTTATCTTAGACAATCAGTCAAATGGCCAATAGAGAGTGCCAAGAAATAGATTAGAGTACTTGATGAATAGACGAGTAAGTAGAGAGAGAGTGCGAATAGATGAGCGAGTAGAGTATAGATGAGAGCTAAAGGTCATTGCACATAAAATGACGATTAAACGAGCGATAGTAACAATTGTGCAACACACACGATTGGTGTTGGCAGTCAGGTAGAATTCAGTAACCTTCCACTGGCCATGTTATACAAAGGTCCAGAGGTTCGACGTGATCTCAAGGTAAGAGGGAACTTCTAAAGCCATTTGGATCATGCTGATCCCTAAGGGTGTTATAGGTGTTAGGGTACAACTAGCTCGGTCTCCATGAGGGAATCCACAGAGTATGGAGTCTTACGGAGGTCTTAACAAAAGGACCATTGTCTACCAGAACGGAATGTCCAACATAGAGGTTCCAACTTGTCAAGAGAGTAGTGTGTAGAGAAAACGAGTTGCTCGACGTTCTACAGGAATTGTAGAATAGTGGAGCGATGATATCGGTATCCCAAGACAACGTGAGAAAACAAAGACAATGTCACTTATTATCATGGGTTAATAATGTGCAACTATTGAAGTAAATTACCATATACAATTATTAATATATTTTCTGCATGGTCTCATGGCATGGATACATGTTTGGTGAGTGCATGTGAGAGAAATCATAGAACATGTAATGATATTGCACATTGACTTTTAAATTAAAGAAATCATGTGACAATTATCAAAGTTAAATAACATGGATGTTTACTGTTCATTACACAGTGTTACAGGGTATAAACATGCTTACCAAGCCTAAATAATTATTTAAATAGAACAAAAATTGTTGCTGGAATAACACAGTTAAATCGCGATGGGTATGATGGTCACGTTTAACAAACATCGACTCTGGCAGAAACGCGACGACGTCGGCAGTCGTGTTCAGGTTAACTAGACAGGGAACTAATCGATTGGTGACTTGGAATCGCGACGTTCAGGTTCATCGCGTTCATGAGACATGCTACAGAATCGCGACTGCAAGGACCAATGCGTTCATGCAAACCTTAATCCTTTCAAAAGAGCGCAGATCCCCAAAAGCGGGAAACAATGGTAAAACACGACTACCTTAGTGGTCACATTTTAGAGAACTTCTGACCGTCAAAAGGGCACACAATTTGATGTATGGTACAAGTAAAACCCTAGCCAAAATACGATGACATGGGTGGTCGCCTTTCACGTAGTGGCGACGCTCTTAGCCGACGTGATACCAGTCGAATAAACGAGACGTATGGGTCGGTCGCGATTCAACATGCAACCTGAGAACAGTAGAAACATGCAGCGATCTTCATGCAACTCTTATAACTAACAAACTAGGGCACTTGGGACAAAGTGGTGAACATGAAACTTGTAGGGGACATCAAGTAGAAGAGAACTATGTCTTTGGACATAGTAAAATTGGCCTCGTTAGGCGTGCAAACTAGTATGAACAAGAAACAACATAGACATGCTGGATGATGGGAAAACACTTATAACGCGATGGATACATGATGAAAATTAGGCAAATCACTTGTATATGAAACTAGACATGTAGTACTACAACATGGTATGAGTTTAGTTCTTCTTTAGCCCGAGAATACCTACCTTTGTGAAGATCTAACACAGGTCAGTTGCAGCAGAGCACAATTGAGGAAGAGCTTGGTTCTCCAGCCGTTCTCCTGTACTCCTGGTGCCCTAGCTTAGCCTCCCACGACCCCAACACGGTTGTGAACCTTCCCCTTTAGTCTTAGGATGAATACTTATATGTCTAAGGTTTATTTCAAGTCCTAACACAACTAGGAAAGATGGGGTGCGGGCATGGCTGGTTTCCTTCCTTGTTTTGGAGATCTCTCCTCCCAATTGGAGTAGGATTACCATTAGATGGTGCTTGCTATGGTGAGTCAAGAATTTTGGTTGCCATTCATGGCTAATTACCATTGTTTAAAACCCTAATTTGCCCTTTCCTATTTTCTATACAATTATGGTCACGAATTTCTTGGGGTATTTCTTCCTATCCCATAATCCAACTCCTAACTTGGCCCATTAACCTTTAAGTGAGCTATTTTAATAAAGCCCATTACTTCTTGTTGTTTATTGGGTTTTAATTAATTCATTTTCTTTTAGTATTTCTATTTATTTATTTATTTTAAATATCAGGTTGCTACAATTCTTCTTTAGAGGTTAATAGATATTGTCAAATTCAATATTATTCTAGTTATTCTTTTACCTTTACCTTCTTCTTTCGGTCCAATATTCAATTTACTATTATTATTATTATTATTATTATTATTTCATTCATTTGTTTTAAAAAAATCTGGGGTATTACAGAGATGCCCATGCTCTTGCACCAAGAGAAGTAGGGGGCACGGTGGAAACATCACGAGATGACACCAACTTGTCCCACACCCTATTACATCCAACAATGCTTCAGTCTATATCTGGCCTTACTGGGGGCACTTCATGCCCAACGACTTTAGAGCAACCTATAGTCCGCCAAGCAACACATCAAGGGTCTACCACCATGGCTCAAATGCAGTCGACTCCTCCTCACCCAGACGTAATCTAGACACCGATTATGAATAGACAGATGTTAGAAGAAATGATAGAAGCGAAACTGGAAGAACGGTGGAATGCTAATCAAACCCCATTTGATATCTACCAGGTTCCGTACCCTGTACATCATGCTACAAGAAGACTTCCTTCTGGCATCAGCAAGCCACCAAAGTTTGAAAAGTTCAATGGGCAAGGATTGCCAAAAGAGCATGTTGCACATTATGTCAATCTAATGGGAGATCTGGCCACCGATGAGTCATATTTGCTCAAATTCTTTGGGTCTTCCCTGACTAGACTAGCTTTTGAATGATATTCAAAATTATCAGTCGGGTCTATTATAGACTGGCCAAATATGCAAAGGAAGTTTACAGAAAGATTCTATGTTGCTGAAAGAGAAATCATACTAGTCGGGTTATATGCAACCAGTCAACAAGATAATGAGTCAGATGTGGATTATATCAAAAGGTGGAGAGATCTCAGCATGAGATGCAGACGACCACTACATCCAGAGGACGCCGTTCAAATATGCAAGAAAAACCTGGGTAGGCATGTCTTAGAAAGGATGATCGGAATTGAGATCAAGTCCTTCGATCGGCTAAATAAAGTTGTGGCCGAGATTGAACAATTCCTTTCCAAATATCCCCTTGCCTATGCATCAAGTCAAGAAAACAAATTGCTTGGAAAAAGGCGAACACCTAAAGATGTTCATACTATGAACCTCAAAGCCTTTACACAACAAAAGAGTGAAGATGGCTCTTCTATTATTAAACAAATGAAGCGAAATAAAAGGGGTTTATTACAAGAGAAGATGCAAAAGCCATACTCCTTTCCAAAAGATAAGACACAGACCCTTTTTGAATGGGCGCGTCGACATAATAAAATTGTCCCACCCGAGCCTAGAAGGATAGAGGACATCAAGAAGAAAGACGATCCCCGGTTCTGCTTATACCATCAACTATCGGAGCATGTTACAAAGGACTGCTACATCCTCAAAGACAAAATTGAAGCAGTGATAAGAAAAGAAGAACTGCAAGTGGGCAAGTATAAAGTGGACCCACCACGCCCTCATGGGGCTCCAATGCAATAGAAAAGAAAAACATACAGCAGCTTGCACTAGCCAGAATGGAGGGAGGGTAGATGCAAGCTATAATATCCAAGCCAGGAGAGCTTAAGCAACTCAAGATGCTCAATGCAGAGAGGAAACCCATGTACCTTGGAGAAACCTCAAGATCTTTGGCCCATCATAAGCAAATAAATAAGAACTAGCTCGTCGAGATTGAGTGATTCTGGGGAAGACACAGATCAAACTCATTCAATAATAATAATGACAAAAAAGGAATAAAGAAAGCATCTTGCTAAGGTAGTCACACCGACCACCCAGCATGAGACCATATCATCGAGGCGGTCTCGATCGGCTCTTTAGGGCCACCTGAGGTATTATCGTCAATGACGAGTAGCAAAAATAAAGAGGCCAACCATACCGCTAGTCGGGCTATGGTTCTGAGATAAATAGTACCTCAATAAAATTGCATGTTTTTTTGCAAGGCGATGATATGAGCCCGCATGATTATATCGCACCGGACTTTTACCGCTCATGTGCATATCCATGCATGGGGTTTCTCATCGGATTTTCAGTACATACTGTTTTTCCGGACCCCTAACAAAGTCATCGAAGGATTTATACTTATTTAGGTATCATCTACATTTCAAAAAAAATTGGCAAATTGTTAACCATGTTTTCAAAAATTGTAAGTTTGCCATTCATGATTTCAAAAAAACTCATATTTCAAAAGTGGCCACTTGCCAACCATGTTTTCAAAATTCATATTTTAAAACTGGCTATATTGTCATTCATAATTTCAAAAACAAACTCATATTTCAAAAGTGGCGACTAGCCAACCATGTTTTCAAAAGTCATATTTTAAAATTGGCAAGCTTGCTACTCATGATTTCAAAAAAAATCATATTCCAAAAGTGGCAATCTTCCAATCATATTTTCAAAACTCATATTTCAAAACCGTCAAACTTGCCACTCATGATTTAAAAAAAAATCATATTTCAAAAGTGGCAATCTTCCAATAATATTTTCAAAACTCATATTTAAAAATTGGCAAACTTGCCATTCATGGTTTCAAAAAAAATCATATTCCAAAAGTGGCAATTTGTCAATCATATTTTCAAAACTCATATTTCAAAATCGGCAAGCTTGACACTCATGATTTAAAAAAATAAATCATATTCCAAAAGTGGCAATTTGCCAATCATATTTTCAAAACTCATATTTCAAAACTGGCAAGCTTGCCACTCATGATTTTGAAAAAAAATAAATCATATTTTAAGAGTGATAATTTGTCAATCATATTTTAAAAGTCATATTTACCAATCATATTTTAAAAGTGATAATTTACCAATGTAATTTCAAAATTCATGTTTCAAAATTGACAATTTACCAATCATATTTCAAAATTCATATTTGTCAGCCAAGTGTTGAAACCCATAATTCAAAACTCCAACTCGTGCTTTGAAATTGGGCCTTTGTACCCACATGTCTCAAAATTGGGCTTCTACGCCCTTAGGATTTCAAATCGGACTTCTACGTCCTCACTATTTCAAAATCGGGGTTCTTCGCCCTCATATTTTCAAATTGGGCATTTGTGCCCACATGTTTCAAAATCAGGTTTCCATGCCTTCGTATTTTCAAACTGGGCCTTTGTATCCACATATTTCAAAATCAGGCTTCTGCGCCCTCATGATTTTCAAATTGGACTTTTACGTCCTCACAATTTCAAATTGGGCTCCTTCGCCCCCATGATTTCAAACTGGGCCCCTGTGTCCACATATTTCAAAATCAGGCTTCTACGCCCTCATGATTTCAAATCGGACTTTCACGTCCTCACAATTTCAAATCGGGTTCCTTCGCCCCCATTTTTTAAATCGGACCTTTGTGCCCACATGTTTCAAATCGGACTTTCATGTCCTCACAATTTCATAGCGGGCTCCTTCGCCCCCATGTTTTTAAATCGGGCCTTTGTGCCCACATGTTTCAAATCGGACTTTCACGTCCTCACAATTTCAAATCGGGCTCCTTCGCCTCTATTTTTTCAAATCGGGCCTTTGTGCCAGCATGCTTCAAATTGGACTTTCACGTCCTCACAATTTCATATCGGGCTCCTTCGCCCCCATGTTTTTAAATCGGACCTTTGTGCCCACATGTTTCAAATTGAACTTTCACGTCCTCACAATTTCAGATCAGGCTCCTTCGTCCCCATGTTTTCAAATCGGAGCTTTGTGCCCACATGTTTCAAATCAGGCTTACACGTCCTCACAATTTCAAAATCGGGCTTCCATGCCCTCATGATTTCAAATCGAGCCTTTATGCCCAACGTTTCCAAAACTTACTAAAAATGACATTTAAAGCAAAAGAACTTTAAAATCAAATTAATCTTAAAAGAGCAGTAACTGCGGCATAAGTGTCGTAACCCATTCTCAGTTTGTGGAACATTTCCAACATCTGGGGTCTCCATGGATACAAATCAAAGTAATCTCTCAAGAGCAGCAACTACGGCATAAGTGTCGTAGTCTATTCTCAGTTTGTGGAACATTTCCCACATCTGGGGTCTCTAGGGATACAAATCAAATTAATCTCGAAGGAGTAGCAATTGCGGTATAAGTGCCGTAGTCCATTCTCAATTTGTGGAATATTTTCCACATCTGGGGTCTCCAGGGATACAAATCAAAGTAATCTCAAAGGAGCAACAACTGCGGAATAAGTGCCGTAGTCTATTCTCAGTTTGTGGAATATTTTCCACATCTGGGGTCTACAAGGATACAAATCAAATTAATCTTAAAGGAGCAGCAACAGCGGAACAAGTGTCGTAGTCGATTCTCAGCTTGTGGAATATTTTCCACATCTGAGGTCTCCAGGGATACAAATCAAATTAATCTCAAAGGAGCAGGAACTACGGAACAAGTTTCGTAGTCCATTCTCAGTTTGTGGGATATTTCTCACATCTGGGATCTCCAGGGATATAAGTCAAATTAATCTCAAAGGAGCAACAACTGTGGAATAAGTGGCGTAGCCCATTCTCAGTTTGTGGGATATTTCTCACATTTGGAGTCTCCAGCAATACAAGTCAAATTAATCTTAAAGGAGCAGCAACTGCGTGACAAATATCGCAGTCCATTCTCAGTTTGTGGAATGTTTCCCACACCTGGGGTCTCTAAAGATATAAATCAAAATTAATCTCTTATGCATAGTAACTGCGGGATAAGTACCATAATCAAACCTCCTTTTATGGAACGTTTACCACATTTGAGGTCTCTAAAGACATACATAAAAAAAGGATGAAATGAATAAAGAAATGATGATGATATAGAAAATAATAAAATAAAGTAAAAGAAAATGATGATAAAAATGATGAAAGGAAAAATGAAATGATGAAAAAGATGATGAAATAAAATAAAAAAGAAAAAGAGAAATTAATGGCAAAAATGACGACATGACAAAAGAAGTGCGCAAAGCAAAAAAAAAGAAGAGATAACATTTGATTTAAGAAGTCGGGCCTCTCTGCTCACGTGTTGGGCTCCCGTATTCGAACTCTTAATCAATCTACCAGGAGCTGTAACTGCGGGATAAGTACTGTAGTCCAGTCTCAGATCGTGAAATGTCACCACATCTGGGGTCTCCAGAGATATAAAAAAATTAATCTTCAAGGAGCTGTAACTACGGGATAAATACCATCGTCCAACATCAGTTCATGGGATTAGTACTACGTCTGAGGTCTCCGCAGATATAAGAATCCATCTTCAAGGAGCTGCAGCTACGAGATAAATACCATAGTCCAGCCTCAGTTCGTGGGATTATTACTGCGTTCTAGGTCTCCGAGGATATAAGAATCCATCTTCAAGGAGCTGTAGCTACGGGAGAAATACCGTAGTCCAGCCTCAGTTCGTGGGATTAGTACTACATCTTAGGTCTCCGAGGATATAAGAATCCACCATGAAGGAGCTATAACTAAGAGATAAATACTGTAGTCTAGTCTTAGTTCGTAGGATTAGTACCGTTTTCAAGGTCTCTGAGGATATAAGAATCCATGTAATGTCGCACGATTTTTCGGATCCTTGTGGATCTTGTGTTCAGCGCTTGTGAGGCCAATGTGTGGCTAATGTGGCTTGTGTTCGGTGTGCGCACGTGCTTTTGGGGGCTTACTGGGCTGACAATCTGGGCCTGCAGCACCCCAGGGTTCTCTGTCTGTGATCGCGACAGCGAGGGTCGTCGTGTTCTTAATGCGACAGACTTGCCCGTCGCGTTCCGATTGCCACTTAGAGGCGCTGATCGTCTGCATGTGCGCCGTATGTCACGCATTGAGCGGCATACAGACGTCAGCTCTTGGGAAGGCGACGCCTAAGCCCGTCGCGATCAGGTCGCGACAAAGATGATACGTCGCGTTCTCAACCACTGGGAGTTTTTAAGTAACCCTGGCCAAGCAGAGCTACAACGAGTTCTACTTGGCCAGGGGGAGGAAGCTACGGCGATTTCCATGGGCTTCGGTCGATTTAGCGTGTTCTCACCGCAGGAAGCTCGCGTGGAGCGGGGGAAACACCAAGGGATCGTCGGGTTGCGTATTCTTCGCGTAGGTAGGGTAATTCCTCCTATTTTTAGGCTGTAGATCGCGGGTGACGATCGTTCAACTTGTTATTTGCGTTTCCAACAATAGATACCATGACGAGGGACTCACAAAAGTATGAAAAACACGAATTAAGGGTGGTTTGCATAGTATAGAATGGTAATCCGTTGAGAGGATCCCGGATTAGGGTTCCTGCCTGTGAAGGCGACAGAACCCCCTGTCGCGATTTGAATGCGACAGGTCGACCCGTCGCGTTCATATGGGGAACACGACATGTTGGTGCGCCGCGTTCATACGGTGAACGCGCCATATCGGGCCGTCACATTCTGAAGGCGACACAGGCCCATGTCCCGACCACAGCCGAGTGGTCTGAATGTGCATGACTTATGTGACATGATTATCCGACTGTTATTATTCGATGTATTTGGTAGTATCGTGCGGTGCATTAGCACCTGTGGCGCTCTGGGAGTGCGTGTTTACGAGGCTAGTGTGTTTGTTACATAGAGAGCTAGTGGTTTATGTGTTGGCGTGGTATGCACCCGAGACGCACTGTGTTCACATGTTGTGGACAGTCCGTACTTGTGGATATAGTCTGATTTCACATGGTTTGTGCGGTGCGCACGTAGTTTTGTGTGCGTGGTAGGTAGTACGACGCCTACCGTGGTTACCTCTCCAGTTGGGTGCCCTAGGTTCTCTGTGAGCCAGGCTGTTAGTTCGGGGCTTGTCCCGGTACTTGTGCTGTACCGTCGAGGTCTGTGTCGTCTGTCCTGGACACCCTTACTCTTTTGTTTGAATTGTTCGTCCGGATGAGGAAAAGTCGACAATGGGACAGTGACTCTTGAGTTTGTTTTTAGTCACTTGTAGCGCGCTCTTAGTTGGTGGTTCGGACACCGGTAGTCGACACTGGTCCCCAGCTAGTCCTTTCCAGTGCCTCACTCTAGGGTGCTCCCGCCAGAGACCCTAGAGGTGTCAGGCATGGGCCTGCAGTTGTGTACCCGCAGGAGTGGTGTTTAGTTGGTCTCCACAGTTGTTTGACTTTTCCACGTGGAGCGGCAGTTGGACCTTCCGTTCGTGGCTGCGAGACTGAGAGGTAGACCTGTGTTTGTTTGTCCGAGTCAGTTACTGGTGTCGTGAACCAGTCTACGTGGCTCGAGTGTGGCGGTCCCTACTTTAGCTCGTACACGTGACTAAGTTTTGCCATTTATTTACTTACTTTGTTTAATATAGTCGGAAAATAGTAAGTACGTTTATTGCTTTAATAACCTGCGTGGCTGTGTTATAAATTGCTAGCATAGTTTACTGCTTCCGTACTTGTGTATGGTTTGCTCGAGTTGGGGGAGTTCCCTACTGAGCCAGTGACTAGTGAGACTCACCCCTACTCCCTACAGGCAAAGGCGAGGAGGAGGTTTCATTACCGTCTTCCAGTTCAGGGCCACGCCGCAGCGGTGTTGGGCCAGCGCTTCCAGCAGTGTAGTTTCTTTCCTCAGTTGTACCAGTTTACCTCGGGGTATGCCCCAGGCTCCTGTACTTTCTTGTACTTTTGTTGAAATTTGGCTATGTAAATCTTGTACATTATATAAGAAATGGTGAATAATATATGAGATCAAGTGTGTTCCTTTCTGTTTTCATGGACTCGTGTGTGGTATCCCTTGCGAGGCTACGGCCCGTTCGCGGGAGGCGGACTTAGATCAAGTTCGTTATTGGTTTAATGGGCTTGAACGAGGCGTTCCGTCTCAATTGATATCAGAGCGAGGTCCGTGTAAATTTAAAGGAATCGGGAAATTACATAGCCTTATTTCTACACTTGTACACTGCTGGTAGCTGACCCTGGTTTTGTAATGACCAGTTTTATTGTGATTGTTATGTTATTTGTGTAGGAAGTTGAGATGGCTGATAGAAGGGACTGGGGTGGTGGAGGAGAGGACCCTGAGGAGTCCACTCAGCATATGATTGAGAGGATTTGGGAAAGCCTCACCGATATTCGGATGAGGATGGATCAGCAGGCACCGGTACCTCAACCAGTAGTACCACCAATTGCTGGAGTACCTGTGGTCCCAGATGTATCACTGCTAGGGGTGGAGGTACCTTATGTGGCACCTGCACCACCACCACCACCAGTAACGGCAGCAGAAGAACTGGTGATGCAAATTGAAAAGCTTTTGAGGTTGCAGCCTCCCACTTATATAGGATGGCCAAATCTAGATACTGCAGAGCACTGGATTCATGAGATTGAAAGGGTCTTTACGACCATGAGGTGTCCAGTAGCGGACAGAGTTGTGCTAGCTGCATACCAGTTGAGAGGTTTTGCGCAGCAGTGGTGGCGGCTGAAGATGCAGACTACCTTTGCAGGTAGGACAGAAGAGGGTATTACTTGGTCGGAATTTCTCGAGGCATTCAATGACACATTCTTTCCACTTCAAGTGCAGCAAGAGAAAAGAGAGCAATTCCAGACACTTCGGCGAGGTAATACCTCAGTTTTAGAATATCAGATGCGGTTTATGGCACTTAGCCGATATGCGCCTTATGTAGTATCGGATAATGCTATGACGGTTGAGTATTTTATTCAGGGTTTGAGGGAAGAGTTGCAGAATGAGGTGATACTGTTAATGTGTAGAATAGTTGAAGAAGTAGCCCAAAGAGCAGCTACACTTGAGAGGTCTATTCAGGCTCAACAAGCAAGCGGGTCAGATTCGGGTAGTTTCCGGCTACCCCAGCAGGCAGCAGGAGTCAGTAAGGGAAAGGCACCAGCAGGACCTTCTTCTTCAGGTTTTGGAAAGTAGGGTCAGAAATTAAAGCAAGTATTTAAGGGTAAAGGAAGAGGAGGTCGTCAGCAGGTTTAGTAGGGGCGTGGCTATAAGCCAGAGGTAGAAGAATTGCAGCAGAGCACTGCCATACAACCCATTATTCCACCAGGTTACATGTGTTATAATTGTAATCAACCAGGGCATTTGATCTGCAATTGCCCCTATCTGAGAGAATATGGGTATGGTAGAGGTGTTCAGTAGCAGCAGCAGCCCCAGCAGCCAGCAGGTCGTGGTGGAGGTGCACCGCAGCAGCGAGGTAGGGGCCGGGTTATGGCTATCACCCGTGCCTAGGCAGAGGCATCGAACATGATAGAAGGTACAATACTTATTTATGATTTTTCACCCAGAGTTCTATTTGATTCAGGTGCTTCTCATTCTTTCATTTCTGAAGAATTTTTGGATTGTATGGCTCATCCTCTAGAAGAGAAGTCATGTGAATTAGTAGTGGAAGTTCCCTTGGGTGAGTTTATGCTCACCTCATGTAACATAGATGAAGCTCCTGTTGTGGTTCATGGGAATCAGATGCCAGTCTGGTTGTATGCTCTTCAGTTGACTGATTATGATATCATCTTGGGTATGGATTGGTTAGAAGCTTATGGAGCTATGCTTGATTGCAGAAAGAAAAGAATCAAGTTTTGTCACCCTAATGGTACAGTGTTTGAATATCAAGGTATGCCCTCTCGTACTTCTAAGTTTATAATTTCTGCAATTAAAGCTAGAAAATTAGTTAATGAGGGATGTGTAGCTTATTTAGCTTCTGTGAGTCTGGTTGAAGCTGGTAAGTCAGTAGAAGCAGTTCCCGTGGTTAGGGAATTTGCAGATGTTTTTCCAGATGATTTGTCGGGTTTAGCTCCACATAGAGAGGTGGACTTTACTATTGAGTTGTTGCCAGGCACCATGCCGATCTCTAAAGCTCCATATCGGATGGCGCCGGCAGAACTTAAAGAATTGAAAAAGCAGTTAGAAGAATTGCTGGAAAAAGGGTTCATTAGGACGAGTCACTCCCCATGGGGGGCGCCGATGTTGTTTGTCAGAAAGAAAGATGGAAGCTTTAGAATGTGTATTGATTATAGGAAATTGAATGAAGTGACCATAAAGAATAAATACCCGTTACCTAGAATTGATGATCTGTTTGATCAATTGCAATCAGCTAAGATATTTTCTAAAATCGATTTAAGGTTAGGGTACCACCAGTTGAGAATTAGAGAGGGTGATATTGATAAAACAACATTTAGAACTCGATATGGTCACTATGAGTTTGTGGTTATGCCATTTGGGCTAACCAATGCTCCTGCAGCTTTTGTGGATCTGATGAACATGATTTTTCATCCGTATTTGGACTAGTTTATTGTGGTCTTTATAGATGATATTCTGATTTACTCAACATCTGAAGAGGAGCATGCATCACATTTGAGATTTGCCTTGCAGCTATTAAGAGATAATCAGTTGGTCGCCAAATTCAGTAAGTGTGAATTTTGGCTAAAAGAGATTCAGTTCTTGGGCCATGTCATATCGGCTGAGGGAGTGGCAGTTGACCCAAGTAAAGTGGAGGCAGTGATGAGATGGAGGTGCCTAAGATAATTACTGAGATTAGAAGTTTTTTGGGGTTAGCAGGCTATTATAGGCGTTTCATTCAAGATTTTTCCAGGATTGCGGCACCCATGACTAGACTGACTAGGAAGGGTGTGCCATTTGTATGGTCTGGTGAATGTCAAAGAAGTTTCATGGAATTAAAGAAGAGACTTACAGCGGCACCAGTGCTGACATTACCGATAGGTAATGGTGGTTTTGTTGTATATACAGATGCATCTAGAAGAGGGCTTGGCACAGTGCTAATGCAGCATGGCAAGGTAATAGCTTATGCATCCAGGCAATTGAAACCAGTAGAAGAGAATTACCCCACTCATGATTTAGAGCTAGCAGCAGTTGTGTTTGCCTTAAAGATGTGGAGGCATTATCTATATGGCGAGAGATTTGAGATTTTTACAGATCATAAAAGTTTAAAGTATATCTTTTCCCAGAAAGACTTGAATCTCCGTCAGCGTAGATGGGTGGAGTATTTAAAAGATTATGATTTCAGTTTGGCCTACCATCCAGGTAAGGCCAATGTGGTGGCTGATGCCCTAAGAAGAAAAGCATATTTAAGTCAAATGATGATCAAGGAATGGAAGTTGTATGAGGAGATAGCGGAGAACTCCCTGTATGTGCCAAACAATCAACGATGGGCAATATTAGCTAGTAGTGCTGTGGAGCCATCACTGTATTGGCAAATTGTTGAGGCCCAGAGAGCGGATGTAAATTTAGCTGAAATTGTGAAAATGGAAGGAATTGCTATTGATGATAGCTGTGTGGTTAGGCTCAGAGGCAGGTTATTTGTGCCAGCAGAAAGAGAAGTAAAACAGAGAGTATTAGAAGAGGCCCATAAATCCCGGTACACTATTCATCCCGGTAGTACCAAGATGTACCAGGATATGAAGAAGCATTTTTGGTGGCCTCATATGAAAAAGGAAATAGTAGAATTTGTTTCAAGATGTGCAGTTTGTCAACAAATCAAGGCAGAGCATCAGAAGCCCATAGGTTTATTGCAACCATTACCCACTCTGCAATAGAAATGGGACGATATTGCTATGGACTTTGTAGCAGGTTTGCTGAGATCAGCAGTAGGACATAATGAAATATGGGTATTTGTTGATAGACTAACCATGGTATGCAGATTAATAGCAGTAAGTATGTCCTGGTTAGTGGACAGATTAGCAAAGATTTATGTTGATAGAATTATTCCACTGCATGGTATCCCAAAGTCTATTGTCTCTGATAGGGATCCTAGGTTTACTTCTGATTTTTGGAGGAGCTTGCAGAGAGTAGTTGGCACCGAGCTGAGATATAGCTCAGCTTACCACCCCCAAACGGATGGTCAGACAGAAAGGACTATTCAAACAATTGAAGATAAGAAAGGAAAGTTGTGCGGTTTGGTAAGAAAGGAAAGTTGAGTCCGAGGTATGTAGAACGTTTCCAGGTGTTAGAGAGAATTGAGGAGACAGCCTATAGACTTGATTTGCCAGCTGATTTTACAGATGTTCATGATATTTTCCATGTCTCCATGTTAAGAATGTGTATTGAAGACCCAACTCAAATAATCAGTTATCAAGGTGGTGATTTGAGGCCGGATATGTCTATGCCTGAATACCCAGTGCAAATTACAGGCCATAAGACAAGGAAGTTAAGAAATAAAGAAATTGAGTTAGTTAAGGTTCAGTGGGAAAATAGGCTGGGAGGTGAGGATACCTGGGAATTAGCCGAGGAGATGGCTAAGGGGTATTCTTACTTGTTTGAGTAAGGCTTCAAATCTTTTTAGATGATAGTATTTGTAAAATTATGTCTTAAAGTTGAATGCATTTAAGTTGTATTATAATTTTCGAGGTCGAAATTTCTTTTTAGATGATAGTAATGAAACGTCGCATGATTTTTCGGATCCTTGTGGATCTTGTGTTCAGTGCTTGTAAGGCCAATGTGTGGCTAATGTGTCTTGTGTTCGGTGTGCGCGCATGTTTTTGGGGCTTACTGGGTCGACAGTCTGGTCCTGCAGCACCTTAGGATTCTCTGTCTGTGATCACAACAACAAGGGTCGTCGCGTTCTTGACGCGACAGACTTGCCCGTCGCGTTTAATTGCCACTTAGAGGCGCTGATCGTCTGCATGTGTGCTGCGTGTCGCGCATTGAGCGGCATGCAGACGTCACCTCTTGGGAAGGCGACGCCTAACCCCATCGCGATCAGGTCGCGACAAGGCGATACATCGCGTTCTCAACCACTGGGAGTTTTTAAGTAACCTTGGCCAAGCAGAGCTGCAACAAGTTCTGCTCGGCTAGAGGGAGGAAGCTGCGGCGATTTCTATGGGCTTCGGTAGATTTAGCGTGTTCTCGCCGCAGGAAGCTCGCGTGGAGCGGGGGAAACACCAAGGGATTGTCGGGTTCCGTATTCTTCACATAGGTAGGGTAATTCCTCCTATTTTTGGGCTGTAGATCGCGGGTGACGATCGTTCGACTTGTTATTTGTGTTTCCAACAATAGATACCATGACTAGGGACTCACAAAAGCATGAAAAACACGAATTAAGGGTGGTTTGCATAGCATAGAATGGTAATCCATGGAGAGGATCTCGGATTAGGGTTCCTGCCTGTGATGGCGACAAAACCCCTTGTCGCGATTTGAATGCGACAGGCCGACCCGTCGCATTCATATGGGGAACGCGACATGTTGGTGCGTCGCGTTCATACGGTGAACGCGCCATATCGGGCCGTCGCATTTTGAAGGCGACACAGGCCCATGTCGCGACCACAGCCGAGTGGTCTGAATGTGCATGACTTATGTGATATGATTATCCGACTGTTATTATTCTATGTATTTGGTAGTATCGTGTGGTGCATTAGCACCTGTGGCGCTCTGGGAGTGTGTGTTTACGAGGCTAGCGTGTTTGTTACATAGCTAGCTAGTGGTTTATGTGTTGGCATGGTATGCACCCGAGACGCACTGTGTTCACGTGTTGTGGACAGTCAGTACTTGAGGATATCGTCAGATTTCACGTGGTTTGTGCGTGGTTTCATGTGCATGGCAGGTAGTACGACGCCTACCGTGGTTAACTCTCCAGTTGGATGCCCCAGGTTCTCTGTGAGCCAGGCTGTTAGTTCGGGGCTTGTCCCGGTACTTGTGTTGTACCGTCGAGGTCTGTGTCGTCTGTCCCGGACACCATCACTCCTTTGTTTGAGTTGTTCGTCTGGCTGAGGGAAAGACGATAGTGGGACAGTGACTCTTAAGTTTGTTTTTAGTCACTTGTAGTGCGCTCTTAGTTGGGGGTATTGACACTGGTAATCGACACTTGTCCCCAGCTAGTCCTTTCCAGTGCCTCACTCTAGGGTGCTCCAGCCAGAGACCCTAGAGGTGCCAGGCATGGGCCTGCGATTGTGTACCTGTAGGAGTGGTGTTTAGTTGGTCTCCATAGTTGTTTGACTTTTCAACATAGAGCGGCAGCTAGACCTTCCATCCGTGGCTGCGAGACTGAGAGGTAGTCCTGTGTTTGTTTGCCCGAGTCAGTTACTAGTGTCGCGAACCAGTCTATGTGGCTCGAGTGTGGCGGTCCCTACTTTAGCTCGTACACGTGACTGAGTTTTACCGTTTATTTACTTATTTTGTTTAATATAGTTGGCAAATGGTAAGTACATTTTTTGCTTTAATAACATGTGTGGTTGTGTTATAAATTGCTAGCGTAGTTTACTGCTTCCGTACTTGTGTATAGTTTTCTCTAGTTTGGGGAGTTCTCTACTGAGCTAGTGACTAGTGAGGCTCACCCCTACTCCCCACAGGCGAAGGTGAGGAGGAGGTTTCGTTACCATCTTCCAGTTCAGGGCCGCACCACAGCAGTGTTGCGCCAGTGCCTCCAGCGGTGTAGTTTCTTTCCTCAATTGTACCAGTTTACCTCAGGGTATGCCCCAGGCTCCTGTACTTTCTTGTACTTTTGTTGAAATTTGGCTATGTAAATATTGTACATTATATAAGAAATGGTGAATCATATATGAGATCAAGTGTGTTCCTTTCTGTTTTCACGGACTCGTGTATGGTATCCCTTACGAGGCTACGGCCCGTTCGTGGGAGGCGGACTCGGATCAAGTTCGTTATTGGTTTAACAGGCTTGAATGAGGCGTTCCGTCTCAATCCATCTTCAAGGAGCTGCAACTACATGATAAGCATTGTAGTCTAGCCTCATTTCATGAGTTTAACACCACATCTAGGGTCTCCGAAGATACAAAAAAAAATCAAACTTCGAAGAGTTGCAACTATGGGATAAGTTTCGTACTCCATCCTTAATTTATGGTATCAATACCGCATCTGAGGTCCCCAAAGGTATAAACATCCATCTCCAAGGAGCTGCAACTACAAGATAAGCACTATAGTTTGATCTCAGTGCGTGGGACAATTGCCACGTGAGATCTCCGAGGATTTAAGAGTTCAAATCGGGTTGCCATGTCTGATGTTTATATAACCAGATTATCTTACAGGAACCGTATTGTTTCACATCCTCTTTTTTTTTACGGCGGTCCGGGGGATTTAACATTGAGCTTTGACATTCCATGCTAGAGATCCCCCAAGACAATATGGTAGAGCCACCTTCACATTGGTCGATGGTTCTAGATGGCGTCATTATGCTTCAATGTTAGGAGGATTCAACAACTCATGGAACTAAATTCGACATTGCCTCGAAGACATACACCCTCCAGTCTTTCATGTTCAAGAACTCTGAGGGTATACTATTGAATGTATGCTTCTTTTTTTTTCCAAAAGCCCAAGAGGGCCGAATTATTATATATAAAGGGAAAAGTCTGAAATCAGAAATAAAAGCAACTACAAGTCAAGGTAAAATGGGAGTTAGCTAGAACTCCAAAGAAGACCTATCTCAAGAATGAGTGCATCGGAGGACTGCCCGAGGTCGCAGTCCTGGTCTTCGAGAACAATGCTCCATATCATCTTCCTCTGAATCCATTCCAGTTACTTCTGAATCAAGTTTAAAATTAGGCATAAATATATTTTCGGCTCTGGCAAGCTCGGCAACAGAGGTAGCCTTCATCCTCCAATCTGTGTAATCATTATCCGGAGTTGGGTCTGGCGCATAAATAATCTCTGAATGTCGCACCAGACTAGGAGAGCGATCTCTAGCAACCGGTAAAGAAATCCTAATACCCCCTTTACGAGAAGGACGTGAAATAGGTTTCCGACGTCCAGAAGAAGAACTGCTAGACAGGGTGTTGGAGCACTCTCTATTAACCACCTTAGCCTGAATAATTGGGGACTTAGGAGAGTGACGCACTACTTGCACAAATGACAAAGAGGGGACTACCTTAGCTACAGTATGAGAATCTCCAGCTGCCGCAGCTCTCCCCGAAGACAATTGATCCACTTGTTCATCTTGCTCCACATTCACCTATGTAGAAATAGGAAGAGTAACCGTCTCACAGGTAGATGCTACCTCTCGAACAGCAGGAAAATTACCCACATTGGGCTCCACTTTATCCTGGGCGGCCTGGTTAAGAGAGCCCACCTTAGTGCTCAAAGATCCCAGCGTAATTGGCCTTCCATCTTCAGAACAAACGGCAGCAGTAGCATTAGGTGGAAAGGAGTCTTCCAGAGGATGCAAGAGGCCATCCTGCTCATGGCAGTCTTCCGCTGGCCTCCCATCTTCGGAACCTAAGACAGCTGCAGCATAAGGAGGAAGGGAGTCTTCTGGAGGATGCAGGATTCGCGCATCCTGCGCAAGGCCGTCTCCCGCAGGTGATTGAGTCGGCGAAGATCCTCTCCTCTGGTGCGGATTTTCCGCGCCAAGAATTGCATGGAAACCATGAACAGTTGGATCCTGCCCGAGCAACTCAGAGTTGCCTTGTGGAGGCGGCAACATAGTCCGGATGCCGGGAAATGCCTCCGCAGAGCTATCATCCCCGGCGGCAGCGGCAAAACTTCTAGCGGCGACACCTTCTGGTGAGGGCACCATGTCCGCCAGACCCATCGACACTGCTCCGAGCAAACCTTCAGCGGCCAGACTCTGCTCCTTACCAGGCCGAACAGAAACTGTCCCCTACATTCCAGAAGGGTCATCCCTGACAAACTTGCTCTTCGGCGTCCTTTGTCTGGTAGGAGGATTTGGCACTTCCGTTGTAGGAGCTACACCAGCAGAATCAACTTTGGATGAGGACTTTTGTGAGCAATGACAAGCAGAGGCAGCATGGCCCAACAAACAGCAGGATGAGCAATAATCAAGCACACACTAGTACAAAATCTTCTGCTAAAAACCAGCAGAACCCATTCCAATCCAAACCCTTGAGGGCCTATCCTTCAAAAGATCCAGTTCGACACATGCATAGGCTGTCGTTGCATTGGTTAATTGAGATGTACGCAAAGCCACCTGCAAAACACGCCCAATATTCCCTACAACAAAGCAAATACAGGTTTCGTTAAACAGATTTGGTTTCGACCCAGGGAACTCAACCCAAACCGAAACAATTGGGGGCTCCTTTCCACATTCAAAGTCGGTTGTCCACTTCAGAAACTTGAATAGAAAACCCTTCATAAGAAGCTGTTCATGCAGCAAGAGATGCAAATAATCATCCTCAGAAGTACATCAAAGCAGAAGATGGCGATTATCCATGGCAGCAATGATGAAATCGTGACTAAGGCTGAGGTGCTGCTGAAGTAGGTGCTTGATTTCTTGAAATGGAGGCCGTCTATATGGAGTTTTAGAAACTATAGCAAACTATAGTGGCTTGAGATTGGCTGCAATCTCATCGGAGGAGAAGAAGACTCCCGGCTCCCCATGATCTGTAAAGGCTGGAGGAGGAACAGCGATGGAGATCAGAGCAAACAAGGGTGCATCCGCGAGAGCTCGAGCGTAGGTTTTAGATGGCACCGGTGAAGGAGCCGGGGCCTGGGGAGAGGAGGAAGGGGAAACCGGGGAGGGGGGGGGGGGCCTTGGGGGACCATGGCCACAGCCACAAGAAATGAAAAAAAATGAAAAAAATGATGAACAAAAGGGTTCAAAAATGATGAACAAAAGTGCATATCCTGCGACATTTCTATATTAAAAAAATGAAAAAATGATGAACAAAAGGGTTCAAAATAGAGATGCCTGTTGGACCTACTCTGGTTTCACTGTCGAGTAGGGGTAAAACAGACAAGAAAAACCCAGCCACAATGAAAACCTGAAAGGGCATCGTGGGTAAAATTGGGAACCCTGCTACGTGAAAACCTGAAAGGGCGTGTAGGCAAAAGCAAGAAGGGGCTGACTCAGGTGAAAACCTGAAAGGGTGCTTGGGTCAGTAATGTGGTAAGAAAATGAATGAAGTCAAAATGTCAAAATGGCAAGAAGGGGGAGTTCCATCTTTGCTCTTTCAAGAAATTCTCCTTTTGCTATGCATTCTCTGAATCCAGCTATGTGCTCTCTTGTCAAAGAAAAAGACCTCAAAACTTAGACAAGTTGTCCCTTGCCATCCATGCCTCATGTTTATATATACGTGCTCTCGCCAAGTAGGACCCTAGGTTTAGATAACCACTGTCTTTCATTGACTTCTTGCCTTGGCTGACCAGTAGATGTTACCTTTAGAACCCCTGTTGAAGTTAACACATAGGTTTTCTAGGTTATCATTTCGCAATCTACCCAAATAATCTCACACTATCTACCAACATCATGGTATGATTGGTGGTTGAGTTATAGTTCACTCATGAACTTCTCTTTATAATGTGTATATAAATATATATATATGTATATATATATATATATATATATATATATATATATATATATATATATATATATATATATATATATATGTTTACAAAAAAGAAATGAGGCTTAAAATAGAAGTGTCTTGCTGGACTTGTCTTGGTTTCCCCTAGACATGGATAAAAAGTGCTAAAACCAGATCATGACGAAAACCCGAAAGGGCGCCATGAGTAAAATTGGGTACCCCGCTACATGAAAACCCAAAAGGGCATGTAGGTAAAAGCAAGAGGGGGTCGGATTGAGTGAAAACCTGAAAGGGCGCTCAATTCGATAATGTGAAAATAAAATAAGTAAAGAAAAATAAATAAAAAAAGATTCAAAGATAGGTACCAAAGACAGATAGATTTCAAGTCTCTAGAGAGAAATTAAATCCTGACAAAGGTTGCACTTGAAAATAAAAGCTTGTCTTTATGCCAGTCGAAGCTCGCCTTCATGCCAATGCCAGCCAAAGCTTGTGTTCATGCCAGCCGAAGCTTGCCTTTAGGCCAAGGGCCAGCTGATGCTTGTATTCATGCTAGCCAAAGCTCATCTTCGTGCTAGTTGAAGTTTATCTTCATGCTAGTTGGAGTTCTACCTCATATGTAACAAAGTGAAACTTTGTTATATATGAAGTGGATTCAAACAAATTTCAAGTCTCCAGAAGGAAATTTCTAATAGAGTCAGTCGACAACCAATGAAGCATGTGTCGACAGATGATGTGTCCTAACAAATTTCAAGTCTCTAGACGGAGAATTCTTATAGAATCTATTGACACACAGACATAACAAAAGAAAAAAAAGGAAGACGAGGACTCATTAATCCATCAGCAGACAAAGCAATACTGGTGATTGTCATTATTATGAAAGGTGGGCTACAAAATCTCCAAAGTGGTAGTTTGGTCATCACAGTCAACGACAATGGCATGGTGGCATCCTACTTCCTCCAGCAAAGGCCTTAACACTACCTCGCACTCAGGTTGTTGCGCTTCATGGTAGGACAACTTAAAAGAAAGGAAATCTCAATGGTTCATACATGTAGGCAACGAGGTCACTCACTGGGTCTATAAGAGGCCACTGGATTGTTGCCCAGCTAGCAAGCCCAGAGGGGGGGGGGGGGGGAATGGGTCTTTTAAAAAATTTAGTCAACTAATACCTGTTTACAAAAACATTCACAACACACACTTCGATTGCTATTAGTGTTAGTAAGAAAATGAATGCAAAGATAAACAAGCACACACACACACTGCAAGAGGATTTATCCTGGTTCGGAGCTCCTCTTCACAGGAGTCCTACATCCAGTCCCTGAGCAATATCTCAGGATTTCACTACCAAGGGTACTGTCCCCCTTAAGGACCCTTACACCCAGCCGCAGCTGGTCTTCCTTTACATGAAGGGAAAAACACCACCCTGGATACCCCACCAGGTCTTCCTTCACAACTGAAGGGAACACCACCCTGCATACCACACCAGGTCTTCCTTCACAACTGAAGAGAACACCACCTGAAAAATGTTCAAGAGGAAGATGCCCCTAGATCAAGCTTATAGAACACACTTGATCTGAAGCAAGGACTAAGAAGAACAATATCTACAATAATGGATTCTTCTCAGAACAAGAAGCTCTCTCACATATCTACACTAAGCACAGAGAGCTAGAGCTGAAACTAATGGAAGTATTTGCTTGGCTCTCAGAGAGATTGAAGACGATTTCACTTGGTATGCACTTGGTTCTCTGTGTTAGTATTCTCTTTTGAAGCTTCAATCTCCTATTTTATATCATCCTTTTCAAATTCGAACGTTGAAGTGCCCGTTGTCTCTAAGTTCTGGTTTACGTTAGACTGCATGGTACTGTAGAAGCTTCCAGTCAACAGTCTTTTATCCATTTGTGCACGCAGAGAGATAGGATCTTCTGTAGTATCCTTTGGCTTCTATTTTTTCCAACGTTGTATGACGAATGTTGTCAGAGACCTGCATACATTAAATGCTAAACAATAGATAGCTAAGCTGTCTCTTGTTGTCAGTCAACGTTAGATTGATTTTATACAGAAGTAGAAGTTTCATTCTGTTCTTCCAAAAAGATGTTTACAGAATAAGCACGAGAATAGAAGATATCGTCTGCATGAATACAGAGATACGATCAGAGTAATAAATGCACAGATGTTAAAAAGATGTGTGAAAAAGCTTTGACCTTTCAACGCAGTCAAAAGTGAATCAAATATCAAGTCGTTATATTTGGCTTAAGAAATCGTTGAGTATTAATAAGCGAAATGTTATGATTCTATAAGCAAATCATTATGAACAAGTGGTTATAATCAAATCGTTATAGACCAAGTAGTTGTTCTTACTAAAGGAATCGATGTGATTACTAAAGAAATCGTTGCAGAGATCAAATCGTTATGAATCACTAAAGAAATCGTTATGACAAGCAAATCGTTATGAACACCAAAGGAATCGTTACGAGAGCAAATCGTTATGATGACTAACGAAATAGTTATGAACACTAAAGGAATCGTTAAGAGAGAAAATCGTTATGATGACTAACGAAATCGTTATGACAAGCAAATCATTACGAACACTAAAGGAATCATTACGAGAACAAATCGTTACGATGACTAACGAAATCGTTATGACAAGCAAATCGTTATGAACACTAAAGGAATCGTTACGAGAGCAATTCGTTATGATGACTAACGAAATCATTATGACAAGAAAATCGTTATGAACACTAAATGAATCATTACGAGAGCAAATCGTTACGAGCCACTTAACGAATCGTTGTGAGGGCAAATCTATGCGATCACTTAATGAATCGTTGTGAGGACAAATCGATGCGATCACTTAACGAATCATTGTGAGGGAAAATTGATGCGATCACTTAACGAATCGTTGTGAGGGCAAATCGATACGATCACTTAGTGGAAATCGATGCATTTAGACAAATATGATGTTATTTCAATAGAGTGATTAATTCTTACCTGTTTGGCTTGTTTTCCTTTGGTTTTATTTCTTGTGCTCAAGACTTGTAGAAAGAGGTTAGTGACTTTATCATAGTTTTGTTAATCACCAAAAATAAAAGTAATTGATTTAAATTACATGGGGATAGACTGTTCATCATGGATCATATAGCCAGCCAGCATGTCCCGCTGAGTTATGCAATGAGCCAACATAATCTAATGGACGAAATTGGCGGTCGACTCATGAAGGCCACGAGATCTCAAGTAAGCTGTCAGTTCAATGATATTCATTGTCACATCGGTTCTCTTCATCGATTTGCGAGCCCCTTTGAGCCCACCGACTCGCAGAGCTTTCTATCGATTCGCCGGCTGTGTTGAATCGTGGCTACCACTTTGAGCCTGCCAACTCGTAGAGCTTCCTACTGATTTGTCAACTGGACCAAATCAAGCTTACCATTTTGAGCTTCACCGACTCGCGAGAGCCCAATGCAAATCCTTGGGAGCCCCCCGCTGAATCGCGACCACCACCTCAAGCCTGCCAACTTATGGTACCCTCCGCCGATTCTCCAACCATGTTGAATCACCCAATGTTGCTAACTTATGGTGCCAGCAAATTAAGAGGCTATCGATTCATCAAATATACAAGTCTATGAAGCGCATGGCCAGTCTGTAGTATCAAGTTGTTGGTGCAGGACGGTTAACATTCTAATGGAGTCAAGTGACCACTAGCAAGACAAGACACCAAGAGATCATTAGTACGGTGACAAGTCAAAGACCGTCCAAAAGATTCAGCCAGCTCTGTAAAGGTGCACCCGCGGGCGCCGCGTCGCTTGTCACCTCTCGCACCATCCGTGGGTGGGGGGCATTTGTGGACAGCCAAAAATTATTGGGCCTTACCAAAGCTAGGCCGTCTCATTAAAAGGCCCATCATTCAAAAGAGGAGGGGGTTTGGTCATCCCATATTGGGGGTGAGCTTAAGAAACATGTCACCACCACCCCCTTAAAAAGGTGTCTGCTGTGGCTGGAAAAGGTGGGGGGGGTGGGGAAGAGAGAGAACATGAAAAGTAAGCCAAGAGAGAAGGCCTTGCTTGGGGTACAAGAAAGGAGGTGTTCTTGCTGCTGCTGCTGCTACTGCGTTTTCTTCTTCCAAGGCAGGTACCTGTGGCTGCAGCAAGAAGAAAAAAAGAAGTGAAGAGTGCCCATCTTTGCTCTTTGGCTTGTTTAGGGATTTAAAAGAGAGGGTGGGTGGAGTGTGACGTGATGGAGAGAGAGCCATTTTTTTCATTAAAGCTCTTCTACTCTCCCATTTCCCTCTATTCAAGAGATGTCTTGTCCATGTGTATCCCATCCTTCTTCTACTATTTAAAATAGTTCTTTACATTAGATTATACTTTTGTTTGATCCCAAGTACATTGGCTTTTGTGAGGTTCTAGTTGTTCTTTATTGTTCATTCATATGTACCTTGTTTAAGGTTGGTTTTCTTTCTTTATTGTATGGGCAGAGTACGAGATGATGGATTCCTTCAGATGAAGAGATTGGTTTCCCATCCCAACCTCTCATGTGGGAGGACACAAACCCCCACACCTCAATAAATGAGACTTTGGGAACCATGGGACTCTAACTTTTTCCATTTTTTTCTTTGTCATTTTTAATTGCTACTTGCCTTTTTGTTCTGTCAACACCATATTCTGGGCAAAATTGGACTCCCGGTTTGAGCAAAATGCTAAAACTATCATTCATCAATTTAAGTTAAGTGAAAAACATCTTGCTTTCAATTTTAATAAAGGAAATAGTTTATTTATTAAGTATTTGATTTTAATTTTTATAAATGATGTACAAGATTATCCATGTGAGGCGTTGGGGGAGTCGAGGACCAGGATGTCACATACGTAGAGAATTTGTGATTTTGTGATGGGCGTATATTGTGGTTTGTGATTTCTTCTCAGTTTTCTAGATGTTGTGATTTTTATGATGGATGTGTGATGGGTTTGTGTAGATGTTTCTTGTGGTTTATGTGATGAGATATTGTGATTTGTGTGGTGGATGTATTGTGGTTTTATTTATTGTCATTTATCAGGTGATTTATTGTCACTTACACTTAAATATTAAAAAAAATTATTCTGATAATAGCGACCGAATAAATCGGTCGCTAAAAAATTGTGACCTCACATACATTGGTGGGTAATCGGTCCGAGAAGTAGAGACCGATTTTGCGACCGATACTGTCGGTCACAATGTTTGAGACCGATCGACGACCGTTGATTATCGGTCGCTGTTAACGACCGATTTTGCGACCGATAGAAATCGGTCACATAATAGTGACCACAATTCGATCGCTACACCAAGTTGCGACCGAATGGAAACCGATAAGTGAACAATTTTGTCGGTCGCTATCGGAACTTTTTCTTGTAGTGAATTAGTTGTGTTATATGTGATTGCTTGCTAGAGGCTTATTTGCCGATTGTTCACATCTCTACAATCAAATAATTCTTCTGCTGCCATGCTTTGGGACGTGACAGCTTACTGTTATCAGAGCCTAAGAATAAACAAGGATTTTTAAGTCCAAAGTTTAGAGTATACCCAAACAATTAACATCATGAATGATTCCTATAAGTCACCAAGTGAGTTTGGGTAGAGGCAGGGATAAGCTAAATTCACAACCTCACAACACATGCTAATAAAACGCCCCACTTCTAAAATGTACTTCATAAACTAAAACAATGATGGGTTGCTATTTTCACAGGAACCTTCATTCATTTGTAATGGCTCGTAATCAGTGGCAAACGATGTAGGAAACCGTGACAGGACTTACACAAGCCCTACAAAATGTAGTACAAGCTGGGAACCAAGCTAGAGCCCAGAATGGAGCTAGCGATTTTCATCGCAGCTTTTGTAGCCTGAACCCACCTTGTTTCTTTAGATCTCTTGACCCGGATGAAGCAGAAAATTGGTTGGAAGATATGAAAAGGATCATTTAGGTAATGCAGTGTATGGAGTGAGAGAAAGTGTTACTTGCTACTTTTCAACTGAATAAGGATGCCAGATCCTGGTGGAAGACCACATTAGCCCCTCTACCCAACATTGCTGATTTGGAATGGGATGAGTTCCTGGAGATATTCCAAGAGAAGTACTTCTCTGAAAGGATACAAGAAAAGAAAGCAACCGAGTTTTCGACACTGAAGTAGAGGGGAATGTTCGTGGCTGAGTATGAGGCTCAGTTTGCACGTTTGGCCCAATATGCTACACATTTGGTGGCCACAGAAAAGCTAAAGGTGAACATGTTTATGGATGGGTTGTGGCCTGTGTTTATAGAAAAGTTGGGACCATTAAACATCCATAATTACACGGAGATAGTCCAACGGGTTCAACTGATAGAGGATACCCTAGAGAAGCTAGAAGGATTCAAAGGGAAAGAAGTAGCAAGGCCAACTTATGTAAAGAAGGAAGCAACTCGTGTACTGGGAATGTTCACCCCAACAGTAACCGTAATAAGAAGATGAATGGAGGAAATGACATTGCCAATAATAAGAAGATCAAGGTGGAAGAGCATTCGATCATGAAGTATTGCAAATTTTGTAACAAGCCAGGACACCACACAGACGAGTGTTGGAAGAAGGCTGACTGTTGCCTGCGTTGTGGAAGTCGTGATCACCACATTCCCAACAGTGCCATGCTAAAAGACTAGACTGGGAGAAACAAGTCATGCCCAAGCGGCAAGGGCGTTTCAACGCTGTGAACCAGGCAGAACTCCCGGAAGGAGGTAGGGTGAAAGACGCTAGTTTTGCTAATCCTCTAAACTTGTCTTATGATACCTTTCTTATAATATATTCTTAAGTGTTGGAGATGACTAGGGAAAAAATTCTAAATAACCTAGTAGTCTTACCAAAGCTAATCTTGTTAATTAAGAAGGAGTGTTGTTAACCACAGAAGAAGGAAAGAGTTGGAAGAAATTAGACACTACAACAAAAGTGGGCAACACTTATGGAAAGTTGGTTACGGTTTCTCATTTCATACGGATATTAGCTACTAGCTATACTTATGGTTGTTAGAAAATCTATTAATATTTTAATATTGCATCTCCAACACTGTAAGTACACCGTAGGAATAAATTTTGACTACTGCATAAAAACTTGAAGAACTATAAGAATAGACCCAAAAACTTTGTTGGCGGGCTTCTCTCACACAAATCCCGCCTCTTCTCAGCCTTTCTCTCTCTCAAAACAAAACCCAAAAAATCCTCCTCCCTCGATCGGCTACAGTCCATCTCTCTCTCTCAAAACAAAACCCTCCTCCCCCATGCTCTGCCATCCCCCATCTCTCCCACTATTCTTCTGCGTGATGGGCGAGATTGAGGACCATCCCCGCCTACGAGATCAAGGTGCATCCCTTCCGGCGATATCGAGGTACTAAATACCCCATTTTCCCTCCATGATCAAAGTCCCAAATCCAAAACCCCCACACTCTGCCATCCCCGATGGCCACCCAGGCTCCTAGCCAACAACCACCTGCCACTTCGGTGCCCCCCCTATGACTCCGACGTGTGACCAATGCTACTCCACCACCAGCGATTTCAAAGTTTTCAAAAAGACCCTCTTGCAGGAGGTGCCTCTCCCTCCCTCCTACCTTCTCCCTCTCTCTTTGTGTCTCTCTCTCTTTCTCACTCTCTATCTCTCAACCAATCTCCTTTATCGTCCAATGACCAGTCCGCCTCTGCCATATGTGCCTCGGCCATCCATTCCCTCCATTGTCTTTCCCATCCCGTTCAGCATTGGCCTCACCAGTCAGAGCCCTCCCGCCTCTATTGAGAGTTGGTCTCCCCAACCGGCACCACACCGCCTCTGTTGGCCTCCCCAGCCAGCGACACCCCACCTCCATTGGACTCCCCATCCCCTCCTCTGAATCTACTCCCCAGCTAGCCTCTGTTGGCCTCTCCAACTCTCTCCATCCCCTCCTTCGAATCTAGTCCCCATCCAGCCTCTGTTGGCCTCCCAGTCCTCCCTATCCCCTCCTTCGACTATGTAAAGTTTACTTGACTATGTTTTCTATTTGTGTTTATAGGCATGTTGCAATAAAACTCTTGTTTGAAGAAGCCACGAAGCTTCTGCAGAACAAACTGCAACTAAGTATGTATGGCTCATATGAATGATCATTATACATGTAGAAATTATTTTTTGGGGACTTGAAATATGCTTTCTGAAATTTATTTTTGTCAATGAGTATATGATGAGATTTATTTATTTTTGTTAGAGTAAAGTTGTCATTAAGAAAATGGATTGGAGTTGGATGGACAAGCCAAAGCACTCGAAGGAATATCTAGATGGAGTGGACTTGTTCATCGATTTTGCATGTGGGTATTCTGATCCGTCATCAAGTATCAAGTGCCCTTGTGTGAATTGTGCATGTATGTGTAAATGGGACAAGAACATAGTTAGGGAATATTTTTACTTCAATGGAGTCATTAGAGACAAAAGGTTTTGAGACTTTCATGGGCCTAATTCATCTTACAGTAGGCCGACATCTCTAGATTCTCCATATGAAGATCTCACAAAGGATGGTGGTATTCGTTCAATGTTGCGAGATATATTTGGCTCGGAAAATAAAATATATATGGAAAATATTTCTGCCAATCAGAATAAAGGGGACTATGGTACATTCTAAAATTTGCAGGAAGATGTTGAACGACCATTATATCTAGGTTGCAAGACTTCAACAAACTATCATTTAAAATCAAATTGTTCAACATAAAAGATATGAGTAAAATGAGTAACAAATCCTTCAACATGCTATTGAAGTTGTTGAAAGAGGCTCTTCCAGAAGGTGAGGTATTGCCAAGTGCATTTTATGAACTGAAAAAAAAAATCATTAGTAAGTTGGGATATGGTTATCATAAAATTGATGCATGCCGAAATGATTGCATTTTATATTGGAAAGACTATGAGTCTCATGAGCAATGTCTCAAATGTGGAGAATCTAGATGGACTACAAAGGAAAAGAGTGGGTATAAAAAAAAAAGATAGCCAAGAAGGTTCTTCGGCACTTTCCCTTAATTCCAAGGTTGAAAAGATTATATATGTCTAGCAAATTTTCAGCAAACATGAGATGGCACAGTGATGAGCAGCAAGAAGATGCTATATTGAGACATCGAGCTGATTCCCTTGTTGGAATGCTTTAGATGCCATAGATAAGTTTGGTTTAGAATCTCACAATGTACATTTAGGTTTGGCAAGTGATGGTTTCAATCCTTTTGGGACAATGAGTACGAGTCATAGTACATGGCTTGTGGTATTGACACCTACAACCTACCTCCATGGAAGTGTATGAAGCCACAAAATATTTTTGTTTCTTTAATCATTCTTGGCCCTAAAGGACTTGGAATTGATATTGATGTCTATCTTCAACCACTTGTAGAAGAATTACAAATACTATGGCATGGAGTTGAAACATATGATGCTTCTAAAGGTGAAACCTTTTGTATGCGTGCTGCATTATTGTGGACCATTATTGATTTTCCTGCATATGCTTATCTATCTGGTTGGAGCACTAAGTGCCAACTAGCTTGTCCTACATATAATGTAGAGACAAATTCACAATGGTTGAAAGCAAGTGGGAAGTTCTGTTACACAAATCATCGTCGATGGCTGAAAGAGGATCACAAATTTCGTTCCTTAAAATGATAGTTTGATGGAAAAGAAGAAATGAGAAGTAGACCAATTTTGGTTGTCTGGGATTGATATATTAGAGCAGTTACATGGATTGACCTTTACTTTTGGTAAGGTTCCTAAATCTAAAACAAAGGTAAAGAGAAAACCTAAAAAGAAAGACACATCTATGAGTAATGTTGAGGGTCTATGCCAACTATTTATCATGGAAGAAAAAAAGTATTTTTTTTTAATTGTCATATTGGAAGTTGTTACTTCTCCGACATAATCTTGATGTGACGCATATCGAAAAAAATATTTATGATAGTATTGTTGGTACTCTTTTGGACATTGATGGAAAAACTAATGATGGCTTGAAAGCTCGTTATGATCTACAACATTTGGGTATAAGAACTGCACTTCAGCCACAAACTTTGAGCTCTAATAGATTGTTGTTGCTGCTTGCCATGTTTACATTGAGCAACATTGAGAGACAAACCATTTGTAAAGTCTTCAAAAATGTGAAAGTTCCAGATGGTTATGCATCTAACATATCAAGGCATGTCAACCCCAATGATCGCAAGAAGATTTGGGGTTTGAAGAGTCACGATTGTCATGTGCTCATCCAACAATTACTTCCTGTGGCAATGAAGGGAGTGGCACAAAAGGAATTGAGGTCTGTAATTATTGATCTTTGCATTTTTTTTTCACAAGTATGTTCAAAGACATCATCTTCAAATGATTTGTATACTCTACAGCAACAAGTTGTAAACATTTTGTGTCGCTTGGAGATGATTTTCCTACCAAGTTTATTTGATATCATGGTACATCTTCTCATCAAAACTCGGTTACTCTCTCTAACCTAGAGAGAGAAGCTCTGGTTCTCTTTGGTTCCAGTGGGTTCCCTTCGTCGCCTGCCGCCGGCCCTGGGGGCTGGCGGAGGCGTCATCATTTTGCATGGTGCTTCCTGCGGTTGAAATCCTGCCTGGTGCTACTGGAGCAAGTGGCTCTGGGGCTTCTCCTGGGAGATCTTTTGCTCAGATTATTGCGGCTTCGAAGCCTCCACCGGTCATCAACATTGGGGTGAAGCCTCCATCATTTACTGATTCAGGTGAACCGGTGGTTTTTTTTCCCAGGATGAGGTAGGTAAATCTTTTGATCTGCTCAAGCTTGCCCTTACTGTGAGGTGTGCTCATGGCCGCTATTCTATTCCTGAGCTGAAATCCTGCCTCTCCCAAAGACTGCTACTGAAGGGTGATTTTGTCATTAGTATTTTAAATCATCATCATATTTTGTTACGTTTTGATGCTGAGGATGACTATCTTAAGGTTATCATGAGGAGAAATTTATATATCAAGGGTCTCCTATATAGGTTCTTCAATGGGCCCCTAGGTTTGATTTCAATGCTGATCCCAATGTCATTCCAATCTGGATTGGCCTGCCTATGTTACCTGTCAACTTCTACTCTGAAGATTTCCTGAAATCTATTGCGGGGAACCTGGGTCATGTTCTTAGGATCTATGAACCTACTAAGGCTCTTACAAAGACTAATGAAGACTTTGTATGTGTGAAGTTGGATATTCTGAAACCCATGCCGGAGAGAATCTGGGTGGGTTGTGGTGCAGATGGTTTCTGGCAGAAGGTTAATTACTAAAATGTTCCGGATGTGTGTTCCTTTTGTCATAAACTGGGTCATGCTGTGTCTGATTGTCACAAGAAGCAAAGATTGAAGCAGAAGTCTGTCGCCCCCTCCCAGGTGAATGATGAATCTTCAAAACTGCAGCAGGATGGTTTCATGCCTATGAAGAAGTCCTGGCGTCAAAAGGTTCCTCAGGAAGCTCCTATCAGGGCCCCTTTGGTCAATCGTTTTTCCATTTTAGAGGATAGCCTTATGGTGGGTGACAAGGTAGAGGATCAAGTCTTAAAGGTCCCTGCTTTGGACCCTATTCAGGATGACCAGGGTGGGTCTCCCTTAAAGCGTGTTACTTTTCCTGGTCCCTCCTCGTTGCATGGAGGGTAGTCTACTCCGTTGGACGTGGGGGAGCACGTTTCTGGGAATTATGAGGCTCCTATTCAGAATACTACTGTGCAGGGAGTGCAGGTCACGTCGTCTCCCATGTTGCAGCTGCATGGCTTGCATGCGACCTCTATGATGCATGGGGTGGATACCCAGGATGTGGTCTGCGAGGACCGTTTGAGCACAGAGGCGGTGTTCGACGTTCGGTCATCTCCGGCAATGGAGCCTATTTGATCGTCGATCTGGGGAAGGTTTCTTTAGTTGATTCTGTTTCTTTATTTCCTAAGCCTTCTGATGCCCAGTTAGAAAGAATATCTCTCATTTCGGCAAAGGAGATTATATTCATGGCGTGTCTTGCTTCTATGGTTGGTGAAAAAATTAATAAGAAGGAAGGTGCTCGTACGAGAGCTCAGGCTAAGGCCGATCGTGGTTCCTCCGGGTATAAGTCCTCATGAATTCATTTGTCCTTTTCTGGAATGTGAGAGGCATTTCTAATTCTGCCTCCAGAAGATCTCTACGACGTATGGTAAAGAGGTATAGCGTAGATTTTGTGGCTATTGCTGAGCCCATGGTTTCCTTTGATCGTGCTGTTAAGCTGAGCAGGTTCATTAAAATGGAGGACTTAGCAGGCAACTTGGGAGTGGACTCCAAAATCTGGGTTTTTTGGTGGAACCTTTCTATGCATGTTGTTTCCAGTTCTGATCAACAAATCTCTTTTATTTTGGAAAAGGATAATAGCGTCAATATGATGGTTACTCTCGTGTATACTAGCTGCGAGGCTGGTACTAGACGACTTCTTTTTGATGAACTTATTCAGCTCTCTAATTCTGTTAATGTTCCTTGGTTTGTTGGGGGAGATTTCAACTGTTGTCTCTCAGCCTTCTGAGAAAATGGGGGGAAGAGTTGGCAACTTGCATTCTATGTTAGATTTTAATGCTTTCATAAATGCTGCTTCTCTTTCTGACGATGGGTTCATTGGCTCCCCCTTTACATGGTCTAATAATAGAACTGGGCAGGCTTCTATTAAAGCATGGTTGGATCCGTTCTTGGTTAGCAGCAGCTGTGAGGAAAACTTTCGTGGGTTTACAGTTAGACATCTCCCTAGAGGTCCGTCTGACCATGCCCCCTTGCTTCTCTCCTTTGTTCAAAATATCCGGCCTCCGGCTAGATTCACCTTCCAGGCGATGTGGACCTCTCATGAATCATTTTATGAAACTGTGAAAATGGCTTGGAATAAGGACCCTACTAGTCACCCCATTCCTTTTACAACCCTATTCCTTAAGCTTAAAACGGTGAAACAAGTTTTGCGGGACTGGAATAAGTGTGTCTTTGGCAATGTTGAGGACAATGTCATTTCTCAAGAGGAAGTTGTTAGAGTTAGACATGACATCTTTGATAATTTCCCTTCTCTTGATAATAGAAGCACTCTGGGAGAAGTGTCTGCTAATCTTAGACGGGCGATCCAATGCTTGGATGTTTTTTGGGCTCAGAAGGCCTGCATGAATTGGCTGGAAGATGGTGATAGGAATACTGCTTTTTATCATAATGTGGTTCAAGGTAACAGGAGGAAGAATCTCATTAAGCGTCTTCAGATCAACGGTATTTGGAGTGAAGACCATGAGGCCTTGCGTGCTGAGGCAGCCCGGTATTTTGAGGATATTTTAAGATCTTCCCCTCATTCGGTTGATGACTCAATCCTTCAAGTGATTCCCTCCCTTATCTCGGATGACCAAAATGCCGCTCTTTGTGCTCCACCAACTATGGAGGAAGTTAAAAGTGTTGTCTGGAGTATGAATGGCAATAGCTCTCCTGGTCCTGGTGGTTTCTCCGGCATTTTCTTCACTTCCTGCTGGGGAATTATCCAGCATGATGTTTTTGCTGCTGTGAATGGTTTTCTTCAAGGCCATTCTTTCCTTAGGGGGGTCACCTTTTCTCTTATTGCCCTTGTCCCAAAGATTTCTCATCCAGTCTCTTTTAATGATTTTCGCCTTGTGAGTCTTTGTAATTTCTGCTACATGATTGTTTCTAGAGTCATTTGTGACAGGCTTGTCCCTATTCTACCTGGCATTATATCTGAGGAACAGGGTGCTTTTGTTAAAGGGAGATTCATCTCTGATAATGTTTTCTATCTCGTCAATGGTTCGTGATGTTGGTCAGAAGGTGAGAGGGAGTAACGCTATTTTCAAACTGGATATTCGGAAGGGCTACGATAGTGTTGAATGGGATTTTCTCTTTGCTGTTCTCAAGAAGTTTGGATTTTCTTCTCGATTATATATATATTGGGATGATGAATCTAATTGTTGGTTCTCCATTTTGTTCAATGGCTCTCTGCTGGGTTTTTCACTCTTCTCGGGGTTTACGTCAGGGCGACCCCATTGCTCCTGCGCTATTATCATTATGGAAGAAGCTCTTAGTAGAGGTTTAAAGCATATGGTTTCTACTGGGTACTTAACTCCTTTTGCTGGGCCTAGAGGGTGTCCGCCTCCCTCTCATCTTCTTTATGCTGATGATACTCTGGTATTTGTTAACGGCGGTATTCAAAATGTTAAGCATTTGGTGAAATTCCTAGAGCAATATGCTTCTTCTTCTGGGCAAACCATCAACTCTAGCAAAAGCTCCTTCATGGTCTCTAGTAAAGCGTCTCCTTCTGCCGTCCATAGGATTCAGGAAGCTACTGGTTATAGGAGACACGTCGGGGCTTTGCCTTATCTTGGGGTCCCGCTCAGACCCGGGAGAGTTCTGGCGGCTGACTACAAAAGCTTGATTGATAAGGTGAACACTAAGCTGGGTGCTTGAAAATCTAAGTTAATATCTCAATCAGGGAGGGTAACTTTGATTAATATGTTATCTCTTCTATTCTGGTTATCTGCTGCCTCGTCTAGCATTCCTAAATCTGTTATTAATTATCTGGAGAAGTTGGCAGTTTCTTTTTCTGGAATGGGTCTGATGGTTGTCGGCGTAGACATGGGTTGGCAGGAATTGTATTCAACGCTAAAAATGAAGGAGGCCTGGGGTGCGGAATATTCACCATCTTCAAATGGCTCTTACGGTCAAGCAGTTATGGCATATTCTTCATGGCAGTTCGCTTTGGTCAGTTTCTGCTAGAAGGCGGTTCCATTCTTCCAAGTTTAAGCAAATCCCTGGGATGCCTAAATATCTTTGTAAGTCTGCTATGGCTATAATTCTTAACAATTCTCAATGGATTTAGGGAAGGTAGACAAGATCGATATTATGAGGGATTCCTGGGTTGGTGGTGAAAGACCGCTGATTGAGCTGGTTCAGGGCATGAACATTTCAGTGGGTGATAGAATTACCTTACAGGAGGTTGTGAGTGATGGTTCCCATCCTTTAAGAGCTTTTCTTCCAGCCTCTATTATTCAGGATGTCCTCTTTACTTCTGAGGAGGATCGGTGTTTCTGGGCCCCTACCCCCAGTGGCATTTTCTCAACTCGTTCCACTTATAATCTTGTCAGGGAGCATGGAATCCGTCGTTTGAATATCCATAAGATTTGGCACAACTCTTTCAGTCCCAGGGCCTCCCTTTTTTGCTGGAAGATCCTTAACAGGGCCGTCCCTGTGGATAGTAGAACAATGGACTGTGGTATTCCATTGGCTTCCCGGTGTTCCTGCTGCTTGTCTCCTCAGGCTGAGGACCTCAATCACTTATTTCTCCATAGTGGAACAACTACTAATCTCTGGCGCTGGTTTATGCCCTGGTTAGCAACAAAGTCCATCTTCATCGTCAGATCACTGCTAGAGTTTGGGATTCATTGTCAACTCCAATATCAATCCTGCAGGTTTTATCTCCCTTTATGGTCTCTTAATGTTATGGGAGATTTGGAAGAGCAGATGTGCTGCCAGATTTGAAGGGCGACTTGTTCGGTCTCAAGAGATGATCAAATCCATTAAAATAAAATCACTTGTCTCTTTCAAGATGTTCCTTTACTATTGATCCATCACCTTCTGAGTGGCAGGACTATCTTCATTTTGGCTTTCAGCTCAGGTTCGCTCCAAGCAGGTGAAGTTAATCCGTTGGATCCCTCCCATTCATCATTTCTGTCTCAATGTTGATGGGGCTTCCAAAGGTAACCCTGGATTTGTGGTGGTGGTGGATGTATTCGGGACACTAAGGGTGATATCCTTGTTGCTTTCGCTCACTTCTATGGGGAAGGTAATAGTATCATTGCGGAAACTCATGCCCTTGTGATGGCCTTCATCTTGCAGATCAGTTTGGAGTTCGGTTGGCTTCAGTTTACTCTGATTCCTCACTCTAGTTAACTCTGTGAAGGATCGCAGCTGCTCCTCTTGGCGTTCATAAGATGGTGGCGGAGAGCTTCTGACCTGCTGCATTCTAATGCCTTTCCCATTTCACATGTCTTTAGGGAATCTAATCAGGTGGCTGACCGGTTGGCCAACCATGTTGTTGTTTCTTTGCGCAATGATGTTTTCTGGGGGGTGCATAACCTCCCTTCCTCTTGTAAGGCTTCGGTGGTTTTAGACAAATCAGGTCTCATGAATGTTAGGTTGGTTTGACAGGGGTATGCCCCTCAGCTGCTGTACCTATTTCTCTTATATATTATTTTCGGCCCAGGATCTTCTCTGGTGGAGTGGGAACATTCTCCCCCTCTGGGGGTGGGTGCACTCTCCTAGATTGAGATTCTAAGGACCGTTTTAAAAAAAAAATGGACATCTTCTCATCCACTTACCTGATGAAGCAAGACTTGCTGGCCCTATACATTATAGGTGGATGTATCCTAGTGAAAAGTATGTGTCTAGCCTAAATTATAAAATATTTATTGCTATTAATAATCTAATATTTGTCTAATATTAATTGTTAGGTTTTTAGTGAGTCTTAAGTCTTATGTTCAAAATAGGGCATGCTCAGAAGGTTCAATGGCCAAAGGCTATATCGCGGAGGAGACACTTACATTTCTGCTAGATTTATTTTAGGTTGATGTTCAGACAGCTTAATCAACCATAAGAAATGAAGATGATGGTAACATCAAATTGAAAAGGGAAGGGAGATTTTTCTGAAGGAGGCCGACCTTTAGGCGCCGACACCAATTGATCCTAGTGATGAAGAGTTGAAGCAAGCTCATCGATATGTATTGTTCAATTGTGAGGTAATATCTCCTTACATCGAGTAAGTAAGATGGTAACTGTATATTATATGTTTTCTAATTGTACATCTTTATATGTGTATCTCATAACAAGGTTTTTATACAGTATGCACCTTGGTTTTATATGAAGTGGAAGACCACAATCAACAAAAATGGAGATCGAGCGGTGTCATACATTAGAATTTCAGCAAGGTTTAAATGTAAAGTGAGTGATGAAGACCATTCTCATTTAATATAGGTTTTCACCACATGTAATAATTTTTGTAATGATAAACCCACATGCATCATCTTATGTAGGTTGACACTTTGCAAGCACAATGTGGAGATGGGTTAGATACCAATATACGTTCCATAACGGATCGACCATTAAAATGGTGAAGAAGTTTGACTCTTGCTTAGTACATGAGTTTCGCTTTCAAACTCGAAATGTGGAACGACATAGGGTCACACAAAATAGTGGAGTTGTCATGTCTGCAAAAATCTCAAGTTTTTCATGTTTAAAAGATAAATCTCCTATTCGAGAGGAAGTGACATAGTATGGAATTTTAGATGAAATTCTGGTGTTGAACTATTATGCTACAAGAAAGGTGTTACTCTTCAAATGTGAGTGGGTTTATATTCAGCGAGGAGTGAGAGAAGAAGAAGACTTCACAATGGTCAACTTTAGATATAAGTTACGTACAATTGAGCCATATGTTTTAGCCTCTCAAGTGGAGGCCATATGGTACATAGATGATCCAAAAGAGTAAGGATGGTATGTAGTGAGGAAGACAAAGCCAAGAAATTATTTTGATTTGCAAAATGAGGAGAGCATTGAGAATGATGTGGAAAACTTAATACTAGGCAGTGATGATGTTGATATTAATAATTTAGATGATATTCATGTTACATGGGAAAGGGTGGGCATTGATGGGCAAGAGATTTATATTTGAAATGTTTATGTAATGGTTTTTTAATATAATTTTGGTGATGATATAAATGTTATATGCTTTAGTGTTATCTAATGGATGTAAGTGTTAATTTTTTTTTGAAAGAAAAAATTTGTGAAGATATTAACCAATTTTCAATTTTGATCTCAATTTCAGATATTGCCAATAAAGAGACATGTAACTTTAATTTCTTTCTTGATGTTAATGATGAGAAAGAGGATTAAATTGTGCCTATAACATTTAGTATCATATTGTTGGCATGTAACAGGGGAGAAAAAGAAGTGTCGAATATGTAGAAACCAATGAAGGTGAAGATGATAAAAGACATAATGTAACAAAGACGAGCAAGCCTTCTGGCCCTATTACAAGTGCAGATATTCTGAAGGCAAAGAAGAAAGACTTGTCAGAATGTTATGGGGTTTCCAAAGAAGAAAGGCAAAGCCAATAAACTGCAGCATCTAAAAAATTGGATACAAATAGCTTCCAACAACATATTGAGTGAGTTTCCAATTATTATTTTTAACTTGAAGCCTTCCATTGTAATTGATGGAATTTCTAACAATAAAAGGAATTGTAGTTATCTATGGAGTATTCTCTCAGCTGAGCATTTGAAAACCTATGACTGTTGGGATTGTTTATGGTTTCCATACTATAAATCCAATGCTTCTCAACGGAAAAAGATGTTGACATAGGTCAAAAATAAAGAGGTATTTCTAAAGATGTACTCATTTGTGCCCATATGCATGTGGTAAGTTCACACAAAAAATAGCATGTCTTTACAAATGTTTCTATAAAAAGATAGGTGTTGTGCCTTACAATTATTCTGTTATGTAGGGGGCATTGAAGCCTTGTAATTTTTATATCATGAGAAGAAGATGATTTGCCATATCATGCTTCTTGATTCCCTCCATAGTATTGACCCAACAAAACTTGTTCGGCCAATTCAAATGTTTGTGCTACATTATCTCTACGATTCATAGGTAAATATTGGTTCCCTATCTCTAATATATTGAAATTTTTTTTTTTAGATTTTTGAAGGACATATATTCTACAAAGAACAAGACAGTGATTGTTGATGCAATCTCTTCTATAGAAATTTCAGTCCATCGGTAAATGATTAGAGACATGCTACATGATGTAACTGCTATTTTATACTTTTAGAACTTGTTTATATGTCATTCTTTTCTTTATAGGTTCCACAACAAAGCAATGTCATTGAGTGTGTGTTTTTTGTATTATACTACATCTACCATTTCATACAAAATGATCCACCCTCATTTTCTTTAGATGATTACCCATCTTTTGTGAGTTATGCTCCTCGTTAAAATTAATATAATCAATTACATGTCTTGATTTTTGATCCAACAGACTAATTGAGTGTAATTTTTAGCTACATGTGATTGGCTCAGTAGAGCAGAATTTGAGAAATCGTAGATGACTTGATCTTAAGAAAAATAGATGTACAAAAGGTGGTGATGGAAGTTTCTAAAAAGAAGCATAGAACCTCTATAAATGAACTTTTGTGCATGATTTAGATAATGGTAAACGATGTGTTGTCCAGATAAATGAACTTGGACAACTAGTTGGAGAAGGTGGCCATTTTTTGAAATTATTTTTAGGAACAATTGCATGTCTTAGTGATAAAATGCCAATTGATGCTCCAACTTGGAGGGCAATGTCTGCCACCCATAAGGATGATGTGTGGGAGTATGTCCAGGTGATTTCACTTACCCTTGATTAATACATATGTTTCTTTTCTATTTATAATGTATTATATATTAATTATATGAACGTGGGTTGTAGAGAAAATATGATATTCCAGCATATTTGAAAGAGTGGGTGATGAAGGACTGGATCCAAAGTGGAGGTCTTAGAAATATGAATGAGAAATAAATACTTCAACCAACGTTGAAGCAAAATGAGTAGGAAATACCACCTTATCCAGAGTAATGTGGAACAATGGAAAGCGTGTTCAACACCATGGTCTTCTAATAGTTGGAAGATAAATATAATCTTGCTATAGAAAGTCAATATAATTGAGTCAATAAGAATATATAGCAAGTAATGTAATTTTTTTCTTATAGAAGGTAAATTAATTTTTTGTAGACATGTTCATGATGTTTTTTTGCCAAAAGTTATCTTGTTGTTTTAAAGAGGGTATAGTGACAAAAACAAAAAAAGTAAAAATCATCGTAAGTACTTTCATTGTGCTGGGACAAAGAGCTTTGCAGGCATCAATCAGGAGGAGGTAATCCAAACCCTTTTTTTGGCTAACACTTGTTTTCTGTTCTCATTTTTTTCTAACAACCCTTCTCATTAGTGGTCTACAATAGTTTGTAAAAAATGGGGTGAAACTTGATTGCGAGGACCTGTTTATAAGGACCTGTGTGAAAAAAAGTGGGCAACCTGTTAATAAAGAGACTACTGCAATGATTGTATGACATATAGATTGTTGGTTGTTTTCCAGTTTTATGTTATGTTACTATGTTTACTTTATTAATACTATTGTTTTATTGTAGACAAAACATTAGGATGTAAATGTAAGGCCCTCGAATTCTGTTGCATTATTGTATTGCATGTAAATAATTCATGTTGGGTATGTACGTATGTAAATATCTACGTCAGTACTAGTAGTATACTATTGCATGCATATGATAAACTAGATGTAAAATGTTTGAATGATATGTGGGTAGTGTGTACATGATAATACATATGTATGACATATATAGGTATAAGATGTGCAAGGTTTCTGCATGTTTGGAGTTCTGGCCGTAGGCCTTATAGGCGTCAATATCAACGGACGTCGATGTGGTGTCAGTGTCAACCATATGGACGCCAACACTAACCTAGCGTCCAGCGATGTGGACGCCAACTTCTCTGACCTGCATGCGTTGCAGAGCCCAGAATTCCGGGAGCAAGCTAGCTCACCCATTGGGGAGCTTCCCAAACGGTCTGAATGGGTTCACATCAACATTCGGGACAAGAGAGCCTCTCTCATATATCTGAACCCGAAATGCTTCCCCAACCTTCTCTTGCCTTTTTGAAGAGAGGAAGAAGAGAGGAAAACCCTAGAGGTCTGTGAGGAAACCCAATCTTTGCAAACCTAAATCTAAAGATCTAAAGCTTGTTCAGGGGTTCTGCTGCATCAAGGAGCTGCGGCGGATCATAGAGGAAGGCTTCCCCGACCTAGAATTGCTGTGGAGACTGCTCAAGAACCGGAGGGGGAGTTGTTTGGGGACTGGTTAGGAACTTCTTGGGACTGCCCAAGGAGGGCTTCACAACACCTTTGATCCCTTAGGAGTGTTTCAAAAGGCAAGTACACTACCCATAACGTCCCTGTATGGGTCAGGTTGGTTTGAAATTTTATGTATTTCCCTCGTGGCCTAGACCCCCAAATCACCCCATCTTTGGAGCTCGGGTCTGTGTTCTGCACAGACCTGACATTAACGGCAATATCCCTTGCTGCTAAGATCATGCTTAGCGTCCAGCGATTATGCCGTGACATTGAATTAGCGGCCAGAGACCGCCGCCAAGTTCATCTGAGCAGAACAGCAAGCTGTTCGGCCCTTCTATATGATTAATTTGACGTGTTTTGCGTGAGGATATAATGTAAATCTTATATACATGTAACTAGTTAATGTGATGAATGGGAGAATGAATGTACATCTATTTTGTGGTGGTTGAGTTTAATTGTTTATCTAATGTGATATGGCGAAAAGAATGGCCATGTGTATTCACCAGATCCTCATGATCAGTGGCAAAGTTTTGTTGCCCAATTTGTTAGACCATGTATGCAGTTACTATCTGTGCTCTGAGTTTCTGACATTTTTCCCATACTTGTATGATTATTAAAAAATTCTGTTTTAGGAAAATAGAAATCATGCGTAGGTCATGTTAAATCCAGTAAATTGTGCGTTGCTTGATAAATTCGGGAAACAAATTCTGTGACCCTGTGCATGCTAGGGTGCAGCCAGTGAGCTGTTAAAAATTGTGATTTTGTTTAACTCCATGTTAATCACATTATGAATATTAGTGTGGAATGGATGGTATTCTCTGAAATTTCATTTGAGTTAGAAAAATTAAAATTTTGCATGTGGGATCCTAAACCCGAATTTAGCCTGTGATTAAAATTCAGGTCATTGGACCAGTATATGATGGAATATGAATTTTCATGTAAAAATGTGAAACTAATGCATGCCTTTGTAAAGATTTGATTTGTATAAAGCAACCTGATTAGTGAAATTTCTGAGTGCTAAATTTCTGTAATTGTAGTGCTAGTTAGGAAAAACAGAAGTGTGCATGTGAGTGAGAAAGTGAATGAAATGAGAGTGAATGTGTAAAACCTATGTGTTAAAATTGGTAAAAATGTGTAATGTGTAACTTGTGCCAAATGTGACACTGCTTCCGTAGAGGGCAGTGGAACCGTATAAGGGAAAAGTCCCCTGAGAAGGTTCAATGTGTAGTGGACCTAAGGGCATAGGGGGAAATCCTGGAGGTGGACAAGTACCATGGTTAGGTTGAGATTGTTCTCCTGGTCTGCGCAGTCCAAGAGTCGCCATTGTATTGCCTAGATGGCGTCTATGTGATGTGATGTGTTGTGTCCTTCTTTGGTGGTTTGGACTATGTGTCACGACACTAATTGTGAATGTGTAAATGTGTTCATGTGAAAAATGTGAATGTGAACAAATGTGAATGTGAACAATGTGTAAAGTGCATGTGTAAAGTGTGAAAATGCGAAATGAAATTGTGTAAAAATGTGAAACCAAATGTGAGGATGTGAGTTTGAAATCCATGTTATGACAATCTGAAATCATGCTTGAACAGTAGCTTTACTATGTTATGATCATGTTATGTATGCAAAGTGCTTAGAATCCATGCTAGGGAAAAAATGTTAAGCATATATAAACAACCTTCCATACTTGTTGTCACATGTTGTGATTTAAATTGTTGTTGTAGCTCTCATGTGTTAGATTGGGTTGCTAAAGCATGAAAACCAGCAAGCTTAAAGTATGTAAAATGGTCACGTATATGCGTAAGAATGTGTAGATTCCATGTTAGGTATGTTTCCTTTCATGCATGCTCGGAAATTCATGTTAATAGCTTTCATGTCTTAGTTGGTTGAAGGTAGATTTTTATGTGAGAAATGAATAGAAAGCATGTGATAGGTGATTCTATTTTAGAAAATCTGAAAGCATAGTCCATGTGTTTAATTGTAGATTCACCATGATAGGTTGTAAAATTAATGTCAAGCATGCTACATGTTGTGTCTTGTGAACGTATGTGTAGAACCTACTATGATATGTGCATGTACGGTATGTGTAGAATACTTGCTGAGTCTTTTAGACTCACTACTTGCTTCGGCGTACAGGTGTAGTTGGTGACGAGGCACTTGTGGAGGAGACGTTGGAGACCGACTCCGAGCGCGGAGATTAGAGTGTTGGAGTACTAGTGACATTTTGTGACTTTCATAGTATGTAAATTGAACATTGTACTAGCATTATCATGAAGAATGTATAAGTATGGACATCTATGTATTTGATTTTCAGCAATTTAATTATGTGGACTTTTAGTTCTTAAATGTTATTGAATCATGTATGTTAAATGTGGATGATGAATGAAATGAAGACAGTGGTTCTTTTACTTCCGCTACTCTGTTCTTATATTCACGTGTATCTCAGCTGAATGTTATTGTTGGGTAAATGTCCCACTGTGATGACGCTCGCTATACCGACGTGGGTTGGTATAACCGTACCGGTATAATGAGGGTCGCGCAGAGATTGGTATCAGAGCAACCGGTTGAGATTGCACATGAATATACATAAGTCATCATCTTCATTACATGCTAAGTCTACATAGGAATGTCCACATGTGTAGAATTGATTAATAAAATGAAAAATAGATAAGAAATGGTTAGAAAACCTAGTAACCTAGCTCTAATGGTGGCTGAAATTTATTTCAGCCATGGCTTCGAGAGGTAGGCGTGGGGAGCGCCGGCCCGTGAGGACGAGCCGAGACGTGACGAGCGGGCGGAGCAACAGGCCCCGGCACCGCAAGGTCCTGTACTTCCCCCACCGCCGCCTGTGGATTATGGAGTATTCATGCAAGGTCTGGTGCAAGCCATGCAGACGCAGGCTCATACCCAGGCAGCACTCCAGTACAGTTGGAGGCTCAGGTTAGACTAATAAAATGTTAATAGTCTGTTTTAATTAATTATGCATATTGTGTTGATTGTAAATGCTTGTTGTGACTGTAGCAGGCTCAAGTACCAGCTCAGGACCATGGTGGACCTTCTACCATGGAGAGATTCAAGAGGATGCTGCCACCCTCTTTTAAGGGGGAGAGCGATCCGTTGTTGGCTGAAAGCTGGATGAGGGAGATAGAAAAGATCTTCCGAGCCATCAGGTGTGCAGATGAGGATAAGGTTACATTGGCCACCTACATGCTACAGATATGTGTTAATTTTGTATGTTGTATGTTTGTTAAGTTAGATTGTTTAGATGGAGCTTATGAACGGTGTATTGCAGGAAAGAGCTGATGTATGGTGGTCTTCACTACTGCGTACCCGGTTTGAGGACGGAGCTATCGAGGTTGCTTGGGACGAGTTCGTGAGGCTCTTTCGGGCCAAGTTCGTCCCCGAGCATGTGCAAGATCGGATGGAGCAGGAATTCCTATCTTTGGCTCAAGGCTCCATGACTGTGCTGGAATATGAGGCAAGATTTTTGAACTCTCTAATATGCACCTCATATCGTGGCAGATGAGCGCAGGAAGACAAAGAAGTTCGTGATGGGACTCAAGCCATCACTGCGGACGAGACTCGTGGCGTTTGACCACCGCACTTGGACGAGGCCCTCAGTGCTGCTTGTAGGTAGGAGGGAGAGATGGAGCAATACTTGGAAGAGAAGAAAGCTTCGCAGAAGAGGCCAGCAGCGACATTCCAACGGCAAGACAAGAAGAAAGCAGTGTACCAGACACCGCAGCGATCCGTGGCAGTCGGCAGTTCTCAGGTACCTTCTGTACGTTCCCCGGTGTGAAGAAAGAGTGTCCCCACTGTGGGAAGACACATGGTGGTACCGAATGTTGGATGATTACGGGCAAGTGCTTGAAGTGCGGGAGCAGCGACCACAAGATCAAAGATTGCCCAAGACTTCAGCAGGGAGTCCAGCGCGGAGCGCCAGCCCCAGCGGTAGCGACAGCAGCGCCAGCTACAGGAAGACCAGGAAGGCCTCGAGCCCCAGCTCGAGTGTTTGCTTTAGCTCGCGAGGATGCCGAGCAGGCGGAGCATGTCACCGAAGGTACGGTTTTTACTTTTAGGTGTGCACGCTCGGGTTTTGTTGATACGGTGCTACTCACCTCGTTCATTTCCGAGCGGTTCGCTAGGCAGTTAGCCCTAGAGTCAGGCATAGAGTCTGAGGATTTAGAGGTCCCTTTGTCTGTGCACACCCCTGCGGGTACGTATATCGACTAGGAAGTGCATTCCGTCGTTACCTGTGTGCATTGAGGATAGAGTCCTAGATGGGTGTTTCTTCTTGCTAAAGATGAAGGACTATGATGCTATTCTTGGTCTGGATTGGCTAGAGGAGCACTATGCGTTAGTGGATTGTCGTCGGAAGAGGATCGTTTTCCGCATTCCTGGTGAGGACGAGTTCTCTCATCCCTTGCCAAGGAACTTGGCGGGAAAGTTATCTCATCTCTGCCATGAAGGCGATGCGCATGGTGAACAAGGTTGTGACGCTTTTCTTGCCAGCGTGGTGTTAGTGCCAGAGGCTGATGAGTCACCTACTCTTGCAGAGATTGAGGTAGTGCAGGATTTTCCAGATGTCTTTCCTGATGATTTGTCTGGTTCCACCGGATAGAGAGATAGAGTTTACCATAGAGTTGCTTCCGGGCACCTCTCCTATCTCGAAGGCTCCATATCGGATGGCACCTGCGGAGTTAGCCGAGTTGAGGAGGCAGTTGCAGGAGTTGCTTGATAAGGGATTTATTCGCCCAGTGTTTTCCCTTGGGGCGCACCTGTATTATTCGTCAAGAAGAAAGACGGGTCACTTAGGTTGTGCATTGACTACAGAAGTTGAACCAAGTGACTGTGAAGAACAGGTATCCTTTACCTCGTATTGATGATTTGTTTGACCAGTTGCGAGATGCATCAGTCTTTTCTAAGATTGATTTGCGATCTGGTTATCATCAGTTGAGGATTCGGAGTGAGGATGTGTCCAAGACGGCGTTTAGAACCCGTTATGGACATTATGAGTTTTTGGTCCTTCCTTTCGGATTGACCAATGCCCCTGCAGCGTTCATGGATCTCATGAACAGAGTGTTTAGGCCTTATTTAGATAGTTTTGTCGTAGTGTTTATTGATGATGTGTTGGTCTACTCTCCGGCGAGACCACCACACCGTCAGCATTTGAGGGTAGTGTTAGAGGTTCTTCGTGAGCACAAGCTGTATGCTAAGTTCAGCAAGTGCGATTTTTGGTTGCGCGAGGTTCATTTCCTCGGGCATGTTATCTCCGGTGCTGGTGTTGCAGTTGATCCAGCAAGGTCCAGGCAGTTATGGATTGGGAGATTCCCAAGACCCCTTCGGAGATTCGTAGTTTTATTGGTTAGCTGGTTATTATCGGCGATTTATTGAGGGATTTTCATCCATCGCCGCCCCTTTGACTCAGCTTACCAGAAAGGAGTGAAGTTTGTTTGGTCCGAGAAGTGTGAGAGTAGTTTTCAATTGTTGAAGACTAAGCTCACGTCAGCCCGGTGTTAGTTTTACCGAGCGTGTAGAGGGCTTTGCTATCTACACGGATGCGTCTCGGATTGGCTTAGGCTGTGTGCTCATGTAGCAAGAAAGGGTAGTGGCTTATGCTTCTCGTCAGTTGAGGGAGCATGAGAAGAACTATCCGACTCATGACTTGGAGCTCGCAGCAGTGGTTCATGCACTAAAGATCTGGAGGCACTATCTTTATGGTGTCAGATTTTAGGTGTTTACTGACCACAAGAGCTTGAAGTATCTTTTCTCCCAAAGGAATTAACCTGAGGCAGAGGAGATGGATCGAGTTCTTGAAGGACTATGACTTCGACCTTCAGTATCACCCTGGGAAGGCGAATGTTGTAGCGGATGCCTTGAGTAGAAAGAGGCCATCTCTCCAGCAGGATTGGAAGATGTTGGAGGATGCGGCTTGCGCGTTGACTGAGTTAGAGCCATCGCTATGCCAGGCTTTTGTAGCTCAGTTATCCCTTAGGTCCTCGGTTTTGGATGAGGTGATCGAGCATAGGAAGCCGACCCTAGACTCTTAGAGTTAGTGGGCAAGGCAGGCATTGCTCGTGATGAGGACGGTGTGATTAGATTTCAGCACCGTGTTGTGTCCCTGATTTAGTAGATGTCTGTGAGCATGTGTTAGCGGAGGCTCATAGATCGCGATTCTCTATTCATCCAGGTAACACTAAGATGTATCAGGATCTGAAGAGATCATTTTGGTGGTCCGGCATGAAGAAGGATGTAGCGGATTATGTGTCTAGGTGTTTGGTGTGTCAGCAAGTGAAGCCGAGCGACAGCGACCATCCGGCCTTATGCAAAGGATGGACATCCCAGTGGGAAGTGGGAAGCTGTCACTATGGACTTTGTTTCGGGTTTGCCTCGATCTAGAAGGGGCAATGACTCGATTTGGGTAGTTGTAGATAGATTCTCGAAGACCGCTCATTTCTTGCCTATGAAGAAGAAGCAGTCAGTAGAGAGTTTAGCTAGATTGTATGTTAGTGGTATCATTAGATTGCATGGTGTGCCGAAGTCGATCATTTCGGATCGAGATCCGAGATTCACTTCGAGGTTGTGGAAGGGTCTTCAGGATGCTTTAGGTTCGGAGCTGAAGCTCAGTTCGGCGTTTCATCCCCAGACCGATGGACAGTCCGAGAGGACTATCCAGACGCTCGAGGATATGTTGAGAGCGTGTGTCCTGGATTGGAAGGATGATTGGGAGCGCCATTTACCTCTTGTGGAGTTCGCATACAACAACAGCTTTCATGCGAGTATTGGTATGGCTCCATTCGAGGCGTTGTATGGTAGGCCCTGCAGATCTCCTTTATGTTGGGAGGAGACTGGTGATAGGCAGTTGATCAGACCGGAGTTAGTTCAGGAACTTCGGATAAGATCCAGCTTCAGAAAGAGGCTTGTTGCGGCTCAGGATAGGCAGAAGAGTTATGCCGACAACAGGAGAAAGGATTTGAGTTCGAGGTTGGCGATCATGTCTTCTTGAAGATATCGCCTACTCGAGGTGTTGTCAGATTTGGCAGGCATAGTAAGTTGAGCCCTAGGTTCATTGGCCCATATGAGATTCTCAGACGTTTGGGCAGCGTGGCATATGAGCTAGCCTTACCCCCAGCTTTGGCTAGTGTTCATCCTGTGTTCCACGTTTCATGCTCAGGAAGTATGTCCGAGATCCGTCTCATGTGATTAGTCATGAGCCAGTGGAGATTCAGCCAGATCTGTCGTATGTCGAGCAACCAGTAGCTATTCTTGACCGGAAGGTTCAGCATCTCCGGAACAAGAGTATTGCGTCGGTGAAAGTTCTATGGCGGAACTTCTCACGAGAGGAGGCTACTTGGGAGCTTGAGGATGCGATGAAGAAGAAGTATCCCCTTTTGTTTGAGTAGTGTCGTTCTAACTTCGAGGACGAAGTTTCTTTTAAGGGGGAGAGGGTGTAAGGCCCTCGAATTTTGTTGCATTATTGTATTGCATGTAAATAATTCATGTTGTGTGTACGTATGTAAATATCTACGTAAGTACTAGTTAGTATACTATTGCATGCATATGTATAAACTAGATGTAAATAGTGTATAATGATATGTGGTAGTGTGTACATGATAATACATATGTATGACATATATAGGTATAAGATGTGCATGGTTTCTGCATGTTTTGGAGTTCTGGCCGAAGGCCTTAAGCGTCAATATCAACGCGACGTTGAGTGGTGTCAGCGTCAACCATATGGACGCCAACACTAACCCTAGCGTCCAGCGATGTGGACGCCAACTTCTCTGACCTGCATGCGTTGCAGAGCCCAGAATTCCGGGAGCAAGCCACCCCACCCATTGGGAGCTATCCCCAACGGTCTAAATGGGGTTTACATCACATTTCGGGACAGAGAAGCCTCTCTCATATATCTGAACCTGAATGCTTCCCCAACCCTTCTCTTTGCCTTTTTGCAAGAGAGGAGAAGAGGGAAACCCTAGAGGTCTGTGAGGAAACCCCATCTTTGCAAACCTAAATCTAAGATCTAAAGCTTGTTCCGGGGTTCTGCTGCATCAAGGAGCTTGCTGGATCATCGAGGAAGGCTTCCCCAACCTCGACTTGCTGTGGAGACTGCTCAAGAACCCGGAGGGAAGCTGTCTTGGGACTGGTTAGGAACTTCTTGGGACTGCCCAGGAGGGCTTCACCACACCTTTTGATCCCTTAGGAGTGTTTCTAAAAGGCAAGTACCCTACCCATAACGTCCCTGTATGTGTCTAGGTTGGTTTTATAAATTTTATGTATTTTCCCTCGTGTCCTAGACCACCCCATCTTTGGAGCTCGGGTCTGTGTTCTGCACAGACCTGACATTAACGGCAATATCCCTTGCCGCTAAGATCATGCTTAGCGTCCAGCGATTATGCCGTTGACATTGAATTAGCGGCCAGAGACCGCCGCCAAGTTCATCTGAGCAGAACAGCAAGCTGTTCGGCCCTTCTATATGATTAATTTCGACGTGTTTTGCGTTGAGAATATAATGTAACTCTTATATACTATGTACACTAGTTAATGTGATGAATGGGAGAATGAATGTACATCTATTTTGTGGGTGGTTGAGTTTAATTGTTTATCTAATGTGTATGCGAAAAGAATAGCCATGTGTATTCACCATGATCCTCATGATCAATGGCAAAGTTTTGTTCCCCAAATTGTTAGACAATGTATGCATGTTACTATCTGTGCTCTGAGTTTCTGACATTTTTCCCATACTTGTATGATTATTTAAAATTCTGTTTTGGGAAAATAGAAATCATGCGTAGGTCATGTTAAATTCCAGTAAATTGTGCGTTGCTCGATAAATTTGGAACAAATTCTGTGACCCTGTGCATGCTAGGGTGCAGACAGTGAGCTGTTAAATTTGTGATTTTGTTTAACTCCATGTTAAATCACATTATGAATATTAGTGTGGAATGGATGGTTAATTCTCTGAAATTTCATTTTGAGTTAGAAAAATCTGAAATTTGCATGTGGGATCCTAAACCCGAATTTAGCCTGTGGTTAAAATTTCAGGTCATTTGGACCAGTATATGATGGAATATGAATTTTCCATGTAAAAATGTAAAACTAATGCATGCCTTTGTAAAATGATTTGATTTTGTATAAAGCAACCTGATTAGTGAAATTTTCTGAGTGCTAAATTTCTGTAATTGTAGTGCCATGTTAGGAAAAACAGAGAAGTGTGCATGTGAGTGAGAAAGTGAATGAAATGAGAGTGACATGTGTAAACCTATGTGTTAAAATCGATAAAAATGTGTAATGTGTAACTTGTGCCAAATGTGACACTGCTTCAGTAGAGGGTAGTGGAACCGTATTAGGGAAAGTCCCCCTGAGAAGGTTCAATGTGTAGTGACCCTAAGGGCATTAGGGGAAATCCTGGAGGTGGACAAGTACCACTGGTTAGGATGGAGACTTGTTCTCCCAGTCTGCGTAGTCCAAGAGTCGCCATTGTATTGCTTAGATGGCGTCTATGTGATGTGATGTGTGTGTCCTTCTTGGTGGTTTGGACTATGTGTCACGGCACTAAATGTGAATGTGTAAATGTGTTCATGTGAAAAATGTGAATGTGAACAATGTGTAAAAGTGCATGTGTAAAGTGTGAAAAATGCGAATATGAAATTGTGTAAAAATGTGAAACCCAAATGTGAGGATGTGAGTTTGAAATCCATGTTATGACAATCTGAAATCATGCTTGAACAGTAGCTTTACTATGTTATGATCATGTTATGTATGCAAAGTGCTTAGAATCCATGCTAGGGGAAAAAATCGTTAAGCATATATAAACGACTTCCATTCTTGGTTGCTCACATGTTGTGATTTAATCATTGTTGTAGCTCTCATATGTTAGATTTTGGTTGCTAATGTCTGAAAAACCAACAAGCTTAAAGCATGTAAAATGGTCACGTATATGCGTAAGAATGCGTAGATTCCATGTTAGCTATGTTTCCTTTCATGCATGCTCGGAAATTCATGTTAATAGCTTTCATGTCTTAGTTGGTTGAAGGTAGATTTTTATGTGAGAAATGAATAGGAAGCATGTGATAGGTGATTCTATTTTAGAAAATCTGAAAGCATAGTCCATGTTTTAAATTGTAGATTCACCATGATAGGTTGTAAAACTTAATGTCAAGCATGCAACATGTTGTGTCTTGTGAACGTGTGTGTAGAACCGACTATGATATGTGCATGTACGGTATGTGTAGAATTACTTGCTGAGTCTTTTAGACTCACTACTTGCTTCGGCGTACAGATGTAGTTGGTGACGAGGCACTTGTGGAGAAGACGTTGGAAACCGACTCCGAGCGCGGAGATTAGAGTCTTGGAGTACTAGTGACATTTTGTGACTTTCATAGTATGTAAATTGAACATTGTACTAGCATTATCATGGAAGAATGTATAAGTATGGACATCTATGTATTTGATTTTCAGCAATTTAAATTATGTGGACCTTTCGTTCTTAAATGTTATTGAATCATGTATGTTAAATGTGGATGATGAATGAAATGAAGACGGTGGTTCTTTTACTTCCGCTACTCTGTACTTATATTCACGTGTATCTCAGCTGAATGTTAATGTTGGGTAAATGTCCCACTGTGATGATGCTTGCTATACCGACGTGGGTTGGTATAACCGTACCGGTATAATGAGGGTCGTCGCAGTAAAAGTCACACAACCATCATCATCATCTAGTTCATCAATTACAACTACAGATGTTATTTATTCACAAGTATTTAAGAAAGATAGACCTGGCCGAGTACGTGGAGTTGGCACATGCCTGACACCAACGAGTTTGTGGGGTACTTCAAGCCAATGTCAAGCCCAATTAAGAGCAAAAAATGCTCATCTCAACGCTATGATTAAAGATTTGGCCGAGAGATTGGGTAATGTTGAGTCTATCATTGGTGAGGTAATTCTAAAAAATTTTCATTTGATATGTGTAATGATGTTGTTCATGGCTTATGAAGTCTTCTTTGTTCTAACTGAGGCCTAGCAGTAGTAGAAAGATAACTGAAGGCACATAATCTAGACAGAAGCTAGGAAGACCACCTATTGGCTTGTGCTTTTGAAGTCTTCTTTGTGAAATATTTTTTTCTTACCAGTATTCTTTATTGACAATCAAAACAAGTAAAAAGTACTCCCAATATGAAAAGATGTGTGCAATCATCTACAAGTGTAATAGAACCTACTAAAGGAAAAGAGGTGAATATGTTCATAACTCATTATGTTCTATATTCTCGTTAGAAACTCAATTGTCTCTTGATGTGTGATCTATAAAATGAATAACAGAGTTTGATGTTGGGCAAGAAAGTGAAGTTGTGTGACATGGAAGGACACCCGGTAGCCAATGCCATAATCATGTCATTAGATAAATCTAAGATGGTTATGGGTAAGAGTTTTGGTGGGGAGTATTTTGAGGTAGCTGTTTTGTTTGCTTACAAACCCAATTCACCTCTATTCATGAAAGATAATGATCGAAAAACCATCCAAGATGCTGTTGGAAGTCACATTTTATAGTTCAGAGACTTTGTAAGTTTATGATCAAAATAATTCTTTCAGGTTATCTTTCATAAGTTTCTGTATACTAATTGAATGATTTTTATTTTGTAGGTTGAGTTAGATGACACCTGAAAAGTTGAGGTTTTTATTATGTCGAAATCAGAACAGCTCTCGCTTAAGCAGAGGACTAACATTGACCACACTCACCTTATGAAACAATTATGGTCATTGGATTTATGTTATGACCAAAACAATTATGTTTGTCTTATCTTCGGGACAAACAATGATGTGTGTGTGATGTTTAAATTTTATGTTGTAGATTTGTGGTGTGATATAAATTAGTGCCATATGCACTTTTGTTTGTGGTGCAATGTGAATGTTTCATTTCAAACAGTGTATGTTATGTGTAATGTAAATTTCAGAAAGTTGGTTATATTAAATGTCATATATTGGTAATGTGTAAAAAATGTGTATGCTATGTGTATGTGAGTAAATATGCCGGTTATAGTTTTAGTCGAATTACGGATTATATTTATTTGTATTGGGAGTTTTCTTACGGTTCGAAAATACGTAACTACAGATAACAACTACCGTTTCTAACGTATCAGTTAGCTACAGTTTCTAACGTAGAGGTTAAATTATCGAATGTCATCTTCTATTAGTTAGTTCTTACGGTCTTGTGGGTTAGTTCTACGGTCTTTCATATGTATACTTACGCTTTATAAAAGTAGGTCAAGTCTATATTATTATGATTTATAAACGAATGTATTTATTACATATTGTAACCGTAAGTAGCTATAGCCATGCTTTCTATAGTTACGGAAACAAACCGTAGGATGTTTCGTAAGTATACGTCTATCGTTACGGTTTTGACAATTACACTTACGATTTTCGGACGTAAGCAAAACCCAATTTTGTTGTAATGAGATGAATAATATTAACAACCTATAGGTGATAATAACGGCACCTATGACAATAAGGGTACAAGAATGTGGATACGAGTGGGAATTTATTAAAGATCGGATCTTGAACCAAATCAAGAATCTGGTTACCAAGTTCACCTGGAAATTGGTATGAATTTGGGGACCAAATTTTATTAAGTGGGGGAGGATGTAACACCCCAAAATTTTCATAATTTAAAATTATAGATAAGTTAAAATATTTGCAATTTAATAATCTAAAATTAGTAATAATGTACGCACCATTATAGTATACACGAAAACACATCGAAAATTTTCGTAAAATTTATAGTTCAACTCTAATTAATATAAATGACTCATGTCTCATGAAGAGATTCGGGGGAAGGAAAATCCAATTATCCAAGTTTAAATGCATGCCCTCCCACCTCTCCCAACAGGAGCATTATTTGTCATCCTTAGTATTAAAGGTAATAAATAACATAGTGACAAATAACATCAACTTAATTATTTATCCTTTGGTTAGCAATTTATCACTCTTATTATCTTCACATTTGCAGTGAGGACCTGTATAGAAAAAAAAAAAAAAAAAAAAAAAGATTTAGTGTACTTTCATATTGCACTTAAATGCAACATGACTAGACATTATGTCTATGTGATATCCAACAATTAGATTGTCACTTTATCACTCCCCATATGTGAGGTGCCACATAAACTTAGCACCTAATCATATTACACTTAAGTGCAATATGAAAATGCACTAAACTTTATCGAAAAAAAAAGGGGACAGGTGGTAGGGCCTGCACCGCGTGCACGAACCAATGCCTTCTATGATGGACAGCTTTGGACGGTAAGTATATTTTTTTAATAAATAAATTTTGACCTTTAACAATTCGTCAACATTAAGGAACAACTAGCAAAAACCCTGCCCTCCCTCCTTTGTGGTGATGTAAAAGAATCCATTCAGAAAAAAGAGAGATCGTGTGCGTTTGTGATTGTACATATAACACAGTTGGTATTAATATGATAATTCAACATTAAAAAGCTTCCGTTAAATTATTAAAATCATCTAATCTTGCACAGTCCCCGTTAGAATTACAATGGATAAGATGAAAATTAAAATATATTCGCATTTAATTAATCCCAGTCCCAATATAAATCTGCCCTCGAAGTAAGTTTAAGTATACACATATGTGTAGATGACAATGTACGTGCATTTTTCAGTGAGATTTGCACCTTATTTCAAGTGGTTCCGAGGAATCATAGCAGACGTACACTACATTGCAGCTGTATATGTTGAAAAGACGATTGATAGCGTGTACTTCGTACCCAAAAAAAAAAAGACTAAAACATAACTACTTATCCTCGCCGTGATTATTGGGCACCTGGCTGCTTTTGTCAGTGTATCCAGTGGGGAGAAAAGTCTTGAAGGGATCACAAGGAGATAAGAAAAAATCACAAGAAAGTCGTCCCCAACGCAACCCAATCCGTCCATAGGATTCTTGGTGTTCCATCCATCAAATGTAGCTGATAGGAAGACATTTTATGTCTCATCCTAATGAGGATCGGAGATGCCATTACCTCCCTCTCCTTGTCCTCTCCCGTTTATATTTCTCTGGGGCGGTCAAGATCGCCATTGGAGACAACCCTAATCGAGCTCAGCCGCGGCCGGTGGCAGGTCCTTGTCGCCCCGAGCTAAACTGTGTGGCAGATAGCTCCTCGTGTGGAAATTCTCGTCACTCTCTGGGGACACAACTCTGAAGGGGACGTCCCCTAGCTAGATTGCTTAAAAAGAGCGAATACCGATCTGTATGCACGTGAGATCACGGTCTTCTTGCCCCCTTTCTTGTGTGCTCCGGACGTTAAGGAATTGTTTGCCCGTCCTAATCATAGAGCCGCCGTAATGATCACTCTTTATAAGGAAATGCATACGCCATCTTCCTAGGCAATTAATCGAACAATGTGTGGCAGCTGCGAAGACCCAGTCCAGCATGTAGCACATGACGCCTGCGGGCCGCCGCCCTCTGAAGGGCATATTCGTCTGGTTCCGCACTGGTTTGTGCGGCTGATTAATTGATGGAATAAGATTAATGTTTTATTTATCGGCTGTGTCGTTGGCTGGTGCAGGTTGGCTTACTATCCAGTTACTTACAAAATCCTCACATGATCGCATGGCCACCTGTTTTATGAGGCATGTGCATGCATCATAGCGTTGCATTCCGGTATTACTTTCGTGCCGGGGGAGGGTATACTTCCAGTGTGTCTAATGCAGGCTGTCGAATATTAACTGGCAGCTCCAGGTCTTGTGTTAGGATATGTTATTCGCAAACCTGAACCAATGCATATCAAATTATGGGACAGCACCTCATGTGCGTCTTCGAAGCAGTATGAGGTGTCCAGATATATATACCGGGCGAAAACAATTTGAAGCTTTCATCTGATCATAGGCCTCGATCGACTGTGACTCGATAGTACATCTTTGGTCTGCACTCAACTCGGCGTCACTCAGTGGTACATCTTTCAACTTTGATATGATGTGCATGCATAGTGAGAAGAAACGTGATAACTTACGATGAATATTTATCAGCTGTAACTCCGTCTGGACGTGGATTTCGTCTACCCTGGTAGAAATATATGCACATATGTACACATACATCAAGGTGGAGTGGGAAAACCGTAAACGTCAAGCTTTAAGGAAAGACATCGGGACACAAAAGATGTCGTGGACGATATCCAGAATGCCATTTGACAGCAGGCAGTTAAGTCTGAGGATTTAGAGTGGCCTTCATTTGTTTGTTGTAATCACTCATCGATGTAAACCTAGTGATCTGCCAGTATTATGTAACTCAGGAAGACAGTGTCGTCCATGACCAGTTGGAGCAAAGAAATGATAACGTGTGCCTACAGTCACGATGTCTTTCCTACGTCCTCACAAACTAAATAGAGGCATGACTTCTTAGGGAGAACTTGCCTGTCAAAACTACTTTCAGAAGCTAGTTCCATCTCATGAATAACAACCAAATAAAGGAAGTCACGTCGTATGACACCCAGCGTTGCTTTTATTTACACATCCACGTCAAATGCGGATGCTTGTCTTGGATTGAATAATAAAAGAGACAAAAAAGGCTATCGGCAGAGGTGTTTCTTAATGTTAAATGCAAACGTATAAAGAAGACCAGCATATCCCTGAGGATCTTATCCATCTCTCCTATTTTGTCCCTTGATCGGCCTCTCATTCGGGCTATTATGCACACCTGGCCTTGCGGCAGCCAGAATATTGTACATAATAATTTTCAATTCTCTGCAAAGGCACCCATAATCTAGGAGTTCATAGTGATGAATTGTTTAAGTGGGAGAGCTAAAATTGCCGTCCTATAAATTTTTTGTATCTGACATATATGAATGCTGCTGACAATTGTGATAGTGATGGACAAGTAATCATTTGGATACATACTTTCATATTCGGGCAATGATATATACGGCCTCTTACAGTTCATTTATGCAAATGATTATTGAGGAGGGATAGAGTGGGCAGGAGCCATGAAGGCTCACCCAGCCCACCAGGGTAAGAATATGGAGATAGCACTTGGCCATCACGCCGCTTCTTCACAGCAACCCAAGTAGAAGGAAGGGTGTTGCCTGAACCACCAAAGCCCAATCTCCCCAACCCTCTGGTCTACTAGCATCTAGCCTAGAGCAGCTGGTGAAAGTAGCTACCGATCCCATCCTCTTTCACGTTGGGAGATGGCCTCTTCACCTACTGAGCATGCCCACTCTCCCCTGTAAACTGAAGGCTACACCAAGGCCTCATCCGTGCCTCATAGGCAAAGTTAGACGACACTTCATCCATTATCTAACGCCTTCTTGATCAAGTATTTGCCCTCACAACTCAATGCCCACACTGCATGGCTTGGAAGGGGGAACAAGCACAGAGGACCCCCGACATATGCTTAATAGAGGATGAACAACGGAGAAGGGATGTAAGGAATAGTTCTGGACTTTCACTCTGTCATACAAGATTACCATGCTCTCTTCTTCTCTTCAGCATTGTCCCAGTTAATTTCTTGACTTGAGTATCAGAGGATTCTCCTAAAACACTTTGCTCTAGCCTAGTAAGGTCCCACTTACTCACATCAGAGAGAAGGGAGATGAAATAGGGGAAAAGTCCTCAACAATAGACACATAGGTTGAGATTTACACAAATAGAGAACAAGATTGCAACGAATATAAATAACAACTATTCCATCAATATTATAATCCACATATACAATCTATATAGTCCAAGTAAAAGAAAAATAACGTAACATAACCAGTCTTTAAGTACATAGTATTAAATGTTACAACTACAATTAACTTTGCATACTAAATACAAACTCTAAGTCTACTCTTCATGCTCTGCATCAGATCTTGCTAACTCCTCTACCTCGAGATCTTGATCCTCACTTAAAATGTCAACAAGGATGAGTGTATACAATAGACATGGCAAATAAAGAGAATTCTAAATCCACAATTTACAATATAGCATAGTTTAGAAAAACATAGTAATTCATATACCAAATGCACATTCACAAACTAGCATATACACATATAATGCTAACATGTAGAATCTTAGGACATGGAATCACTTAACATAAAAGTAATGCAATAACACTTGTACTTACTCTTTCTCTTGCACTTTCATATTCTTAAACATTGGCTTCCACATTGCACTTACACATAGCTTTCACTTTCACATTCACTTGCACTTGCACTTACACTTGTACTTTCACATTCAGTTCAGTTTTATCACATGCTGAGACATAGCCCAACCACCTCTACAACACTCACTATTCAATTGCCAAGCAAAGCGATAATGTCATGGACCTACAGAATGGGGAGAAGCTGTCGCCAACTTATCTAGTGGAACTTGTCCACGTTAAAGGATTTTACACTATCCATTGCCTCAGGTTTCACTATGAGTCTTCCCATACTGATAGTACTATAGTTCATCTCCACTCCCCTCGATGGTGGTAGTGTTTCATTGGCACGTCTTTTATTGACATACTTTTTTTACATAAACAATAACTTATTTATTCATACAAAAATGTTCATGCTAAAGCAATAAAAGATTATATATCATGCTATTATCGTTCATCAATAAGCAAGTATTTAGAACTTAAATGTGATATTAATTTCAGTACTTCCACATATTTAAACTTAATTCAGCCATAACACATAAATAACTTAAACAATTCAAAAACAGCTACAGTGCTAAGAAAAATCTGAAAATTTAACAAATGTAAATATCATGCATTAGATTTTTTTTTTTTTAATGAGATAGATACCTGTTAGGGAGGGCAGGAGAGCGCTCCCCCCTTCAGAGAAGAGGAGAGTAGTTCGCTCCACCACTTTGCACCTGACAGGGAATTTTTATTGATAAAAGAAGAGATTACAAAAGAACCTAGGGCATGATAGAAGGGTAACCTATCTTATCAAGACGATAGGGACCCCTTACAGAATAGGGAATATCAGCCCAGGAATACCAAACATTCAACATTTGAGAGGTAGAACAACCTACAGTCGCCAAGGAATCTGCAACCTGGTTAGCCTCCCTGAAGATATGGCAGATCGCAGCATTCACCGAGTACACTGGAGCAAAATGTCATTAATAACATAGAGTAAACGCCAAGGGCAGGCAGCACTACGCTGAAGTATGCGCACTAAAACTTGTGAATCAGACTCAATCAAAACAGATGTGAGACCCCTTTGATAACATAATGTCAGACCATCCCTGAGAGCATGAGCCTCCGACTGAAGACTTGAATGGACATCCGGGTAGTGAGCAGCGAAGGCAAACAACAAATTGCCATGTGAGTCACGTAAGATACCTCCACCAGCCGCAACATCTGAAGCATGAAGATAGGCTCCATCAACATTTAACTTGAATTGACCAGAAGGGGGCAAAAACCAGCGAACAATCCTTGGAGGCAAAGGAGCGCTAGTATGCAGATTGATGCTCCAACATCTTAAGAAGTCACGCTGAGAATTAGAGAGAACAGTCCCTTTAAAAGAATGAGCATGAGCAACATCACGAACATCAATCATCACCCTATAAATAATACAATGAGCAGACATCGCCTGAGCCTCAAAGCGACTTCGATTCCTACTACACCAGATCTCCCAAAGGGTAGCCAGGAAGAGACATCTTGAGAGAGAGCCACCAACTGAAGCGTAACTAAGGCTTGAAAGGAAGGTAAACACTTCACTGGGCACAACAGTAACATTTAAATTATTGAAGTTAAGGAAAGGGTGCAGAACCTCCCAGACATCATTGGCAATTTTCCCACGAAAAAGCAGATGTTTGATGGACTCGCACTGGGGGGCAGGACAACACGAACATTTGGAGCACAAAGGAATGCCACAAGCGGCTATGCGATCATCAGAAGGAATGCATCCGCGAACCACATGCCAAGCAAAGATAGACCATTTCAGAGGAATGCAAGAACACCACAGATTTGACCAAGAAGAACGTGTGGGTTCCCCTTGGAGGGCGGAACGCACAGACTTGGAAGAGAAGACCCCATTAGGCGCAGGACACCAGATCCATCTATCCTTACCCGAAGCATTAGAAATAGCTCCATCCAAAACCGCTGGGGGGCAGAAATTTCGGGCAGTAACCAGGTGCATTCCAGCACCATCCGAAATAGCATGTTGCACGGAACAAAACTTCTCGGGAATACCATTCCATACATGCAAAGGAAGAAAAGAACGAAGAGGGACTGAACCAGCCTAAACATCTAACCAAAAGCTGACAGTCGAATTAGGACCAGATATAATAATTCTGTGATTAGAGCAGATAAGACCGGCAGCAAGTTTCCATAACCTTCGTTCCATAGCCAGCATAATGTCAAACGAAGCTTCCGAATAGTGAGCCTTATGAAGATATTTAGCTTTAAAAAAGGAAGTCCACAGGGAGGTAGAAGAAAGAACTCTCGAAAGCAGCTTAGTTCTAAGAGCCACTTGCATACCACGAATGTCCAGAATCCCCAGACCGCCAAAGGAAATAGGTTTAGACATGTCATGCCAGGACACCCAATGCTTTTTGGGAGACCCCTCATAAGAACCCCAAAAAAAATTTGCCAAAATCCTGTTGAACGCTTTCACAACCGAACCTGGAATAGCTTGGGCTGACATGGTATAAATAGGAAGAGCAGATAGAACATGTCTCACAAGCACAAGCCGCCCACCATAAGACAAGAACCCGGACTTCCATAATTGTAGTTTTGCTGCTGTTTTGGAAATAATATGGCTGAAATAGACTGGTTTCTATCTACCACAAAAAAGAGTCACACCAAGATACCTGAAGGGGGGGGACGCCTTCACAAAGCCAGTCAGACCAGCAATAGATCGACCAAGGGATAAAGGCGCGCGATCAGAAATAATGAAGGCGCTTTTGGATACATTGATGATCTGGCCAGAAGAAGCTTCATATTTTGCTAAGAATCTCATCAAATTTTTTATATGCCGGGCTGAACCATTGGAGAAAATAAGAGTGTCATCGACGAACAAGAGGTGAGAGATAACTGGGCATCTCCGAAGGGTAAAGTAACCCCCCCCCCCCAATAAATCGCTGGTACAGCTTGGAAAGGCCCCTGCTGAGCGCCTCCTCTGCAAGAATGAAAAGCGCAGGAGCGATAGGATCTCCCTGACAGAGACCCCTACTCGATTTGAAAAAACCATTAATTTGACCATTGAAGAGAACCGAAAACCAGCAATTAGATATGAGAGGAACAATGATAGAGATGAACTTCAGAGAGAAACCAAAACGTTTAAGAACAGCAATAAGGAAATCCCACTCCATCCGGTCACCAGCTTAAAGATGACATTACCACCACGACATTTTCTTGTCAAGTGTTGAACCATCTCCCCAGCCAAAGTAATATTTTCAGAAATATAACGACCCTTCGTAAAAGCACCTTGTTCTTCTGAAATAAGAATAGGAAGGATCCGGGCAAGCTTGTCACTGATTATTCGAGATATGATTTTATAAAAGAAATTGCAAAGGCTTATAGGTCTGAAATCCGCACAGATACGGGGGTGATCCACCTTGGGGACCAATGCAATGAGAGAGGAAGTGAAGGACCTGGGGAGAGCATGACCACAGAAGAACGCCTTTACAGCCAAACAAACATCACCGGCAATAAAATTCCAACAGTCCTGAAAAAAATGACCAGTAAAGCCATCAGGACCCGGGGCACTGTCCGGGCACATAGTAAAAACAACTCCCTTGATTTCAGCAGAAGTGGGGATATCACAAAGCATATGATTTTGTTCAGCATTCAACGCACAGGGAATAGAATCTAACACTTCTGGGTGAATGGAATGAGAAGCTGAGGTAAAAGCACTTTCAAAATGAGAGACAAACATGGAGGCCATTTCAGACTTATCATCCACAACGGAGCCTTCTTCACCATGAAGAACATTGATAGCCGATCTCCTTCTTTGGGTCACTGCACAGGCATGGAAAAATTTTGTGTTTTGATCACCCTCCTTCAGCCATTTAAGTCTAGACTTTTGTCTCCAGAAGATTTCTTCCTGAAGATGAACACGATTAAGATTGGAACGAGCTTCTTCAAAACGCTCCATGTTAAGAGAAGATGGGTCATCATCAAAATCCTCCTCAGCAAACCTGAATTTTTCCTCAGCCTCCTGACATTTATCAACAATGTTTTTGAAAACAATCTTGTTCCATGCTCTAAAGAAAGTCTTCATATGCTTCAATTTCATAGCCATAGCAATAAGGGGAAAAGAAGAACAAGGCGCTGCTGCCCAGGCCTCAGTGTCATCAGCAATGAAACTATCATGGGAAGTCCACATTTGTTGGAAACAAAATCTAGAAGGCACACCATGATTACTCAAATCAGTAGTAATAACTAAAGGACAGTGATCGCTGCAAGCTCTAGACAAATGACGGACAGAAATCTGCGGGCATCTTATAGACCACTCGCCATTAAGAAGGACACGATCCAGTCTTGTCCAAATCCCATTTGCTTGTTGACCATTGTACGAAGTGAATTTACCGCCAGAAAACCCAGCATCCTCTAACCCAGCAGCCGAGACACAAGCCTGAAAATCAGTCATAGACCTTTCAAAGGCCCTCCTACCACCTCTCTTCTCAGAAAGATCAAGAATACTGTTCAAATCGCCACCAACAATCCAGGGGATAGAACAAGAAGAAGCAAAATCAATCATATGATCCCAAAGGATACGCCGATCAGAGAGAATACAACTGGCATGGACCATAGTAATGAAGATATCACAAGCAAAAAGAGCAGTTAAACGAACTGTAATATGCTGGTCAGAACAAGAAGAGACAACCATCTTACGTTGAGACTGCCAGAAAATCCAGATCCTTGCATTATTGCTGGCATTGGACACACTAGAAAACATTTTTAACTTGTCCTTGTACCTGGTAATCTTAGATGGATGAAGCTTCGGCTCAATAATAGCCAAGAACGACACATTATGAGATCTCACAAGTTGCTTCAACCTACTAACAGAAGGAGTATTACCAATACCCCTTATATTCCAAATTATTGCCTTCATTAAACCGGATACTGACAGGAGTTAACAGATGCGCTCCTGCGCAAAGAGGTACGAGTTTGGACACCTTCTGGTCTGAGTGACCCCTTGCCCACAAAATTAACATGAACCTGAGTAGGATCTGGAGGTTCAGCCTGACTGTGAATTTGAAATTCTAGAGGTTTTCCAATTTGATCACCAGAAATGGAAACAAACTCATCAACCGGATTAGCATCTTGACCAGCAGAGGAAGATAACAACTCAACATCACCACCAACCATTTTTGAGACACTTACCAGGTTCCACATTACCAGGAATAACAAGCGGAGGATCAGCAAGACCTTGCACTCCTCCCATGCTCAGGGGGACACGATTATCCTCCGATAATGGAATAGCGCCCAGATCAACAATTAAATGAATACCATCCTGTTTCTCACACAACCCATCAGCCAGAGCCACCTCACCAGTATCCGGAATAGGGACATCGGTAGAGATATTGTTCAATCCACCCACAGGATCAGACTCCTCTACAAAACGGGAAACATCGCCGTCCTTAGGAATAGGACGCCATTCTTGACGAGAAACAACAACTGGGGGAACTACAACTTCTTTGACAGGGGGGATAACAACTTCTTTAACAGGAGGAATCACAGCTTCTTTAACAAATGAGACTTTGCAGTTGGATATCAAGTGACCTAGACGATGGCAAGAATGGCAAAAGGATGGAGGGTTCGGAAATAACAAAGGCTGCCAGAAACCGCTAGACCCATAGCCAACCCACATACGTTCCGGAAGTTTTTCCGAGACGTCAAGCTGAATACAGACACAAGCAGCATGCGTTCTAGTTAAACATTCAGTGTCCCTGTGAACCTGGCCAATACTTCCCGCAATAGAGTGGATCATAGCAGCATTATAAAAATTTACCGGAAGACCCGGTAGATCCATCCAAACAGGAACCAGTGAAGAGTCCTTATCAGGGGAAAAGTCCATGGTCCATTGAAAGAAACAGAATAAACGACCGTTCACATATAGGGAATCCTTCAATAAAACCTGTAGATAGTCCTCTTGATTTTGAAACCTTAGGAGAAGATGTCTCCATCCAGCGCACTAATGACGAAGTCTTGCTTGAAACTGAATCTTTAAGCCAGGTGCAGGCGAATCTCCTGGAAGGAAGGACGTGATGACCAAACTGTCCCCATAATAAATATCTCATTTATTTATTCATATATTAATTTTGATGATTAACAAAATAGTACTAATGGACTACTTGAGCCTTGAGAACAGGAAATAAAAGAAAAATGAAAGTTCAAGACAATCAGGTAAGTCTCATCTCACATTCTGTCCAAGTCTTTGTATCGACTTCTTGGTAAGCAGAACGATTTCCTCTTTGTCTGGAAAACTCAAAACAAATCGATATCGCAACGACTCTCTAGCCGTAACGATTTCTTTAGACCTCGTAACGATTTCTTTAGAACTCGCAACGACTCTCTGTCGTAACGATTTCTTTAGATCTCGTAACGATTTCTTTAGAACTCGCAACGACTCTCTAGCCGTAACGATTTCTTTAGATCTCGTAACGATTTCTCTAGAACTCGCAACGACTCTCTAGCCGTAACGATTTCTTTAGATCTCGTAACGATTTCTTTAGAACTCGCAACGACTCTCTAGCCGTAACGATTTCTTTAGATCTCGTAACGATTTCTTTAGAACTCGCAACGACTCTATAGTCATAACGATTTCTTTAGAACTCGCAACGACTCTATAGTCATAACGATTTCTTTAGAGTTCATAACGATTTCTTTACAGTTCATAACGACTTCATAAGTGTTCATGATTCATAACGATTTCTTTAGAGTTCATAACGATTTCTTTACAGTTCATAACGACTTCATAAGTGTCATGATTCATAACGATTTCTTTACAGTTCATAACGACTTCATAAGTGTTCATGATTCATAACGATTTCTTTAGAGATTCATAACGATTTCTTTACAGTTCATAACGACTTCATAAGTGTTCATGATTCATAACGATTTCTTTAGAGATTCATAACGATTTCTTTACAGTTCATAACGACTTCATAAGTGTTCATGATTCATAACGATTTCTTTAGAGATTCATAACGATTTCTTTACAGTTCATAACGACTTCATAAGTTATAAAGTCAGCAAGATTCTTTTTATCGAATTTCTTGATGCATCAGTATAATGCCTTTTAATAGCGTTGAAAAGTCAAAGTCATATCTTGTCCGTTGACTGCTATGCATTAAATGCTCTCTGATCGTATCTCCCATGCATGCAGACAATATCTTCCATTTCTATGCTACTCTGTCTACGTACTTTTTAGACAGAAAGGAGCCTTGCTATATACTGCAATATTCGTTCCATCTCAACTAACTATAGACAGCAGTCTCAGCTGTCTTCTATTTATTGATGATATGCTTACAGATATCTGACAAGACTCATCTGGACAACGTTGGACACAAGATACAAAGTTCTATGACATCTCTTTGGCGTGTACATAAGGATAAAAGACTGACGATCAGAAGCTTCCTTTGTGACCAGTCTAACGTACACAAGGATGAAAGACAACGGACACTTCAACGTTCGAATTTGAATCAGCAGTTTAAATAGAAGACTCAAGACGAAAAAGAAGAGAAGAAGAGGCAGAACAACGCTAGCAATTTGAAAAGAAAGAAATCCATCTCCTCGAGTCTTCAGAAGATTGAAACAAGAGCGAAGCTTCCACTCCAACCTTGTTCTTAGCTCTTAGCTCTTAGCTCTCTGTGATCAAAAAGAGTTTTTATTTGTGAGAGCTTGTGTAGTCCTTGGAGAGAAAACCTTGTTAAATCTCTTTCTCTCTCGGGCCTTGGTAGCTTCAGTGTGTAGCTGGTCAAGCTAGAGTCTGAAGCCTGTTCCCACACTCTTTTCTTATTAAGTTGTGTTCCCTTCTGGTCGAAGGAAGACCTGGTGGTATCCAGGGTGGTTGTTGTTCCCTTCAGGCTGAAGGAAGACCAGTTGAAGCTGGGTGTAAGGATCCTTAAGGGGGATTGTACCCTTGGTAGTGAAATCCTGAGGCATTGCTCAGGGACTGGACGTAGGTCTCCTGTGGAGAGGAGTTCCGAACCAGGATAAAAATCCTTGTGTCTTGTGGATGTGCTTTGTGTAATTGGTGTCTTATTTGCTCTAACTCTAACCTCATTATTAAGTTGTGTAATCTTTTCAGTAAACAGGTTTTAATCAGAGATCGAAATTTTAACAACCCATTCACCCCCCCCTCTGGGCTAGCTAGCTGGGCAACAAGTGGTATCAGAGCCCGTCTCTTCGACAAAGAAGAAGATCCAACGATCTGAAGAGCAAAGATCAATGGCAGCCCAAAGCAACTTCGAAGGTCAGTCAGTCAACAGGCCTCCCTTGTTCGATGGAGAAGACTACACCTACTGGAAGACTAGAATGGAATATTTTCTACAAGGTCATGATTACACAATATGGTCCATTGTAGAAGAAGGTGATCTTTTGGTCACAAATGCCAAGGCTCAGTGGACAGATGATGATAGGAAAAGAATATCCTTAAACTGCAAAGCCAAGAGCATATTATGCTGTGCCCTAAGCAAGAAAGAATTCAATAGAGTCTCAGCCTGCAAATCCGCAATGGAGATGTGGGAAAAGCTCAGAATTACCTATGAAGGGACAGACAAGGTAAAGGAGACCAGAATAGATATTCTAGTAGCTCAATATGAAAGATTCCAGATGCAGACAGGTGAATCAATAACTCAGATGTTCAGCAGATTCACAGACATTACAAATGGTTTAGCTGGTTTGGGAAAGGTTTATGACGTACCAGATATGGTTAGAAAAGTCCTCAGATCTTTACCATCTTCTTGGACTCCGAAGGTAACAGCTATTGAAGAAGCCAATGATTTAAAATTAATGTCATTGGAGAAGCTAATAGGATCTCTCATGGCTCACGAGATAAACATGGAGAGATTAGGAGAATCCTCCAGTAGAAGGAAACAATCAAATGCTCTCAAAGCAAGTGGAGATAATTCAGAAGAATCTTTGGATAATAGTGAGAGTAGCAAAGACAGTGATGATGAAGAAGCCATGCTGTCTCGAAGACTTCAAAGGATTCTAGCAAAGAAAAAGAAATATCAGTCCGGAAGAAAATTTTTTAAGAAAAACAAAGACTTTAGAAAACCAGAAGTAAAGGATCAAAAGAAAGGAGAAGTGATCTGTTATGAATGCAAGAAGCCTGGACACATCAAGGCAGATTGTCCCATGATCAAAAAGAGTGATCACAAGAAGAAGGACAACTTCAGAAGATTTAAGAAGTACAAAAAGAAAGCAATGGCAGCCGCTTGGGAGAACAGCAGTGACTCAGACAGTGAGTCAAGCTCGAGCAGTGAAGGTGAAGAAGCCAACTTGGCTCTCATGGCCAACACCGAAGATAAGGTAACTTCTGACTCTTCTTTTGATTCATGCAATGATTCAGATTCTGATAATTTGGAAAATGCTTTTAATGAACTTTATGAAAAATACAAAGAAGTATGCAAATTACTTAAAACTAGTAAGAAAAATATAATCTGTTTAGAAAATACAAATTCAGACCTAAGAACAGAAAATGAAGAACTTGAAAAACAAATTACTGAACATAAAAGAAGAAATGAATTATTATGTGAAGATTTAAAAGAGAAAAATAAGAAAATAAATCTTCTAGAAAAACAAGAAGACTTAGGTGAATTTAAAATAGAAATAGAAAGACTAAATAAAGAAAATGATAATCTATCATGTACACTAGAAAAATTTACCAATGGTAAAAACTCTTTAATATTAAAAGATGCTAGAAGATCAGGTAAAAAGAAAAATGGATTAGGATATACACCCCCAGACAATGAAGAAACCATAATATACCCTAAAACATATCCAACACCAAAATTTGTACCCGAACAAGATATAGCATACAAAGCTGATTTCAAATATATAGAAAAAGTGACTAAGTTATCCTGCTGCAGTCACTGCAACAAGTTAGGACATATTAAAATAACATGCCCAACAAGACATAAAAAATGGATATTAAAAGGTAAAGTTGATGATACTAACCAATCAGGACCCAAAAGAACTTGGGTACCTAAAATTTAGTGTTTAATTTTCAGGGAAAATCAAAAGCATCCAAATGGTATTTGGATAGTGGATGCTCAAGGCACATGTCAGGGAACCAGAAGCTTTTTGTTAATCTCCAAGACGAAGAAGGAACAGTCACATATGGAGATAATGGAAAAGGCACAGTAGTAGGAAGTGGATCCGTAAACATCAAAGGAAGATCAGTAATTGAAGATGTAATGCTGGTCAAAGGGTTAAAGCATAATCTCATAAGCATCAGCCAGTTGTGTGACAAAGGTCATCAGATTCAGTTCCAGGAATCAAAGTGCAGTATATTAAAGGATGGAGCAGTCATTTTTGAAGCCTATAGAGAAAGAAATCTGTATGTACTCTATCTAGAAGAACTCAAGGATCAAGATGTGTGTTTGGCAGCTAATAAAGATCAATCAACAGAGCTGTGGCACAGAAGATTGGGCCACTGCAGCTTGGACGGTTTGAATAAGCTTAGAAAAAGGAAGCTAGTTGAAGGATTGCCAAAGGTCAATTCTAGCTTGGACAGTATTTGCAAACCTTGTGCAAGAGGAAAGCACACCAAGAGCTCCTTCAAATCAAAGACTGTAGTAACCACCTCAAAGCCCTTAGAACTACTTCACATGGATCTATTTGGGCCAATGAGGACTACCAGTTTGGGAGGAAAGAATTTTGGATTTGTAATAGTTGATGATTATTCAAGATTCACTTGGGTATCCTTTCTAGAGCACAAAGATGACACATTTGATAATTTTGTCAGCTTCAGTAAGAAAGTTCAGAAAGATCAAAAATTCACAATTGTCTCTATCCGATCAGATCATGGTGGTGAGTTTCAGAATGAAAAGTTTACAAAGTTCTGTGATGATCAAGGAATTGAGCACAACTTTTCAGCTCCAAGGACACCTCAACAGAATGGAATTGCTGAGAGGAAAAACAGAACTCTTTTGGATATGGCAAGAACCATGTTGTCAGAATACGATTTGCCAAGATACTTCTGGGCCGAAGCTATCAACACTGCATGTTATATCATTAATAGAGTGATGATCAGGCCAATTCTGAAAAAGACTGCTTATGAACTCTACAAAGAAAAGAAGCCAAAGATTAGCCATTTCAGAATATTTGGATGTCCTTGCTTCATCCATAACAATGGAAAAAGGGACATTGGTAAGTTGGATGCCAAATCAGATGAAGGCATCTTCATGGGGTACTCTTCTAAACCCAAAGGTTATAGAGTTTTCAATAAACGTTCCTTATTAATTGAACAATCTGTACATGTTATTTTGATGAATCTAACCCTTCCTTGAAAAAGGAAGAAATTAGTGACATTGATGATGCGGATGACTTGTCTGAAAAATTAAAGAATACCTCAATTAAGGACAAGGATGATCCTCCTCTGGAAGAACTGCAGCAAACTGAAATTCAACATGAAAATCTTCCAAAAGAATGGAGACATCAGAAAGATCACCCTCCTGAAAACATTATTGGTGATCCATCTGTAGGGGTAAGAACAAGAGGTAATGTAATTCCTTGTGACTATTTAGCCTTTGTTTCTCAAATAGAGCCTAAGACAGTCAATGAAGCTTTATCTGATGAATCTTGGATATTAGCCATGCAAGATGAACTAAATCAGTTCAAGAGAAACCAAGTATGGTCACTTGTTCCTAGACCATCCAATCATTCAGTTATTGGCACCAAATGGGTGTTCAGAAATAAACTGGATGAGTCTGGAATAATCTTAAGGAACAAGGCCAGATTGGTAGCTCAAGGCTACTCTCAAGAGGAAGGCATAGATTTCGATGAAACCTATGCACCTGTAGCTAGACTTGAGGCTATTAGGATTTTACTTGCTTATGCATCTGCATTTGATTTAAAACTATTTCAAATGGATGTCAAATCAGCCTTTTTAAATGGTTTTATCAAGGAGGAAGTTTATGTTGAACAACCTCCAGGCTTTGATGATACCGAATTTCCAAATCATGTATTTAAACTTCATAAGGCTTTATATGGATTAAAGCAAGCACCTAGAGCTTGGTATGAGAGGCTCAGTACCTTCTTATTGGATCATGGTTTCACTAGAGGTAAAGTAGATAGTACATTATTTATAAAATCTAAGGTTAAAAATATACTTCTTGTGCAAATATATGTAGATGATATCATTTTTGGATCTACTGATGAATCTCTTTGCAAGTACTTTGAAAAGCTTATGCAGGGAGAATTCGAAATGAGCTTGATGGGGGAGCTAAGCTACTTCCTTGGATTGCAAATTAAGCAAGGGAAGGATGGCACTCATATCTGTCAAGCCAAGTACACCAAAGAGCTGTTAAAGAAATTTGGATTTGAAGGTGCAAAGCCATTATCAACTCCAATGAGCACATCAATCAGAATGGACAGTGATCAAAAAGGTAAAAAGGTAGATCAAAAGAATTATCGAGGTATGATAGGATCATTACTTTACTTAACTGCAAGTAGACCAGATATTTTGTTTAGTGTATGCATGTGTGCTAGATATCAGGCAGACCCTAGAGAGTCTCATTTAATTTCAGTAAAAAGAATATTTAGATATCTGGCTGGAACTCATGATTTAGGTCTCTGGTATCCTAGATCTTGTGAAATAGAATTAGTAGGATATTCAGATGCTGATTATGCTGGATGCAAAGTAGATAGAAAAAGCACCAGTGGTTCTTGTCAGTTTCTTGCAGGATGTTTAATATCATGGTCATCCAAGAAACAAAATTCAGTAGCTTTATCAACAGCTGAGGCAGAATATGTTGCTGCTGGAAGTTGCTGTACACAACTTCTTTGGATAAAGCAACAACTTGAGGATTTCGGAATTCACATCAAATCAATTCCGCTATTGTGTGATAATACAAGTGCCATCAACCTCACCAAAAATCCAGTTCAGCACTCAAGGACTAAGCACATTGAGGTAAGATATCATTTTATTCGAGACCACGTAGCTAGTGGTAATTTAGAAATTTCTTTTATAGATACAAATGGTCAATTAGCAGACATCTTCACAAAAGCCCTACCTGAAGAGAGATTCACATCTCTTAGAAGGGAATTAGGGATGTGCAATGTGTGAAAAGATCTCTGTAATTTTATTGGCATAAAAATTTTTTTTCAGATAGAAATGAAATTTTCCTTCTTTAACAATGAGCAAAATTCAGTTTGTCTACATTCCTTGACCGCTATCGCAGTAAAGGCCGTTTGACCCGTCAAACGATTTTGTCGTTTTCTGGCTTTACTGCCTCTGGCGCTTCACTTTTCGATAAAATAATAATAATTTATTCAAATCGTTCTGAGAACGACTCGTCTTCTACCTTTACCCTTTTATCCTCTATCCGTTCACCCAAAGCCGATGCCCTAACGATTTTGGGAACGACTCTCTGCAACTTTCGAAGCTTTCTCCTCTTCCCGCGAAGAATTCCTTCGAAAGCTTCCACCTCTTCTGTCATTTCCCTTCATCAGAATCTCCTTCTCCTCTAACCCATGGCCGCTCCGTTAATCTCCGGAAGTGTTGGGGGCTACAGTGCTGAGTATTTATCCCCAAAGGAGCAAGAAAGATTTACGTTTGTGAAGACGAAGATTTGCGGAAATAAGGCAGTAGATGTTCAGAATCTTGAGAAGAGTGGCATGGCCAGGCTAGTTGATACTCTAAGAAGATTGCAGTGGATGGATGTGGTCACCTTCAGTGAGGTAAGCTACCCGGACTTGGTGAAAGCCTTCTACATTTGTCTGAAGTCAGAAGCAGATGGGTCCCTTGTTTCCTCTGTCAAGGGCATCCAAATCAGAATAACCCATGAGCTTTTGCATGATCTGTTTGGAGTAAAGACCTCTGGATTTAGTGGCATTCACTCTGTGAATGATGAAGTCAAAGGTCTAGGGATTATCGGTCCAGGATTTAAGTTGAAGGATGGGAAGCTTGATATTAATCAGATGTCCGCATTCAATAGATTACTTCACTTTATAGTCTGCCAAATCTTAGTACCTCGCAGTGCTACCTTTTCTTCATGCACTAGGGCAGATTCGGACATAATGTTCTGGGCCATCCAGAACAAAGAGATAAACCTGGCCGCAGTGATGATTGAGCGAATGATGTTTGCACACGCTCAGTTATGGGAAACAAAGAGCAAGTGGAATGTTTCCCTTCCGTATGCTCATCTACTGACCAAGGTCTTCAAGCACTTTGGAGTAGATTTGTCAGGAGCAGTAGCTGAAAAGATGGGCCAGTCAATCAGGTCCAGAAATCTAAAGAAAAGCGGTTTTTCAGTACAAGAAGGAGTTTGGTCAAAGTCCTCTGTGGCTGAAGGAGAAGCAGTTCTTGAAGATATTCCAGAAGTAGCAGCAGAGCAAGCAGCAGCAGCAGAAGAAGAAGCAGCAGCAGCAGAGCAAACAGCAGCAGCAGAAGAAGAAGTAGAAGCAGCAGCAGCAGTTGTTCAAGCAGCAGCAGTTCCAGTTGTGTCCAGCCAGGCAGAAGGTTCAGTCTCACCTATTGTGGAGATTATCTCTCATTCTCCAGAAGTTCAGATGAAAGAAGGTGCAGCTGGTGTGGCAGACTCCTCGCCCACCACCTTAGTCGCCTCAATCTTAAAAGAGGTATTGGATTCCATTCCCTCCACCTCAGTTACTTCTAAAGAAGGTGGATGTGTTGAAGAAGAAGCTATGGCACCAGGCCATACAGAAATTCTATCAGATTCTTTTGCTAATGTTGAGGTACAAGCAGGTACTCAACCAGATGTTGTCTTGGAAGAAGCTCCTGCTCAGGGGGAGCAAGAAAGTGTTGAACTCCCCGCTCCTATTCAGGGGGAGCAAGTAGGCATTGAGGAAATTCCACCTCCTGCCAGTATTCCTATTAGTGAAGGCCCTAGAGCAAGCAATATCAATCTTGAGGAGCCTGTCATTCAGCAAGGGAAGCAAAAGAGAGTGGCTCACAAAAGGCCAAGAAAAAGTCACAGAAAAGTCAATCTGAAGCCTATTATGGCATTGTTGAAAGCTCAAGGAGAAGTCTTGTCATCTGTTCAGACAAGTGTTCAGGGCATTATCTCTAATCAAGCCTCAACCTCCTCTGATCTATCCTCAATTCGAAATGCAATGAGGTGGTTCAATAAAGAGATGTCCGATATGAAGATTTTGCTGGCTAATCTTTCAAGGTCCAGTGGTGTCCCTCCTGCACCCACTCAGAGCAGTCCAGCTGAAGTTCCTAGGCCACCAGGGCCTCCAGCAGAAGTTCCTCGGCCATCAGGGCTACCAGTTCAAGCATCAGGGCCATCAGGGCCATCAGGGCAAGCTTCAGGGTCATCAGGACCCTCTTCAGTTGTCAGAGAAGCCAAAGGGAAAAAGCCTATGTCAGCTACTTCGGCTCCTGACACTTCAAATCTTGCAACTCCAATTTTGTCCTCACCTACCTCTCCTCTCACAGCCCCTCCTGCTCCACCAACTATAAAACCCAGTACCTCGCACCCTACCATCATCCTCTATCCTCTCATCTCAACCTACCTTCTCTCCTACTCCTTCTCACACTTCAGCCTCATCATCCTTCTTACCCTCATCACCTCAAACTCAAACCACTCCAATTCAACCCACTTCATCCTTCAATCCAAAACACATTTTCTATCCTCCTACTCCTCCACCCTCTGTTACTTTAATTTCAGAACCACCTCCTCTACTTGGTGTCTTTGACACAAATTTGCCGGATGAATTTGAGAGAAATACTCTTTCCACTATTCTTTTCACTGCCACTCATATTCACAGGACTGATCCTCCCAGTCCTGCCAAGAAAAAGAGGAAACAATCATCCTCTGTTTCCATCTCCTCCTCCTTATTTCCACCTCTTTGGTACTCTCTTACCCTTGAACCTCAGAAAAGATTCCTTTATAAGGAATACCTTCAAAAGTGCATCCTCTCCACCATTTATGGTATTCCCTTCCTTAACCTTACTGAGCACCTAAATATTGTTCTTCCTCTTACCCAGTTATCCCACTTTCATAAATCCAAAATCTTTGAGGGGACTGAGTTCAAGACTGAAGATCAGTGGGCAAATGTCAAGGGCAACAAAGCTCAATACAACAAGTTCTTGACTGCCAGGGCCGAATCCATTTCGCATGGAGCTCATTCTCTCACTCTCTCTGAGTGGTTCTTTCTCAAGCATAAAAATTTGTGGGGTCCTTTCATCTTGAAAGAGATCCGCATTGCCAAATGCTTCCAGCAGTACAGTGACTTCTGCTTCCTGAACAAACTGCCAGAAGTCCAGTTCTCTCAATTCCATTCAGCTATAGTAATGTTAAGATCCGAACGTCCAGTGAATATTCCCCTAACAGTGAACTTTGCTGATATCCGGATTGACTCTCCAGTCCTTTTGCCAAAGTTGCATTCCCTAGTATTTGGTTCAGATGCAGGCTCCAATGCATTTGAAATGTTTGCCAGGCAGATGGGTAGAATGTCAGCCAAGCAGAGCAGACTGCCCTCCTTCCTGCGGTTTATCTTCAGAGAATATCACTCTGGCCGCATCTCCTCTCAGGTTTTGGCTCCACTCATTTCTGAGTGTGAAAGGCTTACACCCTCCGTGTGGGCAATCATCTACAGGGAAACCAACCTTCAGTTAGAAGCCATCAACAGTTCCTTGGTTAATCAAAATAAGCCCTCTCTCTCAGCCGAAGCCTTCATGGATCTCAACTCCATAAATCCTATTCAAGAGATTTATGTTCAGTGGGCAGCTCGATATACAGCTTTCTATGCTCTGAAGCAGGATCTATTAGATCAGAAGATCTTCTATCCAATCTCCTTGGATAGATTTCTCCATCGTGCCAGCTTCGGAAAAAGCACTTACTTCAGATTCATCCTGGATCCAGATCAGTATACAGAATTCTTGGATCAGCAACGGATTTTGTACATTCAAAGAGCCACCCAATCTATGGGTCCCAACTTCTCAGTTGCTTCTGGGGTTTTCCAACAGACGTTTGAAGACCTTGAGATCAAGGCATGGGCTGTCATCTCACAGCATGCCTCCTTGTTATCTCCCTTGTACTACCTCTCTCATACTTAATACAAGGATCTCTCTTCTTTGTCTCTCAGCTTATCTTTTTGCTTATTGACAAAATGGGGGAGAAAACTAAAGTAAATCTGAAAAACATGTTTAATTTTTTTATGATGTTTAGTATATTTTGTCATCATCAAAAAGGGGGAGATTGATGACCAAACTGTCCCCATAATAAATATCTCATTTATTTATTCATATATTAATTTTGATGATTAACAAAATAGTACTAATGGACTACTTGAGCCTTGAGAACAGGAAATAAAAGAAAAATGAAAGTTCAAGACAATCAGGTAAGTCTCATCTCACATTCTGTCCAAGTCTTTGTATCGACTTCTTTGGTAAGCAGAACGATTTCCTCTTTGTCTGGAAAACTCAAAAAAATCGATATCGCAACGACTCTATAGTCAAACGATTTCTTTAGAACTCGCATTTCTTTAGAACTCGCAACGACTCTGTCGTAACGATTTCTTTAGATCTCGTAACGATTTCTTTAGAACTCGCGAACGACTCTCTAGCCGTAACGATTTCTTTAGATCTCGTAACGATTTCTTTAGAACTCGCAACGACTCTCTAGCCGTAACGATTTCTTTAGATCTCGTAACGATTTCTTTAGAACTCGCAACGACTCTCTAGCCGTAACGATTTCTTTAGATCTCGTAACGATTTCTTTAGAACTCGCAACGACTCTATAGTCATAACGATTTCTTTAGAACTCGCAACGACTCTATAGTCATAACGATTTCTTTAGAGTTCATAACGATTTCTTTACAGTTCATAACGACTTCATAAGTGTTCATGATTCATAACGATTTCTTTAGAGTTCATAACGATTTCTTTACAGTTCATAACGACTTCATAAGTGTTCATGATTCATAACGATTTCTTTACAGTTCATAACGACTTCATAAGTGTTCATGATTCATAACGATTTCTTTAGAGATTCATAACGATTTCTTTACAGTTCATAACGACTTCATAAGTGTTCATGATTCATAACGATTTCTTTAGAGATTCATAACGATTTCTTTACAGTTCATAACGACTTCATAAGTGTTCATGATTCATAACGATTTCTTTAGAGATTCATAACGATTTCTTTACAGTTCATAACGACTTCATAAGTTATAAAGTCAGCAAGATTCTTTTATCGAATTTCTTGATGCATCAGTATAATGCCTTTTAATAGCGTTGAAAAGTCAAAGTCATATCTTGTCCGTTGACTGCTATGCATTAAATGCTCTCTGATCGTATCTCCCATGCATGCAGACAATATCTTCCATTTCTATGCTACTCTGTCTACGTACTTTTTAGACAGAAAGGAGCCTTGCTATATACTGCAATATTCGTTCCATCTCAACTAACTATAGACAGCAGTCTCAGCTGTCTTCTATTTATTGATGATATGCTTACAGATATCTGACAAGACTCATCTGGACAACGTTGGACACAAGATACAAAGTTCTATGACATCTCTTTGGCGTGTACATAAGGATAAAAGACTGACGATCAGAAGCTTCCTTTGTGACCAGTCTAACGTACACAAGGATGAAAGACAACGGACACTTCAACGTTCGAATTTGAATCAGCAGTTTAAATAGAAGACTCAAGACGAAAAAGAAGAGAAGAAGAGGTAGAACAACGCTAGCAATTTGAAAAGAAAGAAATCCATCTCCTCGAGTCTTCAGAAGATTGAAACAAGAGCGAAGCTTCCACTCCAACCTTGTTCTTAGCTCTTAGCTCTTAGCTCTCTGTGATCAAAAAGAGTTTTTATTTGTGAGAGCTTGTGTAGTCCTTGGAGAGAAACCTTGTTAAATCTCTTTCTCTCTCGGGCCTTGGTAGCTTCAGTGTGTAGCTGGTCAAGCTAGAGTCTGAAGCCTGTTCCCACACTCTTTTCTTATTAAGTTGTGTTCCCTTCTGGTCGAAGGAAGACCTGGTGGTATCCAGGGTGGTTGTTGTTCCCTTCAGGCTGAAGGAAGACCAGTTGAAGCTGGGTGTAAGGATCCTTAAGGGGGATTGTACCCTTGGTAGTGAAATCCTGAGGCATTGCTCAGGGACTGGACGTAGGTCTCCTGTGGAGAGGAGTTCCGAACCAGGATAAAAATCCTTGTGTCTTGTGGATGTGCTTTGTGTAATTGGTGTCTTATTTGCTCTAACTCTAACCTCATTATTAAGTTGTGTAATCTTTTCAGTAAACAGGTTTTAATCAGAGATCGAAATTTTAACAACCCATTCACCCCCCCCCTCTGGGCTAGCTAGCTGGGCAACAGTTGCCACAATGCCAATCCATCACCATTAAAACTATTCGGAAGTTTACCCAAGGAAGGGGAAACCACAACAAGTGGAAGGTCTCACCACACGACCCCCACGTAACACAGCTCCACTACAACACTGAAAAGGCTGGTACACCACGTACCACAAGAAACCAGTGCCCACAAAGGGTACAAGTACCTACCACCAAGAGGTACCACCGCTGAAACTCAAACACAATTGTGCCAACACCAGGGCACACCTCTACGGCTCAAACCGCAACCAATGAGTCATTGCACAGAAACCACGACCACTAGCAAAGCATGAGTCGAAAAGGAACGATGCCACCACATGGGAACGGACTACTGGTCCATGACGCCAATATCCAACCCAGACAACGTAACACAAGAACTACCTCTCAGTCTCACAGTCACAGACGTAAGGTCCAACTGCTGCTCCACAACCACAAGTAAAGCTAAAGAACTGTGGAGACCAACCAAACCACCGCAACCTACAGGCCACACACCTGTAGGTCCATGCCTGGAACCTTTAGAGACTTTGGCCCGAGCTCTTTAAAGTGAGGCACTGGAAAACAAGACGCTAGGAACCAGTACGTCTAATGGTGTACGTAACCCCCAACCACGAGCGCGCTACAAGCGACTGCACACCCACAAACACAAGTCGCTGCCCCCAGTCGTCTTCCCTTAGCTGGACGTACTACTCAAACATAGGAGTGAGGGTGTCCAGGACAAACGACACAGACCTCGATGGTACCTAGTACTAGGACAAGCCCCAAGCACACACAGACGTGCCTGGCTCATATAGAACCTGGGGCACCTGACTAGAGAGGCATTCCAGAATAGGTGCAAGACCACCAAACTCAGAAATGCACAAACTGTAAGACCCGGCCCCCTTGGGCCCTAGGCTCCTTCCTCAAGGTCGCGACAGGCGCCCAAGCCGCGACATGGTCACGCCAGAGCGGCCTGCTGCGACAGGATTGGCGGTTCATGTCGCGACGGGGGTGAGCGTCGCATCTTGGTCGCGTCACCCCTGGTTGTCGCGACTGTGTTCTGACATGGCTTGACCATTGTCCTGTCTATCAGAACGATCGTGTCAGGTGGCAGGGTCGTGTAGCATTGACGTGACCTGCCAGGACACGCGTTTGCTTTTCCGGTCTTCGAGGTTTGATCGTGCTTTTTATGTCGCGATGTGGCGGGTGGTCGTGACATGGTCGCGACGCTCTTGGGCGTCGCGACAGCATTTGAGGGGCCATCGTTTAAAACCGACAGCGCGCCCCATTTTTTCCCCTCTTCTTCCTCTTCCCCTTCTTCTCTCTCTCGCGCTCTCTCATGGTTTCTCGGTGTTTTCCTTGCTCGTGGTGCTCGTGTTGAGGCGTGGACGTGCCGTTCGTGCAGGCGTTGTGCTTGTGGCGTGCGGTGCGAGGAGGAGTCGGCCATTCCTATGAGAAGGCCCCAACGGGTGCATTCATCGTGTGGAGGTAGGGACGTCCGACCCTCTCGCCCTAAGAATGATCCCCTCCCCTCTAGACCGTGGTTTCCTTGTGGTTTGGGGCTTGGGAGTGTGAGAACTCCATGCACGAGTTCAGTGAGGTTTCCTTCGAGCGTAGATCCATGCTTTTGAGGGATTGTGGGTGGTTTGGTGGATTTATAGCTTTTAATACACGTTGTGCATGATCCCCTTCCCCCTTGTGAATGTATTTAGTGTTTTGGGGAGGGTTCCTGGAGGGACTGCTCTGGAACCCTGATTAGCTGGAAACGTGGCAGCCTCAGAGGCCGTGATCATGTCGTGACGACGCGTCCGGTTGCGACATGGTCGCGACGCTCCTAAGCGTCGCGTTGAGGTTGCGACACGCTAGGGCGCGCGACCTGGTCGCGACGGTCTGCCCTGTCGCGTTATCGATTGAGAGATAGGTTTTCTCTTGACACCGTTTCCGTTTGCTTTGCTGTACCAAGGCACCTGTGCTAATCCCCTAGTACGGTCTACTCTAATCTTTCGCTCGGTGCTCGGCACTTGAGGCCTGTCCCGTGTGAGTGGTTGTTACCGTTGCCTGGCACCCCCATCCTCAAGAGCTGTTGAGGGAGTACTCTTGGCTACGAGTGCGCTCGAGTTGGCAGTAACCAGCGAACTCTGGAGCTTAGGGGAAAACAGTGGTTAGGACAGTGGCGTGTGAGTCACTTGCAGAGCCCTTGTGGGTGGTCTGGGACGCCGAGGAGAGCTAGGAGTTCTACCCGGCGTAGGCCTGCCAGTCCTTCTTCTCACTACTGCCTCGCTCCTTAAGGCCCCGGAGGCATTTGGAGAGGTCAGGCATGGGGCAGTAGTCCAGCCAGACTATGGCGTTTCTGTTGTGTTACTTGTGTCCTACCTCGCTCTGACAAGACGTGAGGGTCAGGACCCGAGTCGAGGATAAGACGTCGGTATGCACCTGACTGTGACTAGTGGTAGTGTTTCCGTAGCTAGTGTTCTTTGTCCAGGTGGAGTTCACTCCGTCTATGTTTACTAGCCGTGTGGTGTCACGACGAGCAGTCGTACGGAGTTTCCGACGGTGTGTACCTTCCGTACCGTGCTGGTTGTAGTTTTGCTTCCGCACTTCCGTTTGTAGGTAGAAGATATAAACTGTTGTTATTCGTTTGATATATATTATATATCTCCTGCATGTTTAGAGCCAGTAGGAGATTGGTAGTCCCTACTGAGCTTCTGTTGTGAAGCTCATCCCTCCTTTTCCTAGGTGAGACTTCTCAGCAGCGGCAGGGCACGCGTCGGGCGGAGGAGACGGGGCGGTAGTCGGAGTCCCCATACCTAGCAGTGGTTCCCCTTTTCTTCAGTGTACGTCACCCTCGGGGTATGCCCGTAAGGGACTTGTTCTTCCCCTGCCTTTACTTGTACTAGCGTGCGTGTGTTGGGACTGTACTTAGAGCGGCACGCAGTGGTCTCGCTCTCTTTCTGTTTCCGCTTGTACGCTTCTAGTTTAGTAGTTGACGTTTACTTCCGTTACATATCCTGTTAGATGTAGAATATAGCCCTTCCGGGTCCCCGATCCGGTGGCGGCGATCGCGAAAATCGAGTCCTCGGCGTGGGCCAGCAGCAGTCGGGCACTGGGAGTACCCGGGCCGGGAGGCGGAGGACCGCGGTTACGGAGGACAGAACCGCTCTCCTTGAGAGGTTCCTGCTCCTTTGGCCACCGATGTTCCACGGTGAGTATGATCCAGACAAGGCAGAGAGCTGGACCCATGAGTTAGAGCGCATCTTCGAGACGATGGAGTGCGCTGAGGAGGACCAGGTTCGACTGGCAGTGTACCAGCTCAAGGGAACAGCACATGAGTGGTGGAGAGTTCAGAGGCAGACGCACTTCCAAGGGCAGAGGTTGGATCACATCACTTGGCAGCGGTTTTCAGAGGTCTTCCATGGCGAGTACTTCCCCGACTACGCTCGACGTAAGAGACGCGACCAGTTCCATGCGCTGGTTCAGGATGACATCACGGTTTTGCAGTACGACCAGAGGTTTGTCCGGTTGTTGAGGCATGTGCCTCAAGTCACAGGCAGCGATCAGGCGTGTGCAGAGAGGTTCATAGCAGGACTGAGACCAGACCTAAGGTGGGGTGTGACGGCACACATGTGTACCACCTTGGGAGAGGCCATGGCGAAGGCCACCGCCTTGGACAGAGAGACCTGGCAGCCTCAACAGCAACAACAACAGCAGCAGTAGGGAGGAGCCTCTTCCAGGTCCTCGCCTTACCAACGTCCGACAGGCAGTCGCGGTAGCGCGACTTCCTCTTCCTCCGGCTCGGGCAGTTTCGGCAGCGCCGGGATCCGCTTGCAGTCAGGAAGTTGTCTACTCGCGGGGGTGGACGGAGCCGGCAACAGAAGTGCTAGTCCAAGTTTGCAGAGCAGTCGGTTGTTCAGGGAGCTGAGCAAGGCAGTCAGGAGCCAATGTGCTAGACTTGTGGCTTACCAGGCCACTTCGGGAGGGATTTCCCCATGGGGCAAGTCCCGTAGCAGCAGCAACTAGTTCAGTACGCTCAGCAGCCGCCTCAATACCAGTACCCTCCTCAGCAGCAGGCACCACGTCAGCAGCAGCGGGGGCAGTACCAACAGCATTCTTAGCAGTTTCCGCAGCCGCAGTAGTACCAGTCCAGCCATACTAGCAGCAGCAGAAGTATCCCCAACAGCTGCCTCAGCAGCAGCATTCCCAGCAGGCACCGCAGCATGGGTGTGGTCGTGGTCGTGTGATGGCTCTCACCCGAGAGCAGGCAGAGGCGTCAAACCGTTTATACGTACTCTACCTATCCTTGGCAGAGCTACTCGTGTTTTTGTCGACCCCGGTGCTTCTTTGTGCTTTGCTTCTGAGGAATTCTATGAGTCCCTTTCTTGTCACGCTCCTGAGAGGCAGTGTGACATGATGGTCAATCTCCCGTCATGTGACTATATGCGTTCCTTTGGTTACCTGGATGGTGTGGCAATCGAGGTTGCGGGGCACCAGTTGCCGGCCAGGTTGTACGCACTACAGCTTTGTGACTTTGACGTCATCCTGGGCATGGACTGGTTGGAGGCTCACTCAGCCGTTGTTGATTGCCAGCGGAAGACCGTTCGGTTTAGGATACCTGGAGATCTCGTCCTCTGCTTCCGAGGTATCTGGTCTACCCGTCGGCCATTTATTTCTTTGTGTAGAGCTCGCCGTTTGATCCGCGATGGCTGTGTGGCATACCTTGCTTCGGTTTGTTCTTTGGAGCCTAGCGGATCTTCAGTTTTTGACGTGCCAGTTGTTTCTGAGTTCTCCGACGTCTTCCTGGAGGATCTACCTGTTTGCCGCCTGAACGGGAGGTACAGTTCTCCATCGAGCTTTTGCCCGGTACGATGCCTTTATCCAAGGGACCCTACTGGATGGCCCCGGCGGAGCTGCGTGAGTTGAAGCGCCAGTTGTAGGAGCTTCTTGAGCTGGGCTTCATTCGCCCGAGTCGTTCGCCGTGGGGCGCGCCTGTTTTGTTTGTGAGAAAGAAGGATGGCATCTTCGTTATGCATCGTTATCGGAGTTGAACCAGGTGAACTTACTGTGAAGAACAGGTACCTGTTGCCGAGGTTGATGATTTGTTTTGATCAGTTGCAGTCGGCCAAAGTTTCTTGAAGATTAACTTGAGATTCGGGTACTATTAGATGCAGATCGAGAGTCAGATGTCGGTTTGACGGCTTTCCGTTCCAAGTACTGTCACTTTGAGTTTGTCGTGATGCCATTCGGGCTGACGAACGCACCCCCGCAGCGTTCATGGATCTGATGCATAGGGTGTTCAGTGAATACCTAGATCGTTTTGTGGTTGTTTTTGTAGATGATATTTTGGTCTACTCGGCTTCTGAAGAGGAGCATGAGGAGCACCTGAGGATCGTACTGGAGACCCTACGGAGTCACCGCCTTTATGCCAAGTTTGACAAGTGTGAATTTTGGCTGAGGGAGGTGCACTTTCTCGGGCACGTGATCTTGGGATGTGGTGTGGCAGTGGACCCTGCCAAGGTGGAGGCCGTGTCATCGTGGGAGCAGCCCACATCGGTGTCAGAGGTCCGCAGTTTTCTCTGGTTTGGCCGTTTACTACCAGAGGTCCATTAAGGATTTTGCCAAGATAGCAACGCCGTTGACCAGTGGACTTGGCAGGAATGTCAGGTTTGTTTGGTCAGAGAATTGTGAGCAGAGTTTTCGGGAGCTGAAGACTAGGTTGACTTCAGCACATGTGTTAGTCTTGCCATCGGGCAGTGGAGGTTTTGTGGTCTATACCAATGCGTCGAGGTCAGGTTTGGGTGCCGTGCTGATGCAGCACGGTGGGGTTGTTGCCTATGCTTCTCGTAGCTCAAGAAGCATGAGAACTACCCCACCCCGACTTGGAGCTGGCAGTAGTGGTGTTCGCTCTTAAGTTCTGGAGACACTACCTATATGGCGAGGCTTTTTCAGATCTTCACCGATCACCAGAGTTTGCAGTATATCTTCACCTAGAAGGATCTGAACTTGAGGCAACGCCGTTGGATGGAGTATCTGAAGGACTACGACCTAACCCTCTCCTATCACCCAGGAAGGGCTAACGTCGTAGCCGATTCCTTGAGTAGGCGTGTGCGCTTGAGTTCGCTATTGGTTAGAGAGTGGAGGCTGTTCGAGGAGCTGTCCCAGGGAGTGTTCGTTCCGTCGAGGACTAGAGACCGTGCATGGCGCAGTCTGTAATTTGACCGTCAGTGTTCAGATAGGTTTTGCAGCACAGCAGGCAGACCCTTAGTTTGCGGACATTTTGCAGATGTCAGATGTTGAGCTTGACGAAGACATCGAGGTCAGATTCAGAGGCACTTGTACGTTCTTGAGGAGGCATGCCAGGCAAGTTTTTTAGAGGCTCACAGATCGAGGTATGTTGTTCATCCTGGCACCACCAGATTGTACCATTGCTTGAGGAGGTCCTTCTGGTGGCCAGGGATGAAGAGGTGTGGCAGAGTTTGTTGCTCGTGCCTTACCTGTCAACAAGTGAGGCCGAGCATCAGTGTCCTGGTGGTGAGCTGCAGCCGTTGCCCATCCCGAGTGGAAGTGGACGACATCACCATGGACTTTGTGGTTGGTTGCTTCGCACCCCGCAGAGGCACATGGTATCTGGGTGATTGTGGATCGTTTGACCAAGGCAGCGCACTTTCTTCTGATCAGGATGTCGTGGTCAGTGGATAGATTAGCCAGGCTGTACTGGATAGAGTTGTTTCGTTGCACGGGATCCCAGTTTCAGTCGTCTCTGACAGAGATCCAAGATTCACGTCAGGGTTTTAGTGCAGTCTTCAGAGAGCACTGGGTACAGAGTTGAGGTTCAGCATAGCGAACCACCCTTAGACAGATGGATAGTCAGAGCGGACTATTCAGACGCTGGAGGACATGCTGAGAGCGTGCTGTTTAGACTGGAGCGGCACTTTCGAGTCGCACCTTCCGTGGTAGAGTTTGCGTATAACAACAGTTATCACGCGAGCATCGGAATGGCACCATACGAGCTTTGTATGGTCTCCCGTGCAGGACTCCACTTCACTGGTTTGAGGTTGGTGAGAGGCAGCTTTTGGGGCAAGAGTTTGTGCAGAGTGTGCAGATACAGTCAGTCTGATCAGGCAGAGGCTTCGGGCAGCCAGAGTACAGAGAGTTACACAGACGTCCGTAGGAGACCGTTCAGTTCAGTGTTGTGACATTGTTTTCTTGCGAGTCTCGCTGACCAGGGCGTCATGAGGTTTGGCAGAAAGGGAAATCTCAGTTCGAGGTACGTCGGGCCTTTCTCTATCACGAGAGGGTCGGCGAGGTGGCATACAGGTTGAGTCTTCCGACAGAGCTAGCAGGTGTGCACAGTGTGTATCATGTTTCACAGCTCAGAAGGTACGTCGTAGATCCTTCGCACGTGTTGGACTATTCGCAGCTGGAGGTAGCGCCAGACTTGTTAGTGCCAGAGTACTCGCAGTGTTGTCGACCGCAGAGTTCAGGAATTGCGCAGGAAGCAGATTTCGCTGGTGAAGGTTGTTGGCAGAATCGCGTTGGTGGTGAGGCCAATTGGGAGCACGAGGATGAGATGTTGGAGCTTTCCCTTATTTGTTTGATTGATCGGGTATGTCGTTATCTCCCCTTTGCTATTTTCCGGTTTGAGACCGAGTTGTCTTCATTTCGAGAACGAAACGTCTTAAGGTGGGTGGATGTAAGACCCGGCCCCCTTGGGACCTAGGCCCTGTCCTCAAGGTCGCGAAGGCGCCCTAGCCACGAGATGGTCGCGCCAGAGCGCCTGCCGTACAGGATTGGCGGTTCGTGTCATGACGGGGTAAGCGTCGCGTCTGGTCGCGTCACCCCTGGCTGTTGCGACTGTGTTCTGACACGGCTTGAGCATTGTCCTGTCTGTCAGAATGGTCGTGTCAGGTGGCAGGGTCGTGCAGCGGTGACACGACCTGCTAGGCTGCCATGTTGCTTTTTCGGTCTTCGAGGTTTGACCGTGCTTTTTGTGTCGCGACGTGGCGGGCGGTCGTGACATGGTCGCGACGCTCCTAGGCGTCGCGACAGCGTCTGAGGGGCCATCGGTTTAAAATCGACAACGCGCCCCATTTTTCCCCCTTCTTCTTCTCTTCCTTCTTCTCCCTCTCGAGCTCTCTCGTGCTTCTCAGTGTTTTTCCTTGCTCGTGGTGCTTGTGCTGAGCGTGGACGTACCGTTCCTGCACGGGTCGTGCCTGTGGCGTGCGGTGCGAGGAGGAGACGACCATTCCATGAGTAGGCCCCAACGAGTGCGTTCTTCGTGTGGAGGTAGGGACGTTCGACCCTCTCGCCCTAAGCATGATGCCCTCCCCCTCTAGACCATGGTTTCCTTGTGGTTTGGCTTGGGAGTGTGAGAACTCCATGCTCTAGTTGAGTGAGGTTTCCTTCGAGCGTAGAGCCATGATTTTGAGGGATTGTAGTGGTTTAGTGGATTTATAGCTTTTAATACATGTTGTGCATGATCCCCTTCCCCCATGTGAATGTTTCATGTTTTGGGGAGGGTTCCTGGAGGGACTGCTCTAGAACCCTGCTCGGCTGGAAACGGACAGCCTCGGAGGCCGCGATCATGTCGCGACGGCGCGTCCGTCGCGACATGGTCGCGACGCTCTTGAGCGTCGCGTTAAGGTCGCGACACGCTAGGGTGCCGCGACCTGGTCACGATGGTCCGCCCTGTCGCGTTATCGACTGAGAGATAGGTTTTTCGCCTGACACCGTTTCTTTGCTTTGTTGTACCATGGCACCTGTGCTAGTCCCCTAGTACGGTCTACTCTAGTCTTTCACCCGGTGCTCGGCACTTGAGGCCTGTCCTGTGTGAGAGGTTGTTACCGTTTCCTAGGACCCCCATCCTCGGAGCCTGTTAGGGAGTACTCCGGGCTACGAGTGCGCTCGGTTGGCAACCACCAGGCGGACTCTGGAGCTTAGGGGAAAATGGTGTTAGGACAGTGTGGTGAGTCACTTGCAGAGCTCCTCGGGTGGTCTGGGATGCCGAGGACAGTTAGGAGTTCTACCCGGCATAGGCCAGCCAGTCCTTCTTCTCACTGCCTCGCTCCTTACGGCCCCAGAACCGTTTGGAGAGATCAGGCATGAACCGTAGTCCGACCAGACTACGGCGGTTTACTGTGTTGTGTTACTTGTGTCCTACCTCGCTCTGACGAGACGTGAGGGTCAGGACCCGGTTCGAGGATAAGACGTCGGTGGACGCACCTAACCGTGACTAGTGGTAGTGTTTCGTAGCTAGTGTTCTTTGCCCAGGCAGAGTTCACTCCGTCTGTGTTTACTAGCCGTGTGGTGGTCACGACGAGCAGTCGTACGGAGTTTTCGACCGTGTGTACCTTTCGTACCATGCTGGTTGTAGTTTTGCTTCCGCACTTCTGTTTGTAGTAGAAGATATAAACTGTTGTTATTCATTTGATTATATATATTTCCTCCTGCCTATTTAGAGCCAGTAAGGGATTGGTAGTCCCTACTGAGCTTCTGTGTGAAGCTCATCCCTCCTTTTTCCAGGTGAGACTTCTCAGCAGCGGCGGCCGCGCGTCGGGCGGAGGAGACGGTTGTAGTCGGAGTCCCCTTACTAGAAAGGTTGGTTGGGAGTTCCCCTAGACCCCGTATTCGGCTAGAAATGGTTCCCCTGCCTTTCTTCAGTGTACATCACCCGGGGTATGCCCTAAGGGACTTGTTCTTCCCCTGCCTTTTACTTTACTAGCTTGCATGCGATGGGACTGTATTTAGAGCGGTACACAGCGGCTCGCTCTCTTTCTGCTTCCGCTTGTACGCTTCTAGTTTAGCAGTTGACATTTACTTCCGTTACATATCCTGTTAGATGTAGAATATAGCCCTTCCGTGTCCCCGGATCCGTGGGCGCGACCGCGAAAATCGAGTCCTCGGTGTGGGCCGAGGGTCGGTTCTCGGGTTGTTACACTAACAACGTTATATATATATATATACTTGCATTTCTTTATTACAATCACGGTACAAGTGTCAAAAATAGCATGTCCCCAGTCACCCTGTGACCTACAAGCTATTCCACACAGACACACATGTAATCATGCTAGCCAATCATAATCTGGCCTATCATTGGTCACCATGTGACCTCCTTGCCACATAACACAATATACAATATTTATACTTAACCTTACTCACACTACACTAGTTAAACCATCTTTATCAACCTATAAAAGATGTCACAAGACTGAGGCTAGGTTCACACAGGAGCCTCATTGCCCAGCCACCACAATAGTATGTGCCATGCACACACTCACACCACGAAGACACTATACCAAATACGTAAACAACACACTAACCACACTCACAGAGTGCTACAGGTGCCAATGCACCCCTTGCCAAAGCCATGCACATCAAATACCAATAATCGGATAACCAATCACCAAACCATGCAAAGTAAGACCTCACGGCTGAGGTCGCGACAAAGGGAAGTGTCACCTTATGATCGCGACGCCCCGACATGGCGCGATAGGAAACCTTGTCGTGACGGGTCGGCCTGTCATGACCTGGTCGCGACAGCCAGGTCTGTCGCCTTCACAGGCGACAACCCTAATCCGGAACCCTTCTCTGGATTTCCCCCACAATCCATGCAAACCACCCTTAATTTCCATTTTTCATGCTTTAATGTATGACCTAGCATGCTATCTATTGTTCTTAAAGCATAAAACCAATCAAACATGCACAACATGCAATCCACGCAATCAAACAAGGTAGAATCTCCCTACCTTCGCGAAGAACACGCAATCCGGCTACGACACGACATCTCCCCCGCTCCATGCAACGTCCTTGCGTCAAGAGCGGGTTGAAAACCACACTGACTGCCGAATCGCCACGAAATCCGCCACAACACCTCTCCTGGCCGAGCAGAGCTTCCCTGCTCTGTCTTGCCGAAAGCAACTTAAAATTACCCAGCGGTTAAGAACGTGACGTAGGACCGTGTCGCGACCTGATCGTGACCTAGGTGACCATCACCTTCCCATTCCTGACGTTAGCAGGCCCCGCCCCGTGTTCAACATACGGCGCGTATGTAGACGTCGACCCCAACAGCGTAACCAGAACGCGACCACCAATGCCATCGCGTTCACATCCAGTGAACCAACGGATACTCTGGGCCTAACTTGCCGGCCCACTAAGCCCCATACAACGCACGGAAACCACGACCAAGGCTCAATGACCCCACATTAGTCATGATCACCATACCACGCCAGTAAACGCAGATCCAACGACCACTAAACGACGATCCACGATGATCCGAAAACGCGCTACATTACATAGTGTGACTTCGACTATCTCACTTTGACTTTAATAGAGTTCTCATGAGACCTCGACTATCTCACTTGGACTTCACAGTAGTCAGAGTAGGACCGGTTTGTTAATCAGTCAATATCACACTTCGACTTCGCAGAAGTGGGAGCCAGTATGATATATGTATAAGTTGTTTACTTCGAAAATTTGCTTAAACGAGTGTCGATACATTGTTTACTAGTATATTATAATATACATGAGCCTTTATCATGCAAAGAGTTTTATATGCATTCTCATGAATTTTATAAGATAATGATTTTGTCATAATCAAAAACCATAAGTAGTATTTGTAAAAAATATTTTCACAACAAGTTTCCCTCTTTTTGTTAATGATAAAAACAATCTCAAATTCATTCAAGCATTTCTAATTATATATTTTCACCCCTTTGTGGCATTAACAAAAGGATAAATGCACATAGATTATCATAACATAGTGTTACATTAATAACTGAAAGAGCATTTGTACAAATTCAGGAGGATAACTGGTACGATTATACCAATTCCCATTGATACAAAGGGTGCCGTCACAGTGGGACATTACCCACACACACAGTAGTCAGATGTACATAAATAACAAAAGGAAGTACAGTGGAAATAAAGACATTCTTATTCCATCATCATTTACACATTCCACATCTATATAGTAGCAATGTAAATAACAATGTCCACAATTATACAAGTCCATATTATATCATTGTTCACATACTAATGAAAGGAAATGTAGACTAAGTAGCAATCTCCACAAGTGTAGCTACTCCTCTCGCTCGGAGTCTCTCCTCCTATGTCCTCCTCTAGCACGGGGACCTTGTCTCACCTGTGTGTTTAAGCAAGTATGAGTCTTCCAAAAAGACCCAGCAAGAAGCTCATTGGCACATCCTTACACATATCACATACATGATATTCTTTTAAATAATAAGAGAAGTATAGCACATGCTTCATGTCATTTAAGCGAATATACATGAATAACTATAGCATGTTTTCTACACATGATAATTAACTTGTTTCATTGTGTCAATTTCAATTCATATCATTTCATAATTCTACACAATTGATCATGGAATTATGCACATAGTAACTAACAATCCTAGCATGATGTCTAACACTTTTCACATGCTCTTATAACACATATTCACATCTTTTACTTGTTGTTTTGACATAAATAATCACATACACATGGTTTCACATCTTTTCACATGGTAATACATTAACAAACACATCACATGATCACATTGCACATATACACACTATTCACACTTTACAACTTTAATTGCCGTGACACATAGTCCGAACCCCCATAAAAAGGACACACATTCATATAACCATACCCGTCACCAAGGTATATAGTGATGAATCTTGGTAATTGCGCAGAACCGGGAGAAGCCCTCTCCACCCTAACCAGTGGTACTTGTCCACCTCCAGGATTTCATCTTGATGCCCACAGGATATCATATACACAATGAGCCTTCCCCAGGGACTTTTATTAGTACGGCTCCATACCTTCTATGGTAGCAGTGTCAAGTTCGGCACATGATTCACTTAAACACATTCACTTAGTTAAGCACGTTATTAACATTATTTTATGCACACCATTTGATCTATGCACATGTATACTACTTAACACAAACTTCAGTTTACAGAACTTAACATGACTTTTTCACAGTGTCAAATTAAGCATAATAGTACCTAAACATGTTGTATACTACTGAAATTACATGCTCTTATCATCATACTTAACATGTTTAATTTTCCTTTATAAAAACAATAGTATCTACTAATGTCAAAATAGTCCTCAATTCTTAACCACAAACTCTACACATAGAATATAAGATATGGCTAAATTTTTAGAATTTTTACAATAGTAAAACTATTTGTACCTTTAAATTAGATTTCATGCCAAATTTAGCAAAATATTCACTCAACATGATAGATAGTGAAAAAATCAGTTTCTCATAGGTTTAAAACATGCAAAAAGTAACCCTAAGATCATGAAAATTCTTTGTAAAAATAACATGCAGTAAACTAATTTTTCAGATTAAACCCTATCAAATCAAGCGTATTTTACCGTAACAGAAATTATATTAAATGATAGCATGATAAGAAATCTGACAGAAATCATGGGTTGACCCTAAGACAGTACCTAAACATTCACAATTTTTATATAGCATGATCCAACATCCAAAAATCCCAAATAAACATAGATATGAGAATCACAGTTCTGTTAAATATGAAGACTTGACGGAAAGGGTCTGGCCGTAAAGATGGGTTAACGGCACAGTCGGTTGCCGTCAACTCATGAACTTGGAGGCAACAAGGTTTCCATCAACCTCATGTTTGCAGAAAAGTGCAGACCGAACTCACAAAAAGAGAGAATTTGGGGGTCCAAGACACAAAAGAAAAATCTGTAAAAATACCTAGAACCTAGGGACATGTCTAGGGATGAAACCCCTAAGCTACTTTCCTAGAATAAAATCTCTGAAGATTAAATTTGGTGATGAAGCCCTCCTCGTCCAAGCCAAGAAGGTGTTCTCTCCAACTCCAATCCAATTTTTACGCTTGAATAGTGGCCTCTTGGAGTCAGGGAAGCTTCCTCAACTTCAGAAGCACCTTCTAGTTGAAGAAGATCGCCGGAGTAACCTCCCAAACACCGGATCAAGCCTCACAAAGCTCTATTTTTTCTCTCATCACCGCGAACCCAAGCTTTTTCCTCTGAACCAAAGACCTAACTTAGTTGAGATACTTTGTGTGCCCAGAATTTTACTCAAGTGTATGATGCATTTGTGCATGTGTTTTTGCATTTAACAAGTGTGCTGCAATTTTGATGAACTTGACGTCAGATCCCTGACGTTGACTACAGTTACCGGCATGATCGATTGCAGTCTACTATCTGTTAATGACAGTGATTGTGCGGTTTTATTATTTCTAGAATATTTGATTTTTCGGGCAGGTAAGTTAATGACATGATCGATGATGTCAATCTCTTGGTCAATGACAGCACTGGTTGACATTAACCTGACTTGCCTATTTTTGTTGTTACCATTCCGGGGCAGAGAATGTTGGCCATTTTCCATGCATTTAATGGGGAGATCTGGGCATTTTTTGATCCAAGGGTTAAGATTAAGCTAGGTCAATCCGTATGGATCCTTTTAAGACCCAGATTTAGCCTTTGGGAGAGGGTTTTTGCATTGTTTTGGAAGAGAGAAAGAGGGCTGAGAGAAAGTGTTGCAGAGCGTGGTTCATGCATCTGGAGTGAGTTGGACCAAGGGGGACATCACGGATGAAGGACAGAAGAATCTCCAAGCATGGAGAAGCTGTGCAAGAGCCGGATTTGGGCATTTGAAGATGGAGTGAATGACTATCTTGTTGCCAAGGTGACATCTTCGAATCTATCTTCATCACTCTAGAAGGAGGGTTGGAGGCAAGTAGCATGGCGATCGATTTAGGATAGTACACTCTTTACATTTACCATTTTTACGTATTTTTAAAATCTATCAAAATAACATGTGGGAAGGAGTTTATGTTTTGTCATTTTATGTAAGGGTTTCTGTGTGTTTTCTGGACGGATGAACTCAACGTCCACATCGTCCGCCGTTAATTTATGTAAACGAAAACATCGACCTCCGTTTAATTCTTGTAAACATCAAGATTTTGGACGCCTACTATATTAACGGCGTTGACGATAGGATATGTTGATGTTAACTCTATGCCGTTAAGTTTATCAGTGTTGTTTTTTTTGGCAATCTGATTATGTTCCTCAACTATGATCTATGCATGTGCGGGGGTTTTTCGGTCAGGTGTATTTCTGTGTAATTAGTACTGTTATACAGTAGGCATGTCATTGCAATGATGTATGGGCTATGTGCAGTTGTTTTTTAAGAAATTTTATTTGATTTAGTAAATGGAAAATGAAATAGATGCATGTTTGATCCATGTTGTGGAATTTTATTAGAAATTGTACAGCTATTGGATGAAACTACAGACCTATTGTACTCAATATTACACAGTAATTGCATGATCTTTTCACTGTTGTACCATGTGAATTAGTTTGAGTTTATGAGAAATTAATCATGAAAAAGTGATACAGTACTCAGAAAATTATGAAAATTTACATGTGAGTAGCATGATTAGAAATAGATTTACTATCAAAATTTCAGAATTTTTAGAGCACCGTACATACTGTTATTATTTTCTGAATGATAAAATGTACATGGAAACAGATAGGAAATGTATATGCATGTTAGATTTTGATGTAATCAGTAAAAGTAGTATCATGATAGGTTGTTGTGTACAGTAACGTTTTGATTTTAGAACTGAGGTAATATGTTGTGTAATCTTGTGTTGTTATCTTCCTACTATAGGCATGAATTTATGAAAAGAAGCATGATAGAATTGCATGTAAATGTTAATTGCATGAATATGTGTTATTGCATTTCTGAAATGAATTGCCCAATGAGACATTGCTATTAGAGAGATACCTATATGGAACTACACTATAGAATGCCTCTGTGGTAATGGTTCACCTACATGAATTGATTACTGAATCCGTGGGCAACAAATTGAAATCCTGGAGGTAGACATGTTCTACTGGTTAAGGTGGGAAGGACTTGCCTCGGTATTGCGCAATAACGAAGACTTCATCACTGTTTTGCCTAGGTGATAAGTGAATGACTACATGCTACATGATCTCTATTAATAGTGGGACTATGTCTTGGCAACTATACTACATGATAAATGATCTACATGGTACATGATAAATGATCTACATGATACATGATAAATGAACTACATGCTACATGCAATTTGACTACATGCTACATGATGATTAACTACATGTTACATGATATAGATTACATGTTACTTGAAATTGATTTCATGCTACATGACATTGAACACATGTTATAAGAATTTGACTAAATGCCATGCCACATGAAATGCTTAGATCATTTGTTTATATGAAATGTAAACCATAGTTACATGAAATTGTTTTATTTTTCACGATAAATAACCATGCCATGTAAAGAATGATTGCCAAACGAATTAGTGCATGCTAATAGGAAGAGCTTATTGGTATCAAGGATGTGAAAAGAAATATGCTACCATTTTTTAAACTTAGTATATGATATATCTGAACTGTCTTTCATGTGACTTGCTGGGTCTTTTAGACTCACACTTGATTAACATTTTAGGAGAGACTGAGGATATCGAGGAGTTAGTACACTCTGCTCGGAGAGTGAGGATGTGGAGGCTTAGTGCTTTTTCTTTTAGTGTGCTTGAGAGATTATGTATGTGAGAATAAGATGTACTTTGAGTTTTATGTATTTGGACATATGAATTGTAATAATTTGGACTATTGCAACCCTTCCTTTATGCTTCAGACATGGTAATTGGTTACATTGTTGATTGAAATTTTGGTTCCATATTCCGTTACAACTTGTTCGAATTTAAATTGTCATTTATGTATATCTCAATCTGTACTGACTATTGTTGGGTATTTTCCACTGTAATACCTCTATTGAATCCAATGTGAGTTGGACTAACTGTATGGGTCCAAGAGCGACGTTATAGAGATTGGTATCAGAGAGTCACAGGTGAGCATGTACATAAATAAAAATATTAACACTGTGTTCATATCCTTAAGTCTGCATAAAGAATTAGTCCAACATTTATGTAGAATATTAGGTTATTATAATAAATGCTTGTTTTGCAGACTATGGCTACCCGTGGTCATGGAGGAGCAGGCTCGACCTGAGGCGATGAATCGGCGGGAGGTTCGCAGGCTCCAGCTCAGCAGGCGTCGGATCAGATAGGCGTACCTTTACCATCCCCACCACCACCTGTGGATTATGAAGCTTTGATGCAAGGACTTGTGCACGCGATGTAGACTCAGGCACAGACGGCAGCTGCTTTGTAATTGCAAGTGCAGGCTCAGGTTAGTACTTAAGAAGTGTTACCAAGGTGTTGAATGGAAGAATTCATCTAAGAACTCGACTTGGATGTAGGCGTAGGCACTTTCTCACGAGGCAGGCCTTGGAGGTGTATCGATGATGGAGCTATTTAGGAGGATGACCCCACCTTTTGTTTAAGGGGAGAGTGATCCCATCATGGCGGAGAGTTGGCTACGGGAGACAGAGAGGATCTTTCGTGCTATCCGATGCACTGAAGAGGAGCAAGTGACCTTAGCCGCCTATATGCTACAAGTAATGAATAGTTTCTAGAAGGGTTTTGTGTGTTGTTTATAGTACACCTTTAGATGTATCTACCTTCTTTTGTAGGAGCGTGCCGATGTGTGGTGGGCATCAGTGCTACGCACGCAGTTTGAGGATGGAGCTGTTGAGGTTGCATGGACTGAGTTTGTTCACCTGTTTAGGGCAAGTATATTCTAGAGCATGTGCAGGATCGCATGGAGCAGAAGTTCTTAACATTGACCCAAGGGTCAATCAGTGTGCTTGAGTATGAGGCTAGATTTGTGGCACTGTCCATTATGCACCTCACATTGTGGCCGATGAGCGGAGGAAAGTGAAGACGTTTATCATGTGATTGAAGTCGTCCTTGAGGACTAGGCTGGTGGCATTTGGGCATCGATCGATGGAGGAGGCACTGTCAGCGGCATGCATGCAGGAAGCTGAGACGAAGGTATATCTGGAGGAGAAGAGGGGTTCTTTGAAGAGGCCTGGATCAGCATTTCAGCGAAAGGACAAGAAGAAGAAGGCCCCAACATTTCAGCCTAGAGCAGTGGTACCAGCAAGAGTGGCTGCACCGACTATGAGCAATGGCCACAGTTGCAGAGAAGCCTTTGTGTTCTCAGGAGAGGTTTGTTGGGTGACTTCTGGTAGATGCTTGAGGTGTGGTGACAAGAACCACAAGATTTAAGATTGTTCGACGATGGCACAGTAGACTGCAGTGGCAACTAGACCAGCGCCGAGAGCAGCAGGAAGACCGAGGGCTCAGGCTCGAGTGTTTTCTTTGTCGAGAGACGAGGCAGAGTCTGCAGAGCACGTCACAGAAGGTACAGTTTTGATTATAGGTATGCATGCTCAAGTTTTATTTGATATTGGTGCTATGCATAGCTTTATCTCCGCGAAGTTTGCTAAGGTTTTGATGAAGGAGAGTGATTTAGTTCCTGAGGTATTGGAGGTTCCATTATATGTTCATACTACAGTCGGGACTATCTTCACAGGGTAGTGTTTTTCTCTATTCATGTGAATATTGAAGAGCGAGATTTGCCTGGTAGCTTTTATCTGTTGAAGATGAAGGGCTACGATGCTATTTTGGGCTTAGACTGGCTCGAGGAGCATTATGCCCCTATGGAATATAGGAAAAGATTATCATATTACGGATTCCTAGTGAAGAGGAATTTGTCCATCCTGTACCCAGAACATGTCGGGTAAGTTTGTGATTTCAGCCTGAAGGCAACCCGGGTGTTGAACAAGGGTTGCAGTGGTTTTCTTGCTAGAGTGGTTATATCTGAGGATTCGAAGAAGGCTTTGACCGTGGAAGATATTGAGATTGTCCGAAATTTCAGTGATGTTTTCCTTGAGGACTTGTCTGGTTTGCCCTCTGCATGGGAGATTGAGTTTGTATTGAGTTGGTACATGGTATAGCACCTATTTCTATTGCTCCTTATCGTATGGCACCAGCGGAATTAGCGGAATTGTGGAAGCAACTGTAGGAATTGCTAGACAAGGATTATTCGGCCGAGTGTATCACCTTGGGGTGCACCTGTATGTTTGTGAAGAAGAAGGATGGGTCGATGAGCTGTGCATTGACTATCGTAAGCTTAATTAGGTGACTATAAGAACAAGTATCATTTACCTCGCATTAATGACTTTTTTCACCAGTTGGATGGAGCTGCTGTTTTTCTAAGATTGATCTTCGTTCTGGCTATCATCGACTCCGAATCAAGCCGGAGGATTCTTCTAAAACGATTTTTAGGACGAGATATGGCCATTACGAGTTCCTGGTCTTACCATTTGATTTGACGAATGCTCCAACGATTTTTATGGATTTGATGAACAGGGTTTTCCGGTAGTATCTTGACTCATTTGTTGTGGTTTTTATTGATGATGTGCTGATCTATTCACCTGATGAGGAGACTTATAGGGAGCATTTGAGAATGTGCTTAAAGTTTTGAGAGCGCACAAACTACATGCCAAATTCAGTAAGTGCAATTTCTGGATTAAGGAGGTTCACTTCTTGGGTATGTTATTTCTGGAGATGGTGTATCTGTGGACCCACAAAGGTGGAAGCTCCTTGACTGGGAGACACCAAGGTCATCTACTGACATCAAGAGTTTCCTTGTCTTAGCATGTTATTATAGAAGGTTCATTGAGGGTTTCTCTTCTATTGCCGCTACTTTGACAAGGTTAACTAGGAAGGGAGTTAAGTTCAGTGGACTAATGCTTGTGAAAGAAGTTTCCAGGAGCTGAAGACTCGATTGACTGCAGCTCCAGGCTTGTGTTGCCCAATGGTGTGGATTATTCTCTATCTACACACATCAGATGATTCGAAGATTGCTTGGCTCTGTTTTGATGCAGGGAGGTAGAGTTGTTGCATATTCTTCTAGGCAACATAAGGAGCATGAGCGTAATTACCCACTCATGATTTGGAGCTGGCGGCAGTAGTATTTGCTTTAAAAATCTGGAGGCACTATTTGTATGGAGTGAGATTTGAGCTTTTCTCTGACCACAAGAGTCTTAAATATATTTCTCTCAGAAGGAGTTGAATCTGAGGCAGCAGAGGTGGATTGAGTTTCTAAAAGACTATGATTTTGGTTTACTTACTGTAGACACCCGATTCTGACCCATAGCCGAACCACATTTCTTGTTCTCTTAATGACCCCAAGTTAGTCACTCACCTCGAGCCCATTCATTTCCGCATGTTGTGAGCCCATTAAAAGCAATTTTCATATTATCCCATCCAATTATCTTTTTAGAGTCCTCATGCTTAATTGTCCATTATTCTCCCTTATAATTGAAAATACTTTGATAATAATCATTTTTCTTAATACGATGGGTCGTGGCGCCGCGTTATCCTTGTCGCGCCCCCCTTGGCCGTCGCGACAGCCCATGCATATCCATGCACGTTCCCTTGGGGACACGACCATCATGGCCGTCGTAATTATCCTTGTCGCGCCCCTACGATCCGTCGCGATTACAGCCGAGTGCGCTGGCCTCCGCAACCACCTCCTCATTATCCTCTATTGGCCTTATCTCTATCCTAAGCAACCTCCCAACCCATCCTTGCGTGGTTTGAGGTTCCAGGACCCTTGGGGATCACCCTAGGACTCTCCCATCCAGATTTACATGATTTTATCATTTCATTTTGGGGCATTATCACCTAGTAAAGGGATAATCTCTCTCCTCTTCTATATAAGCAAGGCTTGTTCTTCAGAGGAAGGAGACCCCCATTTTTTGCCACAAAGTGCTACTAAATTCTCACCAGGACCAACACTTAGCTCGTGGCTCACTCATTCCACCACATTTTCTCCTATTTTCTCCACCAAGCCATACAACATTCTTCATCCATGGAGCTTGGAGGAGGAGAGGGCGGCTTCTGAGGCTTCTCCAGCACCCAAGGACACCACATACCAGCCAGGGAGTCGCCCCTATTGGGGCTCCTTCTTCCCTTCTTCACCCTCATTTCATTCTTCATGCACATTATTTGTTTTCTTGGATAGGAACGCATTTCATCTTCCTTCCTATGTTTTACACCACCCTAGGGGTTTAAAAGCCACCCCAGGTTCGTTCCCTCCCTATGTTTTCCCCTTTCACTTCATTTTTGGGAGAGAGATTACCATAAACAAGGTCTAACTGGGTTTATGGTTGTTTTCTTTGTTTTGATAGGCACCCAAGCATTATTTGATGAGGAGGTATTGTCCTCTGGCCGGCCGAGGGCAGAAAGAAGGTCCACCAACATTTCTCCCGCATTGCAGAGAACGAGACAGGCACAAGGATCGCAAGAGTCGGAACGCACCCTGGATGAGCGTCGCGACACCAGTCTCATCGCGACGGGAAGACCCGTCTTGATCTTAGTAATTGCCTTGTTCTCTTCCTTTTCCTAGCAACATTAGCCTATTTAGTTCTTAATCATGGCAACTAGCTAGGTGGCGATCACACTTTCTTTTAGTCCAACCCACATGTTTTAAGTTCTTAAAAACAACGTGTTGTGTGTTACGAGGGTGCGCAACCCCGTGATTACACCTTTTGGCGACCACGGTGGGACATTTAGTGCTAGCCTCATTAATTGTGCTTGTTTGCCTGCCATGTTCATTTGCTTAAACGCTTTGTACAACCCTGTTAGGTGTATTTCTGTGTTTTTTCTACATTTTTGTTCTTTGTTCGAAACGCGACTCATCGCGTGGTCACGACGTGATCGCGTCCACCACGGTGGACGCTATTCTAGGTACGCGTTCCTCCTCTTCTATTCACTTAGTTCCTGTTCTGAGAGTGCCTCCATGCTTTCTCCATGCTTGTATGCCATCTATGCTCGTGTTCTTTGTGTTAGAATCTCATAGGGATCGGCTTTTCCTTTTATTTTCACTGTAACGTTTTCTGTTCTTGTCGCGGCGTATCGGGAGACCGCGACATTGTCACACCAGAGGGGGAAGACGCGATTATAGGTACGCTGTGTATGTTACTATTTTCTTCCATGCATCAGTTTCTGTCTGTCTAGGTGGTCTTGATGTGATGTTTACTTCCCTCCATGATTGTATTGCGCTTAAGTTAGTCTACTTGCTTACTGTTTACGTGTGACTGTGGGTTTCTACACCCTGTTATTATCGCGGCAAGTCTTCGGTCATGATAAGGTCATGATGGATCTGGTCATCGTGACTTCAGCAGAGACCTAACAATTGCTGTGTGTTAGTTCAGGTTAGCCATTGCATGCATCTCGGTGCACCTAGGCTCATGCATACACTTCTGTCACGTGTAGATTAGGTCTTCCTCCTTGGTAGATTGGGCCATCTCACTTGCGAGTACTCGTGGGCTGACCAGGGCCTCCTACCGAGGGCCTCCAGAAGTCCCCGCGGCCATACACACGGTGCGGTTGTCGGGCTATTTGTACCCGTTGCACCTTTAGCTTAGGCCGTCTCGCGCGTGAGTTGTGCTCCCCCCTTAGCATCACACGAAGTACTTGAGTACTTACCTATTAGGGTCCCTTTTGACCGAGTGTAATTTCATCAATCAATCCATTAAAAGTCAAGTGAACCCTAAAATTTGAATGGTAATCATGACAAGTTGAGTGCTTGTTTACTACAGCCCTTCTCATGTTATAGTAATTTCTTGTTGTGTTAGATTCTAGGGGTTGTTTGATAGTTGTGTCAACCCCCTAATCATTTAGGGGTTGTGTATGCGTTTGTGCCTAGGTCGTTTGAGTCAGTCCCCTCCAACTATTGTACTATATTACAATCATCTGTTCGGTATGGATCACTTCCGTGTCCTTACCGGTGACTCTTTACCCATTGGGCTCCTCGAGGATGTGGCCCAGCCTTCCGCAGCCACCCTCCTCGGGCACATCCAGTCCCCTACCGATGTAGATGGTCAATCTCGCCACCCTTCTCTCTCTGGGGCAGATGACCCCCACACTCAATTCAGTCAACTCCTCCAATAATTGAGCTCGGATCATGTCCGAGAATTTCTGGCCGCTGCCAAGGCATGCGTCCCCTATCCCCGCCATCTCATCGTTCAGCCCAGCAAGCAGCCTCCTCTACCCCTGCTGTCTCTGCGCCACATTTCCCATCCACTGTGGCGGATCCTACTCCCTTGCGCCCATTGGCTATTCACTTTTTGGAACCAGCTACCTTCGGTGCGGGAAGTTCGGCCTAAGTCCCCTCCGATCTCTACATTCTATCAGGCCGAATGTACTCCTTTTCCCTATGAGAGGTCATACTCTTTGGAGCCGCTAACATTCCCTTTCCTTCCTTCCAACACCTCCAGGTCCCCCCCCAGTCGGAACTCTCTGTCTACCCGATATTCTGGGGTAGGTGACTCCTATGTGCATTTGAAAGATTTTGTATATGGATCAGCTGCGCACAAGTATGACCCCCACCTTATGGCGTACTTGTTTTGTCAAGCCCTGACGTGGAATATCGGAACATGAGGCAGTTGCAAATAAATAGGTACAAAGCGTGTACTAAACATCAAACCAATAACAATAACTACTAAAGCAATTCTTCTCATTAATAACTTTCCAATGTCTATTTACAACCACTATATCTGAGCCATTCTATAGGGCCCATTACTTGAAATAAAGCAAAAGACTGACTGACACTCTATCAGTACTAACACGATAAGGTACTCATGACTTCACTCCTGGTCGTTCCTGTCCTCTTGAGTGTATGTGTAATCCTCGGTCTCACCTGAGAACAAAACGACAAATAACACAGGGTGAGCGATAATGCCCAGTAGGAATTAAATCTAAATAGTGAAGCAGGTTTAATCATTAATGTATTAAATGGCAGAGCAACTAATGATAGAGCGAGATAGTCAAGTAATGTGAAAGATAGAAAGATAGCACGTGATTGAAATAGCACAAGTTTCCAAGTATAGCACAATGTCGAGTATAGCACAATTAGCACAGGTATAGCACAACGAGCATAGTATAGCACTTTCCCGCCAATAGACAACGACGAGAGAACATAGCACTTTTGATTGTCATTTAGAAAGTCGAGATAGATAGCACTCGAGTGTAATGCTAAACACTCTTATCATTTTACTCCCATGGGCAAATAGCACTTTCGGGCGCACATCCCAAGACCAGATCGGGCCCTTTATATATATTGCCAAGCATTAGTTATATTGTTTATATTTAGACAATCAGTTAACGGCCAATAGAGAGTACCAAGAAATAGATGAGAGCACTAGATGAATAGATGAGATACTAGAGTGAATGTGAATAGACGAGCGAGTAGAGTAAAGATGATAACAAAGGGACTTTGCACACAACACGTTGAGTAAACAAGCGATAGTAATAGTTGCACAACATGCGCACTTGGTATTGGCAGTCAAGTGGAATTTCACTACCTTCCATTGGCCATGTTAAGCACAGGTCCAGAGGTCTGGCGTGATTTAAGATAAGAGCGAATCTCTAATAGCCATTTGGATCTTACTGATCCGTAAAGGGTATCACAGATATTAGGGTACAACCAGCTCGTCGACCATGTGGGAATCCATGGACAGAGGAGACTTACAGAGGCCTTGAACAAGGATTCACTAGTCCAGAAGAAGGAGTATCCGAGGGAGAGTTTGTCCAAGTCAAGAGAAAACTGTGTAGAGAAACAAGTGGCTGACGTTCTAGAGGAGTTCTAGAACAGAGTAGCGTTGGTAACGCTATTCCCAAAACATCACGAGAAAACACACACAATGTCATTTAAAATATGGCAATTTAAATGTATAATTGGAATAAACTACCATATATTTTATGAGATATTTTCATGCCAAGTTAAGGCATAATAGATGGTACAAAGTGTGTGTATGTGTAAGAGAAATCATAGATAGAAATAGGTCATGTGCATGTATTTTAATCATTTAATAAAAATATGATTCATAACAACTTCATTGACTACGTGGTAACTGTTAACATGGTATTGGCACTGTAGAAAGTCAGAACATCACAATTTATGGGTTTTCATGCAAAAACCTAAGATCACGACATACCCCAGTAAGGGTCGCGACGGGGTCTGAACAGATCGCGACAGGGGTTTACACAGAACGCGACGGGTCGGGCAGTACATGTTGTCAGAAAGCGATGCCAGCGCCTGTCGCGTTCAGAATGTGACGGGTACTCTGTCATGATCTATCTTAGAATGCGGCCTATCAGGCCATCGCGTTCTGAAGTCCTGCGCCTGAGTTCGGGCGAGAAAAGGACAGGTCTTGGATTACGGTCTAAACCTTCCTTATTTTGACACATGTTGATTAAAAATTAAGAACAAATAGTACAGACGATGAAAATTCATGAAACCATTTTTAAACGACTCTAGACAGGCAAAAGTACTTACGTAAATAGGAATTTGAAAACAAACATGGTTTCGACAAGGTTCAATGAAGTGTATTTACAAAGAACATAGAATAGTGTACAGTTGAGATAAAAGATTTAATTCGAGCAACATGGTGGATGATAATTAGGGCTTTTAGGGGCAAACGAAGCCTAACTATCATCAGAATCTCCAGTTAAATTTCAGAGCATGGGGTCGAGTTTACATGGAGAACAAGAATTAAGAATAGAGTTCGGGGTCATAGAGTTTACAGAACTTCAAAAATTAAGAAGAAAAGATTGGGTGAATGAAAAATTATGGGATGAAAGGGGTTTTGTTCCTGATGCATGGAACAATCTACAGGAGAATTAATTTAGTTTTGCTCGGGAGAATGCCGACCTTTGGCTCGTTTAATCTTCTAGGGCTTAGAACTTGAAGAACGGGGGTGAGATCTTGAGAGATCCTTCTCCCCACGAGATCACCTCCTCCTTGGCCTCTCCTCCAGGTCCAGCAACCCTTGGCAACAAGCTAGGGTCGGCCATGGGGGTTTAAGAGAGTATTTAAGTTCCCTAGATTTCTAATTCCTATTAGGACTCTAACTCCTATTAAATTTCGGGATTTCCAATTTCTTTCCCCCTTTCCATGCTTGCCACTTCCTATTTCGGTTAGGATGGGAGCTAAATCTGTGGCCAACCCATTAGGGTAGGTTTAGGAATACAATTCCAACTCAAATTGATTATTTTAATGCTTTAATACCCTTTTTTTTAGGTAATATTTAAGTTACGAATTTTGGGTATTTTCCTATTATTTCCCTCTTAAAAATCCCTATTTTGGCACTATAAATTCCAATGGGTTCATTTAACAAAGCCCATTACTCCTTCTCTTTTAATGGGTTTTATTTAATTCTCTTTGTTTTGATTTCCTAATTAATTAATTATTTTTTGATATTATTGATTTTTTTTATTTCCCAAAAAATTCAAGTTGCTAGATCCTCCCCCTCTTAAAGAATTTGGTCCCCAAATTCATATGATCATAATGGAGAGAATGTCTTACCGAAAAGATCTGGGTAGTTCCATCTGATGATTCCTACCAGTTCCCATGTGGCTTCTTCCACTCCACGATTATTTCGTAGGACTTTAACCACATGGATGGGACGGTTCCTTTGTTGTTGCACCTTCCGTACTAGTATCTTGACTGGCTTTTCTTCATATATCATGTCCTTGTTTAGCACTAGCTTCTCATGGCGAATGATATGCGTAGGATCATATACATATTTCCTGAGTATGGAGACATGGAACACATTGTGTATGCATGCCAGGTTTGGTAGTAACGCCATTCGGTATGCAACCTCACCGACCCTTTCGAGCACTTCAAAAGGACCGATGAATCTAGGACTGAGCTTCCCTTTTACACCAAATCTTTGGATACCATGGGTAGATGATACCTTTAAGAGTATATGGTCACCTACTTGAATTCCAGATCTCTCCTTCGCTTGTCAGCATAGCTCTTTTGTCTGGACTAGGCAATCTTGAGCCGATCTCGAATCACCTGAATATCCCTTGTTTTGTTTTGCACCATGTCTGGGCCTAGCTATTGTTGTTCTCCCACTTCATTCGAGCATGCGGAGATCTACAGTTTCTTCCATAGAGTGCCTCGAACGGTGCCATCTTAATACTCGCCTGGTAGCTGTTGTTATAGGCGAACTCAATTAGGGGTAGGTGCTCGTTCCAGTAACCTTGGAAGTCTATAGTGCAAGCTCTCAGCATGTCTTCAACAATTTGGTTGGTTCTTTCAGTCTGCCCATCGGTTTGTGGGTGGAAGGCAGTACTAAAGTTGAGCTTAGTACCAAGCGCACTTTGTAGTCCCTTCCAGAAGTGAGACGTGAATCTCATATCTCAATCCGAGACAATAGATGATGGAACTCTGTGCAGTCTCACTATTTCCTTGACATATAAAGCAGCTAGTACCTCTACCGACCACTTTCTCTTTATAGCGAGAAAGTGAGTGGATTTTGTTAATCGGTTGACAATGACCCATATGGCATCAAGTCTACCACGAGTCTTGGGTAATCCCATGATGAAGTCCATGCCAATACTTTCCCATTTCCACTCCAGAATATCTAATGGTCTGAGTACGCCAGCAGGGCGTAGGCGTTCTGCCTTTACCTGTTGGCAAGTAAGGCAGTGAGCGGCATGCTCCGCACCTCTCTCTTCATGTTTGGCGACCAAAATGTTCTTTTTGTCTTGATACATTTTGGTACCTCCAGGGTGGATTGTATACTTTGTCTTTTGAGCTTCATCCATTAACTTCTCTTCAGTTTTTCGTTGTCTGGCACACATGTCCTTCTTTGGAATACCAACCTTCCATCTTCAGTCATAGCAAAATCTGGCCTTTCGGTTAAGGTTTCCTTGACACGAACCAAGAATGGATCGCTGCCTTGTTGATATTTGATCTCTTCTAGCAGATCAGATTGAATCTTGATATTGGCAACCAAGACTCGATCATCCCTATGTTCAATATTTATGTCTAACCTTGCGAATTGTTCTAGTAGTTGCATCTCGCCAAGGACTAGACTTGTAACAGATGCCATCAGCTTTCTACTAAGAGCATCAGCCACGGTATTTCCCTTGCCTAGATGGTACTGGATGTTGAAGTTGAAATCCTTTAGGTATTCTAGCCATCTTTTCTGTCTCATGTTGAGTTCCTTCTAGAAGAATAAATACCTCAAACACTTATGGTCTGAGTAGACAGTCAATTGCTCTCCATATAGGTAATGTCTCCAAATTTTTAAGGCGAAGACTATGGCAGCCTACTCAAGATCATGCACAAGGTAGTTGACTTCATGCGTCTTCAGTTGTCTTGAAGAATAGGCAATGACCTTCTCCTTTTGCATCAATATACACCCTAGCCAAATTCCTGGGCATCGGTGTTAGACAGAGAAACCTTCTCCCTCTATTGGTAGAGCGAGAACAGGTGCTGAGGTAAGACATTCTTTTAGAGTTTGGAAACTCTTCTCACACTCTTTACTATAGGAGCATGGATTCCCCTTTCGTGTCAGATGCGTGAGAGGTACGACAATCTTGGAGAAGTCCTTTATGAACCGCCTGAAGTAGCCAACCAGTCCTAAGAAGCTTCTGATTTCAGTAACATTGGTTGGTCTCTTCCCAATTGAGCACATTTTTGACATTGGAGGGATCAACGGAGATGTCGTCCTTTGAGATGACATGGCCCAAGAAGGACACTTCTCCGAGCCAAAATTCACACTTGCTTAGCTTCAGTACAGTTGTTGTCTCGCAAGACTTACAGTGCAACCTTCAGGTGTTCTTCATGATCTTCTTTGGTCATGGAGTATATGAGGATATCGTCGATGAAGACAACCACGAACTTGTCAAGGTATGGTCGATATATGCTGTTCATGAGTTGCATAAAGGCTGCAGGAGCATTGGTTGGACCAAAAGGCATAACGAAAAATTCATAATGTCTATACCTGCTTCTGAAAGCCGTTTTGAAGATATCGTCATCCTTGACCTCATTTGGTGATAGCTAGATCGAAAGTCGATCTTGGAGAATATTGAGCTCCAAATATTTGGTCGATAGTTCATCGACTCTAGGCAATGGGTACTTGTTTTGATGGTTAGCTGATTGAGTTGACGATAGTCGATGCATAGCTCATCGATCCTCCGTCCTTCTTCTTAACGAACAACACAGGTGCTCCCCATGGGGAAGTACTTGGTCTGATGAACCCTTCCTAGCAGGTCCATCAGTTGTGCCTTCAATCCTTTAGTTTGGAAAGTGACATCCAGTACAGTTACGTGATATCGGTGCGGCTCCAGGGATCAACTCAGTAGCAATGTTGACATCACGTTCACGGGGAATTCCGGGCAGATCTTCGGGAAACACATCTGGGAAATCCTGGACTATGTGAATATCTGCTATCTTAGAACCCTTCTTTTCAACTATTATGGCCACAAGGAAAGCAATACATTCTTTCTTATCATGTTGTGGGCCTTTATGGCAGAGGCTAGAGACATTCGTCTCTTATGTCTAATCCCAGTGAATGACAGCATAGAGAATTGCTAAGGGAACTTTCCCTTTCTTACAGTCCACACTTTCCCCATATGTGGACAACCAGTTGGCTCCCAAAATTACTTCATAGCCTTCCATAGGCATACACACCAGGTCGACTTTTAGGTTATGGTCTCCGATCATTACATCGGTAGATGGATAGTATTTGTTTAGTTTCTCCCCCTCTCCCAGTGGTGTTGTGACTGAAAATTCACAACCCATGGATATAAGTTTAGCATTCAAGGTATCAATAAAGTTTTGAGATACAAATGAATGAGTTGCTCCAGTATGAAATAAAACAAATACTGATAAGGAGAAAACTTGTAGGGTACCTTCTACCACGCCTCCATCCTCAGTGGGTTCCTCATTGTGCAGGGCTTGCAGCCTTCCCTGTTTCTTAGGCACATTGGTGCGCCACTCATTCTCCTTCAGTAGCGGGCGCTCGGGGATGCGGTGCTTGCGGCTTCCACAGCGCAGACATGCGCCGAGTTTCCTCCAGCACTCATCAGCTTTGTGACCTGTCTTGTCACAGTGTTTGCAGTTACTTTTTGTTAGAATGTAGGGAACATTGGCCATGGGTTTCCTTTCTTAGCTGGGTCCTTCCATGATGTTGAAGGATGCTTCTTGCCATCGGTTGGCTTAGCAGATGATGAACCAGACGTCATTTCCTTCTTTACAAACTTCCCTTTGATACGGTCAGTGAAGTCCGTAGCATCTTCTAGCACTTGGTCTTTCTTTACCATCTCGGCATAGGTTTCGATGTCGAGGGGGCCAGTTGAGTGATGTATTGCGGCTTAAGGCCGTTGAGAAAGCGCTTAGCCTCATCCTTTCCGTATTCACCAGATGTTCAGCATAACGAGCTAGTCTTGAAAACTAGGCTTCATACTCGGCCACAGTCAAGCTCCTCTGTTAAGAGCAGTGAATTACGCTGCCTTCCTTCTCAGACATGCTCTGATAAGTACTTGAATTGAATGCCTCTTTGAATTCAACCCAAGTAATTGACCATTTGCTCTGGTTGCTTCGATGACTCCCACCATGCGCGGGCGTCCTTCTCTAATTGGAACGCAGCTAGTAGCAGCTAATCCCCAACTGCGTTGCATAACATGGAAAATTCTTTCCGTCTCCTTTAGCCAGTATTCAGCGTCATCCAGATCCGTGGATCCAGTGAACCTAGGGGTGGTCACACTTATGAAGTTACGATGCAGCTTGCTTGCACCGCCACATTTCCACCTTGGGTGCTTGGGGTGCCCCATAATTGCACGGGTGAGTTCCTGGATGGTTTGTTGCATGCCCTCATTTGAGCATGTTCAACAGTCATCTTAGTTGCTTAAGTTCCTACAAAATAATTCGTTGTTAGGATATTGATGTGGAGTTTAATTTGTGCATGTGTGAGTTTATTTTAGCTAGTTACCATGGTTCTAACCAAATCTCACATTGGTAGGATAATTGATTTTAGTCACGACAGGTCAACCTAGATCATCCTATACTTAAGAATAACCTAGGCTCTGATACCACAAAACTGTCATGCCCCGACGCGGAATATCGGAACGTGAAGCAGTTGCAAATAAATGGGTACAGAGCGAGTACTAGACGTCAAACCATTGAACAATAACCACTAATATCAGAGCCATTCTATAGGGCCCAATTACATTGAAATAAAGCAAAAGACTGGCTGACACTCTAACATAGTACTAAGACGCTAAGGTACTCATGACTTCACTGTGGTCATTCCCATCCTCTTGAGTGTAAGTGTCATCCTCGGTCTCACCTGAGAACACAACGACAAATAACGCAGCGTGAGCGATAACGCCCAGTAGCACTTAAATCTCAATAGTCAATCAGGCTTTAAGTGATTAATGTAGTAAATAGCAGAGTAACTAATGATAGAGTGAGATAGTCAAGTAATGTGAAAGATAGCAAGATATCACGTGATTGAAATAGCACAAGTTTTCAAGTATAGCACAATGTCTTAATTATCATAGGTATAGCACAACGAGATAGTATAGCACTTTCCGCCAATAGACAACGACGAGAGAACATACCACTTTTGATTGTCATTTAGATAGTTGAGATAGATAGCACTCGAGTGTAATGTCAAACACTAATCATTTAACTCCCATGGGCAAATAGCACTTTCGAGCGCACATCCCAGGACCAGATCGGGCCTTTATATATATTGCCAGGCATTGGTTATATTGTTTATCTTTAGACAATAGTCAACGGCAATAGAGAGTACCAAGAAATAAATGAGAGCACTAGATGAATAGACAAGATAGTATAGTGAACGTGAATAGACTAGCGAGTAGAGTAAAGATGAGAACAAAGGGATTTTGCACATAACCACGCCGAGTAAACAAGCAATAGTAACAGTTGCACAACACGCGCAATGATGTTGGCAGTCAGATGGAATTTCCCTGATAGTAACAGTTGCACAACACGCGCACTTGTGTTGGCAGTCAGATGGTATTTCACTACCTTCCACTGGCCATGTTAAGCACAGGTTCAGATTTCGGGCATGATTTAAGATAAGAGCGAATCTCAAATAGCCATTTGGATCCTCCTTATCCCTAAAGGGTATCATAGGTATTAGGGTACAACCAGCTCGCCAACCATGTGGGAATCCATGGACAGAGGAGACTTACGGAGGCCTTGAACGAGGATTCACTAGTCCGGCAGAACGAGTATCCGACAGAGAGTTCGTCCAAGTCAAGAGAAAAGTGTGTAGTGAAACAAGTGTCCAATGTTCTAGAGGAGTTCTAGAACAGTGGAGTGTCGGTAACGGTATTCCCAAAACATCGCGAGAAAACGTAGACAATGTCATTTAAATTTTATAATTGGAATAAATGACCAGTTTTATGAGATATTTTCATGCCAAGTTAATCCATAATAGATGGTTCAAAGTGTGTGTATGTGCAAGAGAAATCATAGATAGAAAGAGGTCATGTGCATGATGGGCTAGAGCGGTCCATGATGGGCTGCGTTTGGGTATTGAACAACATCTCTACATTCTGTTATATATTCGGACTCTGCCACTCTTCTTAGAGTGATCTCTTGCAGACACTTTCCTGATGGTCTGTCCTTCATGGTGGCGGGGAATTTGTAATATGATTCAGCTCCTAAAGCCGAAGATTTTGAACACTTATCAGGAGGGAAACCAGGTTGCTGACCGCTGGCCTATTTTGCTTGTTCTCATAAATCCAACTTCATTTTCTCTAATTTTGGCAGCTTACCTGATATTCTAGGGGTGTGTTGTTGGTTGATAAATCTGGCTTGCTAGGTTTAGGCAGCCTAGCTGCTTCTGCTTTTCGGTGTTGTTATGGTTGGTGTCGACTTGTAATCCTTGTGGTGTTGCATTATGGAGTCGGGTTGTACTATATTTTACCCTCTTTTTTGAAATAAAATTTCCCCCTTTGGTGGATCGCCGAGTGGAGTGAGACCATCTTCTCCCTCTGGGAGGAGGTGCACTCTCCTGGCGCTGACCCATGGTGGTTATATATATATAATATATATATATAAAAGAGGTCATGTGCATGTATTTTAATCATTAAACAAAAATATGATTTATAACAACTTCATTGACTACGTTGGTAACTGTTAACAAGGGTATTGGCACTGTAGAAAGTCAGAACATCACAATCTATGGTTTTCATGCAAAAACCTAAGATCGCGACATACCCGTAAGGGTCGCGATGGGGTTCGAATAGATCACGATAGGGGTTTACACAAAACGCGACGGGTCGGCAGTACAGGTTGTCAGAACACGGCGCTAGTGCCTGTCGTGTTCAGAACGTGACGGGTACTCTGTCGCGATCTACCTGAGAACGTGGCCTATCGGGCCATCACGTTCTCAGGTCCTGCGCCTGAGTCCGTGCAGGAAAAGGACAGGTCTTGATTATGGTCCAAACCTTCCTTATTTTGAGACAGGGTGATTCAAAAATTAAGAAAAAATAGTACAAACGATGAAAATTCATAAACTAATTTTAACGACTCTGGACATTGAAAGAGTACTACAGTAAATAGGAATTGAAAACAAACATGGTTTCGACAAGGTTCAATCAAGTGCATTTACGAAGAACATAGAATAGGTACAGTTGAGATGAAAGATTTAATTCGAGCAACATGGTGGATGATAATTAGGGCTTTTAGAGGCAAACGAACCCTAACTATCATCAGAATCTCCAACTAAAATTTGAGAGCATGGGTCGAGTATACTGGAGAACAAGAATTAAAAAGAGGGTTCGGGGTCATAGAGTTTACAGAACTTCAAAAATTAAGAAGAAAAGATTGGGTGAACGAAAATTTGTGGAACGAAAGGGGTTGTTCATGATGCATGGAACAATCTACAGACGAATTTAATTTAGTTTGCTCGTGATAATGCCTACCTTGGCTCGTTTAATCTTCTAGGGCTTAGAACTTGAAGAATGAGGGTGAGAGTCTGAGAGATCCTTCTCCCCACGAGATCACCTCCTCCTTCGCCTCTCCTCCAGTCCAGCAAACCTTTGGCAATGAGCTAGGGCCGCCATGGGGTTTAGCGGGTTATTAATCTCCCTAGATTGCTAATTCTATAGGACTCTAAATCCTATTAAATTCGGGATTTCGATTTCTTCCCCCTTTCCATGCTTGCCACTTCCTATTTGGTTAGGATGGGAGCTAAATCTATGGCCAACCCATAGGGTAGGTTTAGGAATCTAATTCTAAACAAATTGATTATTTTAATGCTTTAATATCCCCCTTTTTAGATAATATTTAAGTTACGAATGCTGGGTATTTTCCTATTATTCCCCTTTTAAAAACCTATTTTGGCTCACTAAATCTATGGGTCCATTTAACAAAGCCCGTTACTCCTTTTCTTTTAATGGGTTTTATTTAATTCTCTTTGTTTTGATTTCTAATTAATTTAATAAATTTCTTTTGTTATGTTATTGATTTTTTTTATTTTTCAAAAATTTCAAGTTGCTACATCCACCCCTCTTAAAGAATTGGTCCCCTAATTAATATGATCATAATGAGAGAATGTCTCACCGAAAAGATCTGGGTAGTTCTGTTTGATGATTCTCCGATTCCCATGTGGCTTCTTCCACTCCACGATTATTCCATAGGACTTACCATATGAATGAGACGGTTCTTGGTTGTTGAACCTTCCGTTCTAGTATCTTAATTGGCTTTTCTTCATTTGCCATGTCTTTGTTTCCACCAGCTTCTCATGGCGAATGAAATGCGTAGGATCATATACATATTTCCTACGCATGGAGACATGGAACACATTGTGTATGCCATGCCAAGTTTGGCGGTAACGCCAGTCGGTATGCAACCTCACCGACCCTTTCGAGCACTTCCAAAGGACCGATGAATCTAGGACTGAGCTCCTTTTACACCAAATCTTTGGATAACACGGTAGGTGATTTAGAGTACATGGTCACATCTCTTCTTCACTTGTCAGCATAGCTCTTTTATCTGGACTGGGCAATCTTGAGGATCTCGAATCACCTGAATATCCCTTGTTGGTTTTTGCACCATGTCTGGGCCTAGCCATGTTGTTCTCCCACTTCATTCCAGCATGCGGGAGATCTACAGTTTCTGCCATAGAGTGCCTCAAACGGTGCCATCTTAATACTCACCTGGTAGCTGTTGTTATAGGCGAACTCAATTAGGGGTAGGTGGTCATTACAGTTCTTTTCATGTCTTGATATATTTTGGTACCTCCAAGTGGATTGTATACTTTGTCTTGTGAGTTTCATCCATTAACTTCCTCTTCAGTTTTTCATTGTCTGGTACACATGTCCTTCATTGGAATACCACCTTCCATCTTCAGTCATAGCAAAATCCAGCCTTTCAGTTAAGGTTTCCTTGACACGAACCAAGAATGGATCGCTGTCTTGTTGAACTTTGATCTCTTCTAGCAGATTATATTGAATCATGATATTGGCAACCAAGACTCAATCATCCCTATGTCAATATTTAAGTCTAACCTTGTGAATTGTTCTAGTAGTTGCATCTCGTGAAGGACTAGACTTGAACAGATGCCATCGGCTTTCTACTAAGAGCATCATCCACGGTGTTTCCCTTGCTTGGATTGTACTGGATGTTGAAGTCGAAATCCTTTAGCATTTTAGCCATCTTCTCTGTCTCATGTTGAGTTCTTCGGCGAATAAATACTTCAAACTCTTGTGGTCTGAGAAGATAGTGAATTACTCTCCATATAGGTCATGTCACCAGATTTTTAAGGCGAAGACTACGGCAGCCAACTCAAGATCATGCACAGGGTAGTTGACTTCTTGCATCTTCAGTTGACTTGAAGAATAGGCAATGACCTTCTCCTTTTGCATCAATACACACCCTAGCCCAATTTTTGAGGCATCAGTGTAGACAGAGAAACCTTCTCTCTCTATTGGTAGAGCGAGAACAAGTGCTGAGGTAAGGCAGTCTTTTTAGAGTTTGGAAACTCTTCTCACACTCTTTACTCCAGGAGTATGGATTCTCTTTTCTGTCAGACGCGTGAGAGGTACAGAAATCTTGGAGAAGTCATTTATGAAACGCCTTATAGTAGCCAGCCAGTCCTAAGAACCTTTGATTTCAGTAACATTGGTTGGTCTCTTAATGAGTACAGCTTCGACTTTGGAGGGATCAACGGAGATGCCATCCTTGAGATGACAGGCCCAAGAAGGACAACTATTCGAGCCAGAATTCACACTTTCTTAGCTTCGCGTACAGTTTGTTGTCTCGTAAGACTTGCAGTCCAACCGTCAGGTGTTTTTCATGATCTTCTTTGGTCTTGGAGTATGTTAGGATATCGTCAATGAAGACGACCGAGAACTTGTCAAGGTATGGTCGATATATGTTGTTCATGAGTTGCATAAAGGCTGCAGGAGATTGGTTAGACCAAAAGGCATAACGACGAATTCATAGTGTCCATACCTGCTCCTAAAAGCCGTTTTGAAGATATCGTCATCCTTGAACCTCATGGGTGATAGCCAGATCGGAGGTCGATTTGGAGAAATATTGAGCTCTAGATATTTGGTCGAATAGTTCATAGACTCTAGACAATGGGTACTTGTTCTTGATGGTTAGCTGATTGAGTTGACGATAGTCGAGCATAGCCTCTCGATCATCCATCTTCTTAACAAACAACACAGGTGCTCACATGGGGATGTACTCGGTCTGATGAACCCTTTCTCTAGCAGCTCCATCAGTTGTGCCTTCAATTCCTTTGGTTCGACAGGTGATGTAAGGCCCTCTAATTTTTCATCGCATATTTGCAATTATGTGTGTATGTTTATACTTGTGTATGTATGTACATATTTATGTACGCATTAATTAGTATAATTACGTGTGCATGTGTTTATATTAAACATAAATAATGTATGTATTGCATGGCGATAGTGTGGATACAATACCATAGGTATATTGCATGTATATATGCTTGGTATGCATGGTTTTCTGCATAATTTAAAGTTCTGGCCGAAGGCCACCTTGGCGTCAAGCCCAGGCCGTTGAGCCAGTGTCAGCGTCCAGGCATGGACGCCAACACTAACTCCGGCGTCCAGCGATATGGACGCCAACTTCTCTGGCCTGCATGCGCAGCAGAGCTGCAAGCTTCTGAAACAAGATATGGCAACCATTGGGGGATGTCCCCCAACGGCTCTCAGGTGTCAAATCGGTATGGTGAGTGGGTGAGGGGCTCTCCTAACCCTGAACCCGAATTGGACTCTCCCACTCTTCCCTTCACCTTGCAAGAGGGAGAAGGAGAGAGAAAAACCCTAGAGAAGTCTGTAAGAAAAACCCATTTTAGCACCCTCAAATCCGACCCCTTGGACCTGATCCGGCGTCCCCCGCTGCAAGGAGGTGCTGGACCAACGAGGAAGGCTTCCCGACATCCCTCGGCGTGGAGATCATCCAGGAGCCCGGAGGAGAGATCGTTTGGAGGCACTTCTGCAACTTCTTGGGACTGCCCAAGGAGGTCTTCACCGAGCCATAAATCCCTGAAGAAATTTTAAAGGCAAGTGACCTATCCTTGATGTTCCCTTATGAGTCTAGGTTGGTTTTGTGAATTTTATGGATTTTTCCTCGAGTCCTAGACCCTCCATTCACCCAAGATTCAGAGCTCGGGTCTGTGTTTCTGCACAGACCTGGTTAGACGGCAAGGTCCCTGGACGTCCAGATCATCCTTGGCGTCCATCGACCATGCCGCTGACCCTGAGTCAGCGGCCAGAGACCGCCGTCGAGTTCTTCTGGACAGAACAGTGAGCTGTTCTGTCCCTCTTATACATTAATTCGTTATGTTTTACGTGATGAGGATATATGGTAAACCTTATACTCTATGTATATGTGCATTGTGGTGTGTGGATGAATGTGGTGTGATGGTGAATGTGGGATAATGGTATCTTTTAAACTTGTGAGCATGACTTGTAGATAATCTTGCAAATCATTGTTCATGATTAGATTAGTATGAATGCCATGGTTTAGTCTATCATGAAGATCAGTGGGTTAGCATATGTGTTTGCAAATTTTGGTAAATTATCCATGCTTGTGGAATTTGTAATTAAGCTCGGTTCGAGGAAATAGAAGCATGCAAGAATGATTTGTAGTGTTCAATCCATAGATGTGTGAATTAGGGAAATTTTATATTCTCAGTTCATGCATAGTGATTAGCTTATGTATTAAACAGCAAGTGGCAATTTGCAAAATGTGTTAGACCCATGTTAATTTAAGTTGTAATAGCATGCTAATTAGGCGTTTTATTTTCTGTAAATTCTATTAGCTCAGAAAAATCTAAAAATTGGGGTATGATCTAGAACCCGAAAACAGAATGTGGTAAAATTTCAGGTCATTTGGATCAGTAATTAAAAAGTTATGTTGTGTTTTCTTGTGAAATGTGATAATTCGTGCATATGATCGTAATGTGATTAGATTTTTTTTAAAACCAGCATGATTAGTGTGTTTACTGTGTGTTAAACCTTGAAACTCTGTAGTACCATGTTAGGAAAAACAGAGGTGTTCATGTGAGTAAGAAAGTGATGAGATGAAGTGTTATGTGTAAAACCAAGTGTAAAACGGTAAATGTGTAAATGTGTAACTGTGCCAATGTGACACTGCTTCCGTAGAGGGCAGTGGAGCTGTATCAGGGAAAAGTCCCCCTGAGAAAGTTCATTGTGTTAAGTGACCCTAAGGGCATTAGGGGGAAATCCTGGAGGTGGACAAGTACCACTGGTTAGGGTGGAGACTTGTTCTCCCGGTCTGCGCAGTCCAAGAGTCGCCATTGGAATGCCTAGATGGCGTCTATGTGTAATGTGATGTGTATATGTCCTTCTTTGGTGGTTTGGACTATGTGTCACGGCACCTAAAAATGTGTAATGGTAATGTGTAAAGTGTATGTGTACATGTGTAAATGTGTAAGTGACAATGTGAATGTGTATGTGTAAAGTGTAACCATGTGAAAAGAGGAAACTAGTGTAAAGAAAAGTGTGAAATTCTAGATGTGTAAATGTGTTATTGAAACCATGTGAGACTAAATCTGAAACCATGTGAATTCAGAAAATGCATGTTGTTATTCTTATGTTTATGTGTGCAAAAATGTTTAGAGTCCATGTTAGGGACAATAATGAATATGTGTGCAAATAGCATGATGGATTGTTTCATAGGATTATGTTAGGTTTTCAGCCATGAAACTATATGAAATCAGCAACCTAAAGCATGTGAAAAGGTTCATGTATGTGTTTAAAAATGTGTAAAACCCATGCTAGTTGCGTTACCTTTCATGCATGTAAATTGTCATGTTGATAGCTTATGTTTGTTTGATTCTTTAAAGGTTAAAGTTCATGAGTAAATTGAATAGAGACCATGTGATAGGTGAATTTTATTTTAAAATCTGAAAGCATGAGTTATGTATAAATTGTAAAACTTCATGATAGGTTGAAAACTTAAATGACTAGCATGCTATGTGTTGCTAATTGTAATGTGCATGTAGAAACCACTAGGACTTATAAGTGTATATCATGAGTAGTTGCTTGCTGAGTCCTTGGACTCACTCCTTGCTTCGGCGTACAGGTATAGTTGGTGACACAGTACCTTTGGAGGAGGCAGTAGAGACGGACTCCGAGCGTGGAGAGTAGCTAGTCTTGGAGTTCTTGTGATTTGTGTATTCATAGTATGTATTTGGAACATTGTATTAGAATTATCATGAAAGGAATGTATTATGTGGACATTTTAATTTATTTCAGCAATTTAAATTATGTGAACTTAGTTCCTTTGTTAATTGCAAACTGCATGTATGTTAATGTGGATGATGAATGAATGAAGACAGTTGTCTTTTACTTCCGCTACTCTGTTGTATATTCGCGTGTATCTCAGCTGTATGTATCGTTTGGGTAAATGTCCCACTGTGGCAGCACTTGTTATACCGACGTGGGTTGGGTAACCGTACGGTATAATGAGGGCCGTCACAGAGATTGGTATCAGAGAGACCGGTTGAGATTGCACATGAATATACCTAAGTCATCATCCCCATTGCATGCTAAGTATGTCCACATGTGTAGAAAACACTAATAGAATGAAAAGATAGATAAGAAAATGGTTAGAGAAACTTAGTAACCTAGCTCTAATTGTGGCTGAAATTTATTACAGCCATGGCTTCCCGTGGACGACGTGGAGGTGTGCCAGCTCGCGACGACGAGCAGAGGCGTGAGGAGCGGGCGGAGCAGCAGGCCCCGGCCCCACAGGGTCCTGTGCTTCCCCCACCACCGCCAGTGGACTATGGAGTATTCATGCAAGGTCTGGTGCAAGCCATGCAGACGCAGGCCCACACCCAGGCAGCACTCCAGGCCAGTTGGAGGCCCAGGTAGAATAATAAACAACCTAGTAGTTTGCTATTTAAATTGCATGATATTGTGTTTATTGTATATTTATTGTTTAATGTAGCAGGCTCAGGCCCCAGCTCAGGACCATGGTGGACCTTCCATCATGGAGCGATTCAAGAGGATGGCCCCACCCTCTTTTAAGGGGGAGAGTGATCCGCTAATGGCAGAAAGCTGGATGAGGGAGACGGAGAAAATCTTCCGAGCTATCAGGTGTCCTGATGAGGACAAGGTGACCTTAGCCACCTACATGCTACAGGTATGCTTTAGTTTATGCTTGTATGTTGGTTGTTCAAGTTAGAATTGTTGGTTAGTGCTTATGAAGGTGTATTGCAGGAGAGAGCTGATGTATGGTGGTCCTCCCTACTGCGTACGCGCTTCGAGGACGGGCAGTAGTTGATGTGGCATGGGACGCGTTCGTGAGGCTCTTCCGAGCCAAGTTCGTCCCAGAGCATATCCAGGACAAGATGGAGCAAGAATTCCTTTCCCTGACGCAAGGATCAATGACCGTCCTGGAATACGAGGCAAGGTTTCTGAACTTTCTAAATATGCACCGCATATAGTAGAGGATGAGCGCAGGAAGACAACAAAAGTTGTGATGGGTCTCAAACCATCACTGAGGACGAGACTCGTGGCGTTCGACCACCGCACGCTAGACGAGGCCCTCAGCGCAGCCTGCAGACAGGAGGGAAAATGGAGCAGTATCTGGAGGAGAAGAAGGCTTCGCAGAAGAGGCCGGCAGCGACATTCAGCGGCAGGATAAGAGGAAAACGGTGTACCAGACACCGCAGAAACAAATGGAGTCAGCAACTCTCAGGTACCTTCTGTACGTTCCCCCGGTGCGAAGAAAGAGTGTCCCCATTGTGGGAAGACCATGGAGGTCCGAGTGCTGGTTAGTAGCGGGTAGATGCTTAAAGTGTGGGAGCAGCGACCACAAGATCAAGGATTGCCCAAGACTTCAGCAGGGAGCTCAGCGTGGAGCGCCAGTACCAGCAGTAGCGGCAGCCGCGCCAGCTACAGGACGACCAGGAAGGCCTCGAGCCCCAGCTCGAGTGTTTGCGTTAGCTCGTGAGGACGCCGAGCAGGCGGAGCATGTCACCGAAGGTACAGTTTTACTTTTCGGTGTGCACGCTCGGGTTTTGTTTGATACGGGTGCTACTCACTCGTTCATTTCCGAGCGGTTCGCTAGGCAGTTAGCCCTAGAGTCAGGCATAGAGTCTGAGGAGTTAGAGGTCCCTTGTCTGTGCACACCCCTGCGGGTACGGTATCGACTAGGAAGTGCATTCCGTCGTTACCTGTGTGCATTGAGGATAGATTCCTAGATGGGTGTTTCTTCTTGCTAAAGATGAAGGACTATGATTGTATCCTTGGTCTGGATTGGCTAGAGGAGCACTATGCGTTAGTGGATTGTCGTAGGAAGAAGATTGTTTTCGCATTCCTGGTGAGGATGAGTTCTCTCATCCCTTGCCAAAGAACTTAGCGGGAAAGTTAGTTATCTCTGCCATGAAGGCGATGCGCATGGTGAACAAGGGTTGTGACGCATTTCTTGCCAGCGTTATGCTAGTACCCGATGCTGGTTCGTCACTGACTCTTGCAGAGATCGATGTGGTGCAGGACTTTCCAGATGTCTTTCTTGACTTGTCTGGATTGCCACCGGATAGGGAGATAGAGTTCACTATAGAGTTGCTTCCAGGCACCTCTCCTATCTCGAAGGCCCCATATCGGATGGCCCCTGCAGAATTAGCCGAGTTGAGGAAGCAATTGCAAGAATTGCTCGATAAGGGATTTATTCGCCCTAGTGTTTCCCCTGGGGGCGCACCTGTATTATTCGTCAAGAAGAAAGACGGGTCACTTCGGTTGTGCATTGATTATAGAAGCTAAACCAGGTGACTGTGAAGAACAGGTATCCCTTACCTCGGATTGATGATCTGTTTGACCAGTTGCGAGAGGCATCAGTCTTTTCCAAGATTGACTTGCGATCTGGTTATCATCAGTTGAGGATTAGGAGTGAGGATGTGTCCAAGACGGCATTTAGAACCCGTTATGGACATTATGAGTTTTGGTTCTTCCTTTCGGATTGACCAACGCCCCTGCAGCGTTCATGGATCTCATGAACCGGGTGTTTAGTCCGTATTAGATAGCTTTGTTGTTGTGTTTATTGATGACGTGTTGGTCTATTCTCCGGATGAGGCCACACATCGTCAGCATTTGAGGTTAGTCTTAGAGGTTCTCCGTGAGCACAAGCTGTATGCGAAGTTCAGCAAGTGCGAGTTCTGGTTGCGCGAGGTTCATTTTCTCGGGCATGTTATCTCCGGCGCTGGTGTTGCAGTTGATCCAGCAAAGTCCAGGCAGTTATGGATTGGAGATTCCCAGGACCCCTTCGGAGATTCGTAGTTTTATTGGGTTAGCTGGTTATTATCGGCGATTCATTGAGGGTTTCTCATCCATCGCCGCCCCTTTGACAAAGCTGACCGGAAAGGTGAGAAGTTCGTATGGTCTGAGGCATGTGAGCGTAGCTTTCAGCTATTGAAGGCTAAGCTTACTTCTGCTCCGGTATTGGTATTGCCTAGTGGTCTAGAAGGTTTTGCCATTTATACGGATGCATCTCAGATTGGTTTAGGCTGTGTGCTCATGCAGCAAGAGAGGGTAGTGGCTTATGCTTCTCGTCAGTTGAAGGAGCATGAGAGGAACTATCCGACTCATGATTTGGAGCTCGCAGCTGTGGTTCATGCACTAAAGATCTGGAGGCACTATCTTTATGGTGTCAGATTTGAGGTGTTTACCGACCACAAGAGCTTGAAGTATCTTTTCTCCCAAAAGGAATTAAACCTGAGGCAGAGGAGATGGATTGAGTTCTTGAAGGACTATGACTTCGACCTTCAGTATCATCCTGGAAAGGCGAACGTCGTAGCGGATGCTCTTAGTAGAAAGAGGTCTTCGCTCCAGCAGGATTGGAAGATGTTGGAGGATGCAGCGTGCTCTATGACCGAGTTAGAGCCATCGTTGTGTCAGGCTTTTGTAGCTCAGCTATCCCTTAGATCCTCAGTCTTGGATGAGGTGATTGAGCAGCAGAAAGCCGATCCTAGATTGTTAGAGTTAGTGGGTAAGGCGGGCATTGCTCGTGATGAGGACGGTGTGATTAGATTTCAGCACCGTGTTTGTGTCCCGATGTAGTAGATGTCCGTGAGCATGTGTTAGCGGAGGCTCATAGATCGCGATTCTCTATTCATCCGGGTAACACTAAGATGTATCAAGACCTGAAGAGATCATTTTGGTGGTCCGGCATGAAGAAGGATGTTGCGGATTATGTGTCTAGATGTCTAGTATGTCAGCAGGTGAAAGCCGAGCGGCAGCGACCATCCGGCCTTATGCAGAGGATGGATATCCCGTATGGAAGTGGGAAGCTGTCACTATGGATTTCGTATCGGGTTTGCCTCGATCTAGAAGGGGCAATGACTCGATTTGGGTAGTTGTAGATAGATTCTCGAAGACTGCTCATTTCTTGCCTATGAAGAAGAAGCAGTCAGTAGAGAGTTTAGCTAGATTGTATGTTAGCGGTATCATTAGATTGCATGGTGTGCCGAAGTCGATCATTTCGGATCGAGATCCGAGATTACTTCGAGATTGTGGAAGGGTCTTCAGGATGCGTTAGGTTCGGAGCTTAAGCTCAGTTCGGCGTTTCATCCCCAGACCGATGGACAGTCCGAGAGGACTATCCAGACGCTCGAGGATATGTTGAGAGCGTGTGTTCTGGATTGGAAGGATGATTGGGAGCGTCATTTACCTCTTGTGGAGTTCGCATACAACAACAGCTTTCATGCTAGTATGGTATGGCTCCATTCGAGGCGTTGTATGGTAGGCCCTGCAGATCTCCTTTATGTTGGGAGAGACTGGTGATAGGCAGTTGATCGGACCGGAGTTAGTTCAGGAAACTTCGGATAAGATTCAGCTTATCAGGAAAAGGCTTGTTGCGGCACAGGATAGGCAGAAGAGTTATGCCGACAACAGGAGAAAGGATTTGGAGTTCGAGGTTGGCGATCATGTCTTCTTGAAGATATCGCCTACTCGAGGTGTTGTCAGATTTGGCAGGCATAGCAAGCTAAGCCCTAGGTTCATTGGCCCATATGAGATTCTCAGACGTTTGGGCAACGTGGCGTACGAGCTAGCATTACCCCCAGCTTTGGCTAGCGTTCACCCTGTATTCCACGTATCTATGCTCAGAAGTATGTCCGAGATCCGTCTCATGTGATTAGTCATGAGCCCGTGGAGATCCAGCCAGATCTTTCGTATGTCGAGCAACCAGTAGCCATTCTTGACCGGAAGGTTCAGCTCCGGAACAAGAGTATCGCGTCGGTGAAAGTTCTATGGCGGAACTTCTCACGTGAGGAGGCTACGTGGGAGCTTGAGGATGCGATGAAGAAGAAGTATCCCTTTTGTTTGAGTAGTGTCGTTCTAACTTCGAGGACGAAGTTTCTTTAAGGGGGAGAGGGTGTAAGGCCCTCTAATTTTCCGTCGCATTATTGTATTATGTGTGTATGTTGTGCTTGTGTATGTATGTACATATTTACGTACGCATTAATTAGTATAATTACGTGTGCATGTGTTTATATTAAAATAAATAATGATGTATGCATGCATGATAGTATGGATACAATACCATAGGTATATTGCATGTATATATGCTTGGTATGCATGGTTTTCTGCATAATTTAAAGTTCTGGCCGAAGGCCACCTTGGCGTCAAGCCCAGGCCGTTGAGCTGGTGTCAGCGTCCAGACATGGACGCCAACACTACCTCTGGCGTCCAGCGATATGGACGCCAACTTCTCTGGCCTGCATGCGCAGCAGAGCTGCAAGCTTCTGAAACAAGGTATGGCAACCATTGGGGGATGTCCCCCAACGGCTCTCAGGTTGTCAAATCGGTATGGTGAGTGGGTGAGGGGCTCTCCTTAACCCTGAACCCGAAATAGACCTCCCACTCTTTCCCTTCACCCTTGCAAGAGGAGAGAAGTGAGAGAGAAAAACCCTAGAGAAGTCTGTGAGAAAAACCCATTTTAGCACCCTCAAATCCGACCCCTGGACCTTGATCCGGCGTCCCCTGCTGCAAGGAGGTTGCTGGACCAACGAGGAAGGCTTCCCGACATCCCCTCGGTGTGGAGATCATCCAGGAGCGGAGGAGAGATCGTTTGGAGGCACTTCTGCAACTTCTTGGAACTGCCAAGGAGGTCTTCACCGAGCCATAAATCCCTTGGAGGAAATTTCTAAAGGCAAGTGACCTATCCCTGATGTTCCCTTATGAGTCTAGGTTGGTTTTGTGAATTTTATGGATTTTTCCTCGAGTCCTAGACCCTCCAATTCACCCAAGATTCAGAGCTCGGGTCTGTGTTTCTGCACAGACCTGGTTCGACGGCAAGGTCCCGACGTCCAGATCATCCTTGGCGTCCATCGACCATGCCGCTGACCCTGAGTCAGCGGCCAGAGACCGCCGTCGAGTTCTTCTGGACAGAACAGTGAGCTGTTCTGTCCCTCTTATACATTAATTCGTTATGTTTTACGTGATGAGGATATATGGTAAACCTTATACTCTATGTATATTGGCATTGTGGTGTGTGGATGAATGTGGTGTGATGGTGAATGTGGGATAATGTATCTTTTAAACTTGTGAGCATGACTGTAGATAATCTTGCAAATCCTTGTTCATGATTGATAGTATGAATGCCATGGTTTAGTCTAATCATGAAGATCAGTGGGTTAGCATATGTGTTGCAAATTTTGGTAAATTATCCATGCTTGTGGAATTGTAAATAGCTCTGTTCGAGGAAAAGAAGGTGCAATAATATTGTAGTGTTCAATCCATAGATGTGTGAATAGGGAAATTTTATATTCTCAGTTCATGCATATGTGATTAGCTTATGTATAAACAGTAAGTGGCTAATTTGCAAAATGTGTTAGACCCATGTAATTTAAGTTGTTAATAGCATGCTAATTAGGCGTTTTATTTTTGTAAATTCTAATTAGCTCAGAAAACTCTAAAAATGAGGTTATCATCTAGAACCCGAACAGAATGTGGTTAAATTTCAGGTCATTTGGATCAGTAAAAAAAAAAGTAGTTTTCTTGTGAAATGTATAATTCGTGCATATGATCGTAATGTGATTAGATTTTTGTTTAAAACCAGCATGATTAGTGTGTTTACTGTGTGTTAAACCTTGAAACTCTGTAGTACCATGTTAGGAAAAACAGAGGTGTTCATGTGAGTGAGAAAGTGAGTGAGATGAAGTGTTATGTGTGCAAAACAAGTGTAAAACGGTAAATGTGTAAATGTGTAACTGTGCCAATGTGACACTGCTTCTGTAGAGGGCAGTGGAGCTGTATCAGGAAAAGTCCCCCTGAGAAAGTTCATTGTGTTAAGTGACCCTAAGGGCATTAGGGGGAAATCCTGGAGGTGGACAAGTACCACTGGTTAGGGTGGAGACTTGTTCTCCCGGTCTGCGCAGTCCAAGAGTCGCCATTGGAATGCCTAGATGGCGTCTATGTGTAATGTGATGTGTATATGTCCTTCTTTGGTGGTTTGGACTATGTGTCACGGCACCTAAAAATGTGTAATGTGGAAATGTGTAAATGTGTAAGTGACAATGTGAATGTGTATGTGTAAAGTGTAACCATGTGAAAAGAGGAAACTAGTGTAAAGAAAAGTGTGAAATCTAGATGTGTAAATGTGTTATTGGACCCATGTGAGACTAAATCTGAAACCATGTGAATTCAGAAAATGCATGTTGTTATTCTTATGTTTATATGTGCAAAAAGTTTAGAGTCCATGTTAGGGACTACTAATGAATATGTGTGCAAATAGCATGATGGATTGTTCATATGATATGTTTTATGCGTATTGTAGCTCTCATGTATAGTTTTCAGCCATGAAACTATATGAAATCAAAACCTAAAGCATGTGAAAAGGTTCATGTATGTGTTTAAAAATGTGTAAAACCATGCTAGTTGCGTTACCTTTTGCATGAAATTGTTCATGTTGATAGCTCTTATGTTTGATTCTTTAAAGGTTAAAGTTCATGAGTAAATGAATAGAGACCATGTGATAGGTGAATTTTATTTTAAAATCTGAAAGCATGAGTTATGTATAAAATGTAGAACTTTCATGATAGGTTGAAAGCTTGAGTTGACCAGCATGCTATGTGTTGCTAATTGTAATGTGCATGTAGAAACCATTAGGACTTATAAGTGTATATCATGAGTAGTGTTGCTTGCTGAGTCCTTGGACTCACTCCTTGCTTCGGCGTACAGGTATAGTGGTGACACAGTACCTTTGGAGGAGGCAGCAGAGACGGACTCCGAGCGCGGAGAGTAGCTAGTCTTGGAGCTTCCTTGTGATTTGTGTACTTCATAGTATGTATTTGGAACATTGTATTAGAATTATTATGAAAGGAATGTATTATGTGGACATTTTGTAATTCTATTTCAGCAATTTAAATTATGTGAACTCTTAGTTCCTTTGTTTATTTGCAAACTGTATGTATGTTTAATGTGGATGATGAATGAATGAAGACAGATGTCTCTTACTTCCGCTACTCTGTTGTATATTCGCATGCATCTCAGCTGTATGTATCGTTTGGGTAAATGTCCCACTGTGGCAGCACTTGTTATACCGACGTGGGTTGGTGTAACCGTACCGGTATAATGAGGGCCGTCACAGGTGACATCCGGTACAGTTGATGTGGTACGGGTGAGGCTTCAGGGATCAACTCAATAGCAAAGTTGACATCACGTTCAGGGGGAATTCCGAGCAGATCTCCGAGAAACACATCTGGGAAATCCTGGACTATGTGGATATCTGCTATCTTGGAACCCTTCTTTTCAACTATTACGGCTGCAAGGAAAGCAATATATCATTTCCTTATCATGTTGCAGGCCTTTATGGCAGAGACTAGAAACATTCGTCTCTTATGTCTAATCCTAGTGAATGACAGCTTAGGGAAATCGCTAAAGTAACTTTCCTTTATTACAGTCGACACTTGCCCCATATGTGGGCAACTAGTTGGCTCCCAAAATTATATCATAGCCTTCCATGGGCATACACACAAGGTCAGCTTTTAGGTTATGGTCTCCGATCATTACATCGGCAGATGGATAGTATTTGTTCAGTTTCTCCTCTCTCCAAGTGGTGTTGTGACAGAAAATTCAAAACCCATGGATATAGGTTAGCATTCATGGTATCAGCAAAGTTTTGAGATATAAATGAATGAGTTGCTCCCATATGAAAAAAACAAATTCTGATAAGGAGAAACTTGTAAGGTACCTTCTACCACGCCTCCATCCTCCGTGGGTACCTCATCGTGCAGGGCTTGCAGCCTTCCCTGTTTCTTAGGCACATTGGTGGTCTCTCATTCTCCTTCAGTAGCGGGCACTCAGGGATGCGGTGCTCGCGGCTTCCACAGCGCACACATGCGCCGACTTTCCTCCAGCACTCATCAGCTTTGTGACCTGGCTTGTCACAGTGCTTGCAGTTGCTTTTTGTTGGAGTGTAGGGAACAATGGCCTTGGGTTTCCTTTCTTGGCTGGGTCCTTTCGTGATGTCGAAGGGACGCTTCTTGCCATTGGTTGGCATAGCAGATGATGAACCAGACGTCATTTCCTTCTTTACGAACTTCCCTTGATACGGTCAATGAAGTCCATAGCATCTTTTAGTAGTTGGGCTTTCTTTACCATCTCGGCATGGGTTTGGATGTCGAGGGGGCCAGTTGAGTGTGTATATTACGGATTAAGGCCGTTGAGAAAGCGCTTAGCCTTCATCCTTTCCGTATTCACCAGGGTGTTCAGCATAACGAGCCAATCTTGAAGACTGGGCTTCATACTCGCCCACAGTCAAGCTCTTATGTTTAAAGCAGTGAATTCTGCCACCTTCCTTTCTCGGACACGCTCCGAGAAGTACTTGGAATTGAACACCTCTTTGAATTCAGCCCAAGTAAATTGACCATTTGCTCTGGTCGCTTCGACTGACTCCCACCATGCGCGGGCGTTTTTCTCTAATTGGAATGTAGCCAGTAGCAGATTATCCCCTGCTACGCATTGCATAACATAGAAAATTCTTTCCGTCTCCTTTAGCCAGTGTTCGGCGTCATCCAGATCCGTGGATCCACTGAACCTAGGTGGGTTCAGACTCCTAAAGTTACGATGTAGCTCGCCAGCACCGCCACGGTTTCCACCTCCTTGGGTAGCTGGCATAATTGCACGGGTGAGTTCTTGGATGGTTTGTTGCATGCCCCTCATTTGAGCACGTTCAGCAGTCATCCTAGTTGCTTAAGTTCCTACAAAATACTTTGTGTTAGGATTTGATGTGGGTTTGATTTGTGTGTGTGTGAGTTTATTTTGTAGTTAGACACCATGGTTCTAACCACATCTCACATAGGTAGGATAATTGACTCTAGTCACGGCTGGTCAACCTAGATCATCCTATACTTCTGTGCCTAGCTGTCGACAGATGGGTTTGAGTCTGTCGACAGAGGCGCACGGGTTTAATCTGGGTTCTGTGGAGGCATGGCTGTCGACAGGATGGATTAGGGTTGTCGACAGGAACATGTACAAATTGGATTTAGAGCTAGAATGAGAGAAAAGTGGAACTCCGTGCTAGGAAATTTAATAATGTGAAAAATGAGATTTCTCTCAAGAATCATTCATCTAACCTGAACTTGCTCCCCCCATAGTGTGTGCATGCGTAGACCCATATTCAAGCAATCAAATGAAGGTTTTCACATGTATAACAAGCATTTGCACATGAGTTCATGAGAAAGTACATACCATCACAGAGATCCATTTGTTTGCAAAAGTAAATGGGCAAGGTGTAAAGAACCATAGACCTCTTTTGATGTAAATGAGCTTTAGATGCAACTGACTATGGATACGTGGCAGGGAGTGTTTTCTCACGCATAATGATAGTTTCCAAACAAGCATGACTTGTTCTTCCACATTTCACCATTTGATATACCCCATAGTCATTACACACAAAGAGCATATACCCCAAAATGCGGTATGGATTCATTGCATTTTGCACAACCCTAATTCTCTTCTCAATGTAGTGAACCTATCTTCAGACAAGGGTTTTGTGAAAATGCCAGCCCAATTGCTTTTCTGTATGTATTAAGCTAAGCTCCAAGGATTGTTGGCTAATTCATCTCTCAAAAAGTGGTTGTCGAATTTCGCTGTGTTTGGTCCTTGAGTGTTGGACTGTTCTTTGAGAGATTGATGGCACTAGTGTTGTCACATAGGATAGGTGTGCATCCAATGTCAATGTTGTAGTCACATAGTTGACTTGATCCACAACACTTGAGTCGCACAACTCCCTGCAATAACATATTCTGCCTCTGCCGTGGAGAGTGCAACCGAGTGTTGCTTCTTGGATGCCCACGAAACCATGCAACCACCAAGAAATGGGCAGTACTCACTAGTGCTTTTTCTATCAATTTTACATCCAGCATAGTCCGCATCAGAATATGATATCAAGTGAAGCTACTACCTGCTGGATACCAAAGCCCCAAATTATACGTACCTAAGAGATATCTGAAAATTTTTTACTGCAACCAAATGGCTTTCCTTTGGACTAGATTGGTATCTAGCACAAAGGCAAACACTAAATTGTATGTCCGGTCTACTGCAGTAAGGTAAAGGAGTGAGCCAATCATAACTCAGAATTGCTTTACATCTACCATGTTTACCTTTCTCATCATTTCAAGTTTTATGCTTGTGCTCATTGGTGTTGAAGTAGGCTTGGCTGTTCAAAATGAAAACGTTTCAAAGCTCCTTGACATATTTTTCTTGATTGATGAAAAACTCATCGTCATGTGTTTGACCTGCAGACCAAGAAAGAATTGAAGCTCCCCCATAGACTCATCTCAAATTCACTGTGCATGTGTTTAGAGAACTCTTCACACAGTGATGGGTTAGTGGAGCCAAAAATGATGTCGTCCACATACACTTGAATAACAATTATGTGATTGCGAACTTTCTTAGTGAAAAGAGTTTGGTCCACTTTACCTCTTGAGTAGTTTTTACTCACCAGAAAATTGCTTAGTCTGTCGTACCAAGCTCGGGGTGCCTGTTTCAAACCATAAAGAGCTTTATGCAATTTATAAACATGGTTAGGCTTTTCATCATCTTCAAAACTAGGTGGTTGAGAAACATATACTTCCTCTTTTATGTAGCCATTCAAGAAAGCAGTTTTAACATCCATTGAAAAAGTTTGAAATTGTTTGAACATGTATATGCTAACAAGATCCTTACTGCTTCAAGCCTAGCTACTGGTGCAAAAGATTCTTCAAAATCTATCCCAAATTCTTGGTTGTACCCTTTTGCTACCAATCGTGCTTTGTTTCTCACTACTTTACCCTTTCATTTAGTTTATTCCTAAACACCATCTTGTACCAAGGACAGAATTTTCAGGGGTTCTAGGAACTAAACTCCAGACATTATTTCTTCAAAATTGACTAATTCCTCATGCATAGCATCAATCCATGAATTTCTTTTGAAAGCTCTTCAACATTTTTAGGTTCCACTTGAGAGACAAAAGCTAAATGATCTTGTTCAACTATTTGTCTAACTGAGACATAGTTTGAACTTTATCATTTTATTTCCTATCACATTATCAAGTGGGTGATCTTTGGAATACCTACATTTGTGATTGTTGAAGGACCCGGCTGATCTTGTGCTTGAGGAAGTGATCTTGTGTAACATGTTCTGGAGGAGGGTGATCTTGAGGAGTTTCATCTTGAGGCTCTTCCTCTTGTGGATCTTCTTCAGATTCATCATCTTGTTTGTGAAAAATTACACCATCATCATCCATCATTGTACTGCGGGAATATCTGCTTTTAATTTTTGGTGCTGCTTGAGATCTCTTTTGCCTTTGCTTGTTGTGTTCTTCGAGAATGTCCCATCATCTCCATCTTAATCCTGTGAAAATCTGAATTGTTAGTCTTTGCATGAAACTCGTCAAAGACAACATGTGGAGTTTCTTCCACAGTTCGTTTTTGTTATTAAACACTTATATGCTCTAGAGTGTTTTGAGTATCCCAGAAATATACCTGGATCACTTTTGGCTTCAAATTTATCTAAATCCACTTTATCCATTGTTATGAAATAAACACTTTGGAGCCAAAGACCCTGAAATACCCAATACTGGGTTTCTTACCTTTAATAGTTCATAGGGAGTTTTTCATCACAGGTCTTACCATGGCTCTATTGAGAATGTAACATGACGTGTTCACTGCTTCTGCCCCAAAAGGTCCTTGGTAACGAGTTGTTATCAAAACTCTCCCCCATGATCAGTGCGGATGAGCATATTTATGACATTCCCATGCTCAATCTTATTAAAGATTCTTCAAAGATTTTCAGTGCTTCATTTTTGTGAGCTAAAAATTTGACCAAGTGAACCTAGAGAAATCATCTACAATGACAAAATCATACCGTTTGCCATGAGACTTAGAGTTCTAGTAGGTCCAAACAGGTCCATGTGCAAGAGTTCAAAGGTTTGGAAGTGATTACCGGTGCTTTTGATTTGAAAGACTTCCGAGTTTGTTTTCCTTGTGCACATGCATCACAAAAGCTTTCATTTTTATTAAAAGAAATGTCAGGAAGTCCACTTACCAACTTCAGCTTCATGATCTTGTGCAATACATTGTAGCTCGTATGGCCAAGCCTACGATGCCACAAAGTTAACTCATCCTATTTATTTGCAACAAGACACAATTTTTGTTTTCTGGTTCATCTAAATCAACTAGATAAATGTTGTTCACTCTCTTTCCAGAAAACTTAAGACTTCCTGGTTCTTTATCAACAATTTGGCATGCATTTGATTCAAAAACAACTTTATGACCTTTATCACAAACATGGATTTGCTAAGCAAGTTGTGGCTAAGACCATCAACTAACAACATGTTGTCTATTGAGTTAGAGGCATACTTACCTACCTTACCTGTGCGAATTATTTGGCCCTTGTGTTACCTCCAAGACAACTTGACCTCCGTCCTTTCCACCAACAAACCGAATTTGTCTTTATCGCCCGTCATGTGCCTCGAGCAGCCACTATCCAAGTACCATTTGTTTTGATTTTGGGCTGCTAGGCATTTCTGCATAGATGGATCAGACAAGAGGTTTTGGTACCAAATTACTTTGGGTCCCATTTTTCATTCATGCCAAAAAGTAAATGCTTTGGAATCCAAACTTGTTTGAATTTCAGTTTATTTGGATTATTCAGCACTATTTTTTATCATGGCCAAACTCTTACACACATGCATGAAGAAAAGATTCTCAAGATAGTGTTTTATCATTCTGTAGAACATGCATGGGCAGTTTTCCTTTAGTGCTTAGATGGTTGTCTTTGTGGCAGAAATCTTCCAGGCTTGTCGACAACTCTCTTTGAGCCTGTCGACAGACTTCTTATTTTGCTGGGCAGATGAAGTCTTCTAGATTGGTTGGTGTTGTTTACCTTTTCCTTGAGTTTTATTGTACTTGGGAGGAACTTGTTGCTTATACTTGGACTTGAATCAACAAAAGAGGTTATCAAGGTTTCACCAATTTTCTTTTGTTTTACAGGTTGAAATCAATCCCATGCTTTGCAACAAAGGTATTTGATCCTAAGATAGCATCAATATTTTTTTTCTTTTACAAATCTTGTAAGATCTTCAGATTTTCCTTTTAGATCTTTTTCAGCTTGTTCCAAATTTATCTTAATCTCATGATATTCATATTGAAGAGTTTCAAGAGAAATGATTAGGCTTTGTTTTTCTTTTTCACTCTCTTGCAATTAAACTTTTATGCAAATCCATTTCTTCATAATGAGTTCCTTATCATTTGAATTTCTTATTTAGGACTGCAATCTGTCATCATTGTGTGTGCTATGAACAAGTAGTTGATTTCTTTTTCAATGTTTGTTTTCAGACTTGAACTCACAAAATTTCTCAAAGAGTAGATTGTATGTTCTCAAAGGAAGAAGAAATTACCTCAGTGGAGTCCTCATTAGTATAGTTCTCAAAGGAAGAAATTACCTCAGTGGAGTCTCACTTCTTGCCATCAAGCAGTGAATGTCTTCACCTCCAGAGCTGGCTTGTTCGTTCTCATCTTCATCACTCCAAGTTCCATCATTGCCTTGGCTTTCTTGAAGGTGAATTTGTCCTTCTTCAGTTTCTTCTTGAGCTCGGCATTCTCCTCTCAGTGCCTGGTTTCTTTCTTTCACTCTAGCACACAATAATGTCAGACTTTTTGTTAGAATCAATTTATGCAAAATCTTTCTTGGAAAAGATTGAAGTTACCTGGACCTTTCCTTTTGAACTTAAGAAATTTCTTGAACTGTCTAGTGAGCATGGCCATTCATCGTTCTCACTATCACTAGACAGTTCATGTTCATCACTTTCTGGTTGAACATTCTTTTTGGAGCTTGATGAACTTTTGTTAGAAGCTTTAGAGCAATAGATTTCTTGGATTATCTTCAGTTCTTTCTCTTAACATTTATTTCATAGGTCATCAAGGAACCAATTAGCTCATCTACTTTCATTTTTGAAAGATCTTTAGAATCCTCAATGACAGTGGCTTTAGTATTCCAAGAGGATGGAAGAGACCGAAGTATCTTCCTTACTAAGTCACTTTCTGAGTATTCTTTCTTAAGACCTTTCAATCCATTGATAATTAGCATGAACCTTGCAAACATGTCTTCTATGGTTTCATCATTTTCATTTTAAACATCTCATATTGGAGACTAACATGATGCTTTGGTTTCCCCTTACCTCAGACATACCTTCATAGATGGTTCAAGCTTGTCCCACATCTCTTTGCTGAAGTGCATGTGGAGACTCTTAAATACTCCTTGAGGTGCACAGCACACTGCATCATGTCATGCGCTCCAGTTGAGAGTTCCCTTAGCAATTTGGTCTTTTGTCCAAGTATCTTCATCCTCGGGCAGCGTATGCTCCTTTGCTGACGATCTTCCATAGCACAAAGTTTTGAGCTCTCAGAAAAACCTGCATACGAGTTTTCCAATACGGATGGTCAGTGCCAAAAGAAGGGTGGCTTGGACACTGAATGTCCTTCAGCCATATACCCCTTGTTAGATTCCATGAGATCGAGAATCTCCTGATCGTAAGATCAAACAGTTAAAACATTAAATCGAAGAAACCTCGCTTTGATACCAATTGAAAGATGTGCGGAATTATATAATATGGTAATGTCGAAGGGGGGTTGAATAGATTACTGTAAACTAGAACAAATATTGCCTTCTTTTCGATGGAAACACAGACTTGTTGAAATCTCAAATAGATTAACTTGAATTGAATTAAATGTGTGTGCTTGTTGTAAAAAAACATGAACAACTTATCTAGCATGGGTAGAACCAATGTGCCTACCAAACATCTACCGTAAGGACGTGCAAACCACATGACACGAAGATTTAAGGTGGTTCGAGTACACAACTTGTGTATCCAACGTCCATCGTCCATACACACACGCAGAAGGACTGCTTATGAGCTAGTTCAACAACTACAACACACACACCACGTTGTCTGATGCAAACAAGGAATCAGAACAACACACACACATAGATCAAGCACAAGAGATGCTTGACCCACAACCACACACACAGAGTATGAAAAGTAGAAACAGAGAAGAGTTCAGAGTTGTAGAATCAAATCTTGAGATTGAACTCTTCGTGGTGGTCATCCAGAAGAACTCCAAGCTCGTTATGACAAGTATCAGATGATAGAGAAGCTTGAATCATGGACAAACCAGCTTCAACTCCGTTCGAAAGATGGATCTTTCTCTCCCTAGACGACAGGTTGAAGCAGAGCAGCAGGGAGAAGCTTTCTCTCTTTATTTTTGCTTAGGGTTTGGAATGGTGGCTTCTCTCTCTGCGAAAATACCTTCTTATGTTCCTTATATAAGGGTGTCCATTTTAAGAGAGACGTGGTAGAAGAAAAACACCCAAATAGGAAACATATCAAAATCTCGGAACTGAGGTTTCTCTTCGTCTATCGACAGCACCCTGCATCTGTCGACAGGCGCTAACAGTCCAGAACACTTGTCTTCCGAGAACCAGTTCCCTGTGTATATCTGTCGATAGGTGATCTGGGTTTGTCGACAGGTACACCTGTCTGAAGTCAGTTCTGAGTTGCCTGTGCTTGGCTGTCGACAGGACCTTGTAGATCTGTCGACAAGCACTTGTTTAACTTGAGTTTCTTGAGATTTTGCTCTGGAATTTGGTACATTGTTTTGCATACATTCACACTACATTTAAAGAGCATTGTTGGTGAGATATAAGGACAATTAGACAATGCTTGAGTTTGTTACTTTCATCATGTTGTTCATATTCACATAACATCAATTTGTATTGTTCATCATCAAAAACATAACACATGTTAAACCCAACAAGAACAACGTAGGCTCTGATACCACAAAAACTGTCATGCCCCGACGCGGAATATCAGAATGTGAGGCAGTTGCAAATAAACGGGTATAGAGCAAGTACTAGACATCAAACCATTGAACAATAACTACTAAAGCAAATTCTTCTCATTAATAACTTTCCAATGTCTAGTTACAACCACTAAGATCAGAGCCATTCTATAGGGCCCAATTACATTGAAATAAAGCAAAAGACTAACTGACACTCTAACATAGTACTAAGACGCTAAGGTACTCATGACTTCACTCCTGGTCGTTCCCGTCCTCTTGAGTGTATGTGTCATCCTCGGTCTCACCTGAGAACACAACGACAAATAACGCAGGGTGAGCGATAACGCCCAATAGTACTTAAATCTCAATAGTGAAGTAGGCTTTAAATTATTAATGTATTAAATGGCAGAGCAACTAATGATAGAGCGAGATAGTCAAGTAATGTGAAAGATAGCAAGATAGCACGTGATTGAAATAGCACAAGTTTCCAAGTATAGCACAATGTCGAGTATAGCACAATTAGCACAGGTATAGGACAACGAGCATAGTATAGCACTTTGCCGCCAATAGACAACGACGAGAGAACATAGCACTTTTGATTGTCATTTAGATAGTCGAGATAGATAGCACTCGAGTGTAATGACAAACACTCTGATCATTTAACTCCCATGGGCAAATAGCACTTTCGGGTGCACATCCCAGGACTAGATCAGGCCCTTTATATATATTGCCAGACATTGGTTATATTGTTTATCTTTAGACAATCTGTCAACGGCCAATAGAGAGTACCAAAGAAATAGATGAGAGCACTAGATGAATAGACAAGATAGTAGAGTGAATATGAATAAGCGAGCGAGCAGAGTAAACATGAGAACTAAGGGACTTTGCACAACACGTAGAGTAAACAAGCGATAGTAACAGTTACACAACACGCGCACTTGGTGTGGCAGTCAGGTGGAATTTCACTACCTTCCACTGGCCATGTTAAGCACAGGTCCAGAGGTCCAATGTGATTAAGATAAGAGCGAATCTCTAATAGTCGTTTGGATCTTACTGATCCCTAAAGGGTATCATAGGTATAGGGTACAACCAGCTCGTCGACCATGTGGGAATCCATGGACAGAGGAGACTACGAAGGACTTGAATGAGGATTCACTAGTCTGGCAGAAGGAGTATCCGATGGAGAGTTCGTCCAAGTGAAGAGAAAAGTGTGTAGAGAAACAAGTCCTCGACGTTCTATAGTAGTTCTAGACAGTGGAGCATCGGTAACGGTATTCCCAAAACATCGCAAGAAAATGTAGACAATGTCATTTAAAATAGGGCAATTTAAATGTATAATTGGAATAAATTACCAGATATTTATGAGGATATTTTCATGCCAAGTTAAGTCATCATAGATGGTTCAAAGTGTGTGTGTGTAAGAGAAATCATAGAAGAAAGAGGTTATGTGCATGTATTTTAATCATTCAACAAAAATATGATATATAACAACTTCATTGATTGTGTTGGTAACTGTTAACAAGGGTATTGGCACTATAGAAAGTCAGAACATCACAATTTATGGGTTTTCATGCAAAAACCTGAGATCGCGACATATCCCAGTAAGGGTCGCGACGGGGTCCAAACAGATCGCGACAAGGGTTTACACAGAACGCGACGGGTCGAGCAGTACAGGTTGTCAGAACGCGACGCCAACACCTGTCGCATTCAGAACGCGACTGGTACTCTGTCGCGATCTGCCTGAGAACGCGGCCTATCGGGCCGTCGTGTTCTCAGGTCCTGCGCCTGAGTTGGGTGGGAAAAGGATAGGTCTTGGATTGCTGTCCAAACCTCCTTGTTTTGAGACAGGGTGATTCAAAAATTAAGAACAAATAGTACAGATGATGAAAATTCATGAAACCAATTTAAACGACTGTAGACAAGAAAGAGTACATACAGTAAATATGAATTGGAAAAAAACATGGTTTCGACAAGGTTCAATCAAGTGTATTTACGAAGAACAGTGTACAGTGAGATGAAAGATTTAATTCGAGCAACATGGTGGATGGTAATTAGGGCTTTCATGGGCAAACGAAGCCTAACCATCATCAGAATCTCCAGTTAAATTTGAGAGCATGGGGTCTAGTATACATAGAGAACAAGAATTAAGAAGAGGGTTCGAGGTCATAAAGTTTACAGAACTTAAAAAATTTGGAAGAAAAGATTTGGTGAATGAAAAATTATGGAACGAAAGTGGTTTTGTTCCTGATGCATGGAACAATCTACAGACGAATTTAATTTAGTTTTGCTCCTGAGAATGCCTACCTTTGGCTCGTTTAATCTCTAGGGCTTAGAACTTGAAGAACGGGGGTGAGAGCTTGAGAGATCCTTCTCCCCACAAGATCACTCCTCCTTGGCCTCTCCTCCAGGTTCAGCAACCCTGGCAATGAGCTAGGGCTGGCCATGGGGGTTTAAAAGAGTATTTAAGCTCCCTAGATTTCTAATTCGATTAGGACTCTAACTCCTATTAAATTTCGAGATTTCCAATTTCTCTTTCCCCTCTCCATGCTTGCCACTTCCTATTTGGGTTAGGATGGGAGCTAAATCTGTGGCGAACCCATTAGGGTAGATTTAGGAATCCAATTCCAACTCAAATTGATTATTTTAATGCTTTAATACCCCTTTTTTAGGTAATATTTAAGTTACGAATTTTGGGTATTTTCCTATTATTCCCCTTTTAAAAATCCCTATTTTGGCCCACTAAATTCTAATGGGTCCATTTAATAAAGCCCATTACTCCTTTTCTTTTAATGGGTTATTTAATTCTCTTTGTTTGATTTCCTAATTAATTTAATAATTTTCTTTTTTATATTATTGATTTTTTTTATTTTTCAAAAAACTTAAGTTGCTACATGTTTCGTAAGTCATTAGATGGAGTGGCCCTCGAGTGGTTCTACTCTTTGCCCCCCGAGGAAGCCGAAGATTTTCAAATTGTTCAAGAAAGGTTCTTACAACAGTTTCAGGATCGGGTCGAACCCGAGTATTCTTTGTTGATCTAGTAGCCGAAAAGATGAAGCCTGATGAGGAGTTTGCAGTTTATGCCGATAGATGGCGTGCTCTAGCTTCAAAGGTCCGCTGCCCAATGCCTGAGGAGGAGAAAGTTAAGTTGATCATTGCCAACGCCACACCAACCTACCGATCCATTCTAGCTATGAATGACATTACCTCCTTGCACCAGCTGTACAGTCGAGCCCGCTTCATCCATACCTAGCTTAAGGACTCGCCCATCCACTCTATGTTTGAGACCCCGAAGTCCCGCTATCCTAAGAAACCTCAAGGTCCTGTTACCGAAGGAGTCCAAACCAATGAGCAGGTAGGTGCAGTTAACAATCCTCAGGGTCCTGTAGGTAGGTCCCCCTATACCCAACAACCTCAGTAGCCAAGAAACAATAGGCCGCCACCTCCTCACACACCCAAACCCCCAACAAGACCAACGCCAATATAATCAGGTCCCTCCACCCAAAATGGCTATGCTCCCAAGAAGCCTAACGGACCTAAAAGAGCTCAATATCCTCCCCATCCAGAGAGTCTAGCTGACATTTTTGCAGCCCTTATGTCCCTTAATGCCCTTAGGTTACCTCCCGAGAAGGCAAATTGGAATATGGCAGCCGACCAAACAAAGTATTGCGTGTACCACCATCATCCGGGCCACAATGTGTCGGATTGCTTTCAATTCAAGGATATTATATATGATCTCCACAAACAGAATCAAATTGATGGGCTGAAATGAAGAGGCTTATCCAGACATTGAGGACCAACAAAGGTAGAGGCAGCAGCAGCAGCAACAAAGGCGACAGCAGCCACAGCAACAGCAGCAATTCCAACAACAGCAGCATCAATTCCAGCAACCGTTCCAATACCAGCAATAGCAACAACCACAGCAACCCCAGCAATCGGCAAATGACCTAGGCATAATTCGCAATCCTATGCCGCAGCACTAGCCTACTCTGAACCCCCAACCTGTTCCACCACCTCCTCCACCCGCTCAAATCAACCTCGTCATCCACCATCCGCCACCTGTAGTCACATGGGCCTACGACGATGAGCATGAAGTAGGCCAACTCTTGGCTATTTCCCACGTCACACCTACCACACCTACCATCGCTACCATTACCTCGCCACTCTACAACACCCCCATCATATCACCCGTCACTCCATCACCCCTTAACATCCCATTCTCCCCCGTGTCTGCACCCATAATAGCCAATCGCTCTATCATCGATACCCCTCTACCTCCACTTCACCATAACCTCGCTTTACGGAGTGGGCAGATGTTCCACCGGATGTATCCTAACACATCCGCGTCTATGCCGGGTCAGCCGGCCCAAAATTCCAGCAGCAACAATCAACAGCAGCAATAGGAACTCGAGGAGATAGATCCGGTCCCGGGGACCCAGTATGATATACTAAAGCATCTGGACCAGACTCCAGCCAAAATATCTATCCTCGAGCTGATCAAGAGGTCACAGACCCACCAAGATGCCTTAAAAGCTTTTCTGCAGAGGGTCATGGTAAATGAAGATATGAATCTCGACAATCTGCCGTCGGTCTTGTCCATTGTTAACAAGGGGCCGACAATCACCTTTGCAGACAATGAGCTAGCTCCCCTGGAGGCCAGGAGGATGCCTCTATGTGTAACTCTGACTATAAATAAGGTGGCCGTTGATGCCGCCTTAGTTGATACAGGAGCTTTTATAAATGTGTGTCCTCTAAGCACTTTGCGGTCATGCAATATCTCTGAGCGCCGCTTACAGCCCACTCCCACTACCATAGCTGCTTATGATAATTCCCGGCGGGCCTGCCATGGGGTTGTCTCCCTACAGGCAGAATTAGGCCCACTTGTTATGACCGTGGATTTTTATGTGCTTGACATTGACCCAACTTTTAAGGCTATCCTGGGTCGCCCTTGGATTGAAGCATTAGGGGCGGTCCCCTCCATAGCACACCAATGCCTGAAATTTCCATTCCAGGGGCGCATAGTCAAGGTTAAAAGTGCAGCAACCACCCATACTGTGGAAGCCATTGAAAAAATCATGCCGGCAGTCTGGCCATCAAATAATCCCATCATTTTGCTGCTTGATGTAAATTATCCATGGGCTTACACATTCTCCTCTGGCCACCAAACTGTGTCCCCATCATTGGCAGCTATCAAGAAGGCTATCCCGTCAGACGCTAAGGGCTGGAATATCATGATCAAAATTGGCTATCAACCTGGAAAACGTCTTGGAGCACACCTCCAGGGGAGGACTGAGGTCATTGCCAACTCCAAGCAAATCACAAGGTGGAGCCTAGGATACACGGAAGAACTCAAACCATGGACAACCTACTCGTCAATTCCAGAAGTAGACCTAGAGCCGCTCACCTTGACATTATACAACCACTTTTTCAGAGGGCCTATACAGCCATGATACAACACTGTCAGCATAGAGGCATTGATGAACAAATGGTTATCGTCCTCCACCTTAGGAGATGAACAGCATGAGCAGCCAGAGACCATAGGAATGCCCGCTTCAGCTATACGTTGATCAACCGGCACCGCCCTATGAAGGAGTTTCCAGCAAAATAAGGATGCCCTTTTATAGAAGCGATCATGCCACATTTTATTCAAAGCGCTTCTTTTAACTCCCTCAGACCGAACTAAGTCATAAGCAGACCTGACTGAAAAGTCCCCATTCTGGGAAGGCCCCCACACTCTCCTGTCCTCTTCCTAGTTAAGAACAACCCCATTAAAAGTATCGGGAGGCAGATAACCTTGGATAGGATGTTGAGGATTTAATATAGTTTCCCTGAGCGAAGTCCTATCTCCCTCATAAGGATAATTCAGCAGTTCAGCAAGAGGGCGGTCCCCTCTCCAGACATCAGTTAATACGTCAATATCATTACCATTTCCATGAATCCACCTGGTATGATTCTGAATTATCTGCTGAGAAATAGTCCAAACTTTATAAGAAAACCCCATGCCTCTGGAAAAAACTCTCGACTTGTAGCGCCTCCTTGCATACGCTGCCCAGCAAGAGGAACCATTTTGGACATTCCACATCGACTTCACCGCAAGAGCAATTTGAACATGGTTAATATTTCAAACCCCCAAGCCCCCTTCAGAAGTAAGGTGTTGGATGGTGGACCATGCCACCCAGTGGCGTTTCCTCCTTCCATCAGAATTATTCTAGAAAAAGGCAGCACAAGTTTTGTCAATATACCTCAGAATACTAGCAGGTAAAGAGGTTGAAGCATCAATGTAAACCGGTAGAGAAGCCATAATCGAATTGATGAGAGTGACCCTTCCAGCTTGAGGGATAAGTCTAGGTTTCCAAGAAGACAACATACCATTAATTTTCTGAATCAGAGGGGCAAAATCTGAACCAAGAACCCTACCATGACGAAGAGGAATTCTCAGGTAAATGAAAGGACCCCTTTGCCTTTTGAAACCAGTTGCCTCTTTGATTCTATTGACCCTCTGAATAGAAGCCTTTTTAGATATAATAAAATTGCTCTTCGCCCTGTTAACCATCTGCCCAGAGGCAGGAAGTTGATCAAAATCTTCACATTCTAAAGCCCCTGTTCAAGAAAATGAGGGTATCATCAGCATAGAGAAGATGTGAGATGGTTGGACAGACTGTAGGCCCAGCATAAGGACACATGGAACCAGTATTAATCAGATCTTTGATTCCCCTACTTAAAGCCTCCTCCATAATGATAAAAGAGCAAGAGCAATAGGATCCCCTTGTCTAAGACCCCGAGTGGAGTGGAAATAACCAATAGGCGACCCATTGAACAGCTCAAAAAACCAACAATTACTAATCAACATACCAACATAAGAAATAAATCTGTAGGAGAAGCCAAATTTTTTCAGCACCGCAAAAAGGAAATCCCACTCAAGACTGTCATAAGCTTTCTTAATGTCGAGTTTCATCACCACATTGTGACCCTAACCTTTCTGCCCAAGTCTCTAACCAGTTGTCTGGCAAGAGAAATATTATCCGTGATAAGTCTTCCCTTTACAAACGCCCCTTGTTCTTGGGAGATAATGTTAGGAAGGTTCTTGGTCAACCTGTCACAAATAATCCTGGACACAATTTTGTAACAGAAGTTACAGAGACTAACCGGCCTGTAGTCTCCGAAAGAAGTAGGGTTCTCAATCTTAGGAATGAGGGCGATTAAGGTGGAGGAGACCCCTCTTGGCAACGGAAATCCTTCAACAAAACTAACAACTGCATCAGTCACCTCCTTATGCACAATCTCCCAGCAGGTGGTGAAAAAGTGCACCATAAACCCATCATGTCCAAGAGCCCCATTAGCATTTAAGCTCCAAACCGCCTCCTTAATATCATCCTTGGTCGGGATTGTAGTCAAAGAAACATTCTGCTCATCTGTTATCAAAGTTGGGATGACCTGCAGTAGGGACTCATCAACAAAATGATTAGCAGACTGGAGGAGCGAGCTAAAGAAGTTACTAGCCTCCTGCTTAAGGACTTCTTGGTCCTCCACCTAGGACCCAGCCACTGAAGCCTTTGAATCATATTACGCCTCCTATTTCCATTAACTACCGCATGATAAAAAGCTGTATTTCTGTCCCCATTGTCTAGCCATTGCAACCTTGCTTTTTGAGACCAAAACAATTCTACGCAGTTTAAAGCTTTCTTGAGATTTGCATTAGCTTCTCCCAGTGCAGACCGATTCTCTGGAGAAGGGTCAGCATCAAAGGCTTCTTGCCTAGTCCGAACTTGTTCTTCATGATAATTAACGTTCACGTTAATGTTACCAAAAGTAACCTTGTTCCAGGTCCGAAGAGCACTTCTCACTGCCTTCAACTTCAACTGTAAAGTAGTAAAAGGGTTGTAATGCCAGCTGGTAGGTTCCTCCCATGCATCTTTGAAAAATAAATCTGGCAGGAGGTCCAGAGATGGGAGGGGTTAGTGATCAGGAGTGGGGCATGATCAGATGGGCCTCTCAGACAATGTCTCACCTGAAGGTGAGGGTAAGCATCCCCACAGTAAGAGTTCCAAAGAACCCAATCCAGCCTGGCTCTGACGGATGAAGAACCCACCCGATTATTAGTCCAAGTGAAATTATAACCGATAAAACCCATGTCCATCAGAGAAGCACTTGCAATGCAGGCATTAAAATCCAACATGCTATTAAGATTCGCCACACTGCCCCCCAGCTTCTTCGAAGGAATGGAAACGCAATTAAAATCTCCCCTACTAACCAAGGGATGTCCACAGTATTAGAGAAATCCAGCAGGTCATCAAAAAGAAAGCGTCGTTGCTCTGCATGGCAGCTAGCATACACTGTTGTAATGAACAGTAAAGCCCTGTCGTCCTTCACCACATCCATAGTTGCATGCTGATCAGAAAAATTCACAAGCTGTAAAGAAAGGTTCCTCCAAAAAATCCATAATTTTGCATTCTCCCCAGTGTTACCAATGACTGCCTCCATACCAAGATAGGAGCGAATAGAATCGGCTTTCTCAAAGAAATCATAGGTTCTGCAATGGCAGGGAAATCTACCTTATTAGGATTGATCAGTTTTCTAAGTGACCGCCGAGAGGCCAGAATCGCAATATCTCTCACGTTCCAATATAGGATGGATGGGATCATAAGGAAACGTAGCCAGAGGAACCTACCACCGCTTTTGCCTTAGATCGGGTCAATGCGCCCTTCGTATCTCCCAAGACATCCTTTTATGCTTCGTTGCAACTGGCATGAAAATATTCTCAGTGATCGTCATTGTAGCCGCTTTCTGAAGTATAGAATCCGGTGGCTTCAAAATGGAAACATCATATTTTGGAAAGACTTCTTCTTCCCCGGCAGGCAGCAAGCCCGGAGATCGTCTGCACGACGGCCCCCCGATAGCCGGAACGTCGGCCGGACCAGGCTGAGGGACATGCAGGCCATGCAGTAAGGGTTGTTCAACAACAGGCCGGTCTTCCTGCAACTCAAACGCGAGGGCCCTTGCAAAAAGTCCCTCGGTGCACTGGTTTTCGCCACTTATAAATCCCAATATTTATCTTCACAGCCAGATCACATCAAGAATTTGGAGTTTTCTCTCACCTGTTAGCGTTACTTCTCATTTAGGCTTTGTTGCATTGCACTGCCTCCTCCTGCTGTGGGAAATCTGAAAATGGAGATGCAAAGCCAGATTTGAGGGCAATAGGTCTTCAGTTGGGACTGTCATTAAAAACATAAATTTTATGGTGGCACATTCCCTGGCTATGGTTCGCTTTAAAGTGGAACCTTCTGCCGATGATCTGTGGATTCTTCATCAATTTGGCTTCTCCCCCCACTTCTCTAACAAGCAGATAAAACTGGTTAGGTGGATGCCTCCTATTAATGATTATTGCTTGAATGTGGATGGTGCTTGTAAAGGTAATCCGGGTGACTGTGGGGGAGGAAGATGTATCAGAGATAGATGGGGTTCGGTGTCGGTGGCTTTTGCTCATTTTTATGGCCCTGGAAACAGCTTGGTCGCTGAATCTAGAGCTATGTGTGATGGTCTTCCCCTAGCAGATTTCCTAGGCATCCGCTTGACAGTCATCTATTTTGATTCCTTAGCCTTGGTGAACTCTTTCAAATCTGGTAGTTGCCCTGCGTGGCAGGTTTTGAGGTGGTGGCGGGAAGCTGATGATAGAGTGAAAGGAAGAAGAGTGACTGTGCGACATTGCTACCGGGAAACAAACAAAGTGGCTGATGTTTTGGCAAATTTTGGTTGCTGGTCAATGGAAAATAATGTGTATTGGGGGTCTACAGACTTACCTCATATCTGTAAAGGCCCTATTGTTCTAGACAAAACCGGTCTATACAATGTTAGATTATTTTGACCGGGTAGTTCTATTGTACTCTTTCCTTTCATATATATATGATTTTGGCCCAGGTTTTAATCTGGTTGAGTGAGAACATTCTCCCTCTTTGAGGGAGGGTGCGCTCTCCCAGCTCTTAACCTGAGGACCTTTTTCTCAAAAAAAAAAAAAGCATAGAGGCATCTACATTTGCATATCAAGTTCTGGAGGCCCAGCGGCCCAGCAAGAAGAAGAAGGCCGAAGAGGCAGATGCAGAAGAAGGATCAGACATAGAAGACCTGGTCTCAGCACTCAGTCTTTTGTTCCGAGAGGGGGATCTCACAAAGCCCAGGCAGCGACAGAATCAGCAGAATCTGCATCAGCAACCACCTTCAAACGACAGTTGCTTGGGTACAGTGAGGATTTTGAAGTTTCGAACACCATCAACCCGGTAAAGGAGTTCTGGCCAGGGCACACCCGGCCTTCTAGTCATTCCGTACTTTCAATCCTTGTTTATAAATTCTCCTTCATCCCTCTCTCCCCTCCTCTTATTCTCAAATTCTCCTTTGACGCTCTCGAAGCGTTCGCCACTTCCGCGCCCCATTTCGTCATCTCCTTTAATGTCACCACTCTCTCCTTCTCTCGATGCCTTCAAATGTAGGGTAGTTTATTTTCCTTCCTAGGTTAAGTATGTTTTATTTAATTTTTTTAAAAAAATAAAAAATAATTTCCACTCCTCCTTCCCCCCAACAATCAGACGGCGATCCCCGTCTTTCATTCCCTTTCTTCGGACGACGATCCTCATCTTTCCTTTCCCCTTCATAGGACGGTGATCCCCGTCCTTCCCCCTCCAAACAGAAATCCCCGCTTCCATTTCCGTTGCAATCCTCGCTTTTGACGGCAATCCCCATCATTCCCCACTTTCAACTCTTGGACCGCGATCCCCATCCTCGTGTTCTCTTGATGGCGATCCCGTCATTCCCCACTTTCAACTCTTGGATGGCGATCCCCGTCACCCGTGCACTCTTCCTCCCTTGGCGGCGATCCTCGCCCTTCTATCCTCTTCCTTCTGCTCGAGAGGCGATCACCGCTCACCGACCAGCATGGTCACCATGGGCGATTTGGGTGAGGGGCCTTCTGTTCCCCTGCACCCTGACTTTGCTGCAGGCACCCTGAGCTCGTTTGGCCTCCCCTTGCCTCCAGACCCATCGGAGGACCCTTGCGGCCGTGCCGCACCCCTTCCTTTCCCTTCCAATAAACCTATGGACACTTCTCCAGAGTCCTCTGTGAATATCAACCCAAGGTTAGGATCAAGGGTAGAATCTAGCAAGTCCCCGTCCCCATCTAGGAAGAGTAAGGGTAGTGGCATATCCCGTAGATATTTAATGGATCTGATGCAAAGGTGTGGCGCTCTTCTGGCTGTCGAAGAGTTCGTCCAAGAAGCTATCATTCTAAACAAAGAAGCTCAGCACAGAGAAGAAAGGCTAGACGATAGATTTGGGGTGAAATCTTAACTGAGGAGGACCCCGTGGATAAAGAAGATGGTGAAATAGAGGACGCTGTCGAGATGTATGCCAGTGGCATGACGAGATTCGATGAACCAACATCGGCAGTGGACGAACCCACCAAAGAGGTAAATATTGGGACAAATGAAGAACCCAGGCTTCTAACCATAGCTTCTAATCTCCCTCCTGAGGAAGAAGAGGCACTCATAGAAATGTTGAGGGAGTACAAGGACTCTTTTGCCTGGTCATATGATGACATGCCTGGCATTGACCCGAGTTAGTGGAACATAGGCTGATCTTGAAGCCAACAGCAATAGCCGTTAAACAAAAATTAAGGTGTTTTCTCCCCCACATTGCTTTGAAGATGAAGGAGGAGATCGATAAACTACACAAAGCTAAGTTCATCTGTGTAGTCCTCTATCCTTTGTGGGTGGCTAACATAGTCCCATTGATGAAAAAGGATGGAAGAGTATGAATCTGTTTAGACTTCCGAGACTTGAATAAGGCATGTCCAAAGGACGACTTCCCATTACCTCACTTGGATGTCTTAATTGATAACACCGCTGGGTTCGAAACCCTCTCATTTATGGATGGTTACTCAGGATATAATCAAATCTGTCTAGCTCCGGAGGACCAAGAGAAAACCTCCTTCACCACGCCCTAGGGAACTTATTGCTATATGGTCATGTTGTTTGGACTGAAGAATGCCGACGCCACATATCAAAGGGAAATGTTAGCAATCTTCCATGATATGATTCATATTGATGTCGAGGTCTACGTGGATGATATTTAGGTGAAGTCTCGGACCCGAAATGAACATTCCTCCATGCTTGCCAGGGTGTTTCGGCGCGCACAAGAGTACCAATTAAAGATGAATCCAAAGAAGTGCGCATTTGGGGTTTCCTCAGGCAAGCTGTTGGGTTTCATAGTCAGCAAGCGGGGGATTCAAATAGACCCAAATAAGGCCAAGGCAATAAATGAGATGCCTCCTCCTAAGAACATATCTGAGCTTCGAGGACTAATTGGTCGACTACAATTCATAAAGAGATTTATATCTCAGTATTCTCAAAGATGTCGTCCTTTCTATGAACTGTTAAAAGGAGGAGCCAAATTCGAATGGAATAATAAGTGCCAAGAAGCCTTGATGAGCTCAAGAGTTATCTGATGAATCCACCTGTGCTGCAAGCGCCTGTCCCAGGAAAACCCCTTATCCTATATATGTCGACTATCGAGGACTTTCTAGGAGCTGTCCTTGCTCAGCATGATAATTCTGGCAAAGAAAGGGCAGTCTATACCTATCTAGGCTCTTCATTCCTTCCGAGCTCAAGCTCACCACAATGGAGAAAACGTGTGAAGGGTTGCGGAATTCCCTATATGGTAATCTAGAAGGGGGGTTGAATAGATTACTGTCGATTTAAAAATGTTTATCACCTTCTTTTCTTTAAAACACAGATTATAACGATAAGAACAGAGTTTCACTATGTGTGGATGTGTGTGACTTGATGACAATTGGATGATGAACTATCAAGTGTGTGCAAATACAGCATGCCTATCAAACATCTAATGTGAAAGCATTCAAACCACGAGACACACAGATTTACGTGGTTCGGAGTACACAACTCGTGTATCCTACATCCACGGGCCACACACACACGCAGAACAATCTGCTTATGAGCTAGTTCACAAACTACAACTCACACACACGTGTTATCTGATGTGCAACCACGATCAGATCAACACCCACACACGTGTATCAAGCACAAGGACTGCTTGAAACACCACACACACACACGGATATGAAAAATAGAAACAGAGAAGAGTTTGAGAGTTGAAGATCAAATCCAAATTTGTAAACTCTTCTGGTGAACGTCTGTCTGGACTTCAACCTTCGTCTTGATGATCACAAGTTGATGGAGATGCTTGAATCCACGACGTTCAGGCTTCACCTTCCGCTGGAGAGACTTCTCTTCTTGGTTCTGGGCGGTAGGTTGAAGCAGAGCAGCAGAGCAAGACTTCTCTTGAGAGCTTTTAGGGTTCTTGCTTGGAGGCTGCTTGCGTACGTGATTTGCTTCAAAAGGATGTTTATATAGTGGTGTTTACATATGGAGAGTCATGGTAGAAAGAAACACCAACTTGGGCAATGTTAGATCTTTTCGTATCTGAAGATTCTGTTCGTCTGTCGACAGGTCTGGCTGCATCTCTCGACATATTGCAACAGGTTTGCAACATACAGAGATCTGGGATTTCAGGTCTGTGAGATCTGTCGACAGTCGAATTGCATCTGTCGACAGATATCTACAGTCCAGATATCTAGAACTTCTGTCAGTGACATCTGTCGACAGCCGATGTGCATCTGTCGACAGATGGTTGTAACCTAAGCTTTGAGCTTTTCTGGCTGACCATATCTGTGAGATCTGTCGACAGGAGCATTGTGGTCTGTCGACAGGTGACATGATTTACAGCTTTTTGTGATCTTTTTTTCTTTTGTTTTGTGATAGCTTGGCTTTAAGCATTTGTACCTACATGATAGAACATGTAAAGTTAGATATTATGAGTACATAGATAACCAAGTAGTATCAAGTTCTTTGTCATGTATCAAACCTCAATTAAACTTATCTATCATAAAAAATATGTTGTTAAAAATATTAGAATGAAAACCCAACATTTCCCCCTTTTTGATGAGAAACAGTGACTCCTAGACTCATAGACTCTCTATGCAGCATCATCGCCAGGCGGTGCAGCAGCCCGACGGTGTTCCTGAAGCCTAGTGAGACGCAGCTGCAGTTGGACTTGAGTGTCCGCTATTGCTTCCATGTTTGCATCCACTGTGTCCAATCGTGCATGAATCTTATCAAATCCAGTAGACATCTGGAGTTGCATCTGAGCAAGAAGATCACGCAGAGAAGGCTCATCATCTGCATCACTAGCACTGTCTCTCGGAGCATCAAGAGTCTCAGACTGGGAGTCTTCATCTCCTGCTTCTTCAGAATCATCAACATCAGCAATATCATGATCTACATCCATGGCAACAGCTGGTGCCTTTCCTTTTAGCTCACGAGTGACGACCCCAACAACGAGCTTGAATCCCATCCTATGTGCTGCAGTGAGATCGAAACTACTGCGGGAGTTGAGCGTGAAGCATTCACTGTCCGGAATGTCGATTCCAATGAACTTCAGAATTGAGGTGATTGGACAAGCAAAAGGCATTGACTTCCGGGGTTGGTAGAAGCATTTTAGAATATGGCCAAGCATCAGGACAGGAAGATTGATGGGTTCACATTTTAAGAAAAAGGTGAAGAGTGATTTATGGACGTCGGTGACAAGTTCCCGACTCCCATGCTTTGGCGCAATCATGGTTGTGAAGATGTGATGGATCATCCGGTTCAATGGAGGGAAAGAATTGGCATTCAACTTGGCAATTTTATTTGTGCCATCATATTCTTCAAGAGTGAGGAGATGATAGTACACAGAAGTATCCGGAGTATGGGTGAGGATGTCGGCTCCGGAGTTGGGTATTTGAAGGGTTGTGCTAATGAGGTTGGCAGTGAGTTGGAAAGTGGTGCCCTTCACAGTTGTATAGAAATGCTTTTCCTTTGAGAAGCCAAGATGTTTAAAGAAGTCACGAACGGCAGTGGGAGAATAAGCCGTGTGACTGTAGAGAAAGGATGTCCACAGTTAAGTGTCAAATAGGGGTTGGAGGTTTGGGAAAAGATCTGCCAAGGACTCAAAATCGACATACCTAGGCTGAACAAACTTGATGAATGACCCCTTTGAATGAGTGAGATGGAGACGGGGAGGAACCACAAGTTCGGGTAAACGATCGTCCCGAAGCTTCGTGCGGCGCTCATCAGTAGCCCGGTCGTCGTCGCCGGCTCGAGATGAGGAAGGACGACGGTGAGATGCCAGTTTCTTTGCCTTGGGAACCATGTAGAGTGTGGAGGGATGAAGCACAGAGAGGGAGGATGAAGAGGAGAAGCCCACTGCAGAAATAGGACAGGAAAGATGAAAAGTAGGGTTGCGTCTAAGGGGGAAGCAGGGGCTCGGTTTGTATAGGAAAGAGAGGGATTTTAGAGTGGGGAAGAAGAAGGGGACGTGGGTGCCTTTTTAAAGAGGGTGGATCGAAATTTAGAAGGCAAGGGTCCCACCAAATCCGTCCCCAAACGGCGCGCCCGTTGGTCTTCCCAAACCAGAGCTGCCGCCGTCTGTCGACAGATGACTGGATATCTGTCGACAGATCCATATAGAAATTCTGCCTGACTGATATTTGTGTGGATTTTCAATGAGAACTCTTGAGCCAAGGTTACACAATGAAGAAATAAGGAGTAAAATGGGTATACACACATGAGAACCCACCATATATTGGATATTAAGGCCCTCCCATTTACCCAAATGGTTTAGACATAATACCTACGGAGTTGTAAATTAGAGCATTAAGAAAACACCTTACGGTCTTAGAGAAAGGACACCAATACCCTTGTTTGATTAAGAACATTGTAGACCAACACTATCCCTAGTGTATGATGATCAAATGATGACTGAATTGAATGTCTAAACTTCATGATAACCATAGACACCAAATGACTTGGTTATTTGAGACATTTTGGAGGCTTCACTCTATTTAATTTTTTTTTTTTTTTTTTTGCTTGCAACAAATGAATGCAACGGGAAAAGTGGTTTCTAAGAGAACTTCATACCTTTTGACGTGAGGATAGACATGAGATGTGCCCGTACACCCAGTTACTCAGTGGAAGTGTCCATCATACCTCTGTATAGAGTTGATGAGATAGCTTTTTGACGCGAGGGCAGACATTTGTGATGCCCATCTCCCCGGTTACTCAGCAATACACATCATTGCTCTACCTTTTACCCACTTGTAGATTGATTTTTTTTTTTTTTTTTTCAGAAATAGGTAGCTTTTCTCCATTTCAGATTTAAAATTCCAGATCAAAGAAAGTATATGATTAGCAGTCAATATGAGACATAAAGTTCAATGACCATAAGACTTTTGAAGTTACTTGAGAGTAGTGTTTGCCTACAAGGAAATTATTCTAAGGAGTTAGGTGTGTATCCTCTACGATGGTTCAATGTTTTCAAAATGATGTAATCTAAACCCGTGCAAAAGTAGTATGTCCAAATCATAGTGATTTAGGGAATAACATTAATAACACTTGAATATGATGAAGTCAAACATGTATAAACACCCAATAAACATCTTAGACGAAGGACATGAACCTGCTCATGAGTTTGATAAGAAATAGGCATGAATAGACAAGAAAGAGTGTGTCTGTCGATAGCTAGAAGGAGCCTGTCGACAGATGAGCACAAACAGAAGACTGGGTTTTCAGAGCTGTGTCTAGCTGTCGACAGATGAGTTGTCGTCTGTCGATAGGTGTACTCAGAGTTCAAAAATTGATGTCTGTGGAATCTGATCTGTCGACAGGGTGTTCATGTCTGTCGACAGCAGCTTATGCAGTGTGGAATCAAGGTTTGAATGAGGGAAAAAATGAATATAAAAAGTGAGAGAAGTTGACATGAATATGATATGAATGACTTCCTTCACTAAAACACTCATCTAGTGTTACGACCCTCATTATACCGGTACGGTTATACCAACCCACGTCGGTATAGTGAACGTTATCACAGTGGGGCATTTACCCAAACAATAACATACGATTGAGATGCTCATAAATATAAATACAGAGTAGCGGAACTAAAAGAACAAGGTCTTTCATTTCATCATCCACATTAACATACATGCTTCAAGTGACAATTTAAAGATAACTAAAGTCCACATAAAGAAGTACTAAATTCAAATACATAGTTGTCCACAAATTACATAGCGTTTCTATTACAATGCCTCACAATACATACTATGAAATCACAAAATGTCACAAGTGAACTCCAAAGAGCTCGGAGTCGCTCTCCACTGCCTCCTCTAACGGTGTAGTGTCGTCGACTAAGCCTGTACGCCGAAGCAAGTAATGAGTCTAAAGACTCAGCAAATAACACCACACATATCATACATACATATATCATAGCAGGTTTTCATCCAAAGTCACAAGACAAAACATGTAGCATGCTTGACATCAATAAGAGACAACCTATCATGGTAATTCTACCAAATTAAACACATGGTTCATGATTTCAGATTTTTCCAAACTAAAACGTCCTATCACATGCTTTCTACTTATTCCATCACATAAAGGTTTCACCTCCAATTAAGCAAAACATGAGAGCAACCAAACATGTTGTGCTTACATACATGAAATGAGACCTTCCTATCATGATTTCTACACATTCTTGCACATGCATATTGTCGTTTTATACACTTTTAGCTTGCTGTTTTGACATGAATTAGAAGTTCACAACAAATCACATGAGAGATACAATCTCAATTAACTATATCATGGTGGCGCTTAAACATGAAAACAGTTACACATAAGTAAGAAATGCTACTAGCATGGATTCTACGCATTTGTACACATGTAAAGCATTTTCATAACTACGATTAGGTTGCTGTTATGACACAAGTTTAGCATTAACGTATCATGGATCACCATTTCATCATCTAACACATTAGTTTCACATGTTTGCACAATTTCTTCATTCACATAGTTCACTTTTTACACATTGCACATTTACACATGTTCACATTACACAATTTACACATGATGACATTCACATTTCACATTTTCACATTTTACACTTTAGTGCCGTGACACATAGTCCAAACCACCATTAGAAGGACACATACACATAGACGCCACCTAGGCAATATAGTGACGACTCTTGGACTGCTAAGACCGGGATAACAAGTCTCCACCCTAACCAGTGGTACTTGTCCACCTCCAGGATTTCATCCTAATTCCCTTAGGATCTTAACACATTGAACCTTCTCATGGGGACTTTTCCATGATACGGTTCCACAGCCCTCTATGGAAGCAGTATCACACTTGGCACAGTCTTACACATTACACATACCGATTTTTACACACATATTTACACATGGCGCACACACGTCTTTTCATTCTCTCATTCACATACATGGCTCTGTTTTCCTAGCATGATACTATAGATGACAGAGATTACATATTCAGTAAGTTGCATAAATCAGGTTGCACGCGCATTTCAAATCATTTCCATAATAGCATGCATTATTCACATATTTTCGCATGGAATTTTCATATTGCATTCTTCAGTTGTCCAAACAGCCTGAAAATTTAACCACATGCTGATTACAGGTTTATGACCTCACGTACAAAATTTCACATTTTTCTGACTCATAATGCAATTACATAAAATTGGATATCAATCCTCATATCATTCATAATTCAATTTATCATGGCACACCACATGAATATTTAGTTTAATAGTTCGTAGCCCTGAACCCAACATACACAACACCACAGGAAATTTCCCCGGATTTATTACATAACACACAATTTACAGGAGATTTTACAAGACCTACGCATGTTTTCTAATTCCATTTCAGAAATTTCAGTAAATCATGTGAGCATGGAGAAATTCTCAGAAATTCAAAGCACAAACTGAATCACCCTCTCATGGTCTAACAAAATTTAGGGCATCCAAATTTCCCACGGATCATTAGAATAGTGGGGGAAACATACATGGCTCTTTCTTCCACATGCATTTCAATAACTAATAAACTCTACCATCCACAAAATATGCAAAATCATTCTCTCACACACTACATTAACTAGGGTACATAGCATATAGGAGTTACATTATATCCTCATCGTGAAAACACATCGAAAATAATCATATACCAGGAAGAACAGCTCACTGTTCTGTCTTGAAGAACTTAACGGCAGTCTCTGGCCGTTCAAGGGGTTGGACGGCAAGATCGCTGGACGTAGACTGGAGATCTTGGCGGCAAGGCATTGACGCCAAGTTCCTGTCTGTCCAAGAGCACAGACCGAACTCCAAATACAGGGTGAAAAGGGGATCCAGGACACGATTTAAAATCTGTAAAAATAGTAAAACCCTACTAGACATCTACATGGACGAAATGTATAGGGTACTTGCCTCTAAACAAATCTTCAAAGGGATTAAAATGGCGATGAAGCTCTCCTTGGGCAGTCCCAAGAAGCCTCCACAAATGCTCTCCTCCGGGTTCTAGGTTGGTGTAGAAGCTGAACCGCGGTTGGGGAAGTCTTCCCCGATGTTCCAGCTTCCCTCCTGATGGAGTAGGTCGCCGGATGAAGCCTTGAATCGCCGGATTGAAGCCTCCAAAGTTGAGTCTTTGTGCAGCTCCGAGCTAGGGTTTTCTCTATCTCTTGAAAGGGGTCAAGAGAGATTTTATGGTGTAGAAGGGGTGTGGTTTATAGTAGAGGGGTTTGGGGAACCTCGGAGTGGTGATGTGAAAGGCTTAGAGCCGTTGGGGACAGCTCCCCAATGGCTGAGCTTCCTTCTTCCAAGATTTCGGGGTCTGCAATGCATGCAGGTCAGAGATCTTAACGTCCACATCCATGGGCGTTGGCTTAAGTATTGGCGTTCATCGATGTGGACGCTGGATAAGCATGGACGTCCATCCATGTGGACGCCAATTGGGTCCTTCGACCAGAACCCAAAACATGCAGAAACCATGCTTAACTTATACATATATACATGCCATACACATACTACCATGCACACACTACCGTCATGCAATTCATACATTATTTACAACTAATTATACACATGCACACATAAGGATAACTAGTTAATACATACGTAGATATGTACATCTATGCATACACAACATGAATTATTTACACGAAATAGAATAATGCAACAAAATTCGAGGGCCTTACACCCTCTCCCCCTTAAAGAAACTTCGTCCTCGAAGTTTAAACAAAACTACTCAAACAACTGAGGATACTTCTTCTTCATCACATCCTTAAGCTCCCAAGTAGCCTCCTCTCGTGAGAAGTTCCGCCATAGAACTTTCACCGACGCAATACCCTTGTTCCGGAGATGCTGAACCTTCCGGTAAAGAATAGCTACTGGTTGCTCCACATACGACAAATCTAGTTGAATCTCCACTGGCTCATGACTAATCACATGAGATGGATCTCGGACATACTTCCTGAGCATAGAAACATGGAAAACAGGATGAACACTAGCTAAAGCTTGGGGTAAAGCTAGCTCATATGCCACGCTGCCCAATCGTCTGAGAATCTCATACGGGCCAATGAATCTAGGGCTCAACTTACTATGCCTGCCAAATCTGACGACACCACGAGTAGGTGATATCTTCAAGAAGACATGATCACCCACCTCGAACTCCAAATCCTTCCTCCTGTTGTCGGCGTAGCTCTTCTGCCTATCCTGCGCCGTAACAAGCCTCTTCCTGATAAGCTGGACCTTATCCGAAGTCTCCTGAACTAACTCCGGACCGCTCAACTGCCTATCGCTTGTCTCCTCCCAACACAAGGGAGATCTACAGGGCCTACCATACAACGCCTCAAATGGAGCCATACCAATACTCGCATGAAAGTTGTTGTTGTATGCGAACTCCACTAGAGGTAAATGACGCTCCCAATCATCCTTCCAATCAAGCACACACGCCCTCAACATATCCTCGAGCGTCTGGATAGTCCTCTCGGACTGTCCATCTGTCTGGGGATGAAACGCCGAACTAAGCTTCAGCTCCGAACCTAAAGTATCCTGAAGACCCTTCCACAATCTCGAAGTAAATCTCAGATCTCGATCCGAAATGATCGACTTCGGCACACCATGCAGTCTAACCACACTACTAACATACAATCTAGCTAAGCTCTCAACCGACTACTTCTTCTTCATAGGCAAGAAATGCGCAGTCTTCGAGAATCTATCTACGACTACCCAAATCGAGTCATTACCCCGTCTTGACCGAGGCAAATCCGAAACAAAATCCATAGTGACAGATTCCCACTTCCACACTGGGATCTCCATCCTTTGCATAAGGCCGGATGGTCGCTGCCGCTCGGCTTTCACTTGCTGACACACCAAACACCTAGACACATAATCCGCTACATCCTTCTTCATGCCGGACCACCAAAATGATCTCTTCAAATCCTGGTACATCTTAGTGTTACCTGGATGAATAAAGAATCGCGATCTATGAGCCTCCGCTAACACATGCTCACGGACATCTACCAAATCAGGGACACAAACGCGATGATGAAACCTAATCACACCATCCTCATCACGAGCATTGCCCGCCTTGCCCACTAACTCCAGGAGTCTAGGGTCGGCTTTCTGTTGCTCGATCACCTCATCCAAACCGAGGACCTAAGAGACAACTGAGCTACAAAAGCCTGGCATAACGATGGCTCTAACTCAGTCAATGCGCAAGCCGCATCCTCCAACATCTTCCAATCCTGCTGGAGAGATGGTCTCTTTCTACTCAGAGCATCCGCTACGACATTCGCCTTCCCAGGGTGATACTGAAGGTCTAAGTCATAGTCCTTCAAGAACTCAATCCATCTTCTCTGCCTCAGGTTTAATTCCTTTTGGGAGAAGAGATACTTCAAGCTCTTGTGGTCGGTAAACACCTCAAATCTGACACCATAAAGATAGTGCCTCCAGATCTTTAGTGCATGAACCACTGCTGCGAGCTCCAAATCATGGGTCGGATAGTTCTTCTCATTCTCCTTCAACTGACGAGAAGCATAAGCTACTACCCTTCCTTGCTGCATCAAAACGCAACCAAGGCCAATCCGAGACGCATCCGTGTAGATAGCCAAACCCTCTACACCGCTCGGCAAGACTAACACCGGAGCTGACGTGAGCTTAGTCTTCAACAATTGAAAACTACTCTCACACTTCTCGGACCAAACAAACTTCACTCCCTTTCTGGTGAGCTGAGTCAATGGGGCGGCGATGGATGAAAATCCCTCAATAAATCGCCGATAATAACCAGCTAAACCAATAAAACTCCGAATCTCCGAAGGGGTCTTGGGAGTCTCCCAATCCATAACTACCTGGACCTTTGCTGGATCAACTGCTACACCAGCACCGGAGATAACATGCCCGAGGAAATGAACCTCGCGCAACCAGAAATCGCACTTGCTGAATTTAGCATACAGCCTATGCTCACGAAGGACCTCTAACACTACCCTCAAATGCTGACGGTGTGTGGCCTCATCCGGAGAGTAGACCAGCACATCATCAATAAATACCACAACAAAGCTATCTAAATAAGGCCTAAACACCCTATTCATGAGATCCATGAACGCTGCAGGGGCGTTGGTCAATCCGAAAGGAAGAACCAAAAACTCATAATGTCCATAACGGGTTCTAAACGCCGTCTTGGACACATCCTCACTCCTAATTCTCAACTGATGATAACCAGATCGCAAATCAATCTTAGAAAAGACTAATGCATCTTGCAACTGGTCAAACAAATCATCAATACGAGGTAAGGGATACATGTTCTTCACAGTCACTTGGTTCAGCTTTCTGTAGTCAATGCATAACCTAAGTGACCAGTTGATTCTGCTACTCTTTTGCGTGCTATTGCTGCTGGGCGTGTTCCCCACTGGGCAGTGTTTCCATGGTGGCGTGGGATAGTTGATATGCTCCAAATATTAAAGCCGCAGCTTGTGCACACTTTTCGGGAGGGTAACCAGGTGGCCGATTCTTTAGCTAATTTCGCCTGTAGCAATGCTTCTAGCTTTCTTTTTTCGGAGTTGTCATCTATTCCCCTTTGACAAGGGGCTCCTTATTGGTAGATAAGGAGGGGCTTCCAAGCTTTAGGGAGTGATCTTCTTTTGTACTTGGGTGGGCCTTCCTGCTGGTGATTGGTTTATGATGTCGGGTGTACTTCCATATTTCCATTTCAATAATATCTACCCCTCTGGTGCTTGCCGAGTGGAGTGAGAACATCTCCTCCTGCTGGGAGGGGGTGCACTCTGCTTGTCGCTGACCCAGTGGTGGCTTTTATAAAAAATAAAAAAAAAAGTGACCCGTCTTTCTTCTTGACGAATAATACAGGTGCGCCCCAAGGGGAAACACTAGGGCGAATAAATCCCTTATCTAGCAACTCTTGCAACTGCTTCCTTAACTCGGCTAACTCCGCAGGTGCCATCCGATATGGAGCCTTTGAGATAGGAGAGGTGCCCGGAAGCAACTCTATGGTGAACTCTATCTCTCTATCCGGTGGCAAACCAGACAATCATCATGGAAGACGTCTGGAAAATCATGCACTACCTCAATCTCTGCAAGAGTAGGTGACTCATCAGCCTTAGGTACTAATACCACACTGGCAAGAAAAGCGTCACAACCCTTGTTTACCATGCGCATCGCCTTCATGGCAGAGATGACCAACTTTCCCGCCAAGTTCCTTGGCAAGGGATGAGAGAACTCGTCCTCACCAGGAATGTGGAAAACAATCCTCTTCCGACGACAATCCACTAACGCATAGTGCTCCTCTAGCCAATCCAGACCAAGAATAGCATCAAAGTCCTTCATCTTTAGCAAGAAGAAACACCCTTTTAGGATTCTATCCTCAATGCACACAGGTAACGACGGAATGCACTTCCTAGTCGATATCGTACCCGCAGGGGTGTGTACAGACAAAGGGACTTCTAAATCCTCCGACTCTATGCCTGACTCTAGAGCTAACTGCCTAGCAAACCGCTCGGAAATGAACGAGTGAGTGGCACCCGTATCAAACAAAACTCGAGTGTGCACACCTAGAAGTAAAACCGTACCTTCGGTGACATGCTCCGCCCGCTCGGCGTCCTCGCGTGGTAAAGCAAACACTCGAGCTGGGGCTCGAGGCCTTCCTGGTCTTCCTGTAGCTGGCGCTGCTGCCGCTACCGCTGCTGGGGCTGGCGCTCTACGCTGGACTTCTTGCTGAAGTCTTGGACAATCTTTGATCTTGTGGTCGCTGCTCCCGCACTTCAAGCATCTACCCGCTACCAAACAACACTCGGAACCACCGTGTGTCTTCCCGCAATGGGGACACTCCTTCTTCACACCAGGGGAATGAACAGAAGGTACCTGAGTACTGTCGACTGCCACTGATCGCTGTTGTGTTTGGTACACCGCTTTCTTCTTGTCCTGTCGCTGGAACGTAGCTGCAGGTCTCTTCTGCGAAGCCTTCTTCTCTTCAAGATATTGTTCCATCTCACCCTCCTGCCTACAAGCAGCGCTGAGGGCCTCGTCCAAAGTACGATGGTCAAACGCCACTAGCCTCGTCCGCAGTGATGGCTTCAGGCCCATCACGAACTTCTTTGTCTTCCTGCGCTCATCTGCCACGACATGAGGTGCATACTTAGAGAGTTCAGAAAATCTTGCCTCATACTCTAGCACGGTCATGGAGCCTTGAGTCAAAGAGAGGAACTCCTGCTCCATCCGATCTTGAATATGCTCGGGGACGAACTTGGCCCGAAAGAGCCTCACGAACTCGTCCCAAGCAACATCAATCGCGCCGTCCTCAAACCGTGTACGTAGTAATGAAGCCCACCATACATCAGCTCTTCCTATAGTACACCATTCATAAGTACCATTTAAACAAATCTAACTTAACAGACATACAACATACAAAACTAACACATACCTGTAGCATGTAGGTGGCTAAAGTAACCTTATCCTCATCTGCACACCTAATAGCTCGGAAGATCTTTTCAATCTCCCTCATCCAGCTCTCAGCTAGTAGTGGATCGCTCTCCCCCTTAAAAGAGGGTGGCAGCATCCTCTTGAATCTTTCCATGATGGAAGGTCCACCATGGTCCTGAGCTGGAACTTGAGCCTGCTACATCCAATCAACAATTAATACACATTCAACATAACATCATGCAATTTAAATAACACAGGCTACTAGTTGTTTCATTATTCTAACCTGAGACTCCAACTGAGCCTGGAGTGCAGCCTGGGTGTGGGCCTGCGTCTGCATGGCCTGCACCAAACCTTGCATGAACACTCCATAATCCACGGGCGGCGGTGGGGGAAGTACAGGACCCTGTGGTGCCGGGGCCTCCTACTCAGCCCGCTCCTCACGTCTCGGCTCGTCCTCACGGGCCGGCCCTCCGCCACGCCTACCTCTCGAAGCCATGGCTGCAATAAATTTCAGCCATCATTAAAGCTACGTTACTTTATTTCCTAACAATTTTCTTATCTATTTTTCATTCATTATTAATCAATTCTACATATGTGGACATTCCTATGTAGACTTAGCATGTAATGAAGATGATGACTTATGTATATTCATGTGCAATCTCAACCGGTTGCTCTGATACCAATCCCTGTGACGACCCTCATTATACCGGTACAGTTATACCAACCCACGTCGGTATAGTGAACGTTATCACAGTGGGGCATTTACCCAAACAATAACATACGATTGAGATGCTCATAAATATAAATACAGAGTAGCGGAACTAAAAGAACAAGGTCTTTCATTTCATCATCCACATTAACATACATGCTTCAAGTGACAATTTAAAGATAACTAAAGTCCACATAAAGAAGTACTAAATTCAAATACATAGTTGTCCACAAATTACATAGCGTTTCTATTACAATGCCTCACAATACATACTATGAAATCACAAAATGTCACAAGTGAACTCCAAAGAGCTAGTCTCCACGCTCGGAGTCGCTCTCCACTGCCTCCTCTAACGGTGTAGCGTCGTCGACTAAGCCTGTATGCCGAAGCAAGTAATGAGTCTAAAGACTCAGCAAATAACACCACACATATCATACATGCATATATCATAGCAGGTTTTCATCCAAAGTCACAAGACAAAACATGTAGCATGCTTGACATCAATAAGAGACAACCTATCATGGTAATTCTACCAAATTAAACACATGGTTCATGATTTCAGATTTTTCCAAAATAAGTCCTATCACATGCTTTCTACTTATTCCATCACATAAAGGTTTCACCTCCAATTAAGCAAAACATGAGAGCAACCAAACATGCTGTGCTTACATACATGAAATGAGACCTTCCTATCATGATTTCTACACATTCTTGCACATGCATATTGTCGTTTTATACACTTTTAGCTTGCTGTTTTGATATGAATTAGAAGTTCACAACAAATCACATGAGAGGTACAATCTCAATTAACTATATCATGGTGGCGCTTAAACATGAAAACATTTACACATAAGTAAGAAATGCTACTAGCATGGATTCTACGCATTTGTACACATGTAAAGCATTTTCATAACTACGATTAGGTTGCTGGTATGATACAAGTTTAAAATTAACGTCTCATGGATCACCATTTCATCATCTAAGACATTAGTTTCATATGTTTGCACAATTTCTTCATTCACATAGTTCACTTTTTACACATTGCACATTTACACATGTTCACATTACACAATTTACACATGATCGCATTCACATTTCACATTTTCACATTTTACACTTTAGTGCCGTGACACATAGTCCAGACCACCATTAGAAGAACACATACACATCACATACACATAGACGCCACCTAGGCAATATAGTGACGACTCTTGGACTGCGCAGACCGGGAGAACAAGTCTCCACCCTAACCAGTGGTACTTGTCCACCTCCAGGATTTCATCCTAATGCCCTTCGGATCTTAACACATTGAACCTTCTCATGAGGACTTTTCCATGATACGGTTCCACAGCCCTCTATGGAAGCAGTATCACACTTGGCACAGTCTTACACATTACACATACCGATTTTTACACACATATTTACACATGGCGCACACACGTCTTTTCATTCTCTCATTCACACACATGGCTCTGTTTTCCTAGCATGATACTACAGATGACAGAGATTACACATTCAATAAGTTGCATAAATCAGGTTGCACGCGCATTTCAAATCATTTCCACAATAGCATGCATTATTCACATATTTTCGCATGGAAGTTTCATATTGCATTCTTTAGTTGTACAAACAGCCTAAAAATTTAACCACATGCTGATTACAGGTTTATGACCTCACGTGCAAAATTTCACGTTTTTCTGATTCATAATGCAATTACAGAAAATTAGATATCAATCCTCATATCATTCGTAATTCAATTTATCATGGCTCACCACTTGAATATTTAGTTTAACAGTTCGTAGCCCTGAACCCAACATACACAACACCACAGGAAATTTCCCCGGATTTATTACATAACACACAATTTACAGGAGATTTTACAAGACCTACGCATATTTTCTAATTCCATTTCAGAAATTTCAGTAAATCATGTGAGCATGGAGAAATTCCCAGAAATTCAAAGCACAAACTGAATCACCCTCTCATGGTCTAACAAATTTAGGGCATCCAAATTTCCCACGGATCATTAAAATAGTGGGGGAAACATACATGGCTATTTCTTCCACATGCATTTCAATAACTAATAAACTCTACCATCCACAAAATATGCAAAATCATTCTCTCACACACTACATTAACTAGGGTACATAGCATATAGGAGTTACATTATATCTTCATCGCGAAAACACATCGAAAATAATCATATACCAGGAAGAACAGCTCACTGTTCTGTCCTGAAGAACTTAACGGCAGTCTCTGGCCGTTCAAGGGGTTGGACGGCAAGATCGTTGGACGCAGACTGGAGATCTTGGCGGCAAGGCATTGACGCCAAGTTCCTATCTGTGCAAGAGCACAGACCGAACTCCAAATACAGGGTGAAAAGGGGGATCCAGGACACGATTTAAAATCTGTAAAAATAGTAAAACCCTACTAGACATCTACATGGACGAAATGTATAGGGTACTTGCCTCTAAACAAATTTTCAAAGGGATTAAAATGGCGGTGAAGCTCTCCTTGGGCAGTCCCAAGAAGCCTCCACAAATGCGCTCCTCCGGATTCTAGGTTGGTGTAGAAGCTGAACCGCGGTTGGGGAAGTCTTCCCCGATGTTCCAGCTTCCCTCCTGATGCAGTAGGTCGCCGGATGAAGCCTTGAATCGTCGGATTGAAGCCACCAAAGTTGAGTCTTTGTGCAGCTCCGAGCTAGGGTTTTCTCTATCTCTTGAAATGGGTCAAGAGAGATTTTCTGGTGTAGAAGGGGTGTGGTTTATAGCAGAGGGGTTTGGGGAACCCCAGAGTGGTGATGTGAAAGGCTCAGAGCCATTGGGGACAGCTCCCCAATGGCTGAGCTGCCTTCTTCCAGGATTTCGGGGTCTGCAATGCATGCAGGTCAGAGATCTTAACGTCCACATCCATGAACGTTGGATTATGTATTGGCGTCCATCGATGTGGACGCTGGATAAGCATGGACGTCCATCCATGTGGACGCCAATTGGGTCCTTCGGCCAGAACACAAAATATGCAGAAACCATGCTTAACTTATACATATATACATGCCATACATATACTACCATGCACACACTACCCTCATGTAATTCATACATTATTTACAACTAATTATACACATGCACACATAAGGATAACTAGTTAATACATACGTAGATATGTACATCTATGCATACACAACATGAATTATTTACACGAAATAGAATAATGCAACAAAATTCGAGGGCCTTACATCTAGCCTGATTTTGACTCCCCCATAGTGTGTGCTTATGTGTATACATACATTCAAGTACAACAAGACACATTTGCACAATTTGAAAAACACCAAAGCAAGGATGAAGTGATTTCATGAAGATATTCAATTTTTTGATAAGAAATAGAGTGGGCAAAATATAAAGAACCTGAATCCTCATAGAAAGTCAATGACCCTTTCATGCAACATAACTATGGATACTTGGCGGAGAATATTTTCTCATGCATAATGAAAGTTTCCAAACAAGCATGACTTGTTCTTCCACAAATCACCATTTGATATACCTCATAGTTAGTTCACACAAGGAACATATACTTAATATTTGGGTTAAGTTTCATTGTAATTTGCACAAACCCAATTCTCGTCTCAATGTTGTGAATCTATCTTCAGCCAGAGGTTTGATAAAGATGTCTGCCAGTTGACATTCAGTGGGTATGAAACTTATCTCCAATGTTTTATTGGCTACTTCATCTCTCAAGAAATGATGACGAATTTCTATGTGTTTTGTCCTAGAATGTTGAATGGGTTTCTTTGATAGATTGATTGCACTAGTGTTGTCACATAGGATAGGTGTGCATCCAATGTCAATGTTGTAGTCACACAACTGACTTTTTATCCACAACACTTGTGCCGCACAACTCCTTACAGCAACATATTCTGCCTCTGCAGTGGAGAGTGCAACTGAGTGTTGCTTCTTGGATGCCCACGAAACCATGCAACCACCAAGAATTTGGCAATAGCCACTAGTGCTTTTCCTGTCAATTTTAGATCCAGCATAGTCAGCATCAGAATATGAAACCAAGTTAAAGCTACTACTTGCTGGATACCAAAGACCCAAGTCATGCGTACCTGAGAGATATCTGAATATTCTCTTAACTGCAATTAGATGGCTTTCCTTTGGACTAGATTGGTATCTAGCACAAAGACAAACACGGAATTGTATGTCTGGTCTACTTGCAGTAAGATAAAGGAGTGAGCCAATCATACCTCAAAATTGTTTGGCATCTACCAATTTACCTTTCTCATCACTTTGTAGCTTAATGCATGTGCTCATGGGTGTTGAGGCATGCTTAGCTTGTTCAAACTGAAACTTCTTCAGTAGCTCTTTAACATATTTTTCTTGGTTAATGAAGAATCCGTCTTCTAATTGTTTGACCTGCAAACCAAGAAAAAATTGAAGCTCCCCCATAAGACTCATCTCAAATTCACTGTGCATATGATTAGAGAATTCTTCACACAGTGAAGGGTTAGTAGAACCAAAGATAATGTCGTCCACATAGACTTGAACAACAATTATGTGATTGCAAACTTTCTTTGTAAAGAGAGTTTGGTCTACCTTACCTCTTGAGTAGTTTTTGCTTACCAGATAGGTGCTCAGCCTGTTGTACCAAGCTCGGGGTGCCTATTTCAAACCATAAAGAGCTTTGTGCAATTTAAACACATGGTTTGGTTTATCATGATCCTCAAAGCCAGGTGGTTGAGAAACATAGACTTCCTCTTTTATGTAGTCATTCAAGAAAGCAGTTTTAACATCCATTTGAAATAGTTTGAACTTGTTTGAACATGCATATGCTAACAAGATCCTAACTGCTTCTAGTCTAGCTACAGGTGCAAAGGATTCTTCAAAGTCCACACCAAATTCCTGATTACATCCTTTTGCAACCAGTCTAGCCTTGTTTCTCACCACTTTACCCTCTTCATTTAGTTTATTCCTAAAGACCCATCTTGTCCCAATGACAGATATTTCAGGGGTTCTAGGAACTAAACTCCAGACATTATTTCTTTGAAATTGCCCAAGCTCCTCATGCATAGCATCAATCCACGAGTTTTCCTTTAATGCTTCTTCAACGTTTTTAGGTTCCACTTGAGATACAAAAGCTAAATGATCTTGTTCAACTATTTGATTAACCTGAGACCTAGTTTGAACTGAGTCATTTAAGTCACCTATGATATTTTCAAGTGGATGAGCTTTAGAATACCTCACATTAGTAACAGTTGAAGGTTCGGGTTGATCTTGCATTTTGAAACCCAATCCCATGTCTTGCAACAAAAACCTTTGAGCCTAAAATTGCATCCAGATTCTGTTTACTTTTGACAAAATTAGATAAATCCTTAGACTTACCTTTTATGTCTTTTTCAGCTTTTTCCAGTTTCTCCTTTAGCTTTTCATGCTCACTTTGAAGATTTTCAAGAGAGTTCATTAGATCATCTCTTTCCTTTTGAACTTCTTGAAGTTTAAGTTTCATGTTGTCCATTTCTTCACTATGTGTTTGTTCATCAAGCTTCATCATTTCAATCACCTTATTCAAGGATTCAATTTCTTCATTATTGTTTGATTTATGAACAAGAGAATTGACTTTCTTCTTGAGTGCTTTATTTTCAGACTTGAATTCACAGAATTTTTCAAATAGAACAGTATAAGCTTCTTCCCATTCAATAATAGAATATGTTTCAAAGGAAGAATTTACCTCGTTGGAGTCATCACTCCTTGCCATGAGACACTGAATCTCGTCATCTTCTGAGGTAGCTTGACTGTTCTCGTCTTCATCTTCATCACTCCAAGTGGCCACCATTGCCTTGGCCTTCTTGAAAGTGAATTTGTCCTTCTTCAGCTTCTTTTTGAGCTCAGGGCACTCTCCTCTCATGTGCCCTTGCTTCTTGCACTCATAAAAGACAACTTCAGATCTTTTGTTAGAAGAATCAAGTCTATTGGTACTCTTTTGGAAAGGTTTCGAGTTACCTGAACCTCTTCTTTTGAATTTCAGAAACTTCTTAAACTGTCTAGTGAGCATGGCCATCTCGTCATTCTCACTATCGCTAGAGGTTTCAGACTCAATACCTTCCTGTTGGGCATTCCTTTTAGAATCTGAAGAGATTTTCTTGGAAGCTTTCAAGGCAATTGACTTCCTTGGATTCTCTTCAGTTTCTTTTTTTTTGACATTCAGTTCATAGGTCATCAGAGAACCAATCAATTCATATACTTTCATTTTTGAGAGGTCTTTGGAATCCTCCATGATAGTGGCTTTGGTGTTCCATGAGGATGGAAGAGACCGAAGTATCTTCCTCACCAAGTCACTCTCTGAGTACTCCTTTTTAAGACCTTTCAATCCATTTATAATTATCATGAATCTAGCAAACATGTCAGAGATGGTTTCATCATTATTCATTTTGAACATTTCATATTCTGAAACCAACATGCTTACCTTGATTCTCTTACATCAGACGTACCTTCATAGATCAGCTCAAACTTGTCCCACATCTTCTTTGCTGAGGTGCATGTGGAGACTCTTGAGTACTCCTTTGGGTGGACTGCGCACTGCATCATGTTGAGGGCGCTCCAGTTGAGTGTCCCCTTGGCGATCTGGTCCTTAGACTAGGTATCCTCGTCCTGAGGCAATTCGTATGCTCCTTTTCTGACTATTTTCCATAGTTCGAAATTTTGCGCACGAAGAAACACCTGCATCCGATTTTTCCAATACGGATAGTCAGTGCCATCAAAGAAGGGTGGCCTGGTCACTGAGTGTCCCTCAGCCATATACCCCTTGTTAGATTCCATTAGACCGTGAATCTCCTGATCGTAAGATCAAACAGATAAAGCAGTAAATCGTAGAAACTCAGCTCTGATACCAATTGAAGGGTTGCAGAATTCCCTATATGGTAATCTAGAAGGGGGGTTGAATAGATTACTGCCGATTTAAAAACGTTTATCACCTTCTTTTCTTTAAAACACAGATTATAACGATAAGAACAGAGTTTCACTATGTGTGGATGTGTGTGACTTGATGACAATTGGATTGATGAACTATCAAGTGTGCGCAAATACAGCGTGCCTATCAAACATCTAACGTGAAAGCATTCAAACCACGAGACACACAGATTTACGTGGTTCGGAGTACACAACTCATGTATCCTACATCCACGGGCCACACACACACGCAGAACAATCTGCTTATGAGGTAGTTCACAAACTACAACTCATACACACCTGTTATCTGATGTGCAACCACGATCAGATCAACACCCACACACGTGTATCAAGCACAAGGACTGCTTGAAACACCACACACACACACGGATATGAAAATAGAAACAGAGAAGAGTTTGAGAGTTGAAGAACAAATCCAAATTTGTAAACTCTTCTGGTGAATGTCTATCTGGACTTCAAGCTTCGTCTTGATGATCACAAGTTGATGGAGATGCTTGAATCCACGACGTTCAGGCTTCACCTTCCGCTGGAGAGACTTCTCTTCTTGGTTCTGGGCGGTAGGTTGAAACAGAGCATCAGAGCAAGACTTCTCTTAAGTGCTTATTAGGGTTCTTGCTTGGAGGCTGCTTGTGTACGTGATTTGCTTCAAAAGGATGTTTATATAGTGGTGTTTACACATGGAGAGTCGTGGTAGAAAGAAACACCAACTTGGGCAATGTTAGATCTTTCCGTATCTGAAGATTATGTTCGTCTGTCGACAGGTCTGGCTGCATCTGTCGACAGATTGCAACAGGTTTGCAACATACAGAGATCTGGGATTTCAGGTCTGTGAGATCTGTCGACAGTCAACTTGCATCTGTCGACAGATATATACAGTCTAGATATCTAGAACTTCTGTCAGTGACATCTGTCGACAGCCGATGGGCATCTGTCGACAGATGGTTGTAACCTGAGCTTTGAGCTTTTCTGGCTGACCATATCTGTGAGATCTGTCGACAGGAGCATTGTGGTCTGTCAACAGGTGACATGAATTACAGCTTTTTGTGATCTTTTTTTCTTTTATTTTGTGATAGCTTGGCTTTAAGCATTTGTACCTACATGATAGAACATGTAAAGTTAGATATTATGAGTACATAGATAACCAAGTAGTATCAAGTTCTTTGTCATGTATCAAACCTCAATTAAACTTATCTATCATCAAAAACATGTTGTTAAAAATATTAGAATGAAAACCCAACAACGTGTGCAGCGCTAGTGTGGGTAGTGCAGAAATTGAAGCACTACTTCCTAGCCCATCAGGTGAGCTTGATTTCTAGTATGGATCTTATTAGGTATCTCTTGGAGAAGCCAGTCCTCGCCGACAGATTGGCACGTTGGTAGAGCTTCTTGTCTCAATTCGATATCACATTTGTAGTCCAGAAGGCTATAAAAGGGTATGCCATTGCTGAGCACCTTGCTCACCTTCCTCTTCCTCATAGTGACACGGTCCAGGAAGAATTTTTCTGATGAAAACCTATCGCTAACCTCTCGTGACCCCTTCTGATCACTCCATTTCGATGGAGCTCTCAATTCTAGGGGACGGGGCATAGGTGTTGTCTTGCTCACCCCAGAAGGGATCACCATTCCACTGGCCTATCAACTCCAATTCTCTGCCACTAACAATGTCTCCGAGTATGAGGTCTCCTAGCCGGTCTGAAACTCACCTACCTCTTAGGCGCGCGTCATCTCAAGATCATAAGAGACTCTCAACTCATCCTTCGGCAGGTCCTTTCTACCTACCGCACTCGTGACCCCAAGCTCAAGCCTTATCAAGATCTGGTCACTCTCCTAGCCAAGCAATTCTGCAAGCTCATCTACATTCACACTCCTCGCTCTCAAAACATTCTGGCCTATGCCCTAGCATCTTTGGCCTCTTCCCTCTCCTTCCCTCTCAGTCGTAGTGCTGAGACTATTGTTGACCACTCAAGATCCTTGGTTCAATAACCTTAGGACCTCCTTAGTCTTGAAAGAAGAGAGAAGAGAATCGAAGGAAGTAATGCTTGTAGAGTTAGGAGAAATGATGGAAAAAGGAAGACCATGGTACCATGAGATCGAGCAATATTGCAAGGACGGTACCTTCCCAGAAGAAGCTGAAGCTGAGGATAGAAGAGCCCTCCGTAGAGCTGCGCTAAGATATACTATTGTTGGACAAGTGTTGTATAAGCGCGCTCTAAATGGAATGCTCCTCAGATGCTTGTCTGACGAAGAAGCCTGGAGGGTAGTGGAAGGAGCCCACTCCAGCGAGTGTGGAGGGCATGTGAATAGCCAAATGCTAGCTAAGAAAATTTTTAGGCAGGGCTATTACTGGCCAACCCTAGAAGAAGATTGTGTCATCTACGTTCGTAGGTGTGTAAAGTGCCAGCTCCATGCCGATAAAATCCATGCTCCATCTTCCTCCTTTCATCCACTATCCTCCCCTTGGCCATTTTCCATGTAGGCCTTTGATATCATTGGACCTCTCGGTGATCCTAATGCTCAAGTTAAACAAAAATCTTTCATTCTCACTGCAACTGAGTATTTCACTAAGTGGGCCGAAGCTGAAGCATTTTCGAAGATCAAAGGTTCAACCATGTGCCGGTTCATCATGAAGAACATCATCTTACGGTTTGGAGTGCCAAGCGGCATCGTCACCGACAACGGACCCCAGTTCATATCCCAAGAGCTTCAAGACCTATGTAAGAAATTCAACATTTCCTTGCATCATTCATCTCCTTATTATCCACAGGGCAACGGTCAAGCCAAAGCCACAAACAAAACACTTTGAAAATTTTAAAGAAAACTTCTGAGTCTCATAAATTTGTTGATTGGCCTGAGAAATTGATTGAGGCTCTATGGGCCTACCGTACCTCCGTCTGCACGCCCACTGGGCAAACTTCGTTTTTGCTTACTTATGGGATAGAGGCGGTATGTCCACATGAGATCCTCATTCCTTCGCTAAGGGTACAACTGGACAAGGAACTTAACCTCGATGAACATCGAGAGGCGTTACTTACTTAGTTGGAACTCTTAGACGAACGACGTCTAACCACGGCCGATCATGTGCTTTCATATCAAAATAGACTCTCAAGATCTTTTCAAAAGAAAGTGGTTGAACATAAATTCCAAGGATACATGGTCTTGAAATGAATTCTCATAAAACCTGGACGTCCTAGGTCGAAATTGCAAGCAAATTGGGAAGGGTCGTACGTCGTCAAGGAAGTGTACCTTGGGAACGCGTGTAGGCTAGTCAATGCCGAAGGTGAGGAGCTCTCTCTCCCGTGGAATGGGTTATATCTTAAAAGCTTCTACCCTTAATAAAAGATTTTTAATAGCGGCACTATTTTGCAAAGGAATGCTAGCAGCCGTGGATCTCACGTCCGTCTCCTTGCTATCAACTAACCCCTGGGGCCAGTCACACACACAACACAGCAACCTGTGGTCAATTCCTTTTAGTCAAGTGTGTTCTTGCTTATGTAACGATCCCGAGAACCCGACCCTCGGCCCACACCGAGGACTCGATTTTCACGATCGCCGCCCACAGATTCGGAGACCCGAAAGAGCCATAATATAAATCTAACAGGATATGTAACAGAAGTAAACGTCAACTGCTAAACTAGAAGCGCAAGTGCGGAAACAGAAAAGAGAGTGAGACCGCCGCGTACCACTCTAAGTATAGTCCCAACACACGCATGCTAGTACAAATAAAGGAAGGGGATAACAAATCCCTTAGGGGCATACCCCAAGGGTAACGTACACTGAGAAGGGGAAGACCACTGCTAGCTACGGGGACGACGACTACCTCCCCGTCTCCTCCGCCCGGCGCGCGCCCTGTCGTTGCTGAGAACTCTCACCCGGGAAGAAGAGGGATGAGCTTCACAACATAAGCTCAGTAGGGACTACCAATCTCCTACTGGCTCTAACAGGCAGAAGAATATATATCAATTTAAATAACAGCAGTTTATTTAAATTGAGGAAGCGAAGCTACAACTAGCTCGGTACGGAAGTACAACACGGTCGGGAACTCCGTACGACTACTCGTCATGACCACCACACGGCTAGTAAACACAGATAGAGGAAACTCCGCCTGGACAAGGAACACTAGCTATGGAAAACACTACCACTAGTCAACCGGTCAGATGCGTCGACCGACGTCTTATCCTCGACCCAGGTCCTAACCCCCACGTCTCGTCAGAGCGAGGTAGGAACCAAAGAACACAACAGTAACCACCGTACTCTGGCCGAACTATGGTCCCATGCCTGGCCTCTCTAAGTGGTTCTAGGGCCTCAAGAGCGAGGCAGTGAAAAAAGGACTGGCTAGCCTGCACCGGGTAGAACTCCGGTCGTCCTCGGTGTCCCAGGCCTAACCAAGAGAGCTCTGCAAACGACTCGACACTGCCATCCAAACCACCATTTTTGTAACATCCCTGTCCCCTTTGAGGGTCAGCTCTCTCGGTTGTGGTCGCAACATGTCGACCCATCGCCTTCTGAAGGCGACGAAGGTGACCGACGCGTTCTGAATGAGAACGTGCCGGCCGCCCTTATTGCGACAGGGCTCTGACACCAGACTGTTGTTTTGACTTTTAGCTATCTGGATGGTGGAGACACGTGTCGTCATGCATGCATGAACGTGACATACTGGTCCGTCGCGATCAGATGTCAGCGTTGCATGCATGCCACATGGTGGCTTTGACCGTCAGGGTCGCAGGCGTTTTACAAATCGCGACATAGGTGGGTGTCGTGTTAGCTTTGCTAACGCGACGACCAGGTCCGTCGCTGTAACGTCGCGTGTTTTCCGGATCCCCGTGGATCCAGGTTTAGGGGTTTGGTGGCCAATGTGAGGCCCATTAGTGTTGTGTGTTCCTTATTAGATCCTTACCGGGTTTGGTTATGGGTCTGTGTTGGTGTTCAGTACGCTGGACATCAACAGTGTGTTGGCGTCCAAGTGGGTGACGTCGACTGTGTGTTGGCGGCAATGGTGTGCCGTTAACATGGTTTTAGCGTCCATCGATGTGGACGTCGAGTTTGTTGAACTTGGCGTCAAGCTTTGTGGACGTCTAGTTGTGGCGGTCTGGTTAAACGGCCCAAGTGTTGACGTTAACCTGATAGGCCTGTGTTTTTATAGCAGACCCGAGCTCTGTTCTTTCTCCTCCTTCTCCCTTCTTCTTCCCCCACCTTTGCCCTTGAGCTTCTTCGCGAGTTCTGACGGTCGGCGGGAGCTCGTGGGAAGGCCGTGGTGCGCGTGGTAGCGGCAGATCGGGCGGGGAATGGCGGATTGGAGCGCGGTGTTCGTGGGACGTTTCTCGGATTTCGTCGTGATTCGAGGTTCTTTGGGAGTTTAATTGCGTTTCTGAGGTAGGGGTCGAGCCCTGTTAGTTTGTTAGAAACATTAAAACACGACTTAATCACTTGAACCAGCATTTTTATTGTATTTTCGGATTAAATTGCACCATGTGGGGTTAATGGGTGGTTTGAGTAATTTAGCGAATGAAGCATGTGGTAATGGGTTGTTTTGGGTTCTGGTATGTTAAAGGAACTGCTTTTATATGTTTTCCTGTAGTTAAAATAGTTGGGAAACCTGTAGATTCGGATTAGGGTTTCTGCAGGGTCTGGGGTTGAAGATCTTGGCGTCAACATCGATTGACGCCAGGTTCATCAGCCAAGATATAAACGACTAGATCGCTTGCCGTCAAGTTCCTTCAAGCGGCAGTCGATGTTGCCGCCAACCTGTGCATGTATCCATGCAATGTCGTTTACGTAGCTTTTCTGGTTATGAATATTGTGTGATTGTGTGTGCATGGCGATGACCAGTGTGAGCCAGTGCACTTGTTATGCTCTTGGAGCATATTGCTCATGTAATGGGCATGTTTTATGTGAATAAGATTTGATGTACGTAGTGGTTTAATTATGTGTGTTTGTTGTCCATGTGTTGGACATGTGGTTTACGTGGAAGACGTGTGGTACACCATCCAGGGTGTAATATACACGTGTTGTTTATGTGGTTTGAGTGTGTGTATATTATACACTTTGTCGTAATGTAGTACTTATGATTTGTCGTAGTAACTGGGCAGTGAGGTTCCTGTGTGAGCCTAGCCATGACTTTGTGGTGTTTGGGCAGTGAAGGTCCACATTGACCTAGCCCTAGTTTGTTGTTGTCTTTCGAATAATATTATATTGATTTATGTATTAAGTGGTGTTTATTGCCACGGAGGTCATGAGATGACCAATGATAGGCAAGTTTGTGGTTCAGGTATGTGTTGGTGTGGGATAGCTTTGGGGTCACATGGTGACCAATGTTAAGCTAATCCTAACACTTGTATATCGTAAATTATAAGTAAAGGCTATATGTGTAAGTATCGTGGTTTGTGCTAGCCGAGTGTGGTGGTCCGACGCCTATTCCGGAATGCCTCTCTAGTCGGGTACCCCAGGTTCTTTGTGAGCCAGGCACGTGTGTTTGCTGTGCTCGGGGTTTTGTCCCGGTACTTGTGTTGTACTGTTGAGGTCTGTGTCGTCTTCCTGGACACCCTCACTCCTGTGCTTGAGTTGTACGTCCGGCTGAGGGAAAGACGGCAGTAGGGCAGCGGCTTGTGTGTGGGTGTGTAGTCGCTTGTAGCGCGCTCGTAGTTGGGGGTACGGACACCAGTAGTCGACACTGGTCCCCAGCTAGTCCTGTTTTCCAGTGCCTCACTTTAGAGTGCTCCGGCCAGAGACTCTAGAGGTGCCAGGCATGGGCCTGTAGCTGTGTGTCTGCAAGTGTGGTGTTGGTTGGTCTCCACAGTTGTTTGACTTCTTTCTTGTGGAGCGGCAGTTGGACCTTTCGTCCGTGACTGCGAGGCTGAGAGGTTGTTCTTGTGTTGTGTTGTCCGGGTTGGATATTGGCCTGATCAGCCAGTAGTCCGTTCCCGTGTGGTGGCATCATTCTTCGTGACTCGTGCTTTGCCTGCACTAGTTGTAGCTTGACTCGTGCTTTGCTACTTGTCGTGGTTCGTGAGTTTGTGACTCGTGGTCGAGGTTTGACCAGTTCGAGGTGTGCCCTGGTGTTGGCACAGTTGTGGCTGAGTTGTGGTTTGCGTAACTTATCGATTAAGGTTTAACCTGTAATGTTGTGCCTAAGTAAAGGTATAATATAATTGTGGTTTAGTGTGGTGTTTACCACCTTCTTGTACCCTAGTTCGGGTGTTTGTGTTGTGGTACCTCAGAGCAGCAGGTACATGTTCCCTTTGTGGGTTACTTTGTAGTTTTATGGTGGTACATTGTGTACTAACCTTTCCGGATACTTGTGTATTATGGAGGTCTTGTGGTTGACCTGCCACTTGTTATATTCTAATTGCTTTAAGTAGATCTTTGTTTATAAGGTTATTGTGAATTAGTTTGTGATTATTATTTATGTTACCTTTGTGGGTAATTTGCCGATGAGGCTTGTGGCCTAGGCATATTGTGGTTTAGTAGAGCTGTGCTCTGTGGAGGCCGTATGAGACCTTCCACTTGTTGAGTTTTACTCTTCTTGGGTATGATTCCAATTATAGTTTTATGTGTTATGGATTGGCTTCGTGGTAGCCAGTTCTGTTACCTTGTGTGTAGTTTTTCGACGTAGTGTGATTTGGAGTATAAAGGACCAGCTCTTTGTTAGCAGTCCTGTTACTTAAGTGTTTTGAGGTTTGCCTGTGAAGCTTGCAGCTTAGGCAGTGACTTGCCTGTGTAGCTTATAGCTTAGGCAACCAGTTGTTGTAGCAGTGTGCCAGTGAGACTGGTTTAGGCACTTTAGTAGTTGGGTTGACTAATGTTATTATATTAGTTCTGTAGTCCTACTTTTCTTCTGAGGACTTTATGTTTATTATCATGAGCATGTTTAATTGTTATTTATTATAATGATGTGAGCATGAAATGGTTTGGCTATTGTTGTTGCCAGTGAGACCCATTGGGGTTGAGGTGTCTGTGGTTACAATGTTGTTTTGGGTAGCCCCTACTGAGCCAGTGACTTGTTGAGGCTCACTCCCCTACAGTTCTTTTCAGGGCTTGCCGTGTGTTTGGCTTGCAGCAGTGTTGTGTCAGACTTGTACCACCAGCAGTTGTTTAGTAGTTAGTGTTGTGTGAGCTTGTGCTCCCTCGGGGTATGCCCCAGGTAGTTGTACTCTTTTTAATTGGACATGTATTAATGTGATGGGACAGTTGTACAAAATTGTGAACAGATATGAGCACATGTACTTTCTTGTGTCTTATATTCTTGTGGTTTGTCTTTTATACTCTTACTGGACACGTGTGTGAGATATCCCTTGCGACACTTCGGTGCGTTCGCGGGAGGCGGATCTGGATATGGAGCCTTAATGGGCATAAATACCCCGGTCCGTTACAGTTGGTATCAGAGCAATGTCCAGTTAGAATATGAAAAGACATTGAAAGTACAATGTCCCAATACATGGATTAATGTCCACTGCTGGTAGTAAGTCTGAGGTTTTGTGTGATATAAAGTAGTTTTTACATGAGCTTTTGGCACGTAAACCGTGTGTTTTTGTTTGTTAAATTGGTAGTTGTGAGCAGTTGTTGTGCCACATCGTGGATAGTGGCATAAGTTGTGTGGTAGTATCATGGCACTAGTGCAGTTAAAGCAGTTAAATATAGTATTTAAAAGTTTTCAGTTGCAGAGATTAGAGGAGAAGGGGCACTACTGAGAAAGATATACCTGTTATATGTTAATAAAGTGTAGAGTTAGTAGAAATAAGTATAGAGTATTTCTGTGATAGATCAGTTTGGTTATTAAAAATTTGCAGTTAAAGGAATTGAGGAGATTAGCAAGTTTGGATATGGAATTCAGTAAGTAAGTTATGATGAGATAGAAAGTTGGCAGAGACAGGGTATGGTAACAAGATGATAAGGAGCAGGTCAGTGTGTGTGTGATAAGTTGCAGTTGAGAACCTCAGCAAATGTATTGTGGCATTAGAGATCTGAGTCAGATGATATTAAGAAACAGTGTGGAATAGAATGTGATTAGTGTTATGAAGAGTTTGATATGATTAAGTAAAGCATATCAGCTTTAAAAGAGGTACTGGTACATAAAAGAATAGTGATGATTAAGTGTACCTGAGGTGGGGAATTTGAGAAAAGTGTTATGAATAATGATGGTAATAGAAAGTGTGATATGAGGATTTGTATAAATATGTATAAAAATGATCAGCTGAGTAAAGAAAGAGAGAAAAGAAGGATTAGTGTGCAATAAGAATTTGTAAAAAATTGCACAAGAGGAATATTTAGTTGATGAATGGCAGATTATGAAAAGTTTTTCAGAAAGAATATTTAATGAAATAAGAAAGGTATTTTGCAGAAAGGATATGGATTAAAGAAAGGAAGAATTTAGCAAATGGTGAAATTAATAAAGCCAGATAAGTCAGGAAATGTCAGTTAAAGTTTGCATATTGGTGCAAAGAAATGACAAGAAATGATTCAATTGAGCAGAAAGGAATTGTTATTAAGAAATTTCAGGGTTTAATGCTGGAGCAGATTGATTAAGAATATTTGGAAAATTTATGCAACAGAATTATGAGAATTAGCCAGAGAATGTCAGTAAAGCAGGAATGATTTATGAAGAGCACAATATGTCAATAGCGGTTTGGCAGATCAGAAATTGCATAATTTCTTCAGCATGAATTAATTGAATGAAATGATTTGAAAAGCAGTTGAAGCCAAAAGAAAGTAATTGAAAGTAATAATATGAGCAGAAATTGTGGTATATTTTGCAAAAGTGTTCAATGTGATCAGAGTAGCGCAGCGGAAGTGGAAGCAAAGAAAGATTTAATATTCAGAGATTGTTCAAGTTTACTGGGATAAAGAGAAAGTGTAAAGTTTTGCGTAGTGGAATAAAGGAACAGAGTTTATTATGGTTTTTAATCAGAGATTGACTTTAAGCAGTGTAAGCAGAATAATATGAAAGAGCAGGAAATTCAAAGATGGTGATTGGTTTTCTTTGAAGAAGTGTCAGTTGTAAATGTGAATGCAAATGAGGCAGGATAACAGCAAGCAGTGATAAATGGAAAAAGAAAATGGTGGTATGAAAGAATATTACAGTGTAAGATAATTGAGAAAGGTAAAGTGGTTTCGAAAGAAATGTTGCAAACACAGCCCAGAAATTGTGGAAGCAGGTTCAGTCCAAGGAGATAAAGCACCATTGGCAAGGTAGGATCGCCTACGGTTGAAAGATAAAGAAAAGCAATGGAATCGACAGAACAGAGTAATTGTGAAATGAATTGAAAGGCTGAAGCAGAGAAAGAGTATCCTACTTGTTCTGTGTTCGGCTTTAATTGTTTTTAGGTGATAATTTGGTTTATTGTGATTTGTTTTATATGTCGAGGACGACATTTGTTTTTAGGTGATAATAATGTAACGTCGCGTGTTTTCCGGATCCCCGTGGATCCAGGTTTAGTGGGTTTGGTGGCCAATGTGAGGCCCATTAGTGTTGTGTGTTCCTTATTAGATCCTTACCGGGTTTGGTTATGGGTCTGTATTGGTGTTCAGTACGCTGGACATCAACAGTGTGTTGGCGTCGAGATGGGTGACGTCGACTGTGTGTTGGCGGCAATGGTGTGCCGTTAACATGGTTTTAGCGTCCATCGATGTGGACGTCGAGTTTGTTGAACTTGGCGTCAAGTTTTTGGACGTCTAGTTGTGGCGGTCTGGTTAAACGGCCCAAGTGTTGACGTTAACCTGACAGGCCTGTGTTTTTATAGCAGACCCGAGCTCTGTTCTTTCTCCTCCTTCTCCCTTCCTCTTCCCCCACCTTTGCCCTTGAGCTTCTTCGTGAGTTCTGACGGTCGGCGGGAGCTCGTGGGAAGGCCGTGGTGCGCGTGGTAGCGGCAGATCGGGCGGGGAATGGCGGATTGGAGCGCGGTGTTCGTGGGACGTTTCTCGGATTTCGGCGTGATTCGAGGTTCTTCGGGAGTTTAATTGCGTTTCTGAGGTAGGGGTCGAGCCCTGTTAGTTTGTTAGAAACATTAAAACACGACTTAATCACTTGAACCAGCATTTTTATTGTATTTTCGGATTAAATTGCACCATGTGGGGTTAATGGGTGGTTTGAGTAATTTAGCGAATGAAGCATGTGGTAATGGGTTGTTTTGGGTTCTGGTATGTTAAAGGAACTGCTTTTATATGTTTTCCTGTAGTTAAAATAGTTGGGAAACCTGTAGATTCGGATTAGGGTTTCTGCAGGGTCTGGGGTTGAAGATCTTGGCGTCAACATCGATTGACGCCAGGTTCATCAGCCAAGATATAAACGGCTAGATCGCTTGCCGTTTACTTCCTTCAAGCGGCAGTCGATGTTGCCGCCAACTTGTGCATGTATCCATGCAGTGTCGTTTACGTAGCTTTTCTGGTTATGAATATTGTGTGATTGTGTGTGCATGGCGATGACCAGTGTGAGCCAGTGCACTTGTTATGCTCTTGGAGCATATTGCTCATGTAATGGGCATGTTTTATGTGAATAAGATTGATGTACGTAGTGGTTTAATTATGTGTGTTTGTTGTCCATGTGTTGGACATGTGGTTTACGTGGAAGACGTGTGGTACACCATCCAGGGTGTAATATACACGTGTTGTTTATGTGGTTTGAGTGTGTGTATATTATACACTTTGTCGTAATGTAGTACTTATGATTTGTCGTAGTAACTGGGCAGTGAGGTTCCTGTGTGAGCCAAGCCATGACTTTGTGGTGTTTGGGCAGTGAAGGTCCACATTGACCTAGCCCTAGTTTGTTGTTGTCTTTCGAATAATATTATATTGATTTATGTATTAAGTGGTGTTTATTGCCACGGAGGTCATGAGATGACCAATGATAGGCAAGTTTGTGGTTCAGGTATGTGTTGGTGTGGGATAGCTTTGGGGTCACATGGTGACCAATGTTAAGCTAATCCTAACACTTGTATATCGTAAATTATAAGTAAAGGCTATATGTGTAAGTATCGTGGTTTGTGCTAGCCGAGTGTGGTGGTCCGGCGCCTATTCCGGAATGCCTCTCTAGTCGGGTACCCCAGGTTCTTTGTGAGCCAGGCACGTGTGTTTGCTGTGCTCGGGGTTTTGTCCCGGTACTTGTGTTGTACTGTTGAGGTCTGTGTCGTCTTCCTGGACACCCTCACTCCTGTGCTTGAGTTGTACGTCCGGCTGAGGGAAAGACGACAGTAGGGCAGCGGCTTGTGTGTGGGTGTGTAGTCGCTTGTAGCGCGCTCGTAGTTGGGGGTACGGACACCAGTAGTCGACACTGGTCCCCAGCTAGTCCTGTTTTCCAGTGCCTCACTTTAGAGTGCTCCGGCCAGAGACTCTAGAGGTGCCAGGCATGGGCCTGTAGCTGTGTGTCTGCAGGTGTGGTGTTGGTTGGTCTCCACAGTTGTTTGACTTCTTTCTTGTGGAGCGGCAGTTGGACCTTTCGTCCGTGACTGCGAGGCTGAGAGGTTGTTCTTGTGTTGTGTTGTCCGGGTTGGATATTGGCCTGATCAGCCAATAGTCCGTTCCCGTGTGGTGGCGTCGTTCTTCGTGACTCGTTCTTTGCCTGCACTAGTTGTAGCTTGACTCGTGCTTTGCTACTTGTCGTGGTTCGTGAGTTTGTGACTCGTGGTCGAGGTTTGACCAGTTCGAGGTGTGCCCTGGTGTTGGCACAGTTGTGGCTGAGTTGTTGCGTAACTTATCGATTAAGGTTTAACCTGTAATGTTGTGCCTAAGTAAAGGTATAATATAATTGTGGTTTAGTGTGGTGTTTACCACCTTCTTGTACCCTAGTTCGGGTGTTTGTGTTGTGGTACCTCAGAGCAGCAGGTACATGTTCCCTTGTGGGTTACTTTGTAGTTTTATGGTGGTACATTGTGTACTAACCTTTCCGGATACTTGTGTATTATGGAGGTCTTGTGGTTGACCTGCTACTTGTTGTATTCTAATTGCTTTAAGTAGATCTTTGTTTATAAGGTTATTGTGAATTAGTTTGTGATTATTATTTATGTTACCTTTGTGGGTAATTTGCCGATGAGGCTTGTGGCCTAGGCATATTGTGGTTTAGTAGAGCTGTGCTCTGTGGAGGCCGTATGAGACCTTCCACTTGTTGAGTTTTACTCTTCTTGGGTATGATTCCAATTATAGTTTTAATGTGTTATGGATTGGCTTCGTGGTAGCCAGTTCTGTTACCTTGTGTGTAGTTTTTCGACGTAGTGTGATTTGGAGTATAAAGGACCAGCTCTTTGTTAGCAGTCCTGTTACTTAAGTGTTTTGAGGTTTGCCTGTGAAGCTTGCAGCTTAGGCAGTGACTTGCCTGTGTAGCTTATAGCTTAGGCAACCAGTTGTTGTAGCAGTGTGCCAGTGAGACTATGGTTTAGGCACTTTAGTAGTTGGGTTGACTAATGTTATTATATTAGTTCTGTAGTCCTACTTTTCTTCTGAGGACTTTATGTTTATTATCATGAGCATGTTTAATTGTTATTTATTATAATGATGTGAGCATGAAATGGTTTGGCTATTGTTGTTGCCAGTGAGACCCATTGGGGTTGAGGTGTCTGTGGTTACAATGTTGTTTTGGGTAGCCCCTACTGAGCCAGTGACTTGTTGAGGCTCACTCCCCTACAGTTCTTTTCAGGGCTTGCCGTGTGTTTGGCTTGCAGCAGTGTTGTGTCAGACTTGTACCACCAGCAGTTGTTTAGTAGTTAGTGTTGTGTGAGCTTGTGCTCCCTCGGGGTATGCCCCAGGTAGTTGTACTCTTTTTAATTGGACATTTATTAATGTGATGGGACAGTTGTACAAAATTGTGAACAGATATGAGCACATGTACTTTCTTGTGTCTTATATTCTTGTGGTTTGTCTTTTATACTCTTACTGGACACGTGTGTGAGATATCCCTTGCGACACTTCGGTGCGTTCGCGGGAGGCGGATCTGGATATGGAGCCTTAATGGGCATAAATACCCCGGTCCGTTACAGTCGCGTTCTCATCATCTGTGTTTAAGTGCCCAAGCCCGAGAGCAAAAGCCTCATTTCGCATGTTCTCTGTGTTTTCTCCTCTCTGGCGATCTCCCTTATGCTTGGTGCTCCGTAGGGAGCTTGGAGGGGAGTTGTGGTTGGCTTCGCTTGGTGAGTATGTGTGTGATTTGTTTGTGTGATTTGGGTGCTTAGTTATGCTTCCCTTTCTCACTTCTCCATCCCCTTCTCAGTGGCATGCACGGTGGATCCCCTTCGTCGGCTTGTGAAGATTGTGCTCGGCTCGTGGACGGCGACTCTTGGGGCATTAGAGCTCGGAGGAGGAGGGGTGCAAGCCTACGAGAAGGCCCCTCTGGGGTGGTTCTTCACCTTGAGGTAGGGAACCCAAACCCTCCCCCTAGTTCTACATGCTAGGTTTCCAAACCCCACTTCTAAGCCTACAAATCACGCTAGGCATTTTACATGCTTCAGGTGATTTTATCGTGGATTGTTGTTTTGTGTGTATGCATGCTTAGTTTGGGTGGTTTGTGTTGAGAGCTCCATGTTGTTGGTAAGGTTATTTGAGTGTAGGTTGCTCTTCTTGCCATGCATGGGGTTCATGAGGGTGGTTTGGTGTTCATTGAGATGTTTTCCAGCATTGCCATGATCCTTTCCCCCTTGTTGTATCATTTAGTGTGGTTTTGGGGTGATGGAGTTGCTCTGTTTGAGCACTCGGCTAAGGTCGCGACGGGCTTCCAAGTCACGACTTGGTCGCGACGTATCGTCACGCCGCGTTCTCTCTTAACGCGCCCCAGCACCCGTCACATTAGCAAACGCTACGAGGTGCGTGTGCGGCACTCAGGAGTTCGGGGTTTGTCAGAACACGACGTCCGCCTCCGTCGTGATAGGATCGCGACGGGGTACGTGTCGCGTTCAGAAGACCCGGGTTTGTTGCGGCGCCTTAAGCCGTAGATTTCTTATCACGATGGGTCGAAGGGTCGCCTTCTGGTTTCTTGTCACGACAGGCAGGATCGTCGCGTTATGATCGTGACGTAGCGCTGCGTTGCCTCTCTGACCGAGAGGGACTAGCGATAGGTTTTGACGTTCCGCTTCCGCTGCGACTTGGTTTTCTTGGCACCTGTGTTGTTCCTTGTGTAGTGCTACTCTAGTCTCTTTGCCCGATGCTAGGCACTTGAAAGCTTGTCCACGAGACAGGTTGTTACCGTTACCTGGGACCCCCATCCCCGAGCGCCTGTTAGAGGGAGTTCTCCGGGCGGCGGGCGTGCTCGAGTCACGGACATGGAGCGGAGGGGAAAACGGTAGGGACAGCGGCATAGAGTCGTTTGTAGAGCTCTTTTAGCTGGGTCTGGGTCGCCGAAGTAGTTGTGGCGCTCTTTCAGTGTGGACTAGCTAGTCCTTTCTCACTGCCTCACTCTACGTGGTTCCGGAACCATTTAGAGGGGCTAGGCGTGGGACCGTAGTCCGGAAAGACTACAGCAGTTATGGTTACTTTAGTTCCACGTCTCACTCCGATGGGAGGTGCTAGACATGGACCGTTGGTCTAGGGTAAGGTGCGTGGCGCACCTGACCAGCTGACTAGTGTAGCGTTCTGTAGCTACTGTGTTTGTCCAGGCAGTGTTTCGCTGTCTGTGTTACAGCCTTGGGTTTTCTTTTGGTGCCGTGTTTTACATGGGTTTACCGGTCCCGACGTGTAGCCTAGACCGACGACCGTGTAGTTTCTTTCACGCTTTCCCACTTGACTCTGTTTGTTATAATAGAATTTACTGCTTTATTTAATTACTGCACTTAGTTCTATTTCTGCTGTTATAACCAGTAGGAGATTGGTAGTCCCTACTGGGCTTCTTTGTGAAGCTCATGCCCTCTTTTGCAGGTGAGACTTCACAGCAGCTCCCTCCACGGCGGACTGGGGAGACGGGGCCGTAGTAGACGGCGTCCCCAGTGAGCAGTGTTCCCCAGCTTGTGTACTTCACCCTCGGAGTATGCCCCTAAGGGACGTGTTCTTCCTTTTATTTCATCACTTGTACTTTATCTACTTTGGGACTGTACTAGACTGTTACTCAGTGTTGGAATCTTTTCCCTCACCTGTCGTACATTTTAGTGTGTTGTTGTTATTTATCTATATTACATATCTTGTTAGACAGATCCGTTAGCCCTTCCGGGTCTCCGGACTCGTGGGCAGCGGTGCCGATGTTCGGATTCTTGGTGGGTGCCGAGGGTCCGAGCGTCGGGGCCATTACAGTTTTCACCTCAACTCTAGAGTCTGTTACTCGAGTACGCTCGTCGCCCCGATACCTCCCTCTAAGGCGCACGAGGATGGGGGTCCTAGGAAATGGTAACAACCTCTCGCACAGGACAAGCCCTCAAGTGCCAAGCACCGGCGAAGACTAGTGTAGGACCATACTAGGGAACTAGCACAGGTTCCACGGGTACAGTAAAAGCGGAAACGGTGAAGACTCCACAAGACACAGGATTTCGCAAGACCATAACCAGTCTCTCGGCTGTAGTCGTGACTCACAGGGCCACCGCGACCTTGTCACGACGCCCCGACTGTCACGACACTGTCACGGCGGCCCAAGCCGGCGCGACCAGATCGCGACACCCAAGAGTGTCACGATCATGTCACGACCGGCCTGGCCATCGCGACAGGATCGCGACCTCTATAGTGGTCGTGTCTTCAGCAGAGGGGGGTCCCGGAGCAAGCCCTCTGGAGGCCACCCCAAAAACGGGATACATACAAACCACAGGGGGAGGGGAGCATGCTTAACATGTATTGAATGCTGTAAATCATCCATACCACCCTTTAACCCCACAAAAGCATGGATTAACAAGGATCTACGCTCGAAGGGGAAACCTCACTCAACCACGAGCATGGATCCTCACACTCCCACAACCACAAACCACGAGGAAACACCGTCTCTAGAGGGAGGGGAGCATGCTTAGGGTGAGAGGATCAAGGGTCCCTACCTCCACATGTAGAGCTGACCCGTTGGGGCCTTCACATAGGAATGACCACCTCCTCCTCGCTCCACAGAACACGAACACGGCCCCTGCACGAACAGGGCGACACCACCTCAACACGAACAACTCGAGCACGAAGAACGAACGAGAAACCGCAAGAGAGCTCGGAGGGAAGGAGAGGGGAAGAAGAAGGAGAGAAAGGGGTGAGGGGGAGAATGGGGCGCGGCGCTTGGTTTTAAACCGACGGCTGCCAGAACGTGATAGGCTGACCTGGCGCGACAACCACCGTGTCGCGTCGCCCCTAGGCGTCGCGACCGTGTCACGACGGTCGCCCCCAAAAAGGCGGTCAAACCTCGAAGACCGAAAAAGCAAACGTGACGGCTGACCATGTCGAGTCAACGTTGTGCGTGCCTGTCACCCGACAAAGCCATTCTGACAGAAAGGACACCGGTCACGTCTGTTAGAAAAGCAGTCGAGACGCCTCCAGACACAACGATAAGGGCGTGACGGCCACCCCCATCGCGACAAGAACGCGATGGCCAGGTACAGTGCGACCCAAAGCCTATCGCGGCAAGCCGCTCTAGCGCAACCACATCGCGGTCAGGGCTGTCACGCCCCGATATTTAGCAGCGGAATAAATACCGGGGGACGTGAACGATACAAACAGGCGTATCACACTGGAATAGCGCAGAGTCATAATTGAATATAACAACACATTCGAGACTATACTATGGACACCAAAAGTATAATTTATTTCATTCCATTCAACTAGATACAACCTCACATAAGAAGAATCGACTGAAAAGGTTTATTAATCAAATAACAACGTTTCTCTAATACATCGACTACTCAAATTTCTATTCCTAATCTGACAACTATTCATGTGATAGGTGCTCGTCACTCTTGCCCGGTCCCATCTGACTCCACTGGTTCCTCATCACTACCTGAAAAGGGCAGGATGATAGGGGTGAGCGAACTAGCTCAGTAGGATTTACATCTCAATATGTGCGGCACTAATATACATGATTAACATTTTAATAGGCAGATATTCACATGAATATGATGACAATGCATGCTTTTCTAACAAGTTGAATAGAGTAGAATGGATATCAGATCAGATCAAATGTCGAGTTGCATATGTACAGTGAACAGATATTCCAAGAATAGAATAGTATCATAAGATTGGCCATAGTCGGACAGATATCATGCGTTCACATGATCAGACGTATCATATCAAATCATATCAGATCAGATCACATCAGACTTATCATATCAAACAAAGGCACATTCACACAAATCTTGCATATCGTGTCAGTGGCATGCCACGCACCACAAGTCCATACTCCCGCGGTTAAAAAGTACGTTGGGGTGCTCCTCCCCAGGACCAGACCGGGCCCTTATTGCATAGGCATTAGTCAAATTTGGACCGGAGTCCCACGTTGTGCCGAACAAGCATATTCATATTATGGCCACAGAGTTTCAAAGGCAAGATCATAGTAAAAAGAAACATGATCATTCATAGAGTCAAGGTGTGACAAACAGCTCAAGAGAATAAGGCAGGATAACGACGTATCTTATGTTTCATAATTCATTAATGTCTTGACAAGAGGGTGTTTCAAAAGACAAATCATATGCAGAACATGTGCTCTCAATTTCCCAAGAAGGGTGTGCCTATTCGTGCAAAAGTGTAAGTGACGAGTCACGGATCTTTCCTAGCATGTATGCATATGACAAATAATTAATTGAACACCGGAAAGCATGTAACTATTGGAACTCATATGCAAATCATGACCTTAACACCACTAACAAGTCCATACTAACATGTATTCATCCCCACATTCATATCATATTCTTATCTTATCAATTGACAATAAGCAAGATCACAAGATAATCCAATGAACATAAGGACAATCAAAATTACACATTAGAATCATATTCGTATCATTACCATTTTCTTCAATGGTTTGATTTATTTTAAGTCCATGCATACTATATAACATCATGCACATGCTTGTAGATATCATGAAATGATCAGACCCAAAAATATGCAAAATATTGTAAGGGTAGTGTCGACACACCCCTGATTGGTGTCGACACAATGCTTCAGACACATGGCAAAATAATGCAAAATTGGCCAAGTAGTGTCGACACTAGTCCAGGTAGTGTCGACACAATGCCTCAATTACAAGGCAAAAAGGTCAAGTAGTGTCGACACTAGTCCAGGTAGTGTCGACACAGTGCTTCAAATGCAAGGCAAAACAGTCAAGTAGTGTCGACACAGTCCAGGTAGTGTCGACACTAGAGACAGCTCCCAGAACACCTTCTGGCCAAGCTGGGACAGTGTGTCGACACTAGTTTAAGTAGTGTCGACACTAGAGGCCTTCCCAGAACACCTTCTGGGCTGTTTTGGGACAGTGTGTCGACACTAGTTCAAGTAGTGTCGACACTAGAGGCCTTCCCAGAACACCTTCTGGGCTGTTTTGGGACAGTGTGTTGACACTAGTTCAAGTAGTGTCGACACTAGAGCCCTTCCAGAACAAAACTTATAAGTCATGTGAAACCCGAAAGCACATCCCATGCAGTGATTCACTTCCAACTCTTATAACTCTCTAACGATTGTCATTTGGATAAAACGTTCAACATGAAAGATGAATAGGACAACTAGTGACAAAACTTTGATGTTGAGGGTTTGATCTAATTAGGTCTCTAATCCCGAGAAAACATATGAAGAACAAAAAGTCAAGTGTAGCCCGAAATCATAGTATCATGCAGTGACTTTTTTACGAAGCTTATAACTCTCTAACGAAAGACATTTGGACAAAATGTCCAACATAAACGATGATCGTGATTTCAAGTAGAAGAACTTTTGTGAAGGACATTTAGTCAAATCCGGTCTCGAATCTCATGCATAATAAGAAGAACGGGAATAAGCCCTAACTGGACACGACTTAGAGAAAACGACCAATACTCCATGCATACTCCATGAAAATTGGGCAAATCAAGTGCAAATGAACATAGACTCGATGCTCTACATGATGGTATAGGTTTTCTGTTAATCTTGGCCCGAGAACACCTACCTTTACGAAGATCTAAAACCGGTCGGTGTTCTAGATGCAGCAGAGGATGAAGGGGGATGAAGCTCCGGGTTCCCAGCCTTTCTCCTTCTCCTCTGAAGCCCTAGTCTGCCTCCAAACGACTCCAACTCGTTGTTAAACCTTCCTCAAGAGTTTAGGGATGAGTTCTTATAGTTTTAGGATGTTGTTAAGAGTCCTAACGATACTAGGAAAGGGGCTACGAGCTCTGTTCCTAGTTTCCAGGAAATCTGGGATTCCCTTACCCAAAAGAGGTAGCAAAGGTTTAGGAAACCACCAATTGGGATTGAGTTCGGTTTTGGCTTACCTTACATGACTACTGATCCATATTTTAACCCTAAATTACCCTCACTAATTACTGCATAATTACATACACGAATTTCTGGGCAATTTCCTGTCCTAGTTTATTCATATCCTTGGGCCAAATATGCTCTATTGGCCCAATCTTGTTAATAGGTCATTAACACATGGTATTGGAAGTCTCTCCAATAAGTTTATTTAATTTATCCCCCTATATTTCTGAAATTTTAAATTGCTAAATTTCCGGGGTGTTACATCCTCCCCCACTTAAGAAATTTGGTCCCTAAATTTACGCATAATGGTGTAGTTCGTACCTGAGAATAGTTCCGGGTGGTTTTTCTTCATTCTTTCCTCTGTTTCCCAGGTAGCATTAGTAACTCCGTCTCGACTCCATTGGACCTTCACCATAGGTATGGTACGATTCCTGAGTCGTTGAATCTTCCGATCCAACAGTTTGATCGGCTTCTCTTCATAAGTCAGGTCCTCCCGAATCTCCAAGTCCTCGTGGTCAATTACATGGTCGGCATTGAATAAGTACTTCCGCAGCATGGATATGTGGAACACATTATGCACGTTTGCCAGTTGCGGAGGTAGTGCAAGTCTATACGCCACCTGACCAATTCTTTCCAAAATTTCAAATGGCCCTATGAATCTGGGACTTAGTTTTCTTTGATCCCAAATCTTTGTATTCCCCTTGAAGGTGAGACCTTCAAGAAAACATGTTGCCAACCTGAAATTCCAGCTCTCTCCTTCTCTTGTCTGCATAACTCTTCTGTCTGGATTGTGCTATCTTCAGAC
>CM024761.1:141475245-142034415 GCA_014218235.1 Colocasia esculenta
GCTTCATCCAGCGATCTACAGCAACTAGAAGCTAGCTTGGACATAGGACGAGGCTTCCCCGACCACGGACTGGAAGCTACAACACCACAGAACCCGGAGGAGAGCTCTTTCGGAGGCTTCTTGGGGCTGGCCCAAGGAGAGCTTCAGCAGCAACTTAGATCCCTTTGGAGGTTTTTAGGAAGTCAGTAATCTAGATCTGATCCTATACATGTCCCCTTGAGTCTTAATATTTTTACGGATTTTTCCTCGAGTCCTGGAACCCGTTCACCAAATCCCTGGAGTTCGGTCTGTGTTTCTGCACAGACAGGAACTTAACGGCAATGCCCCTTGCCGTTAAATCTCCAGTTAGCGGCAGACGATGATGCCGTAATCCATTTGAACGGCCAGACCTGTCGTTTTAGTTCATCAGGACAGATCAATGAGTTGTTATTCCTTATATATGATTAATTTCTGGATTTTTCCTTCGCATGAGGATATATTGTAAATGTTATTGCTATGTAATATGAATGGTGGAAGGTGTTGTGGGATTTTGTGAATTTATGTAAAAATTGAATGGCTATATTATTTGACATACATGTTAGATAAAGAACTTGGATATGATAGCCTACTGTTCACTTGATTTGTGGGAAATTGAATGCCATAATTTTTATAGATCATGTGTGGTATGTCAGTCCGTGCCCTACGAATTGGAAAATTTTCCCATGATCATGTGATTTATTACAATTTCTCTGTATTGAAAATAGAAAGCATGTGTAGGTTCTTGTAAAATTTTAGTAAATTGTATATGTGAGATAAATTTGGAGAAAATTTCTATGATGATATGATGTTAGATGCAAGTCTGTGAAACTGTCCAATCCGACATTTATGTTGTGTTTCCATGATAACTATTTGTGAATGACAGTAATTAAGTGTTTTATTTTCTGTAAATTTAATATAGCTCAGAAAAATATGTAAATTTGCATGTATGATCTGAAATCTGCAATAAGTCTGTGGTTAATTCTCATGTTAATTGGGAACAGAAAGTAATATTCATGTAAATTTCACATAAAATAGAGATTAAAGTGTGTCCATTGAGATGATTTACTTGCTGAGTGATCTCAGTATGATTGAGATAATTTTTTCTGCGTGTTTTAAATCCTATTAACAGTGGTATCATGTTAGGTTAACTGAGACATGTGAAATTTATGGATGTAACATAAAACGATTCAACAGAATAAGTAAACATGTGAACAATGTGTGAAAATGCGATAAAGTGAATGTAATGTGTAAATTGGCCGAAAATGACACGGCTACCCTGAGAGGCATCGAGAGTTGTACATAGAAAAGTCCTATGGAAAGCTCTATGTGTGAAAAGTTCGTCCTAAGGCATTAGGGTAATCCCGGTGGACAGTACCACTGGATAGGGTGGAGAGGGCTTCTCCCGGTCTGCGCAGTTACCAAAATTCACCACTGTATTGCCTAGGTGGTGGGTATGTGATTATGAGTTGTGTTATGTGTTATGCGTTATGAGATGCGATGAGTTTTTGTTATGCGATGAGTTAGAGAATGAGATATTTGTTAGTGTCCTCTACTGGTAGTTAGGACTATGTGTCATGGCAATTGTTTAACGCAGTGAAATATGAATAAAGTTGAAATGATATGTGAATGTGGCACATGGTGAGTGCAAATGATATGATATGTGATAAGCGAAAATAAGAATAAATGATATGATAATTATGTGAAATGAGATGTAGAGAGATTAATGCAAATGAGAGTGTGCTTGCATGTGAAAACTAGTTTATTAGCATGCTATGTTCATGATTTCCATATGTTAATGTCTCAAATGAAATGCCATGCTTAATATCTATCAGTAGATTACAATTCGTCATGTAATGGTGTAGTAGTGAACTTAGACAACTATGTTATTTATGCAACACAAAATTGAACATGTAGACTTGTCGAAGGTATAAGATAATATGTGAATAATTATAGATCCATGTAATTGAATGTAAGCATATGAACAGCAGTAAAGTGTGATTATGTACATGATAAATGCATGAATAATATTTGGATTCCATGCTAGCTGAAATGCTCGATTAGTAATAAGTTTAATACTTAAGTGCTTATTGTTGCTAATGGTTTTACCATGTTTTAACCTTCAATTCATGCTATAAAAATGTGAATCTATGTGCATGTGATTTTATTATGTTAACAGCAAGTAAATATTCAATTAGATACAAAAAGTGCTGTGAAAAGAAAGTAATCATCATGCTAGCTTGTTCTTTTCCCTTGCTCAATTTTATGCTTTAGGATAGAGATATCTATGGAATGAAAAAGAATTTGTGGACGAATCATGCTACATGTTAGGTGTATGAAATATGTACATGTGTATGATGTAATGCTCATGATTTACAATAGAAATATGATAGACTAAAGCATGCTCATGTGAATAGAATATGTGTTGCTAGTTAAGAGTAAGGACCATGTGTACCCTTGTGATTTGATGATAGTGTGCATCTCTTTAATGTTAATGGCTTAGTGTGAGTGTTACATGTTTAAGTTTAAGTCTTTGGTTTGCTTGCTGAGTCTTTGGACTCACTCTTGCTTCGGCGTACAGGTTGACAGGTATCGTGTACTAGAAGGAAGCTTAGTGAGGATCGCCTTTTAGAAGACTATTTTGTGGAGCCGCTACTAGTTGTACTTTTCTTTTCTCATAGTATGAAAAGAATTATTGTATGGACAATAATTGGACAATGCAGTTCTTTCATCTTGTATTAATGTGGACATTGTCTTTCTACTTCGCTATTTAGATTATGGAATGTGTGTTGGTGATGGATTAAAAGTTGAGTTATTTATTTTATCCCGCTGTACTCTATTGCTATCCAGGTACATATCAACCTATCGACTAGTGTTGGGTACATGTCCCACTGTGACGACGCCCTTTATGCCGATGGGGATTGGTATAATCGTACCGGTATGAAGAGGGTCGTTACAGAGATTGGTATCAGAGCCCAAGGTTGAGACTGTACATGGATAGACCATCACCGTCACAATATTGCAAAGTCTTCATCGGCACTTGTTGAGACAAACCCCGAGCACTAACGTGCCTGGCTCACACAAAACCTGGGGTACCCGACTGGAGAGGTAACCATGGTAGGCATCATACTACTCGCCACGCACACACAAACCACATGAACACCACGCCACACACACACAAACCACGCGAGCTCTCAGTCTCAACAAGTGCCGATGCACCGCTTACCATTGCCATAAACAATAAATAATGATAGTCCGATAATCACATATTCATGCAAAGGCCATTAGCCCACGGAATCCAGAACGCGACGGGGTCCATTGTCGCCTTCAGAACGCGATGCCTCGATACAGCGCGTTCTGAAGAAGAACACAACGGGTCGAGCTGTCGCGTTCTGAACGCGATAGTCAGGTTCATCGCCTTCACAGACAGTGACCCAAAACTGGGATTCCATCTCCGGAATCCCCATGCAAACCATGCTATCTATCATGAAACACAAATATTCATGCTCTAGCATTACACTAGCATGGTATCTACTGTCTATAACAAGTATAACAAGCTAAACATGCTCAACATGCAATCCACGACGAGAAACAAGGTGGAATCTCCCTACCTTCGCGAAGAACGCGATAAACAACGATAACCCGGCGTTTCCCCCGCTCCGTACCACGTCCTCGCGGCAAGACCACGCCAAAAACAGCTCCCAAACTCCAAATCGCCCAAGAACCAATGAAAACCTCCTTCCCCTGGCCGAACAGAGCTTGATGAGCTATGTTTGGCCGACCTAGGTTAAAAACACTTCGGAGTTGAGAACACGACATACCCTACCGTCGCGACCAGAACGCGACGGAGGAGGTTGCCGCCTTCTCATGGCCGATGTCAGCAGGCCGCCCAGCGTGCGCCACGTGACAGACATGCAGACGAAAACCCTCCAGCGGCAGTAACCATAACGTGACACCCAGGATAGTCGCGTTCATAACGCGACGTCCACCCCTGTCGCGTTCGTAAACAGTGAACTAGTGGGTGCTTTAGGCCCAATCTCTCGGCCCACAAAGCCCCACAACCTGCATAAACACCTGAAACTCAAGCCACAGGCCACACACTGGCCTCCGCAACCACTAAGCCACGATCCGAACGGTCAATACGCTACACTTTCAGAGTTTTGTATCCTCCATTCTCTCAACTTCCAATAGATACTAATAGTTTAATAACATATTTGGCCACTTACTAAGGAGTAGCCCTGTAAATGGATCAGATCCGGGTCAGATCTTTGGTGATCCGAATCTGGATCCAAAACCACATGATCCGGATTCGACCCGGATCCGAAATTTGAACATATTCTGAATCCGGGTTTGGATCGTGACCCAAAATAAAGGTTTGAGGGGTCTACCTCCGGAAAGGGCTCTGCGTCTTTGTCTCGCTAGGTTGTGCGCTGCCGCGCTCGGCACCGACGGAAATGACAATACTATGGCGGAGAGCACCGCGCCGATTCGGCGTTCTCCCTGAAATCCTACCAAGACAAAGACGCCGATCAATGTCAAAACGCCTAAATTCCGATGTCGACTTGGATCAGAACTGGATCACCAGCAGATCGCTGCGGTGGCTGGGCTCTATGCGCACTTCATAGGGAGCCGGAGGAGGAGCAGATAACGGGGACGCGCAAGATCCTAGGTTCTGTCACGTAAGCCGCCTCTCAGGGGCGTCACAGTCGTCACCGCCACCTTCCTTCTTGGGGTTGCTCACGAGGTCCTCCCAGATCATGGAGGTTAGGGCAGAGATCATTCGCGTCGGAGTTGTGGCCGGGATGTCGATCCGCATGGACGCCGCCTTGGGCTTCCTCCCTTTCTTCGCCTTGGTCGCTCTGTCCGACGGCACGAAGGTGATGCCGTTCCGCTCTAGCACCGCCATCAAGTCGTCTGTCATCGAGTTGTCCTCCATCGGCGACTCCTCCACCTCCATGCCGCTCTCTGGCATGGAAAAATCATAAACACGAGGAAAAAAAAAGAGCAACGATTGAACTCAGATGAGCCCTAGACCCAAAAGCCAGTAGGGAGATCATCTTGATGGGTCTGAAGCAGGTTTAAATTTCACACTCGATCAGGGGCTGAAAGAGCCTTGGGGGGGGGGGGTGCAGAGAACTGGGTGCGTGACATCTTCTGGCTGGCAGCCATGGGGATCCTGGCGGTGGCGTGGTCGCCAAAGATGGGGATGTACTAGGTGGACTTCGAGTGGGGGAGGCCGCGGAAAGTGGAGGTGGTGTCAATCGAGAGGACGAGAGCCATGTCCATTGTGGAGGCAAACGAGGAGGAAGGAGGAGGCCTGGAGCTTGGGCTAGTGCTGCCGAGGGAGGAGATGGCCAGGTTTAGAGTCAGAGGAGCAGATGGAGGGAGAGTCGAGGCTGGCGGCGGCGGCGGCGGCAGTGAGGAGGCAGCGGCGGAGAAAGCTAGGTCTCGTCTGGGACTCGGAACGGAGGATGGGGTGAAGGGAAGCCGAGAAGGGGCTTTTCGGATCAGTGTAAGTTTGCCCCGAAATATGAGGGTTTCGGATCAGATGTGTTTGCCCCGAATGAAGCATTTCGGATCAGAACATGTGATCGAATCCGATTTAAATTTCGGATTCGGATCAGATTTCCGGATCCTCTGGATCCATTGATAGGCCTAGGGGGAGGTTAAATAAAAAATTAAAAAAGAATCTCCAACAATAGACAGGTTGTAGAGTAGAATCTCTATGGGGTCTGATTGGATATCATCTTGGGTGGAAGTCGTGGGTTTTTAGGGGATTTGATTTGATAGGTGGAGCGGCATCTAGATTGGAGCGGGCCTGCTTGATTGGGTGAACCATCGTAGAAGCTTGATCTTTCTGAGGGTGATAGAGGACAAGGGGAAGGTTGTGTGAGCCTGGGTCTTGCTTTTTTTGGGAGGGAGTTGTTGGCACTATTGAAATTTGAATTGTCGTTGAAGGGGAACAGAGCAATATGGCGTACGGGTTCCTTTCTTCTTCGACACGGGTGAGCTTTCCTGAGAATTTCCTCCAAGTTGGCCAGCTGGTTCCTGGATTGGGACCCATAGAAGGGTTTGCCATTTTGAGCTAATATCCATATTTGAACATGATATCATTTTCCATTTTGTTCTCCAGTAAAAGGGAGTAGGATCTTTAATTTGTGCCCTTCAGATAATGTCCAAGTCTTGTCGTTTCTCTAGTCTTGGACCCTAGCTGACCACAGTAATGGCAAAATCTCAGAAGGCGTTCACAACTTACTTCAAAGGTTCTCGTTGCCCCATCCTGTAATCTGGCAAGTGGCAAGCACTGTAGTTACCAAAGGTTGTGAAACCTCCAGATTAACCTTGATCCACACATGACTGCTGCAATCACCAACCTCTGCAGGTCTAGGTTCCTCCAGTGTACCAATTTGAGTGTCTAACTTCATTACAACTTTTGGATCCAACAATTCGTCTAGAATGTCATGGATCCTAACCCATCACTCACCTCTATCGATTTTGTATTCTAAAGGATTTGTATTTTCCCACGCCCGTTGAATCAAAATCAAATCATTATAAAAAATCCATGGGGTTCTTATGCAAACCTTTTGTAAATCCTTTTTCATTTGGGATCTTGACCAAGAACTTTCTGTTGGGGTAATCATAGAATTCCTACTCTTCAAAAAGACTTCATACTTTTTGCTATCCATTCTTTCAATCAAGCAATTTTAAAGTCTGCATCTGTGAGAACTTTAATCACCGGACTGGATTTCCATCTCTCTCTCTCTCTCTCTCTCAAATTATGTCCGAGTTGACCATCTCTGTAGGGTGGGTCCCTTGGCCAGCATATTATTTAGCTTCTCAAGAAATCGAGGTTTGGCATTCATTTAATTGATCAGGCAAGCAGATCAGTTTTGGGTGGTTCTCAGTTACACCCCAGCTTTCAGTCAGTTAATTTCTAGAGAATTCTTTTGACGATTCGTCTGTCCAAATACAGCTATGACATCTGAGAGACTGGACTAGAAATCTTGGATTGAGAGATGCACACATCAAAGATTACAAGTAGTTTCCTTTGGAAATTCAACAAGCTAAAAACTTCTCTCTCTTTGCTTATATACGATCTTTCATGCACTTGAAGAACTAACCAAAACAAAAGTGGGATCTGAAAAATATTCTTGCACACTGCTGCAATGGCAGAATGCAACAAGCGGGCTAATTGAGGAGCCAAAAAGGAATTTGAATATCACATTTCACTAGCTTAAAAGAACGAAAGAATGAAGCTCAAGATGAACCAAGAAATGTCTCCGGCCGCCAGTCCGTTTTCTCCGCACAGAGAACTCCTTCATGGCCCTTGTTAAATGTCAAACGGACTTCCCAGTGAAGAGACTTCAATATGCTTTCTATTTCACTCACAATCTTTGGCTCATCACGAAGAAGTAGTTTGCCTCCAGGTCTTAATATCCTATCAACCTCAACCATCACCGGAAGTATACTGCACCTGCAAGGAAATCACCGTATGAACATACTGCACATATTCCAAGTTGGAAGTAAACCAGATTTTTTTACCTTTTCTTCAGATTTGAGAACAATTGATCAGCATGGATGAGATCATATGTTCTTGGATATGTGCTGAAAGATTCGCACCAATCATGATAGATACCAAATAGTCCACGCTCATAAATGATAGGAAGAGTATCTGGAGAGTCAACATTCACCACATTCATAACCCACACTTTCAGATCTTTCAATGCAGCTGCAAACCTGAAAAGAGTACAAGTTTCTTTAAGATGCAAGATCATGGTACACCAAGCACAAAGTGGTATAATAGAATTAAATGCATACCCTCCATATACGGCTCTCATATCCATGACATTTCTCACTTTAGACCAATCAATGCCTAACCCGTGAAGATATGACTTGGAGACAACTCGTTTCCAGTGTTCATAATCTGCAGCAAAGTCATCGGGAGCTGATTTCCCATAAACTCCAACCTCAGAACTGTTTAGCCAGTAGGGAGGTATGCGAAGCCTGCGGGGCCATTCTTGAGGCCATTGAGAACCTCTTTCAGAAGCATCTGTTGGTACTCGATGCATGCAGGACTGAAGAGGAACATACCTACAACATATAGGAAGCACATAAATTTTCAATTTATTTTAAATTTCTGAAAGTAGGGACTAGGGAGAAAGATTTAGACAGAAGATGCAATAGTTTGATGCAAGAGAAATGCTTATTGCCTTCCATGTCTTGCAATAAAACTGATGTGGATTGTTTGGCAAGTAATTCTATTGGTTGAAAGAGAGAGAAGGGTCTTGTCAGGATCTCAACCAATAAAAGCAATCCACATCAACTTTATTGCCCTCATGTCTTGCAATAAGCATTTCTCTTGATGCAATCATGTAGTAATTGATCTGGTTACAGATTGTATAGTTGTTTCCAAGGAAGTTCGAGCTCTTTCTGCTTTTGATAGCCAAGAGGATCTAAATTATAGGCATTTTGGGGAACTAGAAGACCCAATGTCCCAAAGAATTGAATGATCCACTGAAGAGATAGACTATCATACTCTACACTAAAAGCATAACCCGCATGTTGAACTGCAATGTGAAAAATATATTCCTAGATTACAGTTGTCCAAGAATATACATAGGATGAAGGAAAAGAAAGGATACCCTTACGTACACTTGTACACAATCCTTTCACCAGAACACTTACTTTGTTCAGCAAGTTAGCACCTCAAATAAACAACTGTTCTATATGTCAACACTCTATCTGTTTCAACTACTAACAACTTACCAGGCTGTATCTGGGTCATCATCCTCCACACACATGGGTGGCATCGGTTGCCTTCTGTTGTCATAACATTCATTAGAGAGAGGTTTATGATAAATAGCAGCAGCCACAGAATTCAGCCTGTCCTTTCTAATTGCAATAAGATCCCAACACATAGACTTGGTAAGAGACGTCATTTCTGTAACAGAAATAATGCAAATAACTCAGGTGAATAAAACAAAGGTGGAAAGATGCATAGGAAGAAAAGGAATAGTACCCTTCCAGATCTCAGCATCTTCTTTTAGCTTTTGATAAACAGGAGTAGCTGACCATACAAAGTAGCCACCCGGACGCAAAACGCGATTCAGCTCCAAAAGAAGAGAACCACCTGCATGCTCATCTTTTTAATCTTGGGGAAAGAATGGGATCATAAGAATGAAAAAGAGAAACATGCAATTTAAAAAGAAAAAAACCTTCTGCATGCCAAGGAACACGACACCGAGCACAGTGTACAAGATCAAAGACCTTGCTTGGAAATGGAAGGCGTTGAGAACCCATCACAGCTGATATTGCCGGGATTCCTCGTTCAAGAGCTAGCTGGACTTGTGCTTCATGCTCATCCTTTGGAGCAAAAGACATAGTGATAACATCTTTCTCAAACAGATAACCTCCAAAGCTGGCAACCCCACAACCAACATCAAGTACTACACGAGTGTGCTTTCCCCATGCAATATTTCGTACAGACTATGAAAGAAACAAATGCTCTAGAGTCAGATAATGCATAAATAACACAAAAAATTAATATTATCCCAAGGGAGAAGTAATGACACTGTACTCCATGTATGATGAAACATACCTGAGGACTAACAGGACACTAAGAAAACAAGAACATTAATAAGTGATTAGTGTTTTGATAGGAGACACTCCATACAACTGGACAAACAATGAACAATGATTTGCACTCTAACATGTTGAGACACATTTCACCAAAATAGCAAAACCAGGTTAACACTAATCCATTATAGGGAAGCATGAAATAAAAGAGCAATTACATCACAAAAGAATCCTCGAACATAACTGGAAACTGCAAGAAGGGCACAACAGAAAGAATTTCCTCCCAAAAGCAATGTGACAATGCATCTATCACCTAACTGAGGAGACCTAACTGAGGAGGGAAAATCGATGATGAAACAAGTAGAAAAGGACCAAAGGAAAGGGAACTTCGTTTTGAAGGAAAGCTAGTGCAGAATGGTTCTTTTTCTTTCCACCGTATGTTTCAAATGGTGAGGGAGTTAATCATGAAACAAAGAAAATGACAACAAAAGCATATACCTTCAGCAGAGAAAATAATAAATGACTGTTTAGCACGCGAAAAAGTTTTCGTTCAAAATCTTTTTATCATTTTGAAGAAAAAAGATAAATTTGATGTTGGTTATCTATTTTGCGGGCGTGCCAGTCTGTTAAAACAAACATTTCATTCATGTATCAGGCGATTCGGGTGTCGTGTGCTGGACCATTCCCCGTCGATAAAGAGACGTTTCATTTACATCGAGAAGAACTCGAACACCTTCGATACATGGCTAGACCTGATTATCGAAAACATACTATAGACAAGAAAGACCCCATTCACATCAGGTTCATCTTTTCATGTGGAATTATGGCCATTTCGTCAATGTATCTATCCACATTGGGGGCTGATTAGCCTTATTTCTCACAAAATTAGGACTGATTTGTGAAGCATCCCAAAAATGTGGACTGATTCACCATTCCCCGCGTTTCTTGGGACTGATTTGCACTTTCGCCCCATAATGGTGGACTGATTTGTATTTTATCCCCAAAAAGTGGGCTGATTCGTAAAATCTTCCCTGAAAAGAGGACTGATACATAAATTTCCCTATTTTGGGGACTGGTTCACTATTTCTGACCACATGAGGGTTAATTTGCAATTTTTCTTGATAGGAAGGGGTTATTTTGAAATTTTTCTGGGCCCCTATCCCTTTAGGACATCATTTCTGATTTTTCAGGAATTTTCTAATATTTATCTATATGTAGAAGTCGATAGATTTGAAACGACTATGTATTTTGGTCATTTGTACAAATAAAAAGAAGACAGGGTTTTTCTGTTAATTTTTCTGTGCAGAAAATATTGATATATCCACGCATACACTACCTGAATCATCTCTTACATTTGTTTCCTTTTTAGAACAGTCCATGGAGTTCTCGTTCTAAACTTGTATGGACTGATTCAAATTTTACATAACATGTATACACTTTACATATCATGCACTTGCCTTGAACAGAACAAGGCAAGTTGCCAATCTTCAGTCTTGTGAACCAGGGCAAGGCAGCACAGCACACTTCAAATCCCAGCAGGAGAGCCTTCGGCGATTTCTGAATGCTTCAAGGCTTGGTGGCCAGGCCAGACTCTTTTTTTTTTGCTGGAGTTCATCCCCTTTTATAGGAGATTGAGTGGGGGTGGGCATCCCACCGGGGTCTTCTTCCGCATCCCACCGGAGTCGGATCCCACCGGAGACGCGCCCCACCGGGTACGACATTTATTTCTTTCCGTTTTCTTCTTCTCCCCTTCTCTCCCCCCCCCCTTTTTTTTTGGTTCGGAGTGGATGGTGGGGAGCCCACCGGGAAGTGGGGCCCACGGTGGGCACCGGTGGGGGTCCCACCGGGAGCGCGACCCCAGTGGGGCTCCCACCGGGCGTGCGGCCCCGGTGGGGCTTCCACCGGGCGCGCGTGGCCCCGGTGGGGGTCCCACCGGGCCGGTGGGGGTCCCACCGGTCGCGCGGCCCCGGTGGGGCTCCCACCGGGGTGCTGGGTCCCGATGGACCCAGCGGCGGCCCTGGTGGAGCTCCCACCAATCCGCAAGGCCCCGAAGGGGCCCCTGCTGCGAGCAGCACCCCGGTGGGAGTCCCACCGGGTGTGTAGTCCCGGTGGGACATTCCGTCAGGTTCATGTCAGCGGGAATTCTTTATAAACCCATGACCACGTGTCATCCTCACCACGTGGAGCTCTTCTTTGTGTGCAAGGACCGGTGTGCTGCGGTCACATCATTTTCTGTTGTTGACATGGATATTTGACCGGGCCCTCACACATGTTAATATGAACGCCACGTAGGACGGCTTCCATCGGGATATCCCGGGCCATTAAAGATTGCTCGTCCGACATTGGATTTAATTCCGAAAACACCGGGAATTGTTTGATTTCTGTTTTTGGCCAACCCCGAGGGATTTTTCTTCGACATTCTGGGATATGCAGAAATATTTCTTTTTTCTGCATTAATTTACTTCGAAATTCCAGAATAAATGATTTCATTTCATTTATTCATTCTGAAAATTCCGAATAAATAGTTTCAGGGTTTATCCTTTACCCGGGACCCCGGATAAATATTTTCCCTTTCGTGCACTTGTTCCAAACATTTAAGACAAGTGTTTTCCAATGCAATAAAGTTCTCGGGGGGGGGGGGGATTTTATTCTGAAAATGCCGGGGGTTATATGGTTTCAGGCCCAATTTGATTCGGAATGGTTCTCGTCCACAATTCAAAGATATGCAGAAAATATTTCTGTTTTCTGCTGTTTATCTGTTCCGAAAATTCAGAATAAATACTTTCTTTTCTTTCATTCATTCTGAAAATTCTGAATAAATGGATTTGAGGGTTACTTTTATCCGGAACTCCGGACAAATATTTTCCTCTTTATACACTTGCTCTAAATATTTAAAACAAGTGTACCTAGTATGAGAAATTTTTTTTCCATTCAACAATGACAAATTCTGTTCTCACACTGAAACTCTGCTTTAGTTACATGAATAGTAGCCACCAGCATGTAGTTCTCTTGAACAGATGAATTGACAAATAAATGGATTGTGGTGGAGTAACCTGAGATAGATGTAATAAAATCTGGTCCCAAAGACCTAACAAATTTTCTGCTTCCACTTCCCATAAGAATTATCATAATAGATGGAAAGGGAAATGGCAATGGATGGTTCCTTTTCCACATCCATTTCTACTTTCAAATTGAAAACAGAAATGGAAGTTCATCTAAACAGTTATATGTAAGAAATATTGCATCCAATGATCTCAAGCTTATCCATTACATGAATATACTGTAACTTATATATACATATATATATACAAATATATAAGTTGCATGCTTATGTCTATATTAAGTTCAAACATATACATATGCACATACATACATACACAGAGACATACACGTATTGCTCATTGGACATGGAAACAAATAGTTGGATGTGGAAACACATACTTCCGTTTCCAGCTCCTACAATTTCCACCTTCTATAAGCTATTGGATGTTCCTTATTGGAGTCCCATATCTATTATCTAAATTGCAGGCAGATTGAAAAATCAGAGCTTGGATATCCATTTACAACCCTATGGCCCACAAACCACTAGTGATTATAAAAAACAAAAGGCATGCAAAACAACTTACCGCAAAGCAGCTAATGTCAGAAAAGCTATCAGAAAAGAAAAATAACAATCATGCTTCAATAGAACCAGACATCATAGTTGGCTGGACTGGTCTGGATTCTCCAGGCACGGTACGAACCATCACGTACCAGTCTGGTTCGGTCCTGTCAGGTCCTGTTCGTAATTAAATTTTAATAATAACAAATAAAAAAGAAGGAAAAGCCTTTGCTAATTACTATCATGTAGCACGGCCAACCATGCCAGACATCCTCAACCCAAGATTGCAGATGATGCTGCTCCACTGCCTTGCGAAGGCTTATTGCCAGAAGTGGTGATCAAAATATTGGAACCTCCATCATCTATTGTAGGTCCACACTTCTGACAATTCCTAAAACAAACAATAGAACAAGCAACGATGTTGTGCAAAGACCTAAAAACCTTCTTAATGGTTGTTATCCATATCGCTTCATCATTACTGCAACATCCAACTTCCAATTTGCCTTTGATCCAGACAAATCCTTTTTTATACTGTAATGATCTTCATATGACAACTGTGGCTAATCCATCATCAAGGAGACCGTCTAAGAGCCATGCTGACGATTTCACATTGTAACATAGTATTATAGAAGTCATTTGTTGAAGAGGAGGAGGAAGTAAAGAACTCTTTTGTTAAATTCTTTGCTGATTTAATTTCCGAACAGAGCCTGTGGAGGCCTAAGGTTAGTGAAGGAATCCTTCCTACACTTCAGGGAGGAGGAGATCAAAGAAGTTGTTTTCTCTGTGAATCCTAATAAATCCCCTGGTCAGGATGGGTTTTCATTAGGGTTCCACCCAGACTTTTTGGGACATTCAAAAAAGGCCTTTTAATGGTGGTGGTGGAGTTCGAAAATGTCCCTCTTAGTATTAAGTGTTTCAACTTTCTACTGACAACTGCTAACTCCAAAGGAGGACAGAGTAGATAGAGTGATTATAGACACACAGATCTTCTAAATGGTTGCTATAAGATAATCACCAAGTTAATTACTGAGAGGTTGAAGAGAGCGATTCACAAGCTTGGCCCTCACCAAAGGCTGAATTATAGTGGATGATTACATGGCAGCTTAAGAGACACTCCACTACTTCAAATCTAGAAACAAGAGTGAGTTGCTCCGAAAGCTAGATTTTGAGAAAGTATATGAAAGAGTGGCCTCGAATTGCATCTCGGTCAAAATTTGAGAAGTCTGAGGTGGTAGGGAGTGGGCTTGGACTGTGGGAGGCTCAAGTCAGTGGCTGATCTTATTGGGTGCAAAATACAAATGTAACAAGTTTCCCATCAAATATCTTGAGTCAGTGAAGGAGTGGGACTCCCTTGTCAATAAATTTGTGAAAAGGCTTAAAGGATGGAAAGCGAAATTCCTCTTGGCTGGAGGTAGACAGATTTTGCCCAAGACAGTGTTGCTTTCAGTTGTCAACTTGAGGATACCCAAACAGTGATAAGGCAGATTGAGAGCTTGAGAAGCTCCCTCTGGGCAGGAGGTAAAGGAGTGGGAAGAGCTTTCGTTTGCTTAATTGGTCTCAAGTGAGTAACAGCAAGGTCCATGGAGGTGCAGGTATCATCTCCTTGGAGGTTTTAAATAAAGCTATGGTGACCAAGTGGTTGTGGAAATTGGGGGAAGACCCTCACTCTATTTCATTGTTAGAATTAAGTAATTTCAGAGGGAGAGGGAAATGGTATATTTTCTCTAACAATTGGTGCAGTGTTCCCCCAATTAGGAGATTTATTTTTCAAAGTGAGTTAGTTTTCAGAATTTATGCTGTTTTTCAATTAGGAAAGCAAGATTCCCTTTGATCTGGGAGGATACCACAGCTTTTCACTTCTACAAGCCCTTTGACAGAATCTACAATTTGCCTCCTTGCAAGAGGAAAACAGTGTACTTTATGTATACACAAGGTGGGCATTGAAATTGGGTTGTGCAGTTTAGGAGAAACCTCACAGATGTAGAAGCCATGCACTACCTTCAAGTCTTCAACTGTACAAGTGAGCTACGCTGAGCCGACATACGACTTCAGGAGGAGGATTATAGAGTATGGAAATGGGAGAGGAATGGCTGTTTCGCAATCAAATCATTATCTAGACTGCTCTCTATGGTGGAATTAGAGTTTGGTGGCAGAAATTTATTTGGTCAGCTGGTGGGGATTCCTAACAAGATTAATATCTTCTTGTGAAAAATGAGCAATTGGTGATTGCCAACTGTGGAATGGATGAAGAAGCTTATTAAAATAGGGAAATACAAATGTGTCTTCTGTGGGGTGTTTGAAGAGAACATTCACCGTCCATTTTGTTCCTGTGGCATTGTTAGAGTTTTATGGATGATCTTGTGCAAATGTTTTCAGATTTCTGAGTAGTGTCTTTAATTGTCCTAAGTATGTTGCACTGAAGTCAGTGGAAGCATATAACAGCACAGAGAGAAGTGGGGATCTCCATATTGGCTGCCATGTGGTGGGTGATGTGGAAACACAGGAACATGAGAAAATTGAAGAGCAAGTACCCATCAACTTTTCAAGTCTGCAGTATAGCCCTCAGGTGTTCTGAAGACTGTTGTGGACCTCTAGCAGATGAAGTGGGAACAGAATGGTTCTCTCCAATTCCAGATCTTGGGAGAATTTTATCTTCTGATCCCGTGGTCCCTACTATCTCTGTAGGGGACAGTGTGGAGCTGGGTACCCATCTTCCAGCCCTTTTTTTGATCTTTTTCTCCTTATTTTCGGCTGTATTTCTTTCCTTTCCAGCCTCTTTGTCCTCCTGACAATGGGGACCATTTCTGTGCCTTTCTTATTCTAAATGGATTGTAACCAATTTTTGGTTACCTTAAAAAAACAAAGAAATGTCTACTGATTCAATGATTGCACAGAAGTCTGACAAAACTATCATCTATAACAATATCTATTCCAAACTTCTTTGACTTAGAGATGCAGGTACCTTGTCCTGGTGTTGCACGCTAAAAAATTTTACACAGCAATTCAGCTGTGAATTAAATTTTACAACACAAACTCTGCTGAAAGAAATAAAAGTACATGCAATTGTGCTGCTGGTTATTAGCATACTGAAGTTGAAGCAGAAAAGGATTCATAAGCTGAGATGACAATTTAAAAATGGAAATCAGCAGCAAAAGTTCTTCTGTGCAAAAACTGGGGGAGGGGGGTTAGAGGACATCAAATATCTCAAAGTTTTAGCCTGTCAGAAGCCAAGAAGAGAAAATAATTGATTAGATTGAGATTGAAAATAAAAAGAGAGAGAGAGGATGCCTATTCATGTATAAAGAAAGAGTGCAAAAGCCGATCAAATGTAGGACTCTCAATCAGTGTCTGGTTCCCAACGGGGTGTCAACCAAAATTCCACTGGTAGCAGCAGATGATGAGGCTTTGCAAGTTCCACACCCAGTAAACCAGCTGATCCATGGGCCTAGAAAACTCCACTCACTGTGCCACATGGGATATACATGTAAGCAGGTGAAATGTAGGCAGCACGAGTATAGGGATGCCAATGGGTTGGATATAGTGCCAATAGTGGAGTATCATCCCTGTATCCGCTAAGGAAAGAGGGTAACTGCTTGCTATTTGTTAAGAATTTAGATGGTACCAGTCTAGAAACCATTATCTACTATCCAGACAAAAGTGGTTGATGGGCGATTACCAAATAATGGTCAGAATGGTACATAAAGCAGAAACTTTGATATATATTAGCTCTACTGGATTCAAATTAAATTGAAAAGAAAATATCAATATGTACAATAAGAAAAAGCAAGCCTAAATTTAATTCCCATGCCAACATCAAACAACATAAAATGAAAGTAAAGATTAAGAACATATAATAGTACAAATGTACAATATCCTTAGAGACAAGAAGATAAAACATCTAACTGGAAAGTGGAAACCACTCTTTTCACAGATCTCTGTTAAGTTAAGAGGAAACAAACACCAAGGTGAGATGAACATGGCTTCAGTGATATAGCAATGGGGACAATGCATGAAGAGTTAGAGAGTTAGGACGGCCATGCGTCTCAACCTTTTGATCAAAATCCAAGAGGTAATACAGCACCAAATATATAAGAATATTCTTGGCGATAGAGAAAGGTTGCAGATTTGGTATGAAGCATATCTGATTCCATATCAGCTAAGTACGGCTGTAAGCGGATTTGGATAATATCCGGATCCGATTCAGATCCGTATCCGGTTAAGCGAATATTATCCGTTTAACAAATATCCGGAGGAGCGGATTTCGGATACGCATATTATCCGAATATTAAACGGAGTGGACGCGGAAATGGGTGATCCGCTCCGAAATGAGTTATTTCTGGCCACTGGATCCTAGATCTAATGGTCCATGTATACTATATAAATACATTAAAAACTACCGACTAGTTCTCTGAATCTCTGGGAATCCCTTCCTCCCACTCTGCTGTGACCCGTCACTGCAAGCCCCCACCGCCCATGCTCTGCGCAGATGGACGCTGCAGGCCCTCCTTCGAGGCTTCAACTGAGAACGCCGCCGGCAGGCCGGCAGCCAGCGGCTGCCCCTCCTTCAACTGCAAACGCTGTCGCCAACGAAGATCCGACCCCGTGAGATTGGGGACTCTCTGCGGCTCCGGCGAAGATCCGGCTCCGACTCGCATGATCTCCTTCCAGCAAGTACGTTTTGCGCCTCAGGTTCCCCCCCTCTCTCTCTCTCTCTCCCCCTCCCCCTGACAGGCACCTTCGGTCGCTCTCTCCATTCATCCCTGTTGACACTGTTCACTCTTTTACCCCTTCACAGAGCTCCGCTGCACGTCCATGGTGACAACCCTCTTATACGCCCTCGTCGTGCTCTCCATCCTTTCCCTCCTCACACACGACCTCTCCTGCCGCTCCTTCGTCACCGCCGACTTCGAGGTCTTTGATGCAGAGGAGTCCTCTTATACGCCCTCTCTCCACTCCGTCGTCCCCTCTCCCGACCCCTCTGTCCCCGTCTATGCCAGAGTCCCACTATGGCCCCCCTGATTCGCTGGAGTCGCCACCGGAGAGCGGATCAGTGGCCCCTCCACTGTCCCAGTCAGTGCCGGAGCGTGCCTCGCCCTTGCTGTGCTCCTCCTGCATCGTTCCCCAGTTTCTAAAGCGTTGAGATCACGTGCGTCAGCTTCCTGATCGCATTCATCTTCAATTACTTCTCCGGGAAGGAGAATGAGAATATCGCCCCAGCTTGGGCAGCGAAATTTGCCATGAAAGAAATGGTCTTTGAGAGAAATTTTAGCCTTCTTGGCACTGGCGACGGCAAGGACACACCGCTTTTGCTCGGTTAAAGGTTAGGCATGATTTTATGGTATGATTAAAAGTTTTTATTCTGTTTAAATGAATTTCTTAATGGTAGAGTTAAAAAAATTTCTTCATGGTAGATTTTCAGTTATACAAAAATTGCCTTTTTGGGTGCGTTATTGAGGACTGTGTCAGTTCCATGTTATACAAAAATTGCCTTGTTGAATGTTAATCTTTTGTTTAGAAATTGTTTGTGACATTTATAATTTTTTAAATTTTTACAGTTTTTTTTTTAATTTTTAGATCACTTTAGGGATCATATTTCCGAAGCAGATAACATCCGTATCCGAATATTATCCGACTAAAGTATCCGCTCCATATCCGAATTTTATTCTGAGCAGAGACGGATTATCCGATTAACTATTTGGATCGGAAATGGAAAACCTATATCCGCTCCATATTCGATCCGTTTACAGCCCTACAGCTAAGAAACCAGTATATGTATCTGTTAATTTGACTAGGAGAAAAATACTATATGTTTAATGCTCATTAAGCTGATGAAATGGATGGTTAAGGGTTATTGGTTACCATTGACATCCCTACATGAGGATGCTACTGGTGTGTGCCGATGACTATGTGGACCCCATGCCCGACTGCCTGCTTTCAATGCCTGTGCCAGTATGTGGAAGGCAGGCATGTAGGTCCCACACAGCCACCTGCCAAGTGTCAAATGTGCAACTCTCCTTCCTCTCTTCACATTCAGCAGGAAATCTTCAGAATATAGAAAGGAAAAGAAAAGCCAAATAAGTGGGAAAGGAAATGCCATCCAACAGAAGCACTTACCTGGAAGTGGACAATTTCCATGTGAAAACAATAAAGACATGGGGGGAAAAAAAAACAAAGCATCAGGTTTCACAGAAGGCAGGTGATGGAGTTTGCAATGGACCCCATGGCCAGCCCCAGTTCTATGAAGAGCCCTATTTTCCCAGCACTTTTGACACGATGAACAAGATGAACTAATGTGAGAAAGCAGAATGCTGAGTTCTCTATGGCATGGAGAAGCAACACAAGGGGTTGCAAAGAAGACGGTGCAGCCCTTTCAGGTTCAGCTCAGCTCCAATGCTTGCAGGAAATGATTGTACAATGATTTAAACTTATGTTAGAGATTAAGTCTTATTTCTCTCCTATTTTTTGTACCTTAAGATCATTTAATGATAGAAGATAGTTGACGTTTGATCATTTTCATTGACATTTTGTGAATAAACTGTATCATATATACAGATTTTATATGCTTATTTGTTTAGATGATTGACAGGTGCAACTAGGATTGGCCAGCTGACTTTCAACTCCGATGGAGGTTTTGATCCCCAGAAATTCTTAGTGTTACATGCTTTGGCGGTTTATCCATATTATTATTATCTGCAAGCTAGTCAACTTATTTTGCATTATTATCAAGCCCAACAAGGATAGGATTTACAGACAGACATCCCAAGACCGACCATGGTCCAATCTAATGTAGTCATAAAATATGTAACTAAAAATCAGGGAAGGCAGGATCAGATTGGATCCTGGAATCGGTCCGGGCCGATCCGGATCTGGATTGGATAGGCAATCTGGCTGATTCTCAGGGAGTTTGGCCGATCCAGGATCGGCCAAATTAAAAAATAGTTTTATTTGTAAAAAAACATCAGAAAAATAAGGGAAAATGTGTCTTCAATATTTATATACATATATATTATGATATATGTAATCATACTCATAAATTTACTACATATGCAATATATATGTAATAATACACTATATACATGTCATAGTAATGTAAAATAATAACAATATGCACATATATACATATCATATTAATGTATAAACATAATTAATATGTATATCAATCATATATTAATGTGTGTGTGTTAATGTACATACAATCATATATTAACGTAAATATAATAACAAACACATGTATATAGTTAATGCATGTATATGTGCATATAGTTAATGCATGTATGTATACATAAATATGTAAATTAATGTACATTTAATACAAGTACTAATTAATATATATAATCAAAAAATTTGGGTGGCAGAATCGGCCAATCCAAAACAATCTAGGCCAATTCTAACTTGATTCCGGCCGGGATTTTGACTAAGGGGGTCCCCCCCCCCCCCAGGATCCAATCCGATCCGATCCAGAATCAGCCGATCCCGATCCGGATCAGCCAATTTTGCCTTCCATGCTAAAAATTGTAAGCTTCACAGTTAATTTGATCAATGATTATAGGCTTAAAACATCCTTGAATTGGATTCTAACCTCAATACAAATGGTAAACATGTTCTTCACACTTCAGAAATATGACTTGGAGTTTAAAAACTCTACAAGGTTGTGTTTTCAAATCCTTTACACAGATGGAGCATTGATTCCAAAATGACAAATCAACTAAATCTTCTGGAATTTGCATAAGCTCCTAAAAACCATAAAACTGATCCTTTCACATTTTGATAAGATAATAAATTTTGTATACGAGATAAACTGGCATGAGAGTTTAAAAACGATTTCCTGAAAATTATAGAAGGGAATCCATCTAGAACTCTTTGAACTTGAAACTTTCGTCTACACTTAAATGGCTGAACATAGCCAGCCTCAAGGTGCATTTTCTAATTGATGCGTTGTTTTGCATGAGATTAATATGCTTTTAATGAGTTATTATTCAAGGATATCATCAATAGTGGTTAAAAGCTTTTCAGTTGATGAGCCAATGTAATTAACACCAGCCAAGCTGGGAGAGGTCCAAATTCACAAAAACCTTGGCAACTGAAGTTTCTTCGAATTCCTAAACACATCACCTATTGAGCTAAACGGTGCATAGTGAACTCTTCATCACATTCCCAAAATGGGCTGTCGAACGTATAAGAATTTATACTTTCATTGGCCACCCTGCATATAATGTATTCTTTGTCTGACTCATTCTGCATAGTTAAGAAGTGATTCACGAAAAAAACCAACTAAAGCCTCCTTCCAATTCCTGTCTCTGGTTCCTCATGTTGTCAACATCTTGGGAGAATCCAAAGCTGTCAGCCGATGCTTGTTTAATAAATTCCCCCCCCCCCCCCCCAATCCCATCACCCTTCTATATAGGAGCTTCGAATTAGAAGAACCACTAGCTCCATGCTGCAACTTTCTGACTGTACACTCTTAGATCTCAAGATGAAATACAGGATCTTATATTTTCTTACCAAGAGGATGAAATTGAGACTTAATGATCCAAGTAAGATAATCATTTGATCTGCAATGAACTGCATTAGCCACAATTCCAGCAGCCATACAGGGAACAAATGATATCTAGCATTCATGTTAAGCTCCTATTTTCCCGTGACTTATTGCCTTTTTTTTGTAAAGCTAAAAATTTCCCCAAAAGAGATGCTCTCCCCCTGAGTCTCCCAAGCCAATTAGTTAGCAAAATTTTGTTCATAACTTCCTGTGGGACGAGACCCACAGTATACTCTTTCCCCTCCCCGTGGAAATGCTTCCAAGGATGACTGTTCCCTGCTGCCTTGTCCATCCTGGTCGCCTAAATATTGAATTCAAGAGTCTCTGGGATTGTGAATATTGAGAAAATGATTAGACTGCCATACTAGATAGCAACGCCATAAAGTGTACCCATCTATGATCTAGTTGTTATGGTAAATAAGGTAAGTAGTCTCTATCTTATACTAATTATTGTTAACCTCTTTCAAATTTACTTAAGATTAACCAAAGACATAATAATGGGTGAATATTTTCCCTTCCATTAGCATACTTAAACCCATCAATTCATCTTCGCATCCCCCATAGTTGTCAAGGCAGCCGCCAAGGCGGCGCCAAGGCGTTGTTTGGGGGTCGCCTAAGTGGGCTGACTAAGTGAACTGCCAAAAGGCGAGCCAAGGCGTCGCCGAGGTGCGGTAAGCGGCCCAAGGCATGCGCGTTGGCGCCTTGGGCTGTTTACCCGGTCCAAACCGGATCCACTTGTGGATCCGGTAATGGATCCTAGTTAACCCCCCCCCCCTCGCATGGAAGGCATGCTCGAAATTGGATCGAGAGAATCGGCCAGAATCGGAGGAATCGGCCTGGATCGGTCATGGTCGATCTGATCCAGAATCGACCGATCCCGATCCGATCCAGCCGATTCTGCCTTCCATGCCCCCCCCCCCAGACTCTCTACGTGCCCTGAGTCCCCGACCCCGTCTTCCCAAGTCCCACCCCGCCTCGCCCCCAGCTAGGGTTCCTCCTCCCCAACCGCACTCTCGCCGCCGCTGTCAGAGGTCTCGCCGCCGCCGTTGAAGGTCTCTCCGCTGCCGTCGGAGCTCTCGCCGCCGCAATTGGACTTCGCCGTTGTCGCCGAACTTCAGGTACAGTCCCCAATCGGCCAATCTTCCTCTTCGTTGTCCTCCCTCCGGCCCGCCCTCCTTCGACATCCCACCTCCGCCCCCCATCCCCGTCTAGTCTCCCCCCTCCCCCCACCACCCCCCCCCCCCCCCCCCCCGGCCGGCGTCCCACTTCCCCCCTCCCTGTCCGGCGTCTCCCAACCTCTCTCGCTCAATCTCCCTTACATAGTCACACTCACAGAGTCATCTCTCTCTCTCTCTCTCTCTCTCTCTCACACACACACACACAGTCACAGTCCCTCCCCCCGTCTCCTCTCTCTCTCACACACAATCATCTCTCCCTCTCTCACACACACTCTGTCACAGTCCCACTCCCTCATCTCTCTCTCTCTCTTACGGTCACGCCCCTCTCTCTCTCTGTCTATCTCTCTCACACACACGCACACACAGACACACACACACACTATCACAGTCCCGCCCCCCCCTCTCATCTTTCTCTCTCTCTCACACACACATTGTCACAGTCCCACTTCCTCCTCTCTCTCTCTCTTACGGTCATCTCTCTCTCTCTCTCGTACACACACACATGCACACACTGTGACATTGTCACAATGACATAGTCCCGCCCCCCCTCACCCCTCCTTTCTCTCTCACTCATACACAGTCATCTCTCTCTCTCTCTCTGTCTCACAGACACAGTCCTATACTCCTATGATGATATGATGAGTGAAGAAGAAGAGACAGATGATGATGATGTTCCATGGGAATCAAATAATGAAGATGGTGATAAAGATGATGAAGTTGAGGGTGATAGTAATGATGATGGTGGCATGGCTCTTCAAAATGCCATGTTTGGTTTTAAGCTTTTAGATGCTTTTTATTTGGAGTTGAACATTTTGTTATCTTTGAAACTTTTGGACATTGAATTTAATAGTTTGATGTTGGACCTTTTGGTTGGTCATGTTAATTTGTTTTAGGTAATGTTTGATATCTATTATGATGGTAATCTTGCTTGATATATTAATGTGATGTTGTATTATATTTGTCACAACTCTTATTTCTAGATTTTAGAAGAACAAAAGAACAAACTTCAGGTTAGTACTTGCATTTTATATTTTTATTTATTCAAGTAATTTTTCTTTCATCTGTTTAATTTTGGTGCACTATTGTAATGGCAATTTTTTCCACATTGGGTTTATAATGTCATATTTGTGTGGTTTTTGCATGATTGTATAATTGTAATTTTTTTTATTATGAATTCTTTTCTTATTTAACATAATAATATATTATGAATTCTTTTATTTAATTTTTTATGAGCATTGCCATTATATATCTTTATTTATATAGGATGTCACTCTTGAAATAGCCCAAACTAGACGTTATCTTTAGCGCCTAAGCGCTTAGGCACACAAGGAGCCCAAAAACGCTTTGGTCGCTTTGCCGCCTTGACAACTATGGCTTCCCCTCCTTTCTTCCCCTTGATCTTCCCATTTTTCAGTAGACTAAATCCTTGATCTTCATAAGCACCTTTGGTTTCTCACAGAGAAACATCACTTCCATCCGTCTCATTCCCATGAACTGAGATGATGTTCACAGGTAAGACGAATTATTGTGAATATCTGTAGAGGTTAGTTGAAATTTTGTTGAAATTTTATCTTTGCTCCTATTTCATTTCTTCTATGTTTGTATACATTTTTGTCATAGTCATTTGTTAATTAAGAAACCGTTGAGGTTTTAACTCTTTATCAGACAAAACGTCATGATAATCTGTTAGAGAATAGTTATATCCAGATTTTCAGTTATTATGTTTGCAGGTGGGCTTTATGATACCATCTAGATGACTTTGATGATTGATGTTTCAAAATCATTAATATACATATTTCATTGGCTCACGTTCTTGGAACTGTCAAAAAAATTTTTCTACACAAATTAACTTTCATGATAGAATTAGTGATGATTAGAGGTTTCAATTTTATGATTTATTATTTATTTCATATTACCATTATAAAATTGAAAATAAGCATATGTACTTAGCCCCCCTCCCCCCCCCCCACACACACACCAAAAAAAAAAACCTACCCCACATCTCCCACTAATTAATAGAGCTTAGTTTTCCATCCTGCAATTCTACTCTGAATCTGTTTTACATGATATTTCAATCTTCACACTTAAGTCTTCCACCAGAGTAAGGCAAACCCAGATGTTCCATGGGAAAAGAAGCCATTTCTGTCCCAAAGTATTGACAATGCCTTCAGGTGTTTCAATTTTCATTCCCACTAGCCCATTCTTCAAGAAGTTAATGTATAATACCAATACCTTCAAACATTTCTTTTGGGAGACATCCAATATACCTCCCACTATGTCCATGATGCACTTGAAGAGCACAGCACATTCCATATCCAATTTTAGAGTGTCATCAACAAATTCAACACGAGTGATAACCAAAACAACAGGGGTGACACAAAATTCCCCATCGTGTCCCTCTCAAGCATCCAACAGATTCCATTGACAGTTACTAGATTTGCATATGACAATGCAAATACAAAAATGAAAGAAAAAAATTCTATGGAGTCGAAGGATGAAACATGGATAAGGTCAAAATTCTGAGAGAGTTCACTTTGCATCCAATGGAGATTTTGATTAATTGTACTTATATCAGTCCTTATGGTGAATTAGTCTCCACATGGATGATGCTGAACATGACAGGGAATTTCCACCCTCATTCCAGATTCTCACAGAAGCCAATTTTTTTAGGTAGGTGGAGGATCAACAAATTCTCTAATATTGGTTTTTTTCTTACTTCACGTTCCAAAATAAGCCATAAAAATGTGGCAATTTATCCACAGCTTTAGAGATGTTCATTATTCAGCCAACTCGAACACCAGACCCGACACAAACCAAAAAGCTCAGTTCGGATTGATTAGAGTGTTTGCAAATTTGGGTCAACAATTGAACCGAAACATAGCATGTAATAAGTTTAATAATCATAATATTGGCAATGTCTTGACAGGAAGGAAGGGGGGCTTGTCTTTTAAGAATTTTATGTGTTAAAAACACAAGGCCAAAAGACCATGGTGAAATGGTAACAGAAGCTAAAAGCCCATGGTCCAAACTCCATGCCCAACCAATGACAACTTAAAAAACCAAAAACTCAAAAGCCCACAAAAAAAACTGATTAAATGACCAAAAGGGAGGTGATTTCCTTATTCTAGGAGAAGAAATGGCATACCCCCCTCTCTTTTTCTAATGGACACTAACTGTGTGGGCTTTTAGATAAGTGTTAGAAGATTTGATGGGCTTAATTAAATAGTTAGATAGAAGGTGCTAATACATAATATGAAAGGTTTTAGGAGATAAAAAGTAAAAAAAAAAAAAAAGCCTCCCAGTTGATTTTGTCATGGGCTTGTCTTAAAATCTAGTTCTAGACATGACAAAAAAGGGAGGTGCTTTCCTCAAGAAGTAGTGTGGGTTGGTGGGGATAACTTTTGGAAAAGACACTAGATTCCAAGGTCCAAAAATGCTAGCTTGATGCACAAAAGCACATCTAAGCCTTTTTGGAAGCTAACCAAGAAAGCAGTCGAACTCATCAAGTTTCGTTGGAAAGTCCACTAAATATTTCACATCAATAGAACAAGTTTCTTCTCAGATTTCCAATTCTACAAACATTAATAAATTACAATTTGGCCAAAATTTGTGAACCAGATGCATTACAGAAATTACCTTAAAAGAAAATGTACTTTCTTTCCCCTTGGTTTTTAGGCTTGACTTCTATTTCTTTTGTTATTGTTAGAAAGATAATTTTGGGTGTGCCATTGTTAAAGCAAATTAAGCAAAGAGGAGATCTATCTGATTACATCAAATGACAAAGACATTGTTGAGAAAGAGATGGCTTTTCCCAAAAAATATTTGATTATGTCACAGGAGAAAAATTTCTAATGACATCCAAAATGCGTTTTCTTTTTATTTTGTTGCATGAAAATGGTAATGGCATTGACATTTCACTCACAAAGCATGGTGGAAAAAGAGGCCATAGCATCGCCATTCTACTTCTAAGTTTGAATAAAAGAGGAGTGCAACTGACAATTTCCTTATTATTCCTTCCCACTCAATGCAGCTATAAATTTAATCTGTATTGTCAAAAATCAACTACATATTGGATGATCAGGTTCTAGATATACTCGCAACCAAAATATGGAAAAAGAATATGTCACTTCCGGTGCATAAAATTTCTGTTTTGGAACAGACAGGTTATAAACAGATTATCTGGGGATTCTTTTTCTTTTTCTTGTGTGTGGATGAGGTGCATAGGATCTTACCTTTTAACTGTTTCTATCATGGGTTATTGTATTGACAATCTCTGGGAGAGGCAAACCAGTCTTCTTGTTTTGTCTTCCTCCATCTTTATTTTATATTTTCATCTGTAAGCTTTCTTCTGAATCCATCTTCCCAACTTGAGGGAGAAAAATGAGTTGGGATTCTCTTTCTTCTAATGATGTATTTTAGTATGTCTTCGTTCTCACTTTATTCTGCAGTGATGAAATAAGAAACTGCTCCACAACTTCCTTATGTTCAAGGAAGGGAGTTCCTTGGCTTATAGAGAAGAATGAATCAGACATTTCCATGCAATTGAAGGAATTAAGAGTACACCTATTAGCAACAACTGAAATATAAAAATTGAGAAACAGGATTCATAAATGAACACTATTATTCCACACACAGCATAATGTGAATAGCCTGAGATCTCCATTGACCCTAGTATTATCTGAAATCAAAGGACCCAAACGCATTTCTGATGCATCAATAGATGCATAGAATTATCATACTGTTACATTTGCCAATTTAGAACTCAACAAAATGTCTATACTGCTTTCAATGTGGAAGCCATAGTGTAGAACATTTTACAATTGGCAGCTGTTGAACTGAAGGTGGACAGTCATCCTTTTGGTAATCATCAACATAGAGTTTCTAACCCGCATATACAAGACAAATTTGCCACATCAACCAAGTCTATAAATCCTTTGCTTTGGTGCCAGCAATCAGTTGTTACTTTGCTATTTACTTGGTGAGGTAATAAAACATGATCAAGTCTCAAGGCATCAGGATGTGCAATTTGTTAGTACTTATGGTTCTATGACAATTATTCTCACTGCTGCAAAATGTCCGGTTATTCATGTTTTCAGGGAAGGAAACCAACTTGCAGACTCCCTAGCATCTCATGCCGTGAAAACATGCAGAAATGAAGAATTCTTCTCTTTCAGCGATCTACCCTCATGCTTCTAGGGGCTGCGCCAGGATGGATGCTATGGGCCTGCCAAGCATTCAACTTAGATAAATGTAATTCAGTGTGGGAGCTTCATGTTATTTTGTTTTTTGCAGGGGTATGCCCCGGTGATCATGTAAGACCTGCTTTATTCAATAAAAACCAATTTTGCATGTTTGCTAAGGTGGAGTGGGAACATTCCCATCCTCTGCATCGGGGGTGCACTCTCCATAGGTAGCATACAAAATTATTTAAAAGAAAAAAAAACAATCATTCCACTCCGAAGTTCACATCAAGTAATAGTTTTCTAATGCAATTAAACTGTCATTAAAATTGCGTTGTTCATCCAATATTCACATGCGGCAAGGCATACAACAAGACATTTATTTATTGTTCTTCCAGCAAAAGTTAGAATGTGATTCAGTAAATGAGTGATATCTGGACAAGAAATATGTACCTTTTGGATGAACTCAATATAATGGAGTGCTCCATGTATGAACTGTGTTCCGCCTCCAGGAAAAGTAAGGTATTCCCCTGTTACTTTCACCCAGTTCTGGTGTCCTTTGACCACAGCAAGCTTAGTGTGAGGAACATTATTATACCATATCTGCAGAAAAGCAAGGGCACAAAACAAGCAAGGCAACATCTGAGAACCAGAAGCTATAAGATTACGAATGCATCTCGTCTGTAAACAGAAGCATTATCGTCATTTTACCTGGCCTCTGCTCTTGGGCCATTCAATGGACCGCTTGTAACCGCTTGGGAGAGGCACGAGGCAGGTCGGCGCTTCTTCAGGGCAATGACGCTCCCGGTGCTCATAGTGCCTGGTTGGGACGTGCCTGAGAGCCTCCTCGTTGTCCAGACAGGGAACGTAATCTTGCCCAGCTGTTGCATTACAGAGCTTCCACTGGTGACCATAGATATCACCATTTCCACCAACAGCCTCACCTTGCATCTGTGATTCTGACGCCTTCAACTTCTCCTTGGCATTCTGTGATTGATGCGCTTGCGTCGACCATGGCGTCTTCTGGTCTGGGGAATCAGACAGCACCTCCGGGTGTGCTGCGCCATACGTGAGAGAATCAGTCACATGGGGTTCACCAATGAGCTTCTCATCGGTGCCCTGTTGCTGTGGCAACTCCTCCGAGGCTCTAACCCCGTCTTCGGCCTCTTGCGTAGAGTCCCCATCATGCTTCTCGTTGCTTTCTTCCGTTTCCATCTGCTGTTGGCGTTGCCCCTGACCCTCGACATCCCCGGCTTTCCCTTGTCCCGTTTGCTGCGCCTGGTTCTGGTCACCCTCGGAATCCTTCTGATCTTGGTCGGCGTGGAACTCGTTTTCGGGGGTTCCACCTTCCTCCGACACTTGCTGCTGTTGCAACTGCTGGCCGTCAAGAGCGTTGTCGCCTGCATTGACGGTCTCCTGCTGCTCCGGTTGCCGCTGTTGGTCGTCATTTTCTCCACCACTCTGGAGTTGGTTGGTTACCGTCGGGACCTCTTCCTCTAGCTTCTGGATTGGGTGGTCCACAGACTCCTCCTCCTGCAGCGGCTGCTCGTGGCTGTGGCCTGGGAGGTCATCTCGCTCCGAGCGTGTTTCCTCCTGGGACCGCTCCTGTTCGTTCATGAGCTCGGTGCCCCTCTCCATTAGCTGCTCCCGGTGGGAGTCTTCTTCGGTGACCCCCACTTGTTCTAGTTGGTTTCCTTCCTCCTGCAGCGGCTCCTGCAGCTGCTGTTGTTGTTGCTGCTGCTGCTCTTCCTCCTCGTTCTGGTTCTCATCAACAACAGCTACACCTCCGCTCTGAGACTCGTCATTGGCCTCTTCCTGCCTTCCCTCCCGGCGGGAATCCGCTTCCCGGCCAATGTCAACATTTTCGAAAAGAACAGGCGGAGCGAGCTTCTCCTCCACCGTCCTCTCCCCGGCCTCTGCCGCCTCGGCTGCCTCCACCTCTTCCCCAACCTCCCGCACACCGCCGCCCCCGCCACCTCCCCCATCGGTGTCGCCCACCTCGTCGGGTTCCTTGAAGAAAAGAGAAGGGGAGGCCTTGGAGCGGGAGGAAGACAGCGAAGCACGGGAGTGGATGGCAGGGTCCATATCCACATGGGAAGAGGGGGAGGAGGAGGAGAGGGAGACAAAGGAGGAGGAGGAGATCATCCAGACGGCGAGAAGGCAGAAGGCGACGAGGACCACCATGGTGACCGTGGAGAAGAAGGGGGACGGAGACGACGAAGAGGAAGGTCTCCTCCCAGGGCGCGAGCCCTTGCCGAAGCCCGCCATGGCTTTCCCTGTTGCTTCTGCAACGCTTGCTGCTCTTGCTCCTCCTCCACCTTCTTCGTATTCTTCTCCTCTGCTCGGTGATGTCAGAGGAGAGGAGAGAGATGGAGACGGAGAGGTAAAGTGTTGAGTCTTGTGAGATGCGAGGGGAGCGTGGGATCCCGCGACGTCGAAGGGGCCGGAGGTGGTGGGGGCGGTGCCAAAGAAGCAGAGACCAAGTGGGGTTCCAAAGATCACCCGAGATCTCGCGCCCCGAGGGACTCGGGTCTTCTGACACCCCCTCCTTCCGACACCTTTCTCCCTGCGCCGCAAGAGAATCATGGCCACTGGACCAGGTCGTCCCCTGTCTGAACTATCCAAACATATATATATATATACTAATTTTATATCGCACAAAAAATTATTATATTTGAATAAATAAATTTTATAAGTTATTTACATGAGATTAATAATATTTATTATTAATATAATAATTTTAATAAAAAATTATTTTAAAATATATAATGTCTTTTTTTTTTTTTAGAAACAAAAAGAAAGTGTTTTGACGAAGAGAGTAAAATGGGAAAGAATTTTGAGTAAGAATGTGAGTTTTTAGAAAATATGAGATGTTTAATAGAAGGTGATACGGGTCGTCATCTATCGACCTACCGATAAACAAGAGTTGACCGTGGATCGTCGGCGGGACTCCGACCATGGTTTTGTCCGACGTACATTCGACCAGATGATAAGTAGTTTCCCAGGAAAAGTAAACTGACGACCTGTGTCATAAAATTGTCCTCGACTGATCGGTGTCACGGACTTCGAACCGACCCTCGACCTATTGGCCCCAGAGAGACTCACATGGTCACGCATGCGATCAGGACAAATCTGTTCGCAGCTATTAGCTGGGAAATGCTTGGCTTGACTTACTCCATTCAGACCTACGCCATTATGAGTGGAAGGGCTCGAGAATCACGGGCCACGCACACGCTAACTGTCGCGCACGCCCATAATTGGAGGTTCCAGTAATGGCAAGGCCCAAAGCATCCGGAACCCCTCCAGCCGTACCTGCCACCCATAACTCCGTCTCGCGAGAATCAAGGGCGAGATCGTGGGCACGTCCGCAAGCTACCACCGGTAATCTAGCCCGCCGGGTCTCTATAAAAGGTAGAGACATCTCACACTGAAAAGGTACGCTATTTCCAACATTGAAACTCCCTTTCGCCGACCTCCCGATCTGACTTGAGCATCGGAGTCTCTCCCCACCGAGGTCCCTCGTTGGTTTCGTAGGTCGGAGCTCGGTCTCGCCAACACCACCGTGTCGCCATCGCCTCTTGGGTCCCACCTTGTTCAGTTTAGGCCGAACCTACTTGCTCCAACAGCAACATTTGGCGCCGTCTGTGGGAAACATCGTACAAAAAGCTTCTCTCAATGGCACCCAAGGGAAAGGTGGTTGCTCGTTCATCCGGCAACGAGGTCGCCCCCACTACTATCATTGAAGAGGTCGCCGGAGGAGGCTCTAGCACCGGAGATCAAGACTCGGCGACGTCATCACGCCTCGACCGCGTCGAGCAGATGCTCGCCAGTCTCCAACAAGTCCTAACGAGGATGGAACAGAATCAACAGCATCAATGATCCAGGGCGAGGCTCTGATCCGTCTGGTTGTCCCGGTTATAGGTGCTATGGAGGAGGCTGGGGGGGGGGGCTTCAAACGCCCCGCCGACGATGTCAACCAGCCATGCCGACGTCCAAGGGCAGCGCCTGTCACTTCAGCACCAGTCCCGCCGCCGCTCACTCAGTAACCCCAGCAACGGCCGCGCAGCGCGGAGTAACCAGGACCGAGGTCGTCGATCACTTCTCCCGAGTGCACGCCACGCCTCGGCGATCATGCTTCCCGCCGATCCTCGTGAAGGACGACCTGCGGAGATGCGGCCTTACAGTTGCGGTAACCGCGCGCCCCGTCGGTGGCAACCTCGCCGTTTGTCGAGGAGATAACCTCGGCACCCATCCCAGCGAAGTTGTAGCTCCCCAAGTCCCGTCGTTACAATGGACGACAAACCCTGTTCATCACCTCGACCATTTCCAGGGGCAGGTCGAGATGGTAAATATTATCGATGCTTTAAGATGTCGCGCTTTTATGTCTACGTTGGACGATGCAGCTTTGCAGTGGTTCAAAGCACTCCAGCTCGATCGATTGTCAGCTTCACCACCTAGCGCAGCGCTTCCTGGACCACTTTTACAATACGATGCAACATTCTTTGTGCACCGACGACCTATGGCTCATCGCACAGAAAGAGGGGGAGATGTTCGGAGACTATGCAAAGAGGTTCCAGCTCGAGGTCATGAAGGTGGTGGATCTGGACCTGAGGACGATGGTCAACATTCTGACGAGGGTGTGCTCTAACGCTCCGTTCGTGGCCTCCATCGCCAAGAAACTGCCTGTGAGTCTCTCCGACCTCCTCTCTAGAATGCAGAAGTAAGTGAGGCTGAAATCAACCCTCGGAGCCGTTGGAAGGCTTGGGCGACCGGCCGAGCAAGGAGCGGCAAGTGCGGAGCCGACCCCAAAGAAGCCGAGAAGGGAGGAGTCGTCGCGCGGAGAAAGGCGACGTGACTCAGATCGCAGACAAGACTCTGATCGTCGCCCTGATGAGTCTCGGAGTGTTAGGGACCTTCCCCGCTTCGGGAGGTTGCCATCCGAGATCATCCCCATCATCAAGAAGCTATCGGAGTTCAGGCGACCTGAGCCGATGATAAGGCCGCCATCCAGATGTGGGGCCAACCTTTACTGCGAGTACCACAAGGAGTTCGGCCACCTTACTGACCAGTGCAGAAGCCTCAAGATGGAGATCTTGGAGATGTTGCGACGGGGAATCATCGGAAAGGATGTGGTCGATGGAAGGACGAAGGCACGCACCCCAGAGGATGACCGTGGAATAGTCGAAGGAAAAGGAGCCGTCCTAGTCCTCGCGGGCAGCTCGGCAAGCGGCGACGACAGCGGGAGAAAGAGGAAAGCATATGCATCGGCAGTTAACCTCGGCTCGAGCAGACCAGCACCAGGGGCCGGGGGAGTTATCACCTTTTCCGATGAGGATGTGGTCAGCCTAAGTCTTCCCCATGACGACGCGCTGGTTATCCATGCCGACGTCGATGGGTATGATGTACATTGTATCCTTGTAGATAATGGAGCTGTTCCTGACGTCCTTTTTATGACTATTTTGTGAAAATGACCAACTTGAGCACCGAGCTCAAACCGGTCGCTACTCCACTTTTTGGGTTTAGCGGGGCGCCCGTGAACGCCGAGGGGTCTATCAAATTAAAAGTAACGTTAGGCACCCGACCACGCCATGTAACGGTTGAGGTCGACTTTCTTGTTATTGAAGTAAAGTCGGCCTACAACGCGATCTTCGGTCGAGGCCTGTTGGAAAAGTTAGGAGGAGTCCCTTCAACTTACCATCAAAAGTTGAAGTTCCCGACCCCCGGCGAGATAGGCGAGGTCATGGGCAACCAGACCGAGGCTCGGCGATGTTATGTGAATTCCATTAAGGCAAAAGAACCAACAGTTCCAGAGTACGAGCCTGTTTTTGATGACAAAACTGAAAGGCATGAGCCAGCAGAGAAAACAAAGCAATAGAAGTGAAAAGGGAGCCGTCGTTGTACATTGTATCCTTGTAGATAATGCTGAGCAAGCCGATGGTCGGAGAGGAGCTGTTGCTATACCTTTCAACAGATTATTCGATCAGCTCGGTGCTCGTGCGAGAATAAAACAGGAACCACCTCCCCGTGTATTATACTAGTAAGGCTTTGCGAGGAGCCGAGCAGCGCTATTCCGACCTGGAAAAGGTCGGGTACGCACTTCTGATGGCCGCGCGATGACTCCGTCCATACTTCCAGGCACACAAGATCATCGTTCTTATCGACGTCCCCATTAAGCAAGTACTCAGCCGACCCGAGGCCTCGGGAAGGTTGCCAAAATGGGCTATCGAGCTTGGGGAGTTCGATATTACGTTCAGGCCTTGGGTCGCCATCAAGGCTCAGGCTCTCGCCGACTTCATCTCAGAAGGGACGGAAAGGACTCCCCAAGAAGAGGAAATTGGCGTCGGAGGGTGGAAAGTCTTCGTCGATGGAGCTTCAAACTCACAAGGCAGTGGCGCAGGGGTCATCCTCCACTCTCCCGACGGCCTCGTTTTAAGGTACGCTATTTGTTTCGGCTTCAGGGATCAAGATGGCCAAGTCCCTCGAAGCAACGAAAATCATCGTCTACAGCGACTCCCAGCTAGTCGTCAGCCAAGTTTCACAAGAATTCGAAGTAAAGGAAGCTAAGCTCGCTTCTTACATGGCCGAGGTCCAGAGGCTGATGGTAGAGTTCGAGTCTGCCAAGCTGTTGAAGATACCAAGGGCCGAGAACTCCCAAGCCGACGCTCTATCCAAATACGCGTCGTCCTCGGGGGAATTGGAGTCATCCGTACTAGTAGAAGAGCTCCGCGAGCCATCTATAGGATCCACGGAAGTGTTGTATGCCGACGTCGGGCCGACGTGGATGACCCCGCTGGTGGAGTTCCTCAGAAGCGGACTGCTACCAGATGATCGAGAAGAAGCTGCGAAGACGAGAAGGCGAGTGGCGAGGTTCTTCCTGATCGACAACGACTTGTACCGGAGAGGGTTCAGCTATCCACACCTTCGGTGCGTGAGCCCAAGCCAAGCTGAGGAGATCATCAGCGAGGTGCACGAGGGGACATGCGGGAGTCATGCAGGTCCTCGGTCCCTTTTTCGAAGAGTAACCCGACAAGGTTATTGGTGGCCAACCATGTTGAAAGACGCCGAGAGGTACGTAAAGAGTTGCCGACAGTGTCAGCTGTTCAGCAGGATTGACCGACAACCACCCTCGGAGCTCACACCGATAACCACCCCGTGGCCATTCGCATAGTGGGGAATGGACATCCTAGGGCCGTTCCCTCCATCGACGGGTCAGCAGAAGTTCATCATCGTCGGAGTCGACTACTTCACCAAGTGGGTCGAGGCAGAGCCGTTAGCGAAAATCACAGATGCTAACGCCTGGGGTTTTGTGTGGAAGAATATTATATGCAACTTTGGCCTTCCCCGAGCAATCATCACCGACAACGGCAAGCAGCTCGACAACGCTAAATTCCGCTGTAATTGTGAAATGCTCGAAATGGACCATCGGTTCTCCTCGGACTCTCATCCTCAGTCTAATGGACTAGCCGACGTGACTAATCGGACCATCCTAGATGGATTGAAGAAGAGATTATGCGATCACAAGGGCAGATGGGCCGATGAGCTTCCTCATGTTTTGTGGGCCTACCGGACGACGCCTCGAGAAGCCACCCGAGAATCCCCCTTTGCACTTGCTTTTGGGGTAGAGGCTGTGACTCCTGTGGAGATGCTTGTACCATCCAGAAGAGTCCTCGGATTCGACCACGAGAACAATGAGAGAGCGCTACGCGCCGAGCTTTGATCGAGGAGTGACGAAGCGATGCGTTGGCGAGGATGGAAACTTACCAACGAAGGGTGAAGAGGAGTTTCGACGCAAGCATCAGACCTCGGCGCTTCGGTACTGGGAGCCTCGTCCTTCAAAAAATCGCCGTCTCCGACCCAAAGTCGGCTGGTGACAAGTTCTCGGCCAGTTGGGAAGGTCCATACAGAGTCGTCGACGATCTCGGCCATGGAGCTTATAGGCTAGCTGACCTCAGTGGGTTGGCCATACCAAGAACGTGGAATGCCGAACATCTCCGGGGTTATTATCCTTGACATTTGTAAACGAGGTCGCTTCGACACTCTACTTGTAAATGAGGTCGCTTCGGCACACTACTTTGTAAACGAGGTTGCTTCGGCACTCTACTTGTAAATGAGGTCGCTCCAGATCTCTACTAATAAACGAGGTCGCTACGGCACTCTGTAAATATGGTCGCTTCGGCGTTTTACTTGATGTGAGGTCGCTCTGGCACTCTTATAAATGAGATCGTCTTGAGACTATCCCGAGCAAACAAGGTCGTTACGACGTATTGTATAATGAACGAATGACAAATCAGACCGTGGACTAGAAAATGGATGCCTTGATAAGATAAAAGTATTATATTACTTTTCGGCAATAGGCCCAAGGGGTACAAAAAGGTACAAATTTGCCTGAGCCGACCAACTCAATTAGGGGAACAGGCTAATCCTCGGCAACAACCCTCTCGGCCGCCTCCACAATGTGCTTTTCGGCGGCAGCGGATAGAGCTTCGTCCACTACCGCAGCCACCTCTGCGTCTTCTTCGTTGTCTTTATTAGGTCCGGCTGGGAGAGCGGCGCCGGACAAGTCAAGGTCGGGGTGCAACTCCTTCACCCGATCAAAACAGGCGTTGTAGCCTTCCCGAAAAAGGCCAGCGACTTCTTCTTGGAGCTCATCAGACACCCGATATTCCTTGATCGCGTTCTCCCGCTCGTCGGATACGAGCTGCGCCATCTGCTCCTTTGTTTTCTGGTGGGCCTGGATCTCAGCAGAAAGCGCCATCTTCTCGGCCAGAAGCGCGTCCTTCTCGGACTGGAGGGCTGCCTGGAGCTCGTCCTCGACCTTCTTCGCCTCTTCCGCCTCTTTTAGTCGAAGGGCCTTCTCTAAGGCAGTCCTTTCTTCAGCCTCGGCGAGCTTCTTGTCCCCTTCACCTTGGCTTGATGTACAAATGCCTTAAATGTGGACATTTGGCTCAAGATCGACGAGTAGAAGTCGACGACCAGCCTGTGTGGAGTCTTGTTCAGGGCGTCAGCTTTCAGCTTGGCTGGAAGAGCGTGACCACGGCCCCAATCGACCGGGTCCAGTGGGACGCGGCCCTGGGTCGTCGCCATGGGGATAGACGTCGAGGACGACATCAGGGACTGAGTACGCTTGGCTGGCCTTTCCTCTTCTCGCTTAGGTTGGGAAGCGGGGGCCGTGCCCTGCTTGTGAACCTCTTTCGGCGAGATCACGGACGGAGCCTCGTCAGAAACTCGAGGACGCTTCTCTGGGCGGGACGCGACCATCTTGCCCCTTGGGAGCACCTTGCCTCGCGCTAGCTCGGAGAGTGAGGGCCCCTTCCGCACCTTGGGGGCCGAGGGAGAACCCTTGTCGGCCATTGCTGTCAAAAAATACGACACCCACCTTGTTCGGTTTAGGCCGAACCTACTTGCTCCAGCAGCAACAGAAGGTTTTAATGGGGAAAAAAGAGAGGAGAGAAGTTACATTAACAAATTTTTATATTTACAAGTATGGCTGGAAAAAATTCATCCTAATGTTGCTACGTGACAGCACTCAGAACTATGTTTTATTATAATAGTATATATATATATATCATATTTTAATTTGTTTTAAATATATTAAGATAATATATATAATTATCTTTCAACATATATTTAAGGTAGTTTTATAATTAAATAAGGGTGATAACTATTCTATCGTTTCGATAAATTAGATAATTTATCAGACATTTATCGATATTTATTGAACTTCTAAAAATTCTAACTCATTTTTTACTTGATAAAATTATCTAAAATTATAAGGGATTCAAAACATCTCAAAGTAGAGATAAATATTATTAATATATTTGATGTGACATAAAATAATCGATGTATCATAAAATTATCATATCTATAAATATTACATCAAAATAAAGAACGACTATTAGAAATTATATTTGATGATCAGTTCATCCCCATATAATTCTATGAATTATATATCTATTTTGGTGATTAACAAAACTTCAATAAAGTGTCATCTAACAAGTTTTTATGAAGCTTAGGCACAAGAAGTAAATCAGGAGAAATCAAGAAAATATGTAAGTATTTCTTACTATGTAGCATTTAAAATTATAGAGCAGGAAATTTCTCTAGGTACACATCGACTCTCTATATGCTACAACGATTTCATTAGAATCATATTGATTTCATAAGGATTTGTAGTGTCATACCGATTCCAGTCTCATAACGATTTCCTTACTTCTATCGATTTAATTTTCATAAGGATTTGATAAGTGGGCATATCGATTTAGACCTCACAACGATTCGCTTAGTGGGCGTAACGATTTCGACCTCACAACGATTCGCTTAGTAGGCGTAACGATTTCGACCTCACAACGATTCGCTTAGTAGGTATAACGATTTTGACTTCACATCGATTTGATAAGTTTGCTCTCACAACGATTTGATTTTTATAACGATTCGATAAGTTCCACATTGATTTGGTCTTCATAACGATTCGACAAGTTACAACAACGACTTGGTCATTATAACGACTCGATAAGTTACACAACGATTTGCTTGCTGTAACGATTCGATAAGTCACAACAACGACTTGGTCTGTGTAACGATTTGATAAAACAAAACATCTATTTGATTACTACATCGACTCGATAAGTGAGACAACGATTTTGTTATAACGACTTGTTTATAACGATTTGATTAAACTCTCATAACGATTTGGTTATGATTGTATAACGATTTATATTCACATCGATTTACTTATACACGTGCAACGATTTATATAAACAATGACTCATTCACTTAACGATTTCATAAGTCATACTCATAACGATTTCATGAGCTATAACGACTTGATATTTAAACATATTTCAAATATTTTGAATGTCAAAGTCTTCCCTTGTGCTTCTCAATATCTATGCATTTAATGTGTCTGAACATCTCTCTGCACGATGCATATTTGGATATCTTCCATTCCTTTGCTTCTATAGAAAACATCTTTTTAGAATAGCAGAAAGGTACTTCCATTCTAGTGTATATTCCTACTGCTTGGTTTCCAGCGATGACTGACAAGTCTAGAGACAGTCTAGCTGTCCATTGTTTGGTATTTATTGTAGATCCTTGACAGCACCATTCTCTACAACGTTGGACAACAAGAAGCTGTAGAATATCTGGAAGGATCCTTTCCTTGCGTGCATGGATCAGAAAAACATTAAATGACTGGAAGCACCTGTCGTACACGTCAAACCATGCTGTCTAACGAGCATCCAACACAGAGACAACAGATACTTCAACGACTATATTTTTCAAAGAAGATATAAATAGAAGACAGGTGTCTACGTGAAGGAACATATCTATCCATTGATCTATCTATCTCTCTCTTTGACAATTCGACATCTGCAAGCACCATAGAAAAGCTCAAGCCTCTCTCCTAAGTTTTGCTGTAGCTCTTAGCTCTCTGCGTCCATTGCTTAGCTTTGAGAGAGCTCTAGTGTACTGAGAGACTCCTTCATTGTAGATCTTACTCTCTCAGTCTTGCTCCGGATTAAGCATTGTTCTATGAGCTTGGTATAAGGGCTTGTCTTCTCTTTAACACTTTGTTGTGTTGTTCCTCTTCTGGATTGAAGAGAAGACATGTAGCTGACAGGTGGTTGTGTTCCCTTCGTGTAGAAGGAAGACCTGAGGTTCATGGTGAATTGTACATCTTCCGGTTGTGAAGAGAAGACCAGCTGCGGTTGGATCTGTACTATTGGGTAGTGGAATCCTGAGGTATTGCTCAGGGGTTGAACGTAGGACTCATGTGGAAAGGAGATCCGAACCAAGATAAAAATCCTTGTGCAGTGTGTTTGCTTCTGTGTATTTGTTATTTACTTTACTACTATCACTAACAGACAAACATAGTGTTTTTGGTGTGAACGTTTTTGTTGACAGGTTTAGATAATCAGAATTTTAAGAATCTTATTCACCTCCCTCTGGACTTGTTAGCTGGGCAACAATATTATCAACGAATAATCATCTTACGAATACTTTATTTAATTATGAAATATACTCTTATAATTTCTCTTATAAATCACTAATAATGCGTCTTTAGATTTTTCTTACATATCCTACTCACACCCTTTTTTTCCGAGATCGTAGCAATTTGGCATACTTGCGTACACATGTAAATGTAGATGCACATGATGTGCTTTTATGTGCTCTTATATTTTTGCAAAGTCATTGATATATAAACCGTTCAGCAAGATAAAAATCATAGATTTATTACTTATCTACTTATATTTACACACATAATGTTAAATGTTTGTAATAGTTTGGAAAAACAACCTTGATGTGTTATACACGATATTTAAATGGTATTTTTGCATGGAAATCCAGAACATGTATATTTATATACATATTGTTACTGCTATAGTAACATAGCTCGGCTCTAGCCGAGGTGACCGTTGAGGCGCTTCTCGCCAGACGGAGCCGAGACGACCAAGCCGATGAATCCCTTTGAGGCGCGTTTGGCCGATCTGCGACGCTGCTCCTGCCGACCTTCTGACCTGACCTGCAAAGCCCGCTGAGTGGGCTCGGTGGGGAGACACTCCGACGCTCAAGTCAGTTGCTAGCCGAGTAGAATGGCCTAGCGTGGGGGAGAAAATAGTGTACCTTTGCCAATGGAGTGTCTGCCCTTTATATAGTGTGAGGACACATTCGTGTGAGCTGCACGAGCCGTGGATCTCGCTGGGCGTTGCCGTGATTTGCGCCGGATTAGGCGCTGCGTAACTTCCTGCTAAGTCATGGGAAGTGGGATCATAATTGGAATGTCAGGTCACTGAGATCGTGTGCTAATCGGCCGGGATTCTCGGTCTCGTGATTCCTGGACCTTTCCCCGCTTGCGGATCATGTGAAGATGCCACAGGGCACGTGATGGGGCTGAGCTCCATGTCGGTGATGACCGAGCTTAGACAACCCGATGTGCTCAATTGGAAACTTGACAAGCTCCCTCGAAGAAGACCGCTTGGGCCGAGCTACAGAGAAGCCTGAGACGCGTAAATACCTAACGCACCGCTAGGTGACTGTAGACATGATGTCGGCTAATTGCCCAGCGAAGGTCGGCCGAGCCGAGGTGAGATCAGTTCTAAGAAATACGACATTTGGGAGCGTACTCGTCAATTTCGTCGACTTCTCGCCAATCCGACCTGGAGATCTCATCCGAGCGGTAACGGTCGGTTTGTGTCAGGCTGAAACGGTGGAATGCCGAATTGTCTTCAGATGTGGTCGGCCGCACTAGGGACAGGCCGACCTGCTTGGAAATTACCGTAACACTGGCCCCCAATGTAACGTCGCGTGCCTTTCGGATCCATGCGGATCATGTGTGAGTTGGTTGTGTGGTCGTTGTGAGGCCAATGTGAGCTAGTTGTGTGGAATGTGTGATGTGAATGTGTGGCTTGAGTAGGTGAAGAGCAGGGTTGGTTCTGAAATGAAATAGGACCTGCTGCTGTTCAGTTGGAGTTGGTGGCCAGGGGTGGCCATTGACTGGTTGGCGTCCAGGTTAGTGGACGTTGACTGCTTGAACTTGGCGGCAGTAAATGTGGACGTTAAGGGTGGCGGTTGCTGTTGGCGGCATAGGGGTTGACGCCAACCTGAGAATTCTACAGGTTATAGGCTCACCCGAGGGCAGTCTTCTTGCTCTGTTCTCTTTCCCCCCTTGCCCCAGCTTCGCGCCCCGGTGACTCTGAAGCTTCTAACAAGTTCCGAAGAGTGGTTGGACGATCGTAGAACGCGTGGCGTTGCTGAATTGCGCGAGGAAACGTCACGGCGTGGTGCAATTCCCGTGGGAGCTCGCGGAGGGCTCGGCGTGAACCGGGAGATTGTGGGAGGTTCTAGCGTGTTCTGAGGTAGGGGACGAACCCGTTTAGCTCCGTAGAAACATTAAAACACATCGTAACCACCTAAATCAACATGATAATGCATTTTCGGATAAAGTTGCACCATACGGGGATAATGGGTGGTTTGAGTAATTTAATGTACGAAGTATGTTGTAATGGGTTGTATTGGGTTCTGGCATGCTAAAGAAACTACATTTATATGTTTTTCTGTAGTTAGAACGGTTAGAAAACCCGCAGAGCCGGATTAGGGTTTCTGCAGGGTTTAAGGCCGGAGAACTTGGCGTCAACATCGTTTGTCGCCAAGCTCCTCAGCCAGGATGTTAACGGCCAGGTCCCTTTCCGTTGACTTGTTGTAAACGGCAGTCGATGTTGCCGCCTACTGGTTATGAACAGAAATGACTGATTACAGTATTTATCGATAATGCATGTGTGTTGACACATGAGGTGCACTGAGTGCACATGGTTCTCGTGTTTAGCATATAAAATATGCAGTTAGTTGCTTACTTCAGTGACTGCGCGTTGTTTATGCGAGTCAGTTGGGTTCACGTGTGGTGGACCGTGGTTACTTGTGGTTTACGTGAGGTTGCACGTGGTTTTGTGTACGTGGCGAGTAGTACGACGCCTACCATGGTTACCTCTCCAGTTGGGTGCCTCAGGTTCTTTGTGAGCCAGGCTGTTAGCTCGGGGCTTTGTCCCGGTACTTGTGTTGTACCGTCGAGGTCTGTGTCGTCTGACCTGGACACCCTCACTCTTGTGTTTGAGTTGCACGTCCGGCTGAGGGAAAGACGACAGTGGGACAGTGACACTTGTGTTTGTCTTTAGTCACTTGTAGCGCGCTCGTAGTTGGGGGTACGGACACCAGTAGTCGACACTGGTCCCTAGCTAGTCCTTTTCCAGTGCCTCACTCTAGCGAGCCCAGGCCAGGGTCTCTGGAGGTGTCAGGCATGGGGCATGTGACTGTGTGGTCTGCAGGTGGTGGTGTTTAGTTGGTCTCCACAGTTGCTTGACCTTTTTACGTGGAGCGGCAGCTGGACCTTTCGTCCGTGGCTGCGAGACTGAGAGGTAGACCTGTGTTAGTTGTCCGAGTCAGTTTCTGGTGTCGCGAACCAGTTCACGTGGCTCGTGTTGGCTGTCTCTACTTTAGCTTGTACACCTGTACTGGTTTGCCGTTTAATTATTACTGTTGTTTCTCGTAGTCGGCAGACGGTGAGTACTTTTACAGCTTTACTTACCTGCTTAGCTGTTCTATAATTGTTGGTGCTGTTTACTATTCGTACTTGTGTGTCGGTTTGCTCAGTTTTGGGGGAGTTCCCTACTGAGCCAGTGACTAGTGAGGCTCACCCCTACCCCCACAGGTGAGAGCGAGGAGGACGTTTCTCGTCCGACGTCCAGCTCAAGGCCGCGTCGTAGCGGTGCAGGGTCGGTACCACCACGGTGTAGTCCCAGCTGTGTAGTTCTCCAGCAGTGTAGCTTTGTAGTTGTTTACTTTCTTCAGTTGTACCTCGGGGTATGCCCCAGGCTCTTGTACCTCTTTACAGTTTTTGTGGAAATTTGGCTATGTAAAACTGTGTAATATATATGAAATGTGGTGTGTTCCTTTATGTTTACACGAACTGTGGTTTGGTATCCCTTGCGAGGCTTCGGCCCGTTCGCGAGAGGCGGACTCGGATCAAGTACGTTATCGGTTTAACGGGCTTGGCCGAGGCGTTCCGTCACACCCTAGGTTCACGTCGGTCAGTGAACGTGGGCCGAGGTGAAGCTACATTGGAAGCGTGCCTTGCTACGTGGTTTGATCGACACGTGACCAGTCAGGACGTCGCTTCCGACGAGGTCGTGGTTGACTGAGCGCCTCTTACCATGTACCTCATCTATTAGTAATGGAAACTCGTCTTTTTGTCCTGAACTATTTCTCATCGTCTACGACTTCCGAAATACTCTTGGTCGCCAATAACGTCGTCTTCGTGGTATGAACCGACCAGCTACGGAGTATGATAACCCGTTTTCACATGATGCGGCTTGTTCCGACATGAACATAGGCGGCATAGCCTCAAACGAATGTTAGGGTGCTCGTTCGACCGTGTATTGTTCGGCGGACGTCGTCTGTGTCGGACGTTGCTTCGGTTTTTTTCGTGCCTAAGCGACCTCGTCCACCGAGCATGTCCGCATTTGGAGTGTGGAAGGCGTTAAAACGAGGTCGGAGGGTCGGAGCGACCTTGCTTCAGAGCTCGGAACGACGAGAGGACCTCGCTCATGAACTCGGATTGCTAGTGTGGCTTTGCTGAAGCTTTATCGTCGTTTTCTCGGTTCCTGGAGAGTGCCGGAGCGACCTCGTCCAGAACCATGACGTTTGTCGCCGAAACGACCTTGAATGCACAGGTGGCCACGCTGGGAACATTAGGAGGGCCGAGGCGATCTTCTTTGAACTTGATAGTCCACGCTCATTCTATAGGCGGCTCGGAGCCTGAACCCGGCGTCTCGAGGTCGGCTAGGGCCTGTCCGAATCAAATCTCGGGGCCGCTTGGACTTCTTGAACGCCGAGGGCGCGTTGTCGAAGTGGGCTCGGCGCCGAAAACTTTGGATTACATTTCAAAACATCATTGTCGGTCACGTAAACGACCTCTCACGTGGAGCTCGGTTAATGAATAGTCCGACGTTATGGTCATGACCACACGTCGGGTTGACCTTGTCACGAGCCGATGGCCTTGCTTCGGGGCTCGGATGAGGTGAGGGTCGAGATGTCCTCATGTTGGGGGCTCGGATGTCGCCTTCATTCCTGGAAAGGGTCGAAGCGACCTTGTTCAGAACCATGACGATCATGTCTACGTGTGCCGAAGAGACCACGCCCTCGAGCTCGGAGTGCCGCAGCGACCTCGCACATGAGCGATGTATTCGTGGGCCTAAGCGACCACGCCTTCAAGAGCTCGGAGTGTCGAAGTGACCTCGCATAAGAGCTCGGGTGGATACGTGGGCCGAAGCGACCACGCCTTCAAGAGCTCAGAGTACCGAAGCGACCTCGCACAAGAGCGTTGTATACGTGGGCTGAAGCGACCACGCCTGCAAGGGCTCGGAATGCCGAAGCTACCTCGCACAAGAGCGATGTATACGTGGGCCGAAGCGACCACGCCTTCAAGAGCTCGGAGTGTCGAAGCGACCTCGCATAAGAGCTCGGGTGGATACGTGGGCCGAAGCGACCACGCCTTCAAGAGTTCGGAGTGCCGAAGCGACCTCGCACAAGAGCGTTGTATACGTGGGCTGAAGCGACCACGCCTGCAAGGGCTCGGAGTGCCGAAGCGACCTCGCACAAGAGCTCGGGTGGATACGTGGGCCGAAGCGACCACGCCTTCAAGAGCTCAGAGTGCCGAAGAGACCTCGCACAAGAGCACTGTATACGTGGGCTGAAGCGACCACGCCTTCAAACTGACGTCGTCAGGCTGACCACGCCTTCAAGAGCTCGGAGTGTCGAAGAGACCTCGCATAAGAGCTCGGGTGGATACGTGGGCCGAAGCGACCATGCCTTCAAAAGCTCGGAGTGCCAAAGCAACCTCGCACAAGAGCACTGTATACGTGGGCTGAAGCGACCACGCCTTCAAACTGATGTCGTCAGGCTGACCACTCCTTCAAGAGCTCGGAGTGTCGAAGCGACCTCGCATAAGAGCTCGGGTGGATACGTGGGCCGAAGCTACCACGCCTTCAAGAGCTCGGAGTGCCGAAGCGACCTCGCACAAGAGCGCTGTATAAAACGAGTGCCGAAGTGATTGTGTGTCGAGCTCGGAGTGCCGAAGCGACCTCGCACAGGAGCTATGATGTATGTGTGCCGAAGCGACCACGTGTTCGGGAGCTCGGAGTGCCGAAGCGACCTCGGACGAGCTGTGATATACACGAGCCGAAGTGACCGCACCTTCAGGAGCTCGGAGTGTCGAAGCGACCTCGGACGAGCTGTGATAAACATGAGCTGAAGCGACCGCGCCTTCAGGAGCTCGGAGTGTCGAAGCGACCTCGGACAAGCTGTGATACGCGTGCCGAAGCGACTGCGCCTTCAGGAGCTCGGAGTTCCGAAGCGACCTCGGACGAGCTGTGATACGCGTGCCGAAGCGACCGCGCCTTCAGGAGCTCGGAGTGCCGAAGCGACCTCGGACGAGCTGTGATATACGCGTGCCGAAGCGACCGCGCCTTCATTTTATCGTATGTCAGGTTGTCTAAGCTCGGTTTCTGGACAGCCGAGGCGATCTCGTCTAGAACCTCCTTTTCGAGAAATTGTCGCACGAAGGCAGAGACTCAAGGAATGGAGTGACAGGCATACCTCGTCGCCCTCATGACTGAGGACATTAAGCGTGTGATCACGGCCTCCTGTTTAGAGGGCTTAGGCTTCCGAAGCCGGAGATGACTGTTAATAGGAAATACAAGATGCCATGAACTCTGGAACTCGTCGGCCCCCGGGCCGACCTCAAATGAATCTTGAAGGGCTTCACGATATTTGAGCTTAGCCGGGCCCCCGAGCCGACCTCAGGCATAGGCGCTTACGATCTCTTGGTCGGCCCCCTTGCTACTTGTGCCAGGCCTTGGCCGTCTTGGCAATCGCGATAAATACTCCAGGGGCTATTTCATTGTCTATGTTTGGAGGAGTTCTGCTGAGAATAGGAAAGGGGAAACCGCACTGACCTTTTGTAACGTTTCCCACAGACGGCGCCAATGTTACTGCTATAGTAACATAGCTCGGCTCTAGTCGAGGTGACCGTTGAGGCGCTTCTCACCAGACGGAGCCGAGACGACCAAGCCGATGAATCCCTTTGAGGCACGCTTGGCCGATGTGCGACGCTGCTCCTGCCGACCTTCTGACCTGACCTGCAAAGGCCGCCGAGTGGGCTCGGCGGGGAGACACTCCGACGCTCAAGTCAGTCGCTAGCCGAGTAGAATGGCCTAGAGTGGGGGAGAAAATAGTGTACCTTTGCCAATGGAGTGTCTGCCCTTTATATAGTGTGAGGACACTTCGTGTGAGCTGGACGAGCCGTGGATCTCGCTGGGCGTTGCCGTGATTTGCGCCGGATTAGGCGCTGCGTAACTTCCTGCTAAGTCATGGGAAGTGGGATCATAATTGGAATGTCAGGTCACTGAGATCGTGTGCTAATCGGCCGGGATTCTCGGTCTCGTGATTCCTGGACCTTTCCCGCTTGCGGATTATGTGAAGATGCCACGGGGCACGTGATGAGGCTGAGCTCCATGTCGGTGATGACGAGCTTAGACAACCCGAGGTGCTCAATTGGAAACTTGACAAGCTCCTCGAGGTCGGATTTAGAAGACCGCTTGGGCCGAGCTACAGAGAAGCCTGAGACACGTAAATACCTAACGCACCGTTAGGTGACTATAGACATGATGTCGGCTAATTGCCCAGTGAAGGTCGGCCGAGCCGAGGTGAGATCAGTCCTGAGAAATACGACATTTGGGAGCGTACTCGTCAATTTCGTCGACTTCTCGCCAATCCGACCTGGAGATCTCATCCGAGCGGTAACGGTCGGTTTGTGTCAGGCTAAAACGGTGGAATGCCGGACTGTCTTCAGATGTGGTCGGCCGCACTCGGGACAGGCCGACCTGCTTGGAAATTACCGTAACACATATATATATATATACATATAAATATATATATCTATATATATGTACAGAAATTTCATGGTGCCGTTGGTACAGCCCAGCCGCACCAAAGAACTGCCGCCCTTGGATTTACGACTGCCCTGAATCGCCGCCCTCGAATTTCCATCCGAGCGCGGTCTAAAATAAATAAAAAAAAAGGATCGCCACCACTGCAACCCGTGATACGCGCGTGCCACAAATGCATATAACGGGGTCGCGAGCGGATGAATTTTTTTTTTTACACAGCCCTCGGATTCGGCTGGGTCGTACCAACGGCCCTAGCCGCACCATGAAGGACTCAAATATATATATTGTTGCCGTACATGTAACTAATGACCGAGATGATTAAATCGAGGGACCGATTTGTGATCCGTTTAGTTGACTTGTGATGCATATTTCGAGTTTCAGACAGTGTTGCTTAAGGACTCGTAAAATCCATTAAAAATTTTCAGTGAGGAGATACTCTGACGTTCAAATTAGTAGTTAGTCGAGTAGAATGGTTTAACTTAAGGAGTGGAATAGTGTACTTGAGTCTAGAGAGTATCTGTCACTTTTGTAAGGTTGAATATCCGTTGAACGATTGGACGACTCCCCACGAATCTCGCAGGGGATCTTCATAATTTTTGCTAGATTTTGGCCGTAATTTTCGGACGCACGATTCTCAGATAGTACCTTATCTACTACTGCTTTGGTCATTATGCGAGCCACGTTCCCAAATTTTTTTCGAACAAGTCGGGTTCCAAATCATAATGGCCGAGCCGAGTAGACTCATCTTTGGTCGAACTGATGTTGTCGGACCAAGATAAGATGTATAATTATCTTTCATCATATATTTATAGTTTCTCATATAAATCACTCTGAGTGCGTCGATATGATCTTATCATCATAGTATTCAGATTTTTCTTCCGTATCCTTCTCACAGCCTTTTTTCCGAGATCGTAGCTATTTGGCATACTTGCGTACATATGTAAATGCACAGGCACATGGCGTGCTTTTATGTGATCTTATATTTTTGCAAAGTCATTGATATATAAACCGTTCAACAAGATACAAATCATAGATTTATTACTTATCTTCTTATATTACACACATAATGTTAAATTGGAAAAGCAACCGTGATGTGTTATACATGATATTTAAGAGAAAGATTTTGTGCACTTTTAAAAGTGCACAAAGTACAATTTACGTGGGTAAAAAGCCCATGTGGCACCATCCATATGGGTTGGTAGCCCATGTGACACCCAAAAATATAGTGCCACATGAGTTAGTTGCCCATGTGGATTGCACTTTGTGCACTTTTGAAAGTGCACAAAGTCTTTCTCGATATTTAAATGGTCTTTACATAGATATTCATTACATGTATATTTATATACGTACATACATATATATATATAGAGAAATGTTACATATATATAGAAAAATGTTACAGTACGATGGCACAATCTTGTCGTCCTGTAACATCCACCATTGGATCCAACGTTGTAAAAAAGAAAGCACGCTCAAAACACACAGCTGTCGCAACTGAGGTGTGACGATGAGACATTTTTCTATATATATATAGAAAAATTAATTGGGGGTCTTTGTCAGAGGCTGTTACTTTTTTCTCATCCCTGTCAAAATGCTGGAAGACGTAGAGTACTTACTTTTTCGCCTGGTTTAATTTCCAGTCTCTACTTTTGAGACGTCACCATTTACGACCCTCGATTCACAAGTTCCGTCTCTTTTTCCTATTCCCGTCTTATCCTTCCATCCTTTCGAATACATTTTTTCCCAATCGACACTTACGCTTCTATCCTTTCGAATGACCATGAACTCACATCGATGGAAAGTTGCTCTTACATAACGTGTAGAGCACACTTACAACAACCATTGACATCACTTACACAGGTCCTTTCGAAGGTCCGTGAACCGTTCTTCACAACTATAAAAGGAACTCAGGGCCTCATACTTATCCTTCACAAGCTTCTTTGAGTCTTCTTCTTCCTATCTTTCTTGCTCGTCTTCTTCTTCTTTATTTACAGATGTCTTCATCTGACGGTGCTCCCCACAGGGATGGGAAGACACCTGCGTCACCGACGCCCCCGGCACCCCCGACGCCACCGCCGTTCAGCCCCGACTTCTGGAACGATTTTTACACTGGCTGGAGGATGGCTTTAGCCAAAGCCTCTTGGCTGTATGGTAACAAGGGCCTCACCAACATCCGCCCCTAACATCGGCCCTGAGGCAGAACCTGTAATAACATGATCGTTTGGATCCTGTTTAACGGGTAGTGTGGTGTGGCACTCATGACCAAGGGGTGGTCATTGAGCCTTAGTCGAGGCTTCCATGCGTTGTGTGGGCGTTGTGGGCCGGACATTTTGTCCCAAATGGCCTGTTGGTTCACTGTTTGTGAACGCGACAGGGTGAGGCGTCGCGTTCTGACCGCGACAGTCGCGAGCGTCGCGTTCTCCGCACCGCCTTTGTGACGTGTGGCATGGCGAGTTTTTAGAAGGCGACGGTTGAGTGCGTCGCGTTCTTAAGGCAACGGAATGCTACATCGCGTTCTTGATTCCGGTTGGGATAAGTTTGGCCCTCCGGCCAAACAGAGCAGGCAGCTCTGTTCGACCGGGGAGAGGGTTGTTGTGGCGATTTCCGGCGATGTCGGCTTGGGAGCTCGTGTTTTGACGTGGTTTTGGCACGTAGGAGTTGCTCGGAGCATGGAGAACACCGATCAAGCCTCGTTCTACGAGTTCTTCTAATTGGTAGGGACTTTTCTCATTTTATTGCATTAATTGATGGATTTGAAGCATGTTTAAGCTGTAGCGATGTGTACTTGTGTTTCTTGTATAGTTTAATAGATTTGTAGAAGTTTGAAATGTATGAAAATGGAGTTTTGAGGTGGTTTCTGTGTGAGAACCGGAGTGTAGGGTTTCTATCTGAGAAGGCGACGGGTCGGGTGGTTGCGTTCAGGTCGCGACGTTTGGCCCTGTCGCATTCTGGTTTGTGAACGCGGTCTGTCGTGTCGTCGCGTTCTTAACGCAAAGGTAGACGCTGTCGCGTTCTAGTGCATGATCGCGGTTAGTCGGGTTGTCGCGTTCTTATCGCGACAGAGGTCCCCGTCACGTTCTTCTGTCCGAAATGGGTGGTTGAGCTTTGGGCAATGATGGTCCTGTGTGGACCTAGCTTAGGTCGTTTTAAAGTATTATAAGTTGTTCTAAGTTGATTAATGTTTAGTAAAGTATGTTTAGGTTAATGGAATAGTTGGTGGTTAATGAGTGAGTAATGTTGTTGGTTATGTTAATTGGGTTAAGTATGTTATACAGGTTATGTGATTCATATGTGTGGATATGTGCATTATGGTGCATTGCTATATATGGAGGCTATGAGATGGCCAATGACAGACAAGGTTATAATGTGGATCCCGTGTTTAATAGTGTGTTATTGCTTGGAGGTCACATAGTGACCAGTGATGAGCCGATTATGTTTAATGTGTCGTGATATAAGTTTTATCGGGGTGTTAAGTGATCGGCGTGGTTTGTGTGCTAGCCGAGTTTGGTGGTCCGACGCCTATTCCAGAATGCCTCTTCAGTCGGGTACCCCAGGTTTTGTGTGAGCCAGACACATTGTGCTCGGGGCGTGTCCCGGTACGGTGTGTATAACTGAGGTCTGAGTCGTCTTCCTGGACACCCTCACTCCTGTGTTTGAGTTGTATGTCCGGCTGAGGGAAAGATGACTGGGGACATCGGCTTGTGTTTATGGGTGTGCAGTCGCTTGTAGCGCACTTGTGGTTGGGGAGACAGACACCAGTAGACGTACTAGTCTCCAGCTAGTCCTGTGTTTCCAGTGCCTCACTTTAGGGAGCTCGGGCCAGAGTCCCTAAAGGTGTCAGGCATGGACCTGCAGCTGTGTGGTCTGTAGGTGTGGTGTTGGTTGGTCTCCACTGTTGTTTACTTTGTGTGTTTGTGGAGCGGTAGCTAGACTGTGTCTGTGGCTACGAGACTGAGAGGTGGTTCTTGTGTTGTGTTGTCTAGGTTGGATATTGGCGTCATGAACCAGTAGCCCATTCCCATGTAGTGGCGTCGTTACTTTCCAACTCGTGGTTTGCCACTGGTTGTGACTTGTGTGTGTGAATTGTTGGTTGAGGTTTGACCTGTTGTGGTGTGCCCTGGTGGTGGCACAGTTCTTGTTGTGGTTCCGTGGTGGTACCTCGTGGTAGTAGGTACCTGTGCCCTTCGTGGGTAACTGTGTGTTGTGGTACTTCGTGTACCAGCCTCTTCAGGTGTAGAGGTGAACTTGTGTTATGTGGAGGTCTGTGGAGTGACCTTCCACATGTTGTGTTTTACTCGTCTTCGGGTAAGCTTCCAATTATGGTTTTGGTGTGAGGTGTTGGTGTGAGGTAGATTGGCTAGTTGATGCCAGTCTTGTTACCCTAAATGGGTAGATTGCCAGTGAAGCTTATGTAGCCTAGGCAGTGGTTTGCCTGTGTGATTTGTAGCTTAGGCGACCAGTTATTGTAATGGTTTGCCTGTAAGGTCTATGACCTAGGCTGTTCTGTTGTTGAGCGGACTAGTGATGCTGTGCTAGTCTTGTTGTCCCCCTTCCTTTTCGAGATTTGTATTAGCTGATGAGATTATGTTTAGTTGTTGTTAATCATGTTTTGTTGTGAGCATAATATGGTTTGGCTATCGGTGTTTCCAGTGAAACCCTTTAGGGTTGAGGTCACGTTAGTTTCCTATGTGTTTTTGGGAGGTTCCTACTGAGCATGTGACTTGTTGAGGCTCACTCCCCTACAGTTCTTTTAAGGGCTTGCCGTTTGTGTGGCTTGCGGAGGCATTGTGATAGACTTATACCACCAGCAGTAGATTCAGTTGTGTTGTGTGAGCTTATGCTCCCTCAGGGTATGCCCCAGGTAGTTGTACTTTTCTATTGGACATGTAATAATGTATTGGGACAGTTGTAAATTGTTGTATACAAGTATGAGCACATGTACTTTCTTGTGTATTATACTGTTGTTGTTATCTTTTATATTCTTACTAGACACGTGTACGAGTTATCCCTTGCGAGACTTCAGTCCGATCGCGGGAGACAAACTTAGATATAGAGCCTTATTGGGCATAAATATCTGGGGCCATTACATTATATTATTTCAGTTCGGAGCTTTTCTGTTACAATATATTATTTCGTCTATTACTGTATGACATCTCCATTCTTACAGAAGATGTACACATTTCTTACATGTAGTGATTTGATGTTCGACGGCACTTTCGAAGAATACGATAATTTCCTCACATTTAAGGACATCCGGGAACTATTGTTCGGGGGGCAGAGCGAATCAGTCATAATTGATTGCTACGTCAACACTTACTTGTTTCTCCCCCGTCAAGAGAACCCGAACATTTTTAAGACTTTTGGATATCTGGGAGCCACTTTAAAGGGTTACGTCTAATCGTGCAAAGACGATAAGAGCAAACAATAATATCTCGATTACTCTTTCCAAAGATTGGACAACGCTCCAACTGAATTAGACCTCCTCTTCTCCCCCATGCATGTTGGGACGAACCATTGGGCTCTTTTGGTCATCAATATTAAAGAAAAAGAGTTCCACATGTACGATTCATTAAGAAACAAAGATCGTCCTGACATTCCACAATACGTAAGTGTCAAGTGTTACATACAAGGCTTACATTTGTTACAGAGCATGCACACTTATGTTACATATGTTACAGTAAATGTACATCAAGTAATTGGAACTCTTTTGTTAATTCTTTCATGCAGGTAGACATACTGAGAACATACATGAAGGGCAGGGACATCGATTCAGCAAATTGGTAGCTACACTACCCCGACCCATGCCCACAACAAAGATCGGGAGACGACTGCGCCATTTTTACTTGGAAATAGAAGGAGTGTCTGGCACGTAGGGACATTCAAGGTTTCCCCTTCAGTCAAGATGACATGCCAACCGTGCGAGCAAGGTTCGCCCTCCACTTCATCAAAGTGTACTTCAATGCACAAGAACGTTCAGAGCGTATATAACTCAAGGCGAAGAACCATACTTGCCGCACATACAATTTCCTATAGCCAATGTAATTATATTGTACATTTACTTGAGGAAACACTTGTTTATTTATTACAGTGAGGACATTGTCTGCTAATGTTTTCTATTATAGTATACGTAATAACCTGTTACAATATTTACTTATTTTTATTATAGTATAGATAATAGCATGTTATAGTTCGAGCACTACACTCTTACAGTTGTACCTGCAGTACGATCACTATACTCTTACAGTTCTACTGGCAGTACAAGCACTACACTATTACAGTATACGTAATAACATGTTACAGTATTTACTTATTTTCATTATAGTATAGATAATAGCATGTTACAGTATGTTATTGCAAACATGTTGAGTTTGCATGATAGAGAGCACATACAATGGATTTTATAGCGGCCACAGAAGACTACATAAAATGAAAATATGTTGCAAAAACAAGCCCCATTACGATAACTCTCTATACTCCCTAAGTCGACCACTCGAGGGAGGAGGGAGGGGAGGAGGAACAGATGGGTTCTGCCTCAGGGCCGATGTCAGGGCGGATGTTGGTGAGGTCCTTGTTGCCGTACAGCCGAGAGGCTTTGCCTAAAGCCATCCTCCAACCAGTGTAAAAACCGTTCCAGAAGTCGGGGCTGAAGGACGGTGGTGCCGGGGGCGCCGGGGACGCATGGTGCCTTCCCATCCTTGTGGGGAGCACCGTCAAATGAAGACATCTGCAAATAAAGAGGAAGAAGACGAGCAAGAAAGATAGGAAGAAGAAGACTCAGAGAAGCTTGTGAAGGATAAGTATGAGGCCCTGATCAGTTCCTTTTATCGTTGTGAAGAACAGTTCATGAGCATTCGAAAGGATCTGTGTAAGTGATGTCAATAGTTGCTGTAAGTGTGCTCTACATGTTATATAAGAACAACTTCCTATCGATGTGAGTTCACGGCCCTTCGAAAGGATAGAAGCATAAGTGTCGATTGGAAAAAAGACATTCGAAAAGACGGAAGGGTAGACGGAATGAAAAAAAGAGACGGATGTAAAAGAGATGGAACTCGTGAATCGAATGTCGTAAATGATGACGTCTCAAAAGTATGGACTGGAAATTAAACCAGGCGAAAAAGTAAGTACTCTACATCTTCTAGTATTCTGACAGGGACGAGAAAAAAAGCAACAACATCTGATAAGGACTCTCAATTATATATATATATATATATATATATATATATGCTGGCGGGCGGCCCCGCCGTACCCCAGCTGCTGCCGCTGGATGCACATCCAGCGGCAGCGACATGGCGGGGGTTTTTTTTTTTTTTTTCAGGGCAGCCGTTGGATGTGCATCCAGCGGCTGCAGCTGGGGTGCGGCGGGCCGCACCGCCGCACCCCAGCATTTTTCTATATATATATATATATATTATAGATAGATTTCGCAAGTGCAAGAATGACGGTTCTGTTGTTTACATCTAGCAATAGTTTACACCTAAATATCCTTTTCTTATATTGTCATATTTGACTTCGTACTTAACAATGGCCCTTCTAGCTAGTTAATAGTAATTACTCTAAATTGCAACGGAATAAAATATTCTATTAACATGATTTCAGAACCATTTATTTTGAAGCCAATGCGTTCTTTTTAGCTTAAAATCAGAAGTTTGTTAATGATTGCAAAACAAAACAATATTTTTCTCAGTTTCTTGTAATTTCGAGCTGTTTTCTCTTTAGCTTTATCGTCGAATGTACCAGAAACCAAATTAGCAAAATATTTGTGCTACATGATTCAGAAGTAACTTAAGTTGCACTCTTTCACAGTTGAATGAAAATAAAATAAAAAATATATAAAATAAAATGAGAAATGCTTCTTGCCACCCGAGGCAAGTTGCTCGCTCCTAGACATTTGTGTTTAAGAGAAAAATTTGTTGTACCTTTTAATGTAATTTTAATATATTTATATATTTTTCATTAATTATAATATATTAACAGTATATTGATCAATGAAAAATATATAAAGTGCCCTAAAAATACAAGAGAAGAATATAATAATTTTTTCTCTATGTTTAAAGAGTGAGTGGCGGATGCTTGCCCCAGCGGGCAAGAAACATTTTTCAAGTAAAATTACTACCAAAATTATCGAATTTGTGAAAGATGGAGTATATGACTAGAAATAAACTACAAAGGACGTCGAGCAAGAGGCATATGGCAAGAGAATGTCCCACCTTAATTATAAAAAAATGTACATTAAAAATATATCAATTTTGTAATAATTTTTTTTTTAATCTTGGGCTTATTTATAGATCTCAAAGGGCCTCCACCTCCACCTCCACCTCTTATGTAGGAGAAGAGACAATGGGATGAATTGTCACGAAATCTAATATAAATTCCATTTTAACTAAAAAAAAACACCTCATCTCTAAGCTAACCTACCACCCTCATCCATGGATTTAGGATTCCTCTTATGCATTATTTTTTGTTTGATGCAATAAAATAGTTTCAGACAAAAAAATCGACATCAACACCTCCTAACCGGTAATATTGGATCCAAGGGAGTCGACGACAATTTGAATTCTTCAACCCCGTTTGTTAGGTGGAGGCAACCAAATATACCCTTCCCTTCGCATGGGATGGATGGGACCCTCCCCTCTCCCTCGTGGAAAAAAAAATTCAATTCGAATGAAATGGCTTTATTGCAAATGAGACCTTTTCCCTGCGCACTTATAATTTAGACCCTCCCATCACCTTAAAAACTTATATTTTAAAAAGTGAGGTAAAAATAATACAAATATACAGAAAATAGGGGTAGTTGACTTTTGATTCTAAAGTCCACGAATATTAATCTTTAAGTCGACAAAATCACACGAGACAAGGGGCGGACCCACGTTAATGGTGGGGTGGCCATGCCCCCCCCACCATTTTAGCTCTCTTTATTATTTATTATTTTTTATTAATTTTTTTTAAATTTCAAATTGGACCCCTTATATTTTACTTTACTTTAAATTTTTTTACTTCGGCCCTCCTTTATGTTTCATCCTGCGTCCGCCCCTGCACGAGACGGAGGTTTCTCGTTACAAAAAAAATTGTCATGAGCTAAAATAGATAAATAAATCAATTTTAAAACAAGTTTAATATATTTATTGTATTTACGCAATGATATGATACCACATAAGGTGGAGTTAGACATCGTGTGGGCAGAGACATAATGTACGGACAACTAACAGTGGCATGCTTGGGTTCAAAATTATAAACTTAAGACTTTAAATATTATTCTTAAGATTTAATAATATTGACTGAGCTAATAATAATAATTTGAGCTCTTAAATACTATTCTTGAGTTCATAAGTATAAATATTATCTTTAAATTCAGAAATATAAATTTTATACTTAAAATAGTATTTTAAGATTTAAAAATATTAATTAAAATTTTAATAATAATTTATCATACACAAATACAACAACTGTCCTATGATTCTTCCAAAGATAGGGCGAAAGCTACATATCTGTGTGCACTAAAGCACGAAGATCCCAATTTCACGTTGACGTGAAAGAACCTCCGACTCCGAGGCAGCAGGGGCACGTGGTGATGGCGGGGCAGTGAGTGGTGGCCACCTGCATGCCATGCACCAGGCAGGCAGGACACGGCTCTTCCTTCCCCCATCAGCTCAGTTGCACGGACCCACTCCCGCCAGCTGCAAACAGAGGAAGCTGCTCATACTGTTCCCCGATACCCAATGTGAAGGCACTGGAGAATGTGAGAACAGAACAAAGATCGAAAGGCTCGTCAAGACTGTGCGCATCTTTCGTAGAGTCGATCGGCTGGGGGGAGGGGGGCATCGGACGGACGGTGTGGTTGGCCGGGGGACATGTGAGCGGTGTCAGCTAGCGAGGGGAGGGTCGCCGGACAGTCAGATATGGGGATTGGGATTTTGCGACGGCACCTGTGCAAAAGGGGATGTAGGAGCAAGGGGGTGCTTGCACTGGGGAATGGTGTGGAGCTGTGTACGGTGTGAGGGTGTCAGGCCCTTCACACAGCTATGTTTTTTGTTTTTTGGGTGGGTGTTAGCTATCGGAGATCCATGGCCATTATTGACCTGTATTTTGTTCGTGGCAAGTTCAAAACTTCGAAATGATTATCTATTAGTTTAAAGAGATAAATAAGAAATTGAAATAATTATCACAAAAATTAAATTATAACATTTACTGCTGAAATAAAATTATATATCTTTAAGGGCATATCCCAAGAAAGTAATTTCTTCACACCCTATTACCCTATACGACATGGGCATTGTGTTCGTGAGTTTTCACCTGTAAAAGTAAGAGATAAATCTCACGAAGTCATATACTTAATAAGGACCTCCCATCTCTCCCCTTAGCCAAAACAACACATAAAGAATAAAATAATAGTTATAATAATATACAATAAAATAGAATTAACAAAACTAAACTATGCCAGCCATCGTGAACAGGTAGGTAACCCTGTCAAATATTGTGTGAACCACTTATGCATACTCATAGAGAAATAGACTTAGACGTCGTTTGGGGGTACTTTTCAAAAATGTGAAATCTGTTAGATCCGATTTCGTCGATGGATGATGCAGGATAGGTAATTTTTTTCTCGTATCCCGCATCACATGTGATGGCACGCCAAAAAATGTAAAAAATTTACTGCGTCCTGCCGATGGGTCTTTCTCTCTCTGTCCGGCTCAAAATCTTTTCAAAGTGGTTGGGCACCCGCTTTCTCACATCGCGTGCCTTCTCTCTATCTCTCTCCTCCGACAGATTTTGCAGTGCTTCAAAAGTCGAGGCAGAGGAGACCTCGTTTGGATGAAGGGCAGGTCTCATCAGCGATTTTTAATTTCAAAATTTTTTGTAACATGTTACCAAACTGTGCCTTAGTAATACACGTTGGGACCCAATCTAGTCAACCCATGGTAGTCAAACCCACTTTGGCCACAGAAACACTAACCACAATGATAGGAAAGCACAATCACTAGTCTCATAATTAGAACACCCACCAACATCTAACCTCTTGATTACCACCCAAGCCTAACCACCTCTTTCTCTCGGAATGAGTCATGTAGGCTATATTTGGTATTTGGATAGACTGAGGATTGAGTGAGGTTATCCATAAAATTTTAAAGATATCTTCAAAATTTTGAAAATAATCTCACTCTATCCTCAGTCTATCCAAATACCAGACATAGTCTTAAGGACTCTAAAACCACAAGTGGTAGTTTGGCTTAGTCATAGTGCCACACCTAAACACCCCTACCAGGCTCTAGAATCTTATAGAGTGAGGCTTGTACGAATAACATGACTAGTTGAAGATCGTGTCTCCTAGGGCTGCCAAGGGGTCGCAGTCAAAAACAGAAATGACACTTTCCACATCCATTTTCTATAAGAAAATTAGAAATAGAAAGAAATCAGAAACATTTGTGACAATCAGATAGTGGATGCGTGTAGTATTAGGAGTAGTGGCAAAAAAGATATCTTTGATAATAATAGGCATAATAAATATTAGGAGAGAGACAAGTTAATTATATTATTTACAAATTAAGGAGAAGCCAAAAACTTAGTCTATAATTTCTCAATATTAAGAAATAAGATTTAAGAGTACAAATTTTGTAAATAAAATAAATTTATATATTATCAGAAATAAAAATAAAAAAACAAATGCAGAAATGATTGTTTTTCGCATCCACTAAAAAAAGTCGAAAACGGGTTGAAAAGTTGGAAAGTGGATATCCATTGGCACCCCTAGTGTCTCCACAACTACAATACGGTGTCTTCTCCCCCAATCACGAATGCACTCAAATGATGTACATTACATGTTGCCCCTGACAATTTTGTCTCTCAGGCTATGGAGATCCAAGAGGGGTGAATGGATATTAACCAGATTAGTAGATAATTAAAATGATAATGAATGAGATATACATGACAAATCAATCATACAAGAAGAACACAGGAATTTTATCCTGCTTTGGAGCTGAGCCACTTAGCCTCCTATGTCCAGTCCAAAGGAAACCATTTTGAGATTTCACTAATAGCTAAACATGCCATTATTACAACCAACTAATACACAGCCCGCACTCAGTTCTTCCTTTCAATAAGGGGCACAACCACCTGGTGTAACCTATGTACACATGTCTTCCCTCAACAAGGGGCATAACCACCTGATGCAACCCCGTACTCAAGTCTTCTCTTTAACAAAGGGCATAAACATGCACTATGGGCCACATTTTGCAATGAAGAAACTACCGACAACGATGTCTTCTAAGTAACGCTAATTTGCCACAATAAGTACAAGAAAAACGTCAACAACACGAGAATGAAACAAGTAGATGTTTGAAGATCTCATGTTGGCAAAGGAGAAGACTAAAGCGATTGTAATATGCCAAGCAGAGCTCTTTCTTTGATTTCTCAATGTAGGTTTTAGAGAGAAATGGAGTTTCTCTAAGAAAAGGAAAGGCTTCACTAATAGAGTTGGATGCTTAGCCTCTCTTTTAAGTTGAAGCTCAGACTGGTTGTTTGGATGTTTTCTAAGCTTCACTCACTTGTTTTCAACTGGAAAGCCTTTCTTCTTGAGATAGCAACCTTCCATTTATAATGCTTCAATGATATATCTTGAGTATTCACGTAGTTCTTTAGGTGTTATATTTATTGGACTCATGTTAGTAGCCATTGTGCCTTGGTTGGTATGTTGTTCATGCACTAGAATAGTAGGTCTACTTTCTCCTCTTGCCTTCAGCAAGGCCTCCCCGATAAAACTTCTATTCCCATTACCTTTTAACACATTAGAGAAAAAGATCTTGACCGAAGACTACAATCTTCTATCAAACGTTAAACATACCTATTCAATCGAAGGATTTCTCATTTTCAAGTTTAACCTTTGTTATATATTGCACACCAGTATCAAGGGATGGTTAGTAGGTGGTACAATACAAGATATCCAAGATAGAAACTATGACTTGGTGTTGTCGGTTGCACCGTTTTGAGTGGACAAAAAAACATTCATATTCAGATTGAGTAAGTAACTAAACCTTGCATATATAAATGTCATGTTTATTGAGTCAATATATCATGCTCAAACAATTAAGTTAAGTGATTTGATTTATTAATTATTTCATGAATTAGATGTTGAATTTCATGATTAGTTCATGACATACCCCAATTTAACGAAAGAGTTTTATTGATTTTTTTAGAACCAGAATGTGGCAATAAGAATAACCCATCTAAATAGGTCTTTCATATCATTAACACAAGAGTAATAAATATTAATTCATATATATACCTAAATTTATAATTAACAATCTAATCAAGTCTTTTATATCATTAACACATCTCCACCATTCTTAGATCCTTAATAACATTGTTGTTTCTAAATAACCAGTATCACAACATCTATCTACAGAAAAATAAGTTAAGCTAAAGGTTGAAATTTTCAACGACAAACGCTCACAACCCAGTTAAATCCAACAACTCTGAGCCAGATCTGCCAACTTCTTTGCTCAGATCCCTTGAAATTTTGGTACATATTTGAAATGAAAATTGGTACAAAGTGATGGTTTTGATGGTTTAGCTCGTCTTATGTGAGATCAAGAATCTCTCGTTGAGGCATTGACTCCATCAGAATGAAAACTGGCTTGGTCACTGAGTCAACCAATCTTATCATGGCCGACTTAACTAACTCTTTTGCAAGACAGAAGCCTCCTCCTCTCCCACAACTTGATAGAAAATGATGGGATGGGAGACAACGAAAGAACAAAGAAAAGCGACGTTGAAAAAAAGAGAAGAATCCCTCTCCGACTTGATCAGACACAAAGAGCTGAAGACGGGGAGGGGTGTAGAAGGACTAGAAGTAGGAAGTGGGTTAGGGGGGGGGGGGGGTTTGAAGCCTCTCCACCTAGGTTTCCGTCACTGCTCCCCACCACGAGAAGCCTCCTGAGAGAATTCAAAGGTGGTTGGGAGACGACGCCCCATTCTACCGTTCATCCTTGGGGACGCGACATAACATATGGGGGGAGAATCTAGGAAGCAAGGTAGGAAAGATCTTTTCCTTCTATCTTCCATTCTACTATGTCGCATCCTTTCTATCTCTCGTTCCATTGCATCGTCGAAGGGGTCAGAGCTAGAATTGATGTGGCAACACCATCCTCCTCCTCGTTGGACTCCCATATTCTCAATGACAAATGAGGGTAAGGAGGAATGGAGAGAAGAAGGGGGCCATAAGGGATCTACAACAACCACTGAAAGGGGAAAGATGGGTTGCGTGAAGCCGCACTATGGCCTACTTATAGGCAGAAAGTGAAGCGGCCCCCTTTAATTCTCACTGTCTTGTGAAACAGTTCGCATCACCTTTTGAGGAGACGTAGAACCCATAGCCCTTGGAAACACATGCGATCTACACCTAATCAGCTTTCAAGGTGATGGTGTTGGCGAAATTGCCGTAAGGCAACAGACAAAGTTGTTGCTCAAATCTGAGTGAATCGCACAACAATGTCATGAGAAGATGCGCAAAATCGTAAAAAAGAATCACATTTGGCAAGGTACAATGCGAATATTTTTCTTCATAAATGTAAAGAATTACAAAACAATTACAAGCTTTAGAAAAGATCAAAAGGAGGAAAGCATCTTTCAAGGGCATTTAGTCGATCATAATAAGGGTGGAGGTCTCCAAGGGTGGTTGAACGTCTTCTTAGACAACAAGCGGCCTACATCCTTCGATAACTTGCACGACGCTTTGCTCGGTGGGTGATTGAATCTTGATTCTTGAGGGAGTTTTTAGGGCGGGCACTGACCCCACCAATGTGGAAATTGCTTTGGCCATAGGATCTTCTAAAGTGATTAAGGCAATTTGTGTCACACTCTGATGGTGCAGACACCGAGGTATGGCAAAAGGAACAGCAGTCCAACTAACGGGTATTTAAAGAAAATAATTTACATGCACTCTTAATTGCAAACTTTTAAAGTAAACTCATAATATTTAAGTCAATTACATGCTAAAGTTATACAAACCATTAACCAAGTTTATACCCCACCGTGGGGAGAAGACCAACAATAATAAAACAAAAGGTTTTCCTAAGATCTTGGAGTTGCTGACAATAAAGCTTGGATGGACTCTCGGCACACAATCCAATCCCAGAAGACGCATAGTCTTGAGAGTCACTTGATTGGGGATCACATGAAAAATAATCAAAAATCCATGGTGAACACAATATATCCAGTAGGATTTACCCTCTAAAACCAAGCCAAATAAAATGATTTACTGGGAAATGATCACAACAAGAAGTTAGGAATAATCAGCCAAGAAGTGATTTCTTTTCAGAAATAGAAATTTTAGTAAACAATAGTCATGTAATAAATTGGTCATTAACAAGCACGTTCAAAAATGTTATATTAAGTAACAAACATTCATTCATGTAAAACTATCATTTAAGCATTCAAATCAAGAATATAGTGGTGTCATGTATGCACTCTCTAGCTGACTAATACGAGTTTTTGAGTGCTCCTATGAAGACCAAATCATGGTCCCTGGCACAAGACATAACTCCTAAAAAGATCCAAGACCCCAAACATACCCATTTGACAATTCACACATTTAAATGGCCAAGAATGTCAAGAAATTAATTAGAGTTTATGGTAAGCAATTTCAAGAAAATTGTAGTACATGAATTACTAAAATAGCTCCAAATGTGCTCAGAAAAGAAAAAAGAATTAAATCCAGAATAATTAGTTAAAAAAAAGATAAAACTTTTATAGTTTAGTAGCTTAAAAATAGGTCAGAGTCGATTATAAAATGAGTCTGAGAGTCAATTTCATAAATGAGAGAGTCGATTTCAGATTCTATAGGAGGGTCAATTCTGAATGGGAGTCGATTTCAAATTCTAATAAATTATTTTGTTTTATAAGTTCATTATTTTCTTTTTGTAATGTATCTCTTTTTTTTATCTTGCAATATTCCTTTTCTAAGTCTCTTAATTTTTTACTAACCTTTTTATGAAAGTCATATAACTCATAGATTGCATCTTCTAATAATTCTTTATCATCTTTACAACTATTTTCATTATTAGAGTCAAAATAAGAGGATATGAGTTCAGCTCCTACCTCAGTAACCTATGTTGTCAGTGCAAGTTGAGGGATCACGAGAAGACCAAGGGCTAGATCAACGAACAAATTCAAATAGAGTATAAATGGAGATCAAGTGTTGAAGCTGAAGGCATGCAATATGTATGTGGAGTGCATGGTGACAAGCACAATCCTTGGGCATCTTACGAGTGATCAAAGTCCAAAGCCTTCGAGTGTTTTTGATCTCTCTCTAGAGTCTTCTTCTAAATCTTAGAGAGAGAGAGTTGGGTGTTAGTTATGAGTGTCCAGTAAACCAATTCACATTAGTGATGACACTTGTAATCTTATACTAATCTCTTTTGGTAATGATATTAATGTCATTTTCTCACTTTATATTACATGCATAAGATGATGTTTATATATTGTGATGTCTATGAATCTGTGCAATGAGTATTAGGATTATGATGAGATCACGATAATGAGACATATTCTCTTTAAACATAGATCTTAAATATTCATGTTCATAGGTTACTTGAGAATGACATCGAGATAATCAGATAGATCAGTGTTCCATATACTCGTCCATGTAATAGAGGCGACTGGTCTCATAGCTGCTTATATGGAGACAATAGAAATATAATGTAGGTGCTCATAGGAGAATGAGTTTACGGAATGATCCACTCTTAGAATGGTATATGGTTGATGATACTTGATTGTCAGACAACGATTCTATGGTTCTAATTGTGTAATTGGTCTTTAGACTTGAGACAATAAGGATGTTGTATTTGATGTCTACATTTTCAATAGGATGTTGTATTTGATGTCTACATATCACTAAGACATATGTCCAATAGGATTGTAATAGTGATGTCTACATTTTCTTTTAGTAGTAGCTAAGGATGACAAGGCTATCTATGACTTGACCTCTGATTAGCATCAAATCAGGATTGCATAAAGACATTTATACGTAACTTTGAATTCCTTACACCCAACAACATCCATCATCTCTAGTGGGGTCCTTAGGAAGCCATCAGGGTTTTATCTTCATGTATTACAACAATTATCTTAATAGAATTCTCTAATTTTACAACTAGAAAATTACATTGATCTTTAAAGACACTGTCTCTAAAAAGAAAATGTTCTTTTAACATAGTTTCTTGACAACAGATTTAACAAACTAAGGGTGCGTTTGGTTCCTCGTAAAATCTCAACTCAGAAAACATTTTTCAGAAAAACCTTATAAAATAAGTTGTTTGGTACCCTGAAAAGTTAATCCCTGAAAATATAATTTTTAAAATAGTCGGATTTGGCATCTGGGGTGAGACCCATTTCCTCTCCAACACCATTTCCTTCTCAATCTACTTTTTCTCCTGTCTCTTCCACTCATATTCCTCACCTCCATCTATCCTTGAGGTTCCTCCAGCCTCATCATCAGCTGGAGCCTCCTCCTCTGGTCCCTCATCATCAGCTGGACCATCTCCTCACACCTCTTCTTCTCCATCATCCCTTCTTCATCCTCATCCTCCTCCCTCCTTCATCACCATTATTCCAGAAGGAACTCAAATTGATGGTCCCTATATGAGCCCCATCAAAGATGAATTTGAGGACACTATTCTTGGCTCTGTTCTCAAAGTTGGCCAGCATATTCATGTCTCTGATCCTCCTGTCCTCTCTCTAAGAAAGAAAAACCTCTTCATCTTTTAATTCGTTGTATCTTCCCTTGTGGTTTTCTCTCACAGAGGTCACTAAAAACAGGCCTCTCTACAGGGAATACCTCACAAAGGTTGTCTTTGCCACCCTCTTCAATCTAATAAAGGAAAACCTCTTCATCTTTTAATTCGTTGTATCCTCCCTTGTGGTTTCTCTCACAGAGGTCACTAAAAACAGGCCTCTCTACAGAGAATACCTCACAAAGGTTGTCTTTGCCACCCTCTTCAATCCTTGTTGTATTTGATGTCTACATTTTCATAAGTCATAAAGGCATCGGGCTTGTTCATATCGATTTCATTTGATATATCTGTACAATACTCTTTAATATACGTTGAATAGTCAAAGTCGTATCTCGTCTGTTTGACTGCTACGCATTCAATGCTCTCTGAACGTATCTCTCATGCATGCAGACAATATCTTCCACTTTTATGCTACTCTGTCTACGTCCTTCTTAGACAGAAAGGAGCTTTACTATATATTGCAAATATCTGTTCCATCTGCAACTAACAATCGATGACAGTCCTAGCTGTCCTCTATTTATTATTGATATGCTCGCAGATATCTGACAAGACTTATCGGTTTTTCTTTTCTTAGAGGGAGGACAGGCGTCGCCGCTGGGTCAGCCTCCTCATCCTTATTACAAGCCAATAAAGGAAATGGGTCTCACCCCAGATGCCAAAATCCGGCTATTTTAAAAATTATATTTTCAGGGATTAACTTTTCAGGGTACCAAACAACTTATTTTATAAGGTTTTTCTGAAAAATGTTTTCTGAGTTGAGATTTTACGAGGAACCAAACGCACCCTTAGTTTGTTAAATCTGTTGTCAAGAAACTATGTTAAAGAACATTTTCTTTTTAGAGACAGTGTCTTTAAAGATCAATGTAATTTTCTAGTTGTAAAATTAGAGAATTATATTAAGATAATTGTTGTAATACATGAAGATAAAACCCTGATGGCTTCCTAAGGACCCCACCAGAGATGATGGATGTTGTTGGGTGTAAGGAATTCAAAGTTACGTATAAATGTCTTTATGCAATCCTGATTTGATGCTAATCAGAGGTCAAGTCATAGATAGCCTTGTCATCCTTAGCTACTACTAAAAGAAAATGTAGACATCACTATTACAATCCTATTGGACATATGTCTTAGTGATTGGGTTTCAGAGTGAGCAAGAAAACTTTGTTTCATTAGTGATTGACATCCTTATTAGCTAGTAGATACAATTAATTATGGTAGACATCACTATTACAATCCTATTGGACATATGTCTTAAGAAAGATGGCCAGGGGAATACTAACGAGTGGAGAAGAAGAGAGGAATGGTGAAGAAAATGTGAACATACATGTTTTTACCTTTTCCCCCCTAATTTGTTCTCTTCTAAAATAGATCAATAATTTAGATACTGACTTCTAGCTAGATTGCTTCATGAGATGCTTCTAGTTGAGCTATTTCTTGAGGCGGTCCTGGTTGGACATCATGTTACTAGCGGGAGCTGCTCTACTAAATAATGAGGACTCATATTAATAGGATAAGTGGTGACTTCAGTTTCTTGTGCTTCCTTTTGAATAACTAGAGATGTGTGGTTGTGTCATCTATCTCTTTTGCAATATGATGTTCTGGTATGACCGACACAATCAGATCAATAGTTGTCTTTGAACTTGGTGTAGCTGATCCAAGGTCATTGTTTTGGTTCAAGATTGATTGCTCAAATGCAGTAGTCGTAGCAATGCTTTTTTTGCCTTGAGGTTGCCCAGGTCGTCCCCCATTCTATTTAGACTTTAAGTTCCAAGCTGGGTAGCCAAAAATTTCATAGCATCTTGCCTTTTTCATGCCCAATTTCACCATAGTGAGCACACAAAATGTCAGTCTTTTGCTTCCCACATGTATTTGGGCAAATCGTAATTAGATGGTGCACATCTAGGAGTAACATTAAGTGTTGCAGCTTCATTAATAGAAGTTGAAATGGCACTCAATAGTTTCTATTTCTTCTTTTGCTGAACGAGGGGCATATATCATGTTCATGTTAGGGAGAGGATTCGTAGCAAGGATTCGAGTTCATATCAAGGCATATGAATCACTAATTAAGGCCTATTAAAAATTGATAGACATGTTCCATTTGTTTTTCAGATTGCCACTCCTTATTGTCTTAATATCCATATGAGATTAAGCTCATCAGATGGATAAGGAAGTACCCCGGCTCCATCGAAGTAAGATACCTTTCCAAAATCATGATAAAATTCCTATAATTTATTTTTGCATGTTATTTCTATGCTAACATAATTATTTACATTTTTATGTCAATTTAGTTTACTATTTATAGGACTACAATTGACACTTTACGTTGTTTCACCTTACGTACTAATTGTTGAACCACTCTTATATTTTATCCTTTATTTTGGTGATAACAAAACTCATAATTAACTTAAATATCATGAATATATTTAATATCATGTTTTCCTCGCAAATACAACTTACTATGGCACTATCATGATTTGCTTAAGTCCACATCGACTACTGTTGTAAGCTCACAACGATTACTGTTTGAAGAACATCAACATCGATTTTGCTTAAACATTGATTTCACTTAAATATCGATTTCGTTCAACATCGATTTCACTTAAACATTGACTCCATTGAAACATCGACTTCAGTTGAACAACGATTTCATTTAAAATATCGATTCATTCAGAACATCGATTTTCTTTAGAACATCGATTTCATTTTAAACATCGATTCAGTCAGAACATCGATTTCCTTTAGAACATCGATTTCATTTCAAACATCAATTCACTCACAACATCGATTTTATTTAAACATCGATTACGTTTCACTTAAACATCGATTACGTTTGAACATTGATTACGTTTAAACATCAACTCTCTTTGAACATCGATTACGTTTTAACATCAACTCTATTCGAACATCGATTGTCTTTTAACTTATTGCTTCTCACTTTAAATGTTTCAAAATACCTTTGGCGCCCAATGAAAATTCAAATAAAATTTTAATTCTTATATTGCCATTTCTCTGACATATAAAAAGGTATGATAGCCAGCTGTCAGCAGGAAAACATAGACAGAAGGCAAAAAGAGGTATGAGCCATTTGACAAAAGACTTCACGAGTCTGATCATCTGCCTTGCATTTAATGTATGCAAGTCCACTTCTACACACAATCAACATCTTAGACCTGCTGCTGGCATCCTTGGAAGTGCGCACCAGCTGAAACATCCTCTCTCATTCCAAGTAGCCAGTAGGCACAAGAAGAAAGCCGTTAGACTCAAGAAAGAGAGCTGAAGAAGAAGAGAGCCAAGAATCTCCAACGGCCATCTATCAACAAGCTGCTCCATAAAAGGGAGAAGAGAAAGCAGAAGAAAAAAAAAGAAGATAGAGCGAATCTGAAGATCATTCAAAGAGTGTACATCCAGTGAGCATCCAAATCCATACACACTCAAGTAAGAAAGGAAGAAAGCTCGAGCCCATTCAAGCTGAAGCATTCAAGCCGTCTTACTTCTTCCTCATTCTCTCTCTGTGTGTCTCTGTGTATTTGAAAGAGAGAATTGAGGGTTTAGCCTAAGGAGAGTCTTGTCCTGTAAACTCTTTCCTTCTTAGGCTCAGTCTCAGATCAAGCATTTCATTGTTTATCTAGAGCTTGATTTAGGGGCTTCAGGTCCTAGCTTCTGGGTTCAGAAGTGTTCCTCTTCGATTGAAAGAGAAGGCTTGCTGTGCAAGTGTTCCCCTTGATTAGAAGGGAAGACCTGCTGGGGTGTGTACCAGTGAGTTGCTTCTGAGCTTGTAAAAGAAGTACCTGGCCGAGGTGAAATAGTGGGCTGCCTTCTTGCCAAGGAAAGAGAAGAAGATCAGTAGGGGCTGGGTGTTGTATGTCCTAAAGGGGGACTGTACCATTAGTTAGTGAAATCCCAAGAGTTTGCTTAGGGACTGGACGTAAGACTCTTGATTGACAGGAGGTCCGAACCAGGATAAATCTATGTGTTCCTTGTGTGCTTACTTCCGTGCATTTTATTTCCTTGCACATGCTTATTTAGACTAACCAAACATTTTCAAGTGGTGATTTTATTTCAGTTTTTCAGATTACCTATTCAACCCCCCCCTCCCCCCCCCTAGGTTAGCCTTGCTGCCAATCGTAAGTGGGCCTACAAGTGGTATCAGAGCTTTAGTCTCTGAACTTCAAGAAGATCTAACGATCTTAGAACAAAGATCCATGGCAGCTCAAGATTTTGCAGAAGGTCAATCCATATTTCGGCCTCCACTATTTGATGGAGAAGATTATCAACACTGGAAGACTAGGATGGAGTTCTTCCTTCAAGGCTACGACTACTGAATCTGGAGCATCATAGAAGATGGTGATCTCCAAATCTCCAAGCCCAAGGAAGAATGGACTGATGAAGATAAGAACAAGCTATCATTGAACATCAAGGCAAAAAGCTTCATGTGTTGCGCTCTGACCAAGCAAGAGTTCAACAAAGTTTCTTCGTGCAAAACAGCAAAAGATATGTGGGAAACACTAAAGCTCACATATGAGGGAACATATAAAGTTAAAGAGACAAGTATAGACATACTTGTCACACAATATGAGAAGTTCCAAATGGAACCAGGTGAGTCCATATCTCAGATATACAATGGCTTTACTAAAATTATCAATGGACTCGCAAGTTTGGGAAAGAAGTATAGCCAGGGAGAGATGATCAAAAAGATTCTAAGATCTCTTCCAGCAAAATGGACCCTAAAGGTCACTGCTATAGAAGAAGCAAATGACCTCTCCACTATGACTTTGGAGAAGCTTATTGGATCTCTCATGGCCCATGAGATCAACATGAAGAGATTAGAAGAAAACTCTTTAAGAGGAAGATCAATCAATGCACTCAAAGCTGAGAAAAAACTTCGGATGAAGATACTACCGGTGATAGTAGTGATGTTGACAGTGAAGAAGAAATAATCCGAAAAATCTTAGCCAAGAGCAAAGAGGAAAAGAAGAAGAAAAAGGAGAAACACAAAAGAAAGACCTTCACAACTACATGGGATAACTCCTCATAAAGCTCATGCATAGAAGAAGATGAAGAGAATGACAATCTGCTCTTGATGAACAAATCAACAAAAAGGCACTCAAATGGGTATGGTTAGGGATGCTCTAAAGGATCCGAATAGTGACTATCTACTCTTCACTTCATTCCTATCTGAAGAGGAAATAATCATCCTTAGTTTTTAATTTTTGTTTTTAAACTTACATTTTTTTGTTGTTTATTCCATAAATTACAATGCTACTAATATCCTTGCAAGCACTTGTGATCAATGTAGGGAAACTTTGTAAAGACCTCCCAACAGAACATCAAATACAACAGGAGATGTCGACAGGCAAAGGAGCTATACTCTGAGAGGGAGCCTCACATTCAAAGGGAACAAACACTAAGGGGGAGCAGTAAACACATTGTTGAACCCCTCTCATTCAAACTCTCTGCATTTTGGTAAGAAGTCCTTATAAAGGGGGTAAATACAAATGGTAAGACCATTCCGTTTGGTTATTGACAAAAAGGGGGAGAGTATCTTTAACCTGTGAATTTTCTATTTATTCCATGTTTTGAGTATCTTTGTAAGAAAATTTTCATAAGTTTTGTCATCACCAAAAATGAGGAGATTGTTGAACCACTATTATATTTTATCATTTATTTTGGTGATAACAAAACTCATGATTAACTTAAATATCATGAATATATTTAATATTATATTTTCCTCGCAAATACAACTTACTATGGCACTATCATGATTTGCTTAAGTCCACATCGACTACTGTTGTAAGCTCATAACGATTACTGTTTGAAGAACATCAACATCGATTCTGCTTAAACATCGATTTCATTTAAACATCGATTACGTTTGAACATCGATTACGTTTAAACATCAACTCTCTTTGAACATCGATTACGTTTTAACATCAACTCTATTTGAACATCGATTGTCTTTTAACTTAAACATCGACAACCTTAAGACATCGACTACCTCTCACTTCAAATGTTTCAAAATACCTTTGGCGCCCAGTGAAAATTCAAATGAATTTTTAATTCTTATACAAGTTGTCAGCAAGAAAACATGGACAGAAAGCAAAAAGAGGTATGAGCCATTTGACAAAAAACTTCACGAGTCTAATCATCTACCTTGCATTTAATGTATGCAGGTCCACTTCTACACACAGTCAACATCTTGGACCTGCTGCTGGCATCCTTGGAAGTACGCACTAGCTGGATGTGGGCAACCAAAAAATTTTTCACTGGGGCCTTGCCACAGCCGGCCCAGCCCTCTTCAGAAAAGACCATTTAAAGGCCCATCTAACAGGCCCAAATGACCTCTCATCCAAGGGCCCAAAAGACCCCATGTTGGGGGTGATCCTAAGGGATCTCTCACCATCCCCACCACCTTAAAAAGGTGAAAGGAATGTTCTGGAGCTGGCTGGCTGCTGCGTACAGAAAAAGAGGGCTGGCTGGACGTGCTGGGGAGAGCAGAGGAGAAGAAAAAAAAAAAGAGAAGGGAGAAAAAGGAGGCTTGCGCAAGAGGCTTCTTCCTACTCCCGAGTCTTCACCGGCACCTTCTAGAAGAAGAAAAGAAGCAAAAGGAAAAGAGAAGAGGAAGGGTGAGAGGAGAGAAAGGAGGGGTGAGGGGACTGTCGTTGCAATCCCCTGTACTTGGTTTTCTTTGTTTCTTTTTGTGCTTTCCTTCTCCATGTAACCCTCTCTTCAAAACAATAAAAGACCCACTTCTTCCATTCCCCTTTTGCATGGCCTCGGTTGTGATGAGCATGGGTGAATAGAGAACCATATTTATATACTTCCTTTGCCCCTATTTAAATGGTTTTGGCATGAGACCGAAATTTCTTTATGTGCATGAGATGTGATTTGTTTCCCCCCATGTGTCCCCTTTGTGTTTTCTTCTTGCATGAGACCTCATCATCCCACCCCATTTGGGGCAGTGAGGAGGACTGTTGGGTATCCCTCAGCCCATCAAGGGCACCCCATAGGGAACCACCCACAGCCATGCCCACGTTTGATGAACAGACCACTGTTTGTTGATGCCTTTCCTTTTGGATTTTGCTCATCCAATATGGAGGTTGAGAGCCCAATACAGGGAGGGCATGTAAGGCAATACATGTGCCCCATTTACTGGGTTTAGGAACAGTCAAACCGCTGCACAATAGCCCCTTCCCACCGTCCTTCTTCACTATGTTGGACCCTGCAGAATCGCTACAGTGGTGAATTTGGAGAGAATGGGAGGGACAACTCAATGTCCGGGTCCCATCTCCAATTCTGGTGTGATCCACACATCATACGATACCTCTAAGAGGTATTTCCCCCCATTCCCCATGACCGGATCTTGCTGAAGCGGCTCGGTTTTGGACTGCGTTCCAAGCCGCAAAATCGCCATTTCATGGAGCTTTGAACATGAAGGGTTAAGTAATCAATACCTGGGCCCTGTTCAAGCTCATGAATGGTGTCCATACATGTTGAATGTTCTGCAATCCCGACTTGAGATTCTAATTCCTTGTGTGCTTTGAGAACCATGTCCAAATAGGGCTGCAGAATCGTTGTTGTATGTAGCTTTGAACATAAAAAGTTGGATAACCGATATCTAGGCCCTATTCAAGCTTATAAATGGGTTCATTACATGGTGGGTATTCTATCTTCTCGACCGGCGGTTCCAATTCCTCGCGAATTTTGAGAACAGTGCGCAAATAGGGCTGCAGAATTGCATTAAATTGATGTTCTTGTAACCCGATATCTACGCCATATCTGGAACTGAACATGACCCTTCCATGGTATGGATGCTATTTTGCATCGTCCCGACGTTCAGACTTTCCATACACCTCGTGTTTTGCGCCCGACAAGGGCCGCAGAATCGCTCAGGCCTGAGAGCTATGCTGCCGATTCGACAGGGTACCCTGCAGAATGGGTTATCCAAGATCCAAGTGATTTTGTAGGGTCTCCTGCAGAATCATTTGAATAGTCCCCCTGCCGAATCGTATAGGCAGAGTTATTGGCCTTGCAGAACCACCCATAAATGAGAAATCCATGAGACTTCGGGTTAGATAATGCGATATCTAGGCCCGGTTAAATGGACTCGAACATCGTTTTGTCATTTATCAGGTTCCCTTTTGGTCTCGGTAATAACCGGTCTCCCATTAGGCGTGCCTTAGGAACCGGTGCCGTGTGCCATTCGGGTGATGTCATTCTTTGACATACACCTCACTTCCGGTACCGTCTCCATTGCGGTGGACGAGTACCATGTTTTTTCCCCATCATCTGATATGAGGGGAAATGCTGCCGAATTTTCGTTTGAGCATTCGAATCGGTGAGCTCTCCCTTTTCCTTCCGTTTGAGCGAATCTGCAGCCTCTCAATAGTACCCCTGTAGAATCAGTCTGCCCTGCAGAATGGGACTGGCTGTCGAATCGCTTTGCCTGCCCTGCAGAATGGTCTGGCTGCCGAATCGCTTTGCTTGCCCTACAGAATGGTCTGGCTGCCGAATCGTTTTGCCTGCCCTGTAGAATGGTCTGGCTGCCGAATCGCTTTGCCTGCCCTGCAGAATGGTCTGGCTGCCGAATCGCTTTGCCTACCCTGCAGAATGGTCTGGCTGTCGAATCGCTTTGCCTGCCATGCAGAATGGTCTAGCTGCCGAATCGTTTTGCCTGCCCTGCCGAATGGTCTGGCTGCCGAATCGCTTTGCCTGCCCTGCAGAATGGTCTGGCTGCCGAATCGCTTTGCATGCCCTGCCGAATCGATTTGTCTGCCGAATCGAATGAAGTGTGTATGTCCTGCAGAATGGGTTGTCTGCCCTACAGAATGGGTTGACTGCCTTGCAGAATGGGTTATCTGCCCTGCAGAATGGGTTGTGCCAATGGTGTTATGTGAGCATGCAATGACTAAATGACACTGAATCATGAAAAGAACCATACCAATTAAAAGCACGTCAAAGCTATTGCATAACTGAACAAAAAGTGTGTAATAAATAAAAGAACAAACGAACAAATGAACAAATTGACCTTAAGAGATGAAAAGAATACACACATATTTAACTCTCTTGTAATTTTAACTGTAATTTTGGGGTTTCATCTTCGTACCTTTATCGGATCTTTCCGTTTTAGGTCATGAGACTTTCTAATCTAACGATTAATCAAGAGTTTTCTCTCTCAGAGAGATGTAATTAACGTCATTGTGCTTAGGCAACGGCGGGATCTTGGTCCCGACCCGATCTTCACTTTCGTTTGACGAAGTCAAACGGTGCGCATAATAGACATAAAGTCCTTCGACACTCGGAGGAAGAACACTTGTTGTCACTTCGGTGACTGGCACACCTACGCTATGCGATTGTCGATTCATCTCTCGTCACCATCGCTCGAGTAGCACTCGACGGGACTTGGATTAGCAATATGCATCCATGAGAACATGAGAACATGATAAATTAAAATTTTAAATAGATTCTTGATGGATCTGTTATTATAAAATCCATTTCCACACTGGAACATCCTCTCTCATTCCAAATAGCCAGTAGGCAAAAGAAGAAAGTCGTTAGACTCAAGAAAGAGAGCTGAAGAAGAAGAGAGCCAAGAATCTCCAACGTCCATCTATCAACAAGCTGCTCCATAAAAGGGAGAAGAGAAAGCAGAAAAAAAAAGAAGATAGAGCGAACCTGAAGATCATTCAAAGAATGTACATCTAGTGAGCATCCAAATCCATACACACTCAAGTAAGAAATGAAGAAAGCTCGAGCCCATGTATAAGTGTTTTACATCCTATTTGCAGATTTTATGATGATGAGTATGAAGCACACATAAGGTAGTTCTTTTGAAGTGATCCATGAAAAAAAATTGTGAATTTGAGTTTTATTTTTGTCCCTGGTATGAGGATTATTAAAATGTCTAGTGGCGGCACATTTCTCGTATATGTGGGTTCTATAAAACCTTGGCTATTATTTATATGTAGTTAGTTTCACTTGGTTTAGAAGACTTTCTATCATGTACAATGAAAATGTGGTGTCTCCAAACAGAGAATAATTACAAATCGTTTTCTAGCACTTGCAATTTTTGATAAATGACTTTTCTCATTTTATTCTCTTTAATGTGCACCATGGTTTGTCATGGCGGGCGAATCGGCCCGATTCCCCCGAATCGGAGCGGATCAGGGGAAACCCGATCCCTGATTCGCCTGATTCGCCCCGATTCCCTTTATATATAATATAAATATATATATAATATTATATCATATATGTAATACATATAATATATCTGCAATATATATATATCATATTATATATATTATATATAATATACCCATGCGAATCGGTCCGATTCGGACCGATTCGGGGGGAATCGGAGCGAATCAGGAGCAACCCGATTCGCCTTCCGATTCCGACTCGGCAAACCATGATGTGCACAGTATATTTAAATTGTTCAAGAAGTTATTTTGAGTATGTGTAATAAATGCATTCATTTGTGTTGTAGCATTATTCTGTTCTTTGAAGTGGTTTACTATCATCTAGAGCATTGATTCAACCAGAAAACTCACCATATGAAAGATTAAAATTACAGTCACTATCATTGACACTCCAACTTGGATGCTTTAGTGTTTGTTTCTCTATTATTCTATTTAATTGTGCTTATATCAGGATAGATCTTACTTCAGTTAAAAAATGTTTCTCTTTAATTTACATTTTTTTGTCAAAGATTCTCATTATTCTTGATTTTTCAAAATAAGTTTAAACAATGCAAACCCCCTTAAATTCTTAGGAGCTAGACGAGATCTTTTAATTTGTTTAAGAGCTAATGTGGATTGTTAGACTTGTTATATTGGATGAAAAGAGGAAGTGGTCTTTGATTGAGGGTTTTGTCTAATATTTAGGAGGCATATGTGGAAATAAGAGCAAATCAACACATAATTGAAAATCTTTTATACACAAACAAACATGTGAAAATGATTTTCAGATAATATTTTACTGAAAAACAAGCACCAGACAATCTTTTCAGAGAAAACATTTGTGTAGGAATCAAATAGATAATTATATTTTCGATTTTTCTGTAAAAGTTAATCATTGGAAAACTTTTTCCTTATAAATATATTTTACATGCAACCAAACGGATCTTAATATATAATAAATATGCACAACTCCTCTATGAAGTGCCAACTTAAGCTGTGGTTCATTACAAGTCCACAATGCTTTTAAATTAGAAATTTATTTGACATTAATAAATAGCATTTTTACATCTCAAGTGCACCCTCCGCAGAGATTCCTAAGCTATTTGAATGTGGTTGGCACATGATGGATGATGGCATAATGCTTCCATGATACACAACCAGATATAGACTAAACTAGCAATGAAGGAATCAGATAAAACTCTCAACTGAAATGACAACTTTAGAGACCTACATTCTGTGTAATGAAAAGCAAAGTTAACTTGAAGACCCAACTGCAACTAGAACAAAAAACTAATCACATTTTTGAGGCAAAAGGGGCACATGATTCAAGAGGTGGGGAGAGAACCACGTTAAGGAATCAAGGGGAAGCTGACTGTCCTATTTTTTATTTACATTAAGGTAACCTCCCCCCTCATGGTCAAAATTCCATTTACATAGAAGAAAGAAAAAAAATTGCTTTCTCACTCTCTATTCTTAGACTACACAATATTCTGTCACAACGATTCTACCACAACCACTACACCTATCATCTGCACACACGAGTGAGAGGAGTCAAGGAATCCGTGAGAAAGGTCATTTAAAGGTGGTTAATACTGAATTAATGACATGCATTATGAGGTTTATACAAGGAGAAGATTCTAAAAGAAGTCAGCTGGTTAATACTGATCTGGGAGCACGTACGGTGTGCCTGTAGGAGACAACTTGTGAAAAATTAATTTTCCTCAGCTAATTCCCCACGCAACAAGCAGAACAACTCGAAGTAGCTACATTCTCAGAAGTTCTACTCCAACGCATGGCTCCCAGATCGGCTCGTGGGGGCAGACCCCTGAGCAGAACATCTCGAAGGCCTCCTTCATGGAGACAGTCTTGGCGGAGGAGTGCACTGCATTGACGAAGTGGAGGACGGAGAAGAACATGTCTTTTGGATCCCAAACGATGTAGACCATCTAGCAAGGGGGAGACATGGAGGGAAGCCGACAAGGAGGAGTAGGGGGTGTGGAGGGACCAACTCCTGGGAGAAGGGAGTGCGCCAAGGTTGGGGTTGGGTTCGATGGAGAAGACATTCTCCAGGTTCTAGACAAGCTCCTACGGGATGACGGTGTGAAGGGGGTGGTTGGGGTTGGTAGGGCTACAACTCCTCGCCTTGGTTCTCGCCGCCGTCGCTGCCTGAAGTAGTAGAGAGGGGAGGGGAGGGGAGGGAAGATCGACGAGGGAAGAAGGAATACCGACCTGGTCGATGGATCGTCGTCGTCCTCTTCCTGCTGTTGCTGTTCTCGGCCACACGACGTAGGGCGAAGTCCGGGGAGCGGAGACAGACGAAGCGAGAAAATGGCGTTCGGGGTCTCACCCCGGATGTCAAAATCCGACTACTTTAAGAATTACATTTTTTTAGGATTAACTTTTCGGGGTACTAAATAACTTATTTTATAAGATTTTTTTTGAAAAATATTTTCTGAGTTGAGATTTTACGAGGAACCAAACGCATATTTCATTAAAAAAACGACACATGTAGGTTATGAAGTTGCATGAAATTTCACCGTTTCTTTTGAGAGATAATCTGTATTTGGGATTTTATCTTTTCCCTTGGAAAAAAGTTCTCATAGGAAAAGAGAGATAAATTTTATTTATAAACATACACTTATTTATATTATTTCTAATGTGAAATTAAATTATATATCCATAGATTTCTCGCACTATTTGTTCTTTCTAAAATTTGAGCATATATATATAGCATGTGAGCTTCCCCAACTGGAAGGAGCAGCGAGAGAGAAGGAAAAATGTTGTGGTGCCGCGTCTTATACCATGCCCTCCGTCGTTCTTAGGTAAGCTATCCAAATATGAGGTTAGGTGGCTACGTTCTTAATTATAGAAAAAGTTCGGTGTTTCCAAGTTCAGTGACATCAAATTGAATAGTGAGAAAACAAAACATGCATGATAAAAAAAAATATTATCATGGGTAACACTAAAACACATCTCAATGAAAAAAGAGAGATAAATTTCACCTTCCAAAAAAACATGACTAGGATTCTTAACAGAAAACCCATTGTCTTATATAATTCCATGTTTGTCCTATTTACACTTGGCTTTTAATGATGGGTGCATTTCTAGTCTAAAAGAACTGAAAATTAAGTAATTCCGACAAAAAATGTGAATATCCTTTTTAATATCTTATAACCCGGCAAGGGCCTCCTTTTGGATTTTAGCAGTCTCACCTACATGGATATGACTATTTCTGTTAACATTGGAATCGAAGATGAACTAAAAAGTGGAGGACTAAGGTCTTGTTTGATAACACTTATTGAACCTCTCATATCTAAAGTAATTAGATATTAGAGATTTAGATTGTTTGATAAACTACCTTAATAAATGTCTACAAATGTGTCTATTATCTTAAAGTACCTCTTAAAAAAAAGAGAAGGGATCGCCACTTTTTTTCCTTTAGACACTTCTTGGTGCCGGAGGTGTTGGAGGCGATGGAGGATTCTGCGGAGCTGGAGGAAGAGGTTGGCCTCTCTCTTTTCCCTCCTGTATCACAGGCGGCGATGTCTGGGTTGGCCTCGGGATCCTTTGGAGCCGCAGGATCCGGATCTGTCGACGGAGGAAGAGGCAGAGGAGCAGAGGAAGCGGAATCCTAGCAGAAGGATGAAGGCTCGTAGATCGGAGGAGCCGCGGCCTTCGGTCAGATCCGTGCCGCTGACAGAGAAGAAGAGAGAGCAGAGGAATGGGGTGGTCGCAAATACGGGGGACGGGGCGGAGAAAGGAGAGGTGGAGGAGAGAGAGTGGAACGATGAGGACTTCGAGATCTCGAAGAAGCAGATCCAGTGGGGACGCCGAAGCATTGGGAGCTGATCGCGGAGGCCTTCGGGGAAGGCACGGTGTGGAGAGCGTGATTAGGATGGCAACATCTTCTGCAGCGGGATCTTCACTAGGCTAATCAACAGGAACACCACGATCCCAACCAAGAAGAGCCATGTCTTCTCCACGGCCGCAGACAACCAGACTCAAGTCGGCATCAAGGTCCTGCAGGGTGAGCGCGAAATGGCAGCCGACAACAAGCTTCTCGGGGAGTTCCAGCTCTCCGGAATCCCTCTTGCACCCAGAGGCATGCCCCAAATCGAGGTGACCTTTGACATCGACGCCAATGGCATTGTGAAAGTTTCCGCCAAGGACAAGGCCACCAGCAAAGAGCAGGAGATCACCATAAGGTCCTCTGGAGGGCTGTCAGAATCCGAGATTGACAAGATGGTCAAAGAAGCGGAGCTCCACGCACAGAGAGACCAGGAGAGGAAAGCACTGATCGGCATCAAGAACATAGCAGACACCACCATCTACAGCACCGAGAAAAGCCTGAACGAGTACAAGACCAAGATTCACCAGGCTAATCAACAGGAACACCACGATCCCAACCAAGAAGAGCCAGGTCTTCACCACGGGAGGAGGAGGAGACTTGGAAGCCGAGGGTGCGGAGGAGGAGGGCTGCCGAAGGAGGTGGCGGCGGGTGCAGGTGGAGGCAGACGGGGCAAATAATATATTAATTCAGATGCCACTTAAATTAGTTATCAAACAACTATTAATAGAAGTCTAATATTTGTTAAGTACTTAACAAGTTATAGATTTAGATAATAAATTGAAAATTAGATTCAGATATTTTAAATAAGTGTTATCAAACACCACCTAAGCCTCGGTTTTCTGGGGTCTTCTTAAGTCTGTCTGACTCTGTCACCCCAAGAGGGTCTATAAAATGGGAGATAGGCAGTAATACATATGGCCTAGCTCTGTCTTCAATCAGACTAGGAATAATCCTGTACAACTGTCTTATGACACACCATTAAAAAAGAATACTTGAGCTCTCCCGAAATTAAAACATAACAACACTGTTTAGTCAAAATTTTCGATAGGATTTAATTATACATATGGCCTAGCTCTGTCTTCAATCTTCTTTTAACATATTCTGGTACATCATGCAAATGTGCCTTCTGCCCCTCCTTGGTTCCCTGGGGGCCGGGCAGCTACGTTGCCAGGGTTTCATCACCGAAGCAAGCTTTGGATGTCAAAAGACCAGGAACACAAGGTTTGGGAAACAAATAATAATAATAATAATAAAAGCCCATGTGTGCATTCGAAGGGACCTTCATGAAGATAATGTTTTATCATCTATCAGGCTATCAATATACTGAACAACAAAAACGAGACAAAATGGAGGATTAGGCTCTTCTTCCTCGGGGGGAACCTGGAGCACCCATTGGGCAACTTGGGGTACATGTCAGGGGGAGGCATCACACAGTCCTCTCCATTGAAGAGAATTCTCCTTGGGAATGCCCATCCCGCCTGGAACGTGAATACGCCAGGGTCCTTGTGCAACAGCATCTCTGTCTGAACATTCCCACTCTCACCATACTGGAGTAACATGTCATTGTAGAATGGGATCCCCAGAACATTACTGTATCATCTACAGAAAAAGAACACAAGCCAAGTTGAGTCTTCACACATCCCAAAGGAAATTTACGTGAACCATTAACTAAGCGTTTTCATATGGATGGATGAGCCATTAACTAAGCGTTTCTATATATATATATATAGATCTTCCCGCGATCAATATCATTACACTGCAAGAAATCGATGTGACGATGGAACTTCCAATTTGTGTCGAAAAATGCATCATGTACTTGACGCAAGAAGAGCTTTCCTCTCTTGTGAATAAATGGATACCAAATCTCGACACAGAACATTGGTGTGCTGAGTCAGAGTGGACTACTTACTGATGGGACCATAAATATGGAGATGGTCATGCTCAAAGCTGAAGACCCGTGTTAGGCTCTCAAAGTTGGGATGGTTCACGACCAAGTTCCACTCGCTGTAATTGTGGACTAAGTTGTAATTGGTCACCGTCACCTTCACCCTCCAGTACTCTCTGTAGCTCACCTTGACATGCCAGTGAATCTGAATAGGGCACATATGTTGCGTACACCTCACAAAAGGCGGAGGTGGGTCTAATCCATCCTTGGACATTTGCAGCACAGGTGCTTCCTCGCCATACCTGTAAGATGACAAATAGAAACCATGATGTCACCTTTTGTGTAATTTTGCATACTTTGTTGGAGTTATGGACATGCCATATATATAGATAAATGCAAGATGGGAAAAGGAACACTACACTACTCTAGCTAGTTTGTGTGGATGTATACAGTCCTGTAGCACCAAACCACATGTTCAGAGAACCGGTGAGTAACTAAGAAAACAATGAAAGCATGCGGTGAAGGAGATACCATGCAGAAATAGACAAGAAGAAAATTGAAGAATGCAGCAGACGATGTTTCATTGCCTAACACCTATGCATATCCGTCCAGACTAATAATCGTCCAGCTGATACTACAGAAAAAGGACAAGACTTGCCTCGCACACTTGGTTGATGAGGGAGAATCCTGGCAGCCGCAACTGCAACGAGGGCACTCCACAATGGTCTTACTGTAAAATGTGGAAAGAGAGACGCAGCAGCCCGGGCTCATTGATGCCCCGAATTGGGAATATGAGCATGTTACCACCCATGTCCCTGCGATTTTTTTTTAAAAAAGACCAGGTGCACATCAGTTACTCTAAAGAGAAAAAATAAGAAGAAGAAGAAGTAAGAGGTGTACATCATAATCTGTGGTGAGACAAACTCCTGGAGAAAACAATAAGTTTTGATCAAAGAACAATATTCAAGCCAAAAATTGCCAGATGCTTGTTTATTTAATGAAACAATCTGTCAGAAAGAATCCACCTTGGTACTACTAGATCAAAAATAAAATAATATCTACTAAAAACCCACTTTTGATGTTGCATCAGAATTCTTCGGAAACAACCATAATGTCAAACCGAAAACATATACAAGGCCACAAGCTTCAAAGCAGGGCAAGATAAGAAAACAGATGCGGCACTTGCAAGCAACTTCGATCTTCACTTACGCAGTGCTTGGGTCGTTCGTTGCTTATCTGGACTCAGAAACTTGGTGGGAGTAGAATTAACTGCTGGCCCACATGTGTAACCAGGAAGGCCAAGAGCAAACTTGCTGGGCATGGGCCATTCCTGCTGGTAAGGATTAATCCCGACACTGCCTACATCAATCTGGAAGGAGGCCATGCTTTTGGATGCATCTTGGGTCATGGATGACAGGACTCCTCCTCTACAGCAGTTGTTCACTTGATTGTTATATGGCGTCCCAGGGAGCAGATCAACGATGACAGGTTTCTTCAGGCAGCTATGTGGGAGTTGTCCCATGAACATTGAGCAGTTCCCTTGCTCTGTTGCCTCCGCGCCCCGGATGTCCCAGATCACTTCGTTCCCTGGCCACTCCCATTCTAGCCTCCAACCGGGCCTCTCAACGTGCCTATAAAGCTGGTAATTGTTGAGGTTCACCATTGCCTGTGACATTTTCATGAAAAAAAAAAAGTAAGATCTAACTCAGTGATCTCTGCATATGAGGCTCTTCCCACCTAGAAGAAGGCAAATAAACTTAAGAAACAGATGTCACTGACGCAACTATATAAATTATTGAGTAGAACTAACGGGACAGAAGAGAAACACCTTTTCCTAGAGTCATTCACAGTCTTCCCATTCGGCAACAATTTTGGTGCCTGTAGTTCCACTTCTGAGGTTCGCACCACTAGATATTCGCCAGACCGAATGGCATTGCCTCTGCTTACCTATGAAGGTGCATTGTCCTCACTCATCATGGTTCTTACGGATCCACTCTATTTTTTTTTTTTCAAAAAAAGTCCCCACTACAAGCCAAGTACGTATCCTTACATCAGACGAGTTATGTAGCAGCTATTTATATGTAAAATTCTTCCTTCTTCCCTGATGCACTATCAAATTTCAGGGGGGCTTGAACCCAGGTTTGACGCACCGATATACCAGACCGAACCCTGGTCTGGTGGTATGGCAATGGTTTAGACCCACTGTTATAATACAAATAATAAAAAAATTAAATTGGATGACTCTTGTACCAACCGTGCTTGCTTCCAGGCATAATACGGTACACTCAGATCGCACCAGTACACTACAGTTTGGCAAACCATACCTAGAACCTTAGAAAGCCTCTTTTACGAAAACCATATGCTAAACCTACTAATGCTTGTCATCCTTCATGATCAGATAGCCCCTCTTTGGTCAAACCTTTTTTTTTTCTTCAGATGCCAACCTCTTATACTACAATATTGTTTCTGTTACCTTAAAGAATCAATCTAAGTTAAATCATATTAAAAAAAACTTATATACAATGTCAAGCAAACAAAAAAAAAACTTGTATAGATGACAGATGCTCTGATTGGTCTTTACTAGCTAGGTAACAGATAAGAAGAATAGACCAACGTTAATACAAAAAAGATCAAGATCTGGAAACATAGGGTATCAAATCAACAGGAGGATATATACTATGTATCCTCTGTTCGTCAGCTGCATCACATCCCACTTGATGGTCATGTTCCCATTGGGGTCGAACGCGTCATACCCATCTGTTCCCACGAAGATCAGAAGAAAAGAGGTGGGATCTTGTTAAATCACTAGGAAAGGTAGGATCAGTCAAACAAAAGATACAGGGACAGTTGTTGTTGACGATGGGGACGAGGATGTGCGTGTGCGTGTGTGTGTGTGTGAGAGAGAGAGAGAGAGGGAGGGGGAGAGAGAGAGATGGGGGCGGGAGGGAACCCATTACGGTAGTAGTATATGTATGTACCTGCACTGTTTAGCAGGAAGAGAAGGGTGCAGATGCAGAGGAGGGAGCGCGCAGACTCCACAGGCAGGAGGCGGTGGATGCGAGGAGATCGTCCACCTGAGGCACCCATTGTTTTGGGGACCAGGCCAGAGACCTCTGCCCTCCAGAGAGCCTGCCCCCAGTATTGTTGCTGGGTAATGTGCCTCTCTCCCTCCCTCACCACCGGCGTATGGCAGCATCAAACTGGCCTCTTACTCATGGAGAGGTCGCACGTCGTTGCAGGAAGCCTTGTGCCACCTCCGTCATTCCACGGCCATTACACGAACGTGGAGGGACAGAAGTACCAAGCAGGAGTTTTTGCTGTGGCGTAAGGCTACCTACACCTGGGACCTTGCACCGAGAGAGAGAGAGAGGTTCGCCGGAGGCTGTGCTTTGTCTCTATCACACTTCTGAGAATGGAAGGAAAGGTACCCCCCTCTTCGGCTCTTCCCCTTGAAACATCATTCATTGCTGGATGCGGAGAGAACGGAGTCGATGCGGATTCCCAGCATGCCATTTCTCTCCACTTTCTCTCTCTCTCTATATGCCTGTCTGTGTTTGGCGAACGGGTGGCCAATGGAGGAAAGGTCCGACCACTGCACCGGTTGGCCGTTTTGCGCGCCGCCCGCGCATGACTGCCACGTAGCGTTTGGACCGCCATTTCAGCAGATAGACTCGGCAGGTAGTCGCCAGTCGGGAAGTCGCGAGGAGATGAGTTTCACGGAAACGTAGTTATGGAAGGAATGGGGGGGCGGGGAGGGCGCTCGGCATTAACGATGGGGGTTAAAAAGCGGCAGCCAAGACGGCCAACGGGGGGTGGCTGATCTCTCGTGATTCCATTCGCCTCTCCACGTTGGACTGGGCTCAGCGAACGCATCAGCACTTTTGGGAAGAGAACAACAACGCCGATTCCCCTTCCGCGGCCGGCAGAGGGACAGGCCTAGTCCATTCCAGGTGGTCGAGGGAGCTCAGGGAGCTAGGAAGAGAGGACAGCGGAGGCAGCATTGAGGCGGAGGTTGCAGAGGGAGATGGAGGCGACGTGGGTGGCGCAGCAGGGGACGCTATGAAGCTTGTAGGCGAGGACGACACCGAAGCTGACGCCGCCGCCGCCCCTGATGGTAAGCTATGGTGTTCAGTGAGTTGGAAAGGCTGGGTTCTATTGTGATTGGGTTATGACTTTTTAAAATATATTTAATACAACATAATTTCTTATTTAATGTGATACAGTTGTATGTATATCAAAATAATATATTATTATAGGATAAATTATTTATAGGAGAAGAGAGATTTATTTTATAATCCCTGGTAGAAAAAAAAAGTCCTAACAATTCCTCCTTTTAGTAAACTTTATCAATCAGTTCTTAAAAAGATATTTCTATCTTTTATTTTTTTCCCCTAATTTTACTCTTTCGTCTGTTTTTGTGCCATCAAATATGTATGACCATTATGTGCATACTTTAACAACACTTAAAGTCTAAGTTCTAAGACGTTAAAATAAGAGTTCGAAATTGTTAAAGTATATGTGACTGCGTTAAAACACGTGGGATTTAAAGTAACTATTAATATGATTTAAAATGTAATTATTGGCATGACTTAAAATCTAAGTTTGAAGGTGTTAAAGTAAGAGTTCAAAGACAATAAAATATGTATGACAATTAGTTAAAATATGCGGAACTTGAAGTCATTATTAACATGATTTAAAGTTCATATTCTAAAGCGATAAAATAAGAGTTTGGAGTTATTAAAATATGTATGATAGCTGAGTTAAAGTAACTATTGACAAAAATTAAAGTCTAACTTTGAAGTCGTTAAAATAAGTGTTTGAATGTGTTAAGTAAGAGTTCAAAGTCGTTAAAGTATGTGTGATGGTGAGTTAACGTATGTGAGACTTGTGGTGATCACTTCCTGCCATCCAGGCCCATCAACAAAGTTCACATAAGCCCATGACGAAGCAAGCTGTCACTGCGCTGTCCCAGGGCATCATCTGTCCTCGGACGACCATCTCCAGCGCCCTTGGAAACACTTTGTCCTGCTCGGGCTCAGAGCAGTCCTCACGGTTGACCGAGCACTAGGTTCATCCACTCTCAACGAATCACCTGCTCGAGAACCACAAATCAAGGTCGTCCGAGCAGCCCCTTCGCATTAGCAACGGTTATAACCACCACGGTCCACGCGCCCCACCATCAAGGGGTGTGTTAACTGCTAAGCATCTCAACGGGCATCTGAACGCGTAACTCCTCCCCACTACGTGCGCCAATCAAGGCGCCCTTTTGGGCACGATCTAGAGGCGTTACGTTCGTTCACTTCAGCACCCATGCCTATATAAGACACAGGTATAGCGCCATGCAGAGGTATGCGAACTCTCACACAAGCACCTTCACACACGAGAACTCCCATCCTCTCTAGTCGCCTACTGACTTTGGCATCGGAGGGTTCTCCCCAATTCTTCAACCGGGCCCCCTGATCCGTTCCTGGTTTTGCAGGTTATCGTCCGCCATCAGCGTCCTTCCTCCCTTCTTCGAGTGTAGGCCCACCAGGCTTCGGCCCAATCAAGAAAAGGCCTCCACACTTTTGGCGCCGTCTGTGGGAACGACACAGCCATGGCTTGCGGACGATCCTCTTACCAAAACATTGGGAGCAGGGCGACAAGATCTCGCCAGTCACTGGCGGCCTCTCACCGTCAGTCTTCTCCCATTGACGCCAATGTCGCCCCCACAGGCGGGAACAATGGTGTCCTTGCACTGGCGGCCGTAGCGCCAGTAACTGCCCTGGAGATGGCTGAACTCCAGGGGAAGATGCAGCAGTTGACGGGCATCTGCCTGGCCCTACAGGCTCAGTTCGCTGAGCCACCAGCCTCGGAGCCTTCCCTACCGCGGGAGAGGCAGGCAAAGTCATCCCACCAGCGATCTCGCATCCTTTCGGTGCCCCAGGATCAGTAGGCGGACTCACCACACCAATCCCACCGAGCCCCGTCCGAGGAGCAGGCACCAGAGCGCCGAGGCCGTTCGCCCCGTCGCTCTGTTGTCGCCCCCCGTCCACCGCGCTCGGTTGTGGGAGCCAACTCCCATGGCACCAACCGGGAAGGATCCGTCCATTCCGAGCAGGAGCTCACCAGACGCCTCCGTCGTGTGGTTGACCTGGAGCGCCGCGTGGATGCAATGGTTCAGCACGCGGAGGGGAAAGCCCCAGCGGAGGATGACCTGGACTTTCGCTCCCCTTTCAGTGGGGAGATCCTGGAAGCCCAGGTCTCTCCCAAGCTCCCTCTGCCCACCATCGCACCCTACGACAGCACTACCGACCCGGCCGACCACATCCACGGCTTTGAGTCGCACATGGTGTTCCACGGAGCATCTGACGCAGCCAAGTGCCGAGCTTTCCCTGCAACTCTCAAGGAGACCGCCAGAGCCTGGTTTGAGACTCTTCCGGTGGGCTCCATTTCTTCCTTCCGCCAATTGAAGAAGTCCTTTCGGGACAACTTCCTTGGTGGGAGGTCACAGCCGCGAACGGCGGCCTCCCTCCCGACCATACATCAGAAGAAGAGCGAAGCGCTCTGGGACTTTGTCAAAAGGTTTCGAACGGAGGCACTTCACATCTCGCGCCTGGACGTCCCTCTAGCCACCAGTGCCCTCATCTAGGGTACTCGTGATGGCTTTTTGCAGAGGACCCTCGGCGTCCAGCAACCTTCCACCCTCGCCGAGCTGCTTTCTATCGCACAATGCCACGCTGCATGCGAAGAAAGCTTGGCTACAGGACGAGCCGAGCAAGGGGAACAGTCGGACAAGAAGAGACCTTCTGACATCGGCTCTGACCATGATCGGAAGAAAGGACAGTGCAATGGTGACTCGCCACACTGACCGCGCCCCATCACCGACTATACCCCCCTCACCGTGGCACCCGAACAGATCCTGGCAGAGATCAGGAACGAACCATATGTCCGGTGGCCACAAAAGATGTGCTTCGACCCCCGGAGGCGCGACCAGGCGAAGTATTGTCGCTTTCATTGCGACCACGGCCACGACACCTCTGAATGCCGTTAGCTTAAGGACGAAATCGAAGACCTTATCAAGCGCGGCTACCTCAGGGGATATGTGCGCCGGAACGAAGAACACCCCAGACGCCGAGAGCGAACTCCCGAGCAGCCGGTCAACAACGAGTCCAATGGGCAAGAAATCAATGTGATCGCGGGAGGCTTCGGCGCAGGCGGAGAGAGCATTCGAAGCCGACGCGATTACGCAAGGTGAGTGCACGTCGTGGACAGGCCATTGGCACCTAGACTTGCTCCATATCCCATCAGTCCAGCACGCACACCGTCTGAGGAGGCTATAACCTTCTCAGACGAAGACCTTGTAGGGGTCGCTACCCCACACACTGATGCACTGGTCGTTTCGGCCACCATCAACCATTGTAATGTGCGTCGAATTTTGGTGGATAATGGAAGCGCCCCCGACGTATTGGCTTACGACTGTTTTGTGCTTATGGGTCTCAAGACCGACCAGCTCACCCCTGTAGAGTCGCCCCTGTTCGACTTCTCGGGGGTCTCGGTACAACCCATGGGCAGGGTACGCCTCCCAATTACCTTAGGGACGGCGCCGAAGACTGTAACCAAGATAGTTGACTTCTTGGTCATTAACAACATGCCAGGCTACAACGCCATCCTTGGCAGAGGCCTGATCGGGAGAATCAGAGCAGTACCTTCATCTCTTCATCAGAAGATGAAGTTTCCAACTCCAAGCGGAATAGGCGAAGTGCTCGGGTGTCAGCGCAAGTCTCGTCGATGCTATGTCCTCTCTTTAAGAGACAAGCAACCACTCGCGACACCGGACCAAGTTCCGCCGTCCTCCGATCAGCCCTCCACTAGCCGAGGAATGCCTGCAGAAGATCTGCTACCTATTCAAATAGATGATGACCCCGAACATGTACTTTACATTGGCGCTTTGCTAACGGACTTCGAACAGCAGCGCTACAGGACTTTCCTGTTAGCCAATTTGGATGTGTTCGCGTGGTCTGATGATGAGCTACCAGGCATTTCTTCTGATGTCATGGTACATCGCCTCCGTCTGGACCCTCGGGTCCCGCCAGTACAGCAGAGGAGACGACTTGTGAACCGAGAGTGGCAGACCGTGATCCAGGATCACGTAGTCAAAAGCTGATATGTTGGACTTCTCCGAGAAGCCCAATATCCAAGGTGGATCTCCAATGTGGTCCTCGTGCGCAAGGTCAATGGCAAATGGCGAGTATGTGTGGACTACAAAGATCTCAACAAAGCAACGCCCAAGGACAACTTCCCTCTGCCACACATCGACCAGTTGGTGGACGCAACGTCCGGGCACGAACTTCTTAGCTTCTTGGATCCTTACTCTGGTTATCACCAGATTAGCATGCACCCCCCCGGACTAAGATGCCACCACGTTCGTCACAGACCTAGGGTTATACTGCTTCACCAGAATGCCTTTCGGTCTAAAGAACGCTGGCGCAACGTACCAGCGGCTGGTCAATAGGATGTTCGAGCAGCAGATTGGGCGCAACATGGAGGTCTATGTCGACGACATGCTGGTCAAGACACTTCCAAGCACCGACCACCTCTTAGACCTCCAAGAAACTTTTGCAACCCTGCGGAAGTACAACATGAAGCTCAACCCGTCCAAATGTGCATTTGGAGTGCGCTCGGGTAAGTTCCTCGATTTCCTCATTTCGAACAGAGGAATAGAGGAGAACCTAGAGAAGATCCAGGCTGTACTTGAGATGGGCAGTCCGAAGACGGTACGGGACGTCCAGCATCTTACTGGACGCCTTGCCGCCTTGAACCGGTTCATGTCCCAAGCAGCTGAAAGAAGTTTTAACTTCTTCAAGTTGCTGCGAGGCCCTAAAGGTGCCCCACAGCAAGGGGGGCATGTACGGTGGACTGCGGAGTGAGAAGCTGCCTTCACCGAGCTGAAGGCATACTTGGCGGCCCCATCGATTCTCTCAAAGCCAGTGCTCGGAGAACCACTGTTCGTATACCTTTCGGTTACCGAACACTCCATTAGCGCGGTTCTGATCAGAGAAGAGGGAGCGGCGCAGCATCCGATGTACTACATCAGCAGGGTCCTCCAGGAAGCCGAAAGGAGGTACCCTCGAGCAGAAAAACTTGCCCTTGCTCTGGTCACAGCTGCTCGGAAGCTTAGGCCCTATTTTCAGGCCCATTCAGTGACGGTCCTCACTGACCAACCACTAAAGTCTATCCTTCAGCGGCCAAAGGCGTCCGGCAGGCTTGTCAAATGGGCCATAGAGCTGGGCGAGTTCGACGTCAGCTTCCGACCAAGGACAGCAATCAAGGCGCAAGCATTGGCGAATTTCGTCGCAGAATGCACACTCCCTACTGAGCAGGACCCGCCATTAACCAACGAGCCCCCATGGGAGCTCTACGTGGATGGGTCCTCTTGTATCACAGGGAGTGGGGCAGGCTTGGTTCTCACCTCTCCAGAAGGGCTAGAGTTCCAGTACGCCCTCTGTTTTCGCTTTGCGGCCTCTAACAACGTCGCCGAGTACGAAGCATTACTGTCTGGAATACGCTTGGCTCGGCACCTCGGGGCCCTTCGGCTTAGAATCTTCAGTGACTCCCAGTTGGTTGCCAGCTAGGTGAACGGACAGTTTGAAGCAAGAGAGCCCCGCATGGCTCAATACCTTCAATAGGTCAAGAGCCGAGCAGAGGGTTTCCTCTACTTCAAAGTCATACATGTCCCGTGGGAGCAGAACGTGCGAGCCGATGCATTGACCAAGTTGGCCTCCTCAGGTGACATCTCTCCTTCTCGTTATGTATTTATTGAAGAGCTCGCCTCGCCGAGCATCGAAGTGGACGTTGCTGCTATCGAGACAGGCCCACCAGCTCCGAGCTGGATGGACCCTCTCCTGGCCTACCTACTTCGAGATGAGCTTCCGCCCGAGCAGGGCGAAGCTCAAAAGATCAAGATGCGCTCTCAACGCTTCACCCTCGTAGAAGGCAAATTATACCGACGATCCCTTTCAAGACCTCTTCTACGGTGCCTCAACCCTCAAGAAGCACTTGTCGCCACTGAAGAGGTCCACGAATGGTTGTGCGGCAGTCACTTGGGGGGCAGAGCGCTGGCCCGCAGCATCATTCGAGCAGGGTTCTGGTGGCCTTCTCTGCAAAAGGATTGCATGACCTTCGCTCAGAGGTGCCCGGAATGTCAGAAGTTTGGACAACTCATCAAGCAGCCAGCCGAACAACTCCATAGCCTGTTTGAACCTCGCCCTTTCGCTAGATGGGGCATTGATATCATGGGCCCCTTCCCAGAGGCCCAAGGTCGGAAGAAGTTCCTGTTTGTGGCCATCAATTACTTCACCAAGTGGATCGAAGCCGAACCTGTTGCCACGATCACCGAATAGGCCGCGTGGAAGTTCGTCTGGAAGAACCTCCTCTGCCGGTTCGGTGTCCCAAAGGTGATCACCTCCGACAACGGAAAGCAGTTCAACATCACCTTTTTCAAGCAAAAGTGCGCTGAGCTCGGGATCTATAACCACTTCACCTCCGTAGCGCATCCCCAGGCAAACAGTTTGGTGGAAAACGCCAACCAAACACTACTGCATGGGATCCGCACAAGGGTGGAGGCTGTAGGAGGTTCGTGGATTGACGAGCTCCCCAACGTGCTTTGGTGCCACCGAACTACGGCTCGGGTAGCGACGGGAGAAACACGCTTCCACTTGGCTTACGGCTCAGAAGCCGTTGTGCCCCTGGAAGTAGCTCTCCCCACCCTCCGAACAACCCACTTTGATGAAGCCGCCAACAACCGCGCTCTTCGGGAAAACCTTGACATGCTTGGTGAATGACAGAACGACGCCAGCATTCGTCTCGTTTCCTACCAGCAACGACTCGCGCAATATTATAATGCACGAGTTCGGGAGAGGCGCTTCAATGTGGGAGATCTAGTCCTGCGCCGCTGCTCGGCTTCGGATCCCCGAAGAGCGGTCGGCAAGCTCGCCCCTAAATGGGAAGGACCTTATCAGGTCACCCAGGTCCTCGGGAAAGGCTCATATAAGCTAACTACCCCTAGTGGCGAAGCCATACCCAGGACTTGGCATGTATCTAATCTCAAGGCTTATCACTTATGAAAGCCTTTGATCGGCATCCTACTTCTCTTCTCCCTGTTCCTATGGTACGACTGGAGGAGCATCGGAAATACCCGCGCCTCAAAATGTTGGCAATCCTAAGCGGATATAGATACATCAACCCCTCCAGCTCGAACGAGTGTTCAGCATTCACCCCTGGTTGAAACCCTCACTGACCTGTGCGGTACATGCGACACCCATAAACCAATGAACTCCGGTTCGAACAGAAGCAATAGCAGAAGGGAGGAGATAGAAAAAGTGAAGCCATAGACAAACTCCTGAAAAGGAAATTTTCATTTATGAATCTTTTGCTTACAGGTTCCTTTGATCTCAACTACAAGATCTAACAAAGAAGACATGGAGCAACAAAGACTAAGGAGCCTACTCGGAGGGACCAGCATCGTCGCTCGGAGGAGGCATTCGCCCAGATTGGAACTGCGCGAATTGAACTCCATCCAAGCGGGCATCGTTGGTACGACGCCGGCACTCTTGTACAGCAGCCTCAAAGGCTGCTCGGGCGCGGTCGACCCAAGAGAGTCGCTCTCTGTAGTCCTTACCAGCTTTGAGGCCCACCCTATAGCAGCGGGCCCCATATTGCTCCAAATCTTTTTTATAATCTGCTCCGGCCTTATAATCGGTAATGGCACGGGCCCCTGCAGCAGTAGCTATTTTGGCAATGGCGTCCTTCTCGGCCCGCGCCAGGGCCAAATTCAACTCCGAGGCCTGGAGAGCAGTTTTGAGGTTCCTCACCTCCTCCTCCAACGCCGCCTCGCGAGCCTTATGTTGCGCTGTGAGCTCCAGACAAAAAGCAGTCTGTGCCTCACATAGATGTTTCTGGTTCTGAGCCCGAGCAGCCAAGGCCCTTAGAACATTCAATGACTTGGAGACCCCGTCCACAAGGGCCCCCAAGTCAATATCATCACCCACGCTGTCGTCCTTACGACCTTCTGGGACGTATCCTCCGCCTGATGCCTCCGGGCTCTGCTCGGCTGGAAGATCCAAGCACCTCGCTATCCGATCGAGACGGGAGGCAGAAGGGCTCGCAGGCAGTTCCCTTGGTGAGACCTTGACACGATGAAGCGTCACTTCCAGCGCCGCCACCGAAGGAACCTCGGGAAGCTTCTTCTGCAACACTTCCCTGAGGGGCCTCCGATCGTCATCGAAATCTTCAACCCGCCCCTCATCCTCCACCCCCACTGCCTCCCCTCTGGCAACATCAGTTACCTTGGCGATCGCAACATCAGCAACCACCTCGGTGGGGGGCATGGGGGGCAGGACGGCCCCAGTGCTTGCAGCGACGAGCTTCTCAGCGACCCCCGTCGCTGCGTTTGCTTCCTCGATAACCCCCGTTGAGGGATCCATCTCTGTACCCCCGCGTGGGGTTGCATTTGGCGTTGGGGGCGCCTCCTCCTCGGTCGTAGGCACCCCTCCGGTCATGGCATCCTCTGTCACGCCAGCACCCGCACCAGGTCCGGCGTCAACCTCGGCCTCCTCGCCATCGGCCGCGGCGTCGTCCTCAGCATCCCTGGCACATGAGGCCCCCGCGGACACCTCTTCCAAACGACCCCCAACGGGGCCTTGCGGCATCGGTGCCCTCGACTGCTCCCCGCCCGAGTTGCCAGACGAGGAACTTACATCGACGAGCCCGAGGTCGACCGCCATCCTTTTGGCCGCCTCGGGATTTCGTCGAGCAGACATCTGAGACGTCCCCTCCCAGGACGCCCCTATAGCCTTCCGCTTCCTTTTCCGCTCCAGCGGCAGCACGGCCTCCTCCTCCTCTTCATCCTCTTCGGCAGGAAGACCAGCCGAGCGCTGCGAAGCAAGCACCAGTCTTCGCTTCTTTTTCTTCTGCAGTGGGCTCTTCGTCGCCCCTCTCTCAACCTCATCCTCAGCCGGTTGCTGCTCGGCCAAGGGCCTAGTTACAGCCCTCGACGCCCCTCGCTCGGCAGCCCTCTTCTTCAGACGTATCCTTTCGAGCCCCTTTTCAGGGATCCCCAAGCTGACAACGCCCTGTCCTTCGGCAGGGCGGTTTGGGGCGGCGGCAGTAGGACGCTCCTTACCGAGCACTGCCACATACGCTGTGACAGTGATTTGCTCGGTGTAGAGGGCCATATCCTCCGTGTCCATGCCCACCTCCAACTCCCCAGCAGCTGCACAAGGAAAGAGAAGTTAGGAAATAAAGAAGAAGTGGTTTCCGAGGAGCGAAAGAAGGAGAAAGGTGAATCCATCACTCACTCCATGCTCGGCTGAGCCCATGCTTGACCAGCTGGGCCTCGGTGATGTATTCCTCCGCCTTCTCGACGAAGATGTTGTTGAGACGCTTCGCAAGTGCCACTTCATCCGGTCGCATGAACGGGAACAGATCCTTGCGAGCGCTCTTCACCCGCGTAGGAAACCCCCACTCAGGCGCGCCAGCGTTGCGCGTCAGGAAAAGGATACGATGTGTCCACCCCTTGTTGCTTGACAGCCACGGAGAGAACTCAATCCTCATACAGTCCGACCGATGCTTGGTGTAGTAAACATTCTGGCTCATCCCCGGCGACGCAGTCAGAATGAATTGACTCCGGAAAAGGTTGGCGGTGGGCTCGATCTCCCGAACTTTGCACGATATGCAAAAGACGCATATCGTCCGCCAGCTGTTCGGTGCCAGTTGAACTGGGGCGATCCCCCAGGTGTTGAGTAGCTCCCTCGCCACCGCCGACAATGGTAGCCGGAACCCTGCTTCCAAGATATCGTGCGACATTGCTACGCACCCGTGCTTCTCCCACCAGTAGGGTTCTTCCTCCTTCGCAAGCACGACGTCGTATCCCGTATCAATGCGATACTGCTCCCGAAGCCCGTCGAAGAAGCGGTACCTCTCCCGTTGGACGGCTCCTGGCGCGCCATCACCACAGCTCGCACCGGCCACGACTTTGCCCTTCTGTGACATCGCCGAAGATAAATGAGACGAAGAAATGGGAGAGTTCAGAAAGAAAGAGAAGGGCGTCCAGCGAGAAGTTTTTCGAAGGCGTGGTTCCCCGCCTTCGCTTCCCCCCTTTCTTATAAAGGAAAGAGGGCGGGAAACCCTAGAAACTTCGGAGCCCCCTCTTCTTCCAGAAAAACAACCGTTCGGCTGAATCAGCAGCCTCCTCACTTGCCACGACACCATCCTTCATCATGAACCCTCCGATTCTTTCAAGGCAGAAGGTACGAAGCGACAGTACCGATCGACATTTGCACGTCCGAGGTCGCCATCGCATTAAATGCTAATAGAGCATTTGAGTGTTTTGCCGCCATTCGAGCGCCTCAGTTCCTGAGCCAGCTCGATAGCATGGGGGGCAAGTGTGGTGATCACTTCCTGCCATCCAGGCCCATCAACAAAGTTCACATAAGCCCATGACGAAGCTTGCTGGCACTGTGCTGTCCCAGGGCATCATCTGTCCTCGGACGACCATCTCCAGCGCCCTTGGAAACACTTGTCCTGCTCGGGCTCAGAGCAGTCCTCACGGTTGACCGAGCACTAGGTTCATCCACTCTCAACGAATCACCTGCTCGAGAACCACAAATCAAGGCCGTCCGAGCAGCCCCTTCGCATTAGCAACGGTTATAACCACCGCGGTCCATGCGCCCCACCATCAAGGGGTGCGTTAACTGCTAAGCATCTCAACGGGCATCTGAACGCGTAACTCCTCCCCACTACGCGCGCCAATCAAGGCACCCTTCTGGGCACGATCTAGAGGCGTTACGTCCGTTCACTTCAGCACCCATGCCTATATAAGACACAGGTATAGCGCCATGCAGAGGTATGCGAACTCTCACGCAAGCACCTTCACACACGAGAACTCCCATCCTCTCTAGTCGCCTACTGACTTTGGCATCAGAGGGTTCTCCCCGGTTCTTCAACCGACCCCCCTGATCCGTTCCTGGTTTTGCAGGTTATCGTCCACCATCAGCGTCCTTCCTCCCTTCTTCGAGTGTAGGCCCACCAGGCTTCGGCCCAATCAAGAAAAGGCCTCCACAAGACTTAAAGTCACTGTTGGTATAAGGTAAAGTCTAAGTTTGAAGATTTTAAAGTAAGAGAGGAAACCAGTTAAAGTAGAAGAGCAAACATGTTAAAAAAAATCTATTAAAAAAGAAGAGAAAATTAGTTAAAGTGTCTGCTCTATTAAAGTAGTACTTGTAGTGTGTTAAAATAATAGTTATAACATGTTAAAAGGCGTAGTTATTGTCAGTTAAAGTAGCAATTGTAGTGTGTTATAGTAGGCGAAGAAACTAGTTAAAGTAGAAGAAGAAACATGTTAAAGAAGAAGAGGAAATCAGTTAAAGTATGTAAGATTTAAAATAACTGTTGATATGATTTAAAGTGTAACTTGAAAGATGTTAAAGTAAGAGTTAAAAGGCTTTAAAATAATAGTTGTCCACAGTCAGAAGATAGAAAACATTAGTCTCTAACTAGGAGCACAGATCCTAATAAAGTATGGACTAGAAATTAACATCTCTAAAAGAAGCTGGACTTTTTTGAGAGACCTGTAGTTAAAGTCGACTTATAATTAATTTTTTCATTATTATATTATTTGTATGTATTGTGGACAACAAAAAAACCACGCTGGGCCTTGCCACGGCCCACAGCTGGCTCACCCCCTTTAAAAACCCACTAACAGGCCCAAGAAGACCTCTCATCCAAAGACCCAAAACACCCCCATGCTGGGAGGTGATCTTAAGAAACCTCAGCACCTCCCCACTACCTAAGAAAAGTTGCTGCAACAGAAGCTTCTAGGGACTTTTTGGCTTGCTTGGCTGGTCTCTTTTGCTAGCTTGGTTGCGTGAAAAAAAGAGAGAAGAGGAAGGCTGGCTACTGGGTGGCTGCGCACAGGTGAGGCTGGGCTACGTGGAAGAGAAAGAGTAGAGGAGAAGAGAAAAGGCTGAAGAAAAGAAGAGAAGGGAGAAGGCTTGAGAAGGAAGAGGAGGCCCTTCCTAGTTGGGTTTCCACCTGCTCCATCTAGAAGAAGAGAAGAGGGCCAAAAGAAGAGAAGAGGAAGGGTGAGAAGAGAGAAGGAGGGTGAGGGGACTGTTGTGGCAGTCCCATGTACTTTTGTTTTATCTGTTTTCTTCCTTTCCTTCTTTACGTAATCCCTCATTCCAATAACAAAAGACACACTTCTTACATTCCTTTTGTGCATGGCTTTGATTGTGGTGAATGTGGGTGAGTATAAAAAACGGTTTTAACATCTTTCTTGCTCCTGTTGAATAGTGCTTTATGCCCAACCGAGATGGTCATGCCTCTCTCTTTGTTTAATTCTTTTTCTTGTATGCCCATCCATGTGTTCTTCCCTCTTCTCTTTTGCATGAGACTTCAGTCCATCCCCCATTTGGGCAGTCAGGAGGGTGGTCCAATGCCTCACCTCATTCCCAAGGGAGCCATGGTATGGAGCTGTTGGGTGTCTCTTGGCCCATCGAAGGGGTGCCCCATGAGAGGTCTACCCACAGTCATTCCCATGTCCCAAACCAATGGGACTAAGTGAAGGTGTATGAGGGGGGGGGGGGGGGTTTGCTGCTATGCATAGCTCTCTCTCCCTCTCATCATCTCAGTTTTAAAAGGACAAATTCCCCTCCATCGTTGCTCTTTCTCCTCTGTCATGGGCCCTGCAGAATCATTGCAGTGGCAAATTTGGAGAGAATGGGAGGGACAATCCAATGTCCGGGTCCCATCTCCAGTTCTGATGTGATCCACCCATCATAAGAGACCTCAAAGAGGCATTTCCCCCCATTCCCCCATGACCGGAGCTTGCTGGAAATGTCCCATTTGGGACTGTGTTCTAGGTTGTAGAATCACCATTTCATGAAGTTTTGAACACCAAGGGTTAGGTAATCAATACCTGGGCCCTGTTCGAGCTCATGAATGGTGTCCATATGGGTTGAATGTTCTGTGATTCTGACCGGACGCTCAGATCCTTTACGTGTTTCGAGAACCGGATCCCGGAAGGGCTGCAGAATCACTGTTTCTTGTAGCTTTGAACATGAAGGACTGGATAATCAATATCTAGACCCCGTCTAGGCTCATAAATTGGTTCTTTAAGGGTTGAATGTTCTGTCCTCCCGGCTGGATGCTCAAATCCCTCATGGATTTTGAGAACCGTGTCCAAATAGGGTTGCAAAATCACTATTTTGTGTAGCTTTGAACATGAAGGGTCAGGTAATCAATACCTGGGCCCAGTTTGAGCTCATGAATAGTGTCTATACATGTCAAATGTTCTGTCCTCCTAATTGGACGCTCAAATCCCTCGTGGATTTTGAGAACCGTGTCCAAATAGGGTTGCAGAATCACTCAAGTTTGAGAGTTGCCTGCCAATTCGGTAGGGCCGATTCGGCAGAGTATCTTACAGAATGGGTCATTCAAGAGCCAAGTGATTCTTCAGGGTCCCTTGCCAAATCACTTGAGCAGTTCCCTTGCCGAATCACTCGGACAGAGGTATGGGCCTTGCAGAATCGCCTATAAATGAGAAATCCATGAGACTCCGGGTTGGATAACCGATATCTAGGCCCGATTAAATGAACTCGAACATCGTTTTGTCACTTATCGGGTTCCCTTTTGGTCTCGATAATAACTGGTCTCCCGTTAGGCGTGCCTTGGGAACCAGTGCCGTGTGCCATTCGGGTGATGTCATCTTTGACATACACCTTGCTTCCAGTACCGTCTCCATTGCGGTGGACGAGTACCACATTTTCCCCCCATCATCTGGTATGAGGGGAAATGCTGCCGGATTTTCGTTTGAGTATTCGAATCGGTTAGCTCCCCCTTTATTTCTTCTGTGTGAGCGAATTTGCAGCCTCTCAATAGTACTGTTGCAGAATCAGCCTGCCCTGCAAAATGGTCTGGTTGCCGATTCACCCCTGCAGAATTAGTCTGCCTTGCAGAATGGGTCTAGCTGCCGATTCACCCCTGCAGAATTAGTCTGCCCTATAGAATGGGTCTGGCTGTCGATTCACCCCTACAGAATTAGCCTGCTCTGCAGAATGGTATGTAGGGCTGAACACGGTTCGGTTCGGTCCGGGTTGGTTCATTTTTTGGAAAAACTGAACAGATCCGAATCCCAAGGTCAACCCGAACTGAACTGAACCGGTTCGGTTCGGTTTAAATCGAAGTCTAATACATGTTTTATCGCTGTCGCGATGGCCAAGGCGCTGAACCCTCTCTAGGCAGGTTCTGGGTTCAAAACCCAGCTTTGCCACAATTTTTGCCAAAAGTTCACTATTTTGACAAAATAGTCTTTCGGAGGAGGCCAGTTTCGAACCCGCGCCAACCCAGAATGCTCCCGCCCATGCGCTAACCAACTGTTCTATCTTTTGTTTGAGTACATAATATATATAATCTATTTATTCGGTTTCAGAAAATGAAACCGAACTGAACTACATAGGGACCCAAACTGAACCGAACCGGCCGATTTAGTTTTTCAGTTTGAACTGAATTTTGAACAGCCCTAATGGTTTGGATGTCGATTCACCTCTGCAGAATCAGCCTACCCTGCAGAATGGTCTGGCTGCCGATTCACCCCTGCAGAATCAGCCTGCCCTGCAGAATGGGTCTGGCTGCCGATTCACCCCTACAGAATCAGCCTGCCCTGCAGAATGGTCTGGCTGCCGAATTGCTTTGCATGCCCCGCCGAATCGTTTTGGCTGCCGAATCGATTTGTTTTCCGAATCAAATGAAGTGTGTATGTTCTGCAGAATAGGTTGTCTGCCTTGCAGAATGGCTTATCTACACTGCAGAATGGGCTGTGCCAACGGTGTTATGAAAGCATGCAATTTCTAATGACACCGAATCATGAAAAGAACCATGAAAATTACAAGCATGCTAAAAGATATTGCATAATTAAACAGAAAAATGTGTAATAGATAAAAGAACAAATGGATAAATATGCAAATTGACACCAAGAGATGAAAAGCACACACACACACATCTTAACTCTCTTGCAATTTCAACTGCAATCTTGGGTTTCCATTCTATGCCTTTTATCGGATGTCCCGTTTTAGGCCACAAGATCTTCTATTCTGGTGATTAATCAAGGGTTTTCTCTTTCTAAAGAGATGTAATTAACGTCATTGCACTTAGGCAACGACAGGATCTTGGTCCTGACCCGATCTTCACTTTCGTTTGACGAAGTCAAACGATGCGCACAATAGACTTAAAGTCCTTCGACTCTGGAGGCAGAACACTTGTTGTCACTTCAGTGACTGGCACGCCTGCGCTATGCGATTGCCGATTCATATTTCGTCACCATTGCTCGAACAGCACTTGACGGGACTTGAATTTGCAATATGCATCCATGAGAACATAAGAAACATGATAAAAAGAAACGAGATTTTAATTTTATTTAAAAATCCACTTCCACATGTATTAAATATTATTTATATTATAATATATATATATATATTATTTTTGTATATAAAAATTGTGCTGCATTAAATACATGTTGGAGTGTACATCTCACAAGATCCAATCACAATGGGACGCCAACTTTTCAACTCACTCTTTGCTCCGAGAGCGACTTCCTACCCATTTCATAGGTAGGAAGTCACGCTCAGACGCCCCGCCATTGGCGGGGGCACGCCCTCCCACACCACGCCATCATGGCAAAGATAGGGCTTGGGCGCCCCTGATTAATCTTTTCTCCTTTGCTCCAATACACAGAAGCATTGTGCATGGCATACAAGGCGTCGCCATAACTGTAAGGCCCGACATTTTTTATTTATGGTTGTGCATGTTATGTGAGTGTTTTCTAATTTTTATAGATTTAAAGATCCCTATTTTACGAGTTTTCTAGTTTCTAGTCGGAGGATATTTGTAAGACCCAAGGATTTTAGACCATGTTTCAAATGTGTTAGCAATATTTCATAATATTTCAGTTTATTTTAAAGATATTCTGTGTAAGAAATAATAATAATAAATATCGCTTTAATGAATTGCTAGAATAAGTTTCTAATCGATTAGTGTCTAGGTCAATAGATTGTGGAAGAGCTCTTCAATCAATTGGAGAAGACAACCCAATCGATTGCTGAAGAAGTCTCCAATCGATTGGTGACTAATGTCCCATCGATTGGTGACTAATGCTCCAATCGATTGGTGTGCAAACCCCAATTGATTGTTATTATGCTTCAATCAATTGGTTAAGCTCCTATCGATTGGTTAAGCTCCTATCGATTGGTGTGTAAGTGTGTATCGTTTGGTGATTGATGCCCAATCGATTGGTGACGAAAGCCCAATCGATTGGTGTACACCCCCAACTGCAATCGATTGGTTAAACTCCCATCAATTGGTGATATTTCTATAGATTGCTGTTTAACTTCTACTGATTGGTGATCAAATATTCCGATTGGGGAGTACTTACACTCTTTATTTCGATTGGCTTATATATTTCATCCATTGGCCTGTCTATTATCACTCTATTAATGATTTTGGTATCCTAATCCAATATTAACCAAGATTTCTTCATGGATTGAGTTGGTTTTCTTTATGAATTAACTTGGGAAGTCCCTATGGGTTTGAGATCTATATAATGGCTTGGTTTTGTGTGGGAGGCACTTTTGGCCCTGTGTTCTGGAGAGACTCTTGCGAGGGAGCTTGGGAGCTTGTTTGAAGAAAACTTCTCCAACCTGGACCAGCGTGATGGTGTGCTTCTGGATGTGAGGAAGACGTGTTTGTGCTTCCAACCATCCAGAAAGGTGTGAAGATCGCATCAAGTTGGGGAGAACTGTCTCTTTGGCTTGGCCAATGAGGGCTTCTTCAACCTAATTCAATTTTCATCGGTTTTGGTTTAAATCTGTGGTCTTACTTTGTACATAGTGTGTTTTTCACAGATTTTTGTATGCATTAAAACATGAGAATTTTGGATTTGAATTCTCGAATTTAGTTCTGCCTTTCTACTTCTTATGGAATTGACGACAGTGTATATTGCCGCCAAGCCTCCTTGATGACAAGATACTGTAATGTCAAGTTAATCTTGACGGCACTATACTATGTCGTCTACTCTGTCTTAGTGACAATGAATATTGCTGCTAAGTTCTTCCTTCCAGATTTGCAATTTTATGTTTGTTTTATATGTATTTATATGTTTATGTGTAAGATGTGCATGTGGATGGTTCTTGCCTACGACTTAGGTTGTTTTAATATTACATGATCATCATATTATATACTGTTGATTTTCAGATTACTGTAGATATGTTTAATAAATTTCTTTGCAAGAAAAGTGATGGGAAATTGTTAGAAAAGAAGGATAATTATATTATGTTTTATTCATGTTGACTAAAATTGTGATATTTTGTAGAGTTATTCTAGTCAATCATGTTCATATGTGTTTATGTTTTGAGGATTTTCTGTCTTAATTAGTATTTTTTAGATTATATTATATGTCTATTAGTAGTTTATAAATCACAATAAATTATATGGTTATCAGAAAATTGTGTAATTTTATGGTTCAATCTACTATATGAGATTTATGTTTTGTCAAATTTTTAGATTTTTCTAAGTACTATAGATATTTCTACACTCTCATGTGTTAATTAAGCATTATGTGTTAAATTAAGTAAATCTATATAATTATAGTAATTAGCAGCATGTTTTCAGTTAGTGAGACTTATAGGGTGTTTGGGACCAATTTAAAAAATAAAACTATTTCTACCTAATAAATTATGTTAGATTCGTTTTTAATTTTAAATTTAAAATTATGATAACAAGATGTTACCTGTTTGGTAAAAACATCACAATTTTTAAAAATTATGTTCATATGTTGGGGGCGGGGGGGGCCGTGGGGAGCAGCGGGGTGGGGGAGGGAGGGGGGGGGGGTCCGATGGGGGCGCGGCAGTGGGGGGGAGGGAGGGGGGGGGGTCTGGCGGGGGCGCGGTAGGGGGGGGAGGGGTGGGGGGGGGGGCGGCAGGGGCGCGGCAGGGGGGCTGGGGGCCGGGGGGGGGAGCAGGGGGGGCGCGACAAGGGGGCTGGGGGCGGGTTCCGGAGGGGGCGCAGGGGGGGGCGCCGCAGGGGGGCTGGGGGCGAGTTCCGGAGGGGGCGTAGCGGGGGCGCGGCAGGGGGGCTGGGGGCGAGTTCCAGAGGGGGCGCAGCGGGGGCACAGCAGGGGGGCTGGGGGCGGTTTAGGAGGGGGGGGGTTCCGGCGGCAGGGGTTGGGGGGAGGGCGGGGGCGGGAGGGGGGGTTCTGGGGCGAGGGTCGCAAGGAAGGGGGGGGGTGCTGGGGGGAGGGCGGTGGCAGGATGGGGGGTTCCGGCGGCAGGGGCTGGGGGAGGGCGGGGGCCGGAGGGGGGTTCCGGAGCGGGGGGTGCTGGGGGCGGGGTCACAAGGGAGGGCGGGGGGTGCTGGGGGGGAGGGCGGCGGCGGGAGGGGGGTTCGGCGGCAGGGGCTACGCAGGGAGGAAGAGGGGGCGGTGGGGGGAGGGGAGGAGGAGGGGGCGATGTGGGGTGGGGTGGGGGGGGGTTAGTTGAGAGAAGAGTCAGTGTGCTTTTGTTTTAAAAACTGGTTCATCCTTGTTTTTATTTTGAAAGAGATTTACATTAGATAAAAGTTGTTCTCTAAAATAAAAAACTATTTACCAAACATGTCATTATATTTGTCCTCTTTCTTTTTTAAATTTAAGAGAGAAAATTGAGAAAAAAGTGCAACCAAACACCCTATTAGTTTACTGTTATAAAAAACTGCATGATTCATGTCTTTGTGTTATACTTGCATGTATAGTAAATACCAATATGAATATTGCATGACTACTATTAATTGCCAAAAAGGACATTGTCATCATAATGGGTTTACTAGAGTCGTACCATAGAAATGCCCCTATGGGAAAGTTCATATTGTCTATTATTTACTAGCCTCGTGGGCAACATGGTTTGAAATCATGGAGGTGCTCAGCGCTTGCACTGTTCACTAGTTAGGGTAGAGAGAGCTTCTCCAAGTTTTGCGCAATAACCAACTCTCATCACTGTGTTGCCTAGGTGATTGAGTACTAGCTGATTGTACTAAACTTTTAGTGGTGGTTTGAGCAATGTGTCTGACTACTATTATTGCTACTATCCATTGTTACTGCTCACTGTTACTGTCTTTTGTCTTCTGTTTACTGCCACTGTTTACAACTTACTACCTACTTGTTTTGTTTATCGTTATTGTTATTGTCCATTGCTTAGTATTAGTATTTTACTTATTGTTCATAATTATATATGTTATTATTATTGTAGTACATTCTATGTTAAAGATTGTTTATCGATGTTTAGTGATTTAAATGTTGTGCATGTTTATGTGTAAACTGATATCCATGAGAATTGTTAAGTGTGAGAATAGAGTTTATGTATATGTTAGCATGTGAGTGTTATATGTATGAGTACCATGCTATTTTAAAGTTTACTATATTGTGGATTGTAGATTTAGATTTCTAGTTTGCTTGCTGAGTCTATTGTATAGATTCACTCTTGTTGACTTTTCAGGAGAAGATGAAGAGTTAGTAAGATCCGACGATGAATTTGAAGAGTAGATTGTGTGAGACTTTAGTTAGATTAGTTTCTATTAATTGGCATTGTATTTGGACTTTGGTTATGAGAGATTATGCTATGTTATGTTCTTTCTTTTCTTGGGCTATATAGATTGTGATATGTGGACTATAAGTTGATGGAATAAGAGTTGTGTACTTTCCGTTGCATGTCTCAACCTATATGATTACCATTGGGGTTTTCTCCCCTGTGATGATTCGCTCTCGTCTGACGTGAATTGGTATAACAGTACCGGGCGTAAGTGGGTCATCACAATAACAGACACAAAAAGAGAGAGGAGAGAGGAGAGAGAAGAAGAAGAAGAAGAAGAAGAGAGTAGAGAAGGCATCATGGAGGAGGAGAGGATGAAGGAGGAAGGAGTAGGGCTGCCAATGGACACAAGGGCGGACGCATGACTAAATATAAGGGGGGCTAAAGTAAGAAGATGTACAAAATAAAGTAGAATATCTTAAAATAGAGGGGGGCCAAAATATAAATATTAAATTTATCAATCATTATCTTATTAAAAATTAAGGAGGTAAAAATTACAGGGGTGAGCACGCTAACGCCCAGTAAGATTTGCATCTCATGGTACGAACAATGGTATAAATAATAACATTTTAAGAAGCAAAACTCTTACAAGGCGAAAGACAAAAGCATGTATGATATTACTAGCAAGACCAATTGATGGATTAGATTAGAATAGTCAACAGAATTTCATAATGAATTAAATAGACTGTCATAAGCATTGAACAAAGAATTCAAGAACGAGTACTTATCGAATGAATAAAAATCGACCATATTCACACAAATAACACATATTCACATGATCAAACGTATCATATCAAACGAAGGCACATTCACACAAATCTTGCACACATGTCGATGTCATGCTATGCGCCACAAGTCCATACTTTCGGGGTTAATAAGTACGTTGGGGTGCTCCTCCCCAGGACCAGACAAGACCCTTATTTGCACAGACATTAGTCAAATGGACCGAAGTCCTATGTTGTGCCGATCAAATGCATATACATATTATGGCCACAGATTTCCAAGGACAAGCTTATAGTAACAAGAATATGATCATCCACGGAGTTCAAGGATATGGCAATAGCTCGAGAGATTAATCTAGATAGCATACGACTTATTTTTAAGTTCCATAAACTTTCATGACTTTGACCAAAGTAGTATAGGATGCACATGGAATAAAGAGTCCTCTAACTCCAGGGAACTTTAAGGTACAACCGGTTAGGTCTCTATGAGGAAATCCATAGAGTACGGAGACTTTCCTATGTATGCAAGGAACGACAATACATGCAATAATTAGAAAGCATATCCAATAAGGAAAGTCAGGACATAGTAAGAATCATAAAAATAAAACAAAGTAGACTCACATCGAAACCTAGCATGTCTTCTCACCAACATGGTTATGACACATATTATATCAAGTCGTTTTTAACTTTGAGTTGGAACATAAGGACGAAGAGGCATAATCAATGGAGAGTATGATCAATAACTTCCATATGGAACATTAGAATCATATTCATGTAATTAATGTTCTTAACATGTGGTTGATGACTTTTAAAGTATAGATGTAGACTAATCAACATGCTGGCAAGACCAAGAAAACGACGTAGACTCACTTGCTTGATTCATAACTCCAAATCTAGGGTTCCTGGGATGAAACTATGAACGAAAGGGGTTGCTGAAAACGGAAAGTAAACAGATCTATGGATTTGGTTTGACCCAGTTGGTCTCGGTTGCATGAAACTCGAGAAGAATGGGAAAAATCCAAATCTTGTGCGAAGTTTGGGAAAAACACTTGATACTCTTTACATGAATGGTGAAATCAGGAAGAATAAGGACACATAAAAATAGACTTAAAGGACTTTTAGATGATATACTCTATGTTAAGTTGGTGCCCGAGATTACCTACCTTTGATTACTTCTAACACCGGGATTCTTACAAATCGAAGCAGACGCTAAGGGATGAAGAATCCTTGCTGCCACTCGTTCCCTTGCTCCAGAAATTCGTCCAGCAATGAAGAGAAAGATCTAGGGTTGACTATGGGGGTCTTATGATGGTTTTATAGCATCATGATGGTGCAATTTCCGAGTTTGTAGTTTCCTAAAACTCCTGGTAGGAGTCCTACTATGTCTAGAATTTTCGTAGGAGTTATTTCCTTATCAATCCATCCCTAAGTTTTAGGAAGCAAACCCGTGTTTCCAAGTTAGTATTGGGTTTAGACATGATTTATGGCCCATACTTTCCATATTTATCTTAACTAACACCTTATTATTATCGTGTATAAAATTACATGAATTCCTTAAGTGGTTAGTTTTAAAACTTCCATAGGAGTTGTTTCCGTAACAAGTACGTTCCTATTTGGTTAGTTTTAGGGAGCAGATTTGGACTCCCGAGTTAGATTTGGGTTCGATTACGATTTATACTTCCCATATATATTATCTTAACTATCTCTTTTTATCACCAGTATATAATTACACACATTTATAGTGTGTCAATGACGTTGACTTCGTCATGTACGAAATCATACATGATTTGGTCATGATAGTCAAAGCTAACTTCGTCATATCCGAAGTCTCACTTCGACTTGCAATGTTGTATCTTGACCAGTCGAAGTTGGCAGTCAGATTGATATATTGATTGCCTTACACATCGATTGCCCTTATAATCCATATCGATTGCTGACCCACATCGATTGGCCATCAAACATCGATTGCTGACCAACATCGATTGGCCATTAAACATCGATTGCTCCTCAAACATCGATTGCTGACCAGCATCACTTGTCATTAAACATCGATTGCTGTTATGCACATCGATTGTCTTATACATTGATTGTCTCCATAATATCAATTGCCCTTAAGCGAACATCGATTGTTATATTTCTACCGATTGATGTTATAAACCTAGTTTCATATCGATTGCTGACCAACCCTTATCAATTGATGACTGTTTTATCCTTTTCCATATCGATTGGTGTGCCTTTAATCAAACCTCTTACTAATTTATTTTTATTCCTATTTATTTAGGATTTAAAAATACAGATTGTTACACCTAGTCCAAGGTCCAACATTTTCCTGATCTCCATCTCTACGCTGGGGAAGGTAATCACTTTGCATCCCTCAAGCACTATGTCATGGTCATTGAGCGAGCCATCGACAGGGAATGCAAGGATCCTCTTCACTCCGCCAACAGTGAACCCTAGGTGATTGGTCATATCGGGGACCCACAACATGGTCCTGGCCCTCAGAGCTGTCAATGTGGGAGGTGGAGCAACCGTCTGTACTGGCACCGACATCGTGTCGATTGGTTACAGAGAAGTCTTGGAAGTCGTTTCTACCAACAGGGTGACAGGCGTTGTAACAAGAGGAGCCGTCATAGAAGCCCGAGGAGTTAGTGGCACTAGCACCAGTTGCACTACCGTGATCACACCGTTCTTTTTCGGGGGCACTGCACAGCTAGCCGCCTTCCTTTTCTCCTCAAGATGCGGGCTTCCAAAGCATCAGTTATAAACTCCATTGTAAGTGTCTCTCCCCTTGAAGCAGCAAAACCCTTCTTCTTGGGTGCCTCAGTCAACTTCTACTTTCGCTTGTCCTAGGCCATAGCTCAGGGGGGGGGTAGCTTGGTAATGGCTGTCACAGTTTCTTAGCTTGGTGAGTCACGCGAGTTGCTCATAATGACCCAAGAAAAGTCTCGCTCGACAGAAGCTCATATTGCCATGACAAATTGGCATAGGAAAATGACCCAAAGTTAGTAATACTCTCAAAACCCCAAAAGAAGACTAGGCTGAGATATACAACAGTCTTGAAAGCCAAGAAAGATTGTTGCTACAATGTTGGTTACCTCAACTCATCAGAGGAGCACTCCCATATGCCAAGAGGTTACTGAAATAGGCTAGTTTGTCCGCATGAGAAGGGTGACCCATTAGGAGGAAGATGTATTCATCAACCCTTCCTCACCTGGGATTGGATCAGGGATACACAAGGAAAATTTGGTACTATTGAAAAATCTCACTCAGGGGCCTCAAGGCACTGGGAAACCCAAAAGTATTGGGACTACCATTGTTTGTGGGAGGAAGTCCAAGGAGAAAGCCTAAGAAAGCTTCTACCCTAGCAGGCTTTGAGGAAGTAGAAGCTGTTTCCGACCTAAGCATGCTTCTTCAACTCGAAGAAGACAGAGAAAAGTCCAAGACTAATTGTGATCTTCAGCTTGACGTAGAGGACCATAAAAGTGAGAATGAAGGAGTACGAGTTGGATACTAGTTGGACCAGTGCTAACTCGTAGAAATTTAGGAGTTTTGCCATGAACCATGAAGGGATGGACTAGAACTCAGAACCAAACTATAGGATAAGATGATATAGACAAAACTCATGGCAAGAAGCTAGCTCAGCCCATGCTTCACCTATTAACCCGATAGATAGTTAACCGAAAAAACCTTTAGCTTGGTGGAAGTGAAGTGGTCGACCGTCCCACCTGATATTGGTCAGCGGATCCCATGTAAATGACAGTTATCCGAGAAGGAGTGGAACCTTAAAGAGGGAGATAATTGGTCGCCCACGATAGCAGTTGATATCTTTCTAACGAGTGCCAACAACCATACAACCACTATCCTATAGGGGTGCAAATGGAGTAGATATGGAGCAGATCATGCAATTCCACATATGTCCGTTTAAATTATCTGAATAATCTGTATCCAGTCCAAATAGAAATTAGATTTGGAGTAGATCTTTTAAGGCTGATATCCTGCAAATATAAAGTGGATACAGATAATATCTAAATACACTTGAGAACAATAATCTAATAAATCTAGATAGTATTTTAATATAACATAAAGGTAAATATTAGTAAAAATCATAAACTAAATATTAAAATAGCTCACTATCAAAGCATACATATATCAACTATGAAGACATTAAAGAATCACAAAATTCCTAGAAAGAAGTGACCATAAATTCTTAAGCCATAAGCTTAAAATATCACATCATACCCTTAATAGAAATAACACAAATATGTCACATCACTAGCACAACATCAACTGAAAAGTTAATAGTTCAAGCTAAACCGAAAACCAATAGTCTAAACATAAAATCATAACCTAAGATCAAAATAAACCTAGCATTTAGATCTAAGTGCCAACGATTTAAACAAACTGGAGTTTTAAATGGAGCAGATCGTCTGATTTTAGAACCGTTCCATTTATTAAATGGATCTTAAAGGGATATCCATTTAAGATTTATCAGATACCGTAAGTAGATAAATATCTAGAGAATCGAATATGGATTCGAAGGGGATCCTGTCACGCCCGTCCAATTTAGCAGCGGAATAAATCGGAGGAAACGTGAACCAAGTACATGGTAGAGAAAAATGTACAATCAGTTGAATAAATCAGAGTATCTAATGAACAATAATTGGAATAAACTCTTGATTTTATTGAAATTCCACTAAGACTATTACAACCACTAATTCGGAGCTAATACATAGGGCTCAATGACATCATTACATTGAAAAGAAATCTAAAGCAATAACTATTAGACTCCATAGTACTAGGGCAACTTCATCAACTGACTCCAGGTCGCTCATCACTCTGGTCCCGTCCCATTAGTGTGTGTGACGTCATGGTCTGACTTACCTGAGACACAATAATAAATAACGAAGGGTGAGCGATAACGGCCAGTAGGACTTAAATCTCAATAGTCAAGCAGGCTTTAAGTAATTAACGCATTAAATGGCAGAGTAACTAATGATAGAGCGAGTCATGTAAAGTCGAGACAGTAATAGCACAAGCAACATGGTTCAAATAGCAGATGAATCAAGTATAGCACGATGATTAAAGTCAAGTCACGCAATAGCAAGTAACGTCATTGTCAAGAAATAGCAAGCGACATGTATAGCAAGAAGAGAGATAGTAGTTGATCATGTGAAGAGTAGATTGCACGTTGATTGATTCTCATCAATCGAAATAGTATAGCACTTTTGATTAACTTTCGTCAATCGAAATAGTAATGGCACTTTGGTTATCTGCAGATAGCCGAGAGAGAGTATATCATTTTTATTGTCAAGAGACAACGAGAGAGTATAGCACTTTGAACATGATTATGTCACGATAGAACGCAATAGCTCAAGATAGCAAGTATCAAGTAGAGAGTACGACAGTAGCCATTCAATAACAGTTCAGTAACAGTAAATGGCAGTACAGTAACAGTGCAGTACGTCTGAATCAACAGACTAATAGTAACAGTGTAACAGTCAGATGTCTAGCTAATTCAGAACAGTCAGTCAGAACCGGTGCAATACAGACCACCGTCTAAGCCCCTGCAGGTATTTTCGGGTGGCTCTCTGCCCCAGGACTAGATTGGAGCCCTCGGACACTCTCCGTGCCCTGAACAGTATGCATTCAAGTCAGTAGAGTCACAAGACCTTTTTTTTTGCGCTAGACAGTCATGAACAATACAAAACAGTAGAAGCCACAACAGCTCAAGGGTACCAAGAGAGTACTGGATGAATAGATGAGATAGACGAGATAGTAGAGTGAATATGAATAGACGATCGAGTAGAGTATAGATGAGATCTTATGGTCATTGCACATGAAACGTCGAGTAACGAGCGATAGTAACAGTTGCTCAACACACGCGTACGGCGTTGGCAGTCAGGTGGAATTCACTACCTTTTCGTTGGCCATGTTACGCACAGGTCCAGAGGTCCGACATGATTCAAGATAAGAGAGAGAACAAACTAAGGTCGTACGGATCTTACTGATCCCTAGAGTGTATCATAGGTGTTAGGGTACAACCAGCTCGTCGACCATGTAGGAACCCATGGACAGAGGAAACTTACGGAGGCCTTGAATAAAGACTCACTAGTCCGGCAGAAGGAGTATCTGACGGAGAGTTAGTCCAAGTCAAGAGAGAGTGTGTATATAGAAACAAGTGCCCGACGTTCTAGAGAAATTCTAGAATAGTGGAGCATCGGTAACGGTGTTCCCAAAACATCGCGAGTAAACATAGATAAGTTCATTTAAAATAGAGCAATTAATATATATAATAGAAATAAATTGCTAGATGTACATGTGACAATTTTCATGCCAAGTTAAGCCATGTTGGATGGTTCAAGGTGAGTGCAAGTGTAAGAGAAAATCATGAGCAAGATAGATCATGTGATTAACTTGAATTAATTAAAATATATTCAATAATTACAACTTCGTTTTTCTGTGTATATGACAGTTAATAAGACATGGCGTGTCTGTATAACAATAGATCTTGCAAAAAGGGGGGTTTCCATGCAAAAAGCCAAAACGCGACGCACCCTTGTAAGGGTCGCGACGGGGTTCAGGCAGAACGCGACAGGGTCTTCTGAGGATCGCGACGGGCTTGTCTGAACAGGCAGGCAGATCGCGACAGGGTCTTATGAGGATCGCGACGGGCTTGTCTGAACAGGCAGGCAGATCGCGACAGGGTCTTATGAGGATCGCGACAGGGTCATTCGGTCAGGCGGCCGGAACGCGACAGGTCGTTCGGTCAGGCGGCCAGAATGCGACAGGGTACCCTGTCGCGATCAGATCGTGACAAGTGCCTGTGTCGCGATGGCCCTGAGAACGCGGCCTATCGGGCTGTCGCGTTCTTAGGTACTTCACCCGGAAAAGGGACTAGTATGGGATTGCATGCCAACTTAACATGTTTTGACACAGGGTGACTCGAAAATTCATAACTAATTGTATAGTCGATGAAAAATCATGAAACAAGTTGCATATTGATCTAGACATATGTGAGTACTTACAGTAAATAGGAATTTGAAAATAGATAGAGTTTCAACATTCTTTATTCAAGTCAAACATGGAGTACATGACATAGTGAGCAGTTGAGATGAGGGAATTAATTCACGAAGTAGGGTGGATAACAATTAGGGCTTTTAGGGGCAAAAGATGCCTAACATGCATCAATATCTCCAATAAAAATTTGAGAGCATGCGATCGAGTATTCAAGGAGATATGATTTAAACATGAAGGTTTGGGGTCAAGGTGCTTGCAGAACTTCAAAATTCAAGAAGAAAATATTGGCTCGATGGAAAATTATGAAACTTGAGAGTTTTGTTCCTAATACATGGAATAATCTACAGACGAAATTTCTTTAGTTTTGCTCATGAGAATGCCTACATTGACTCGATTTCTTCTTCTAGGGCTAGAACTTGAAGAACGAGAGAGAGAGCTTAGAGAGGCTTCTTCCCACAAAATCTCCTCCTCCTTGGCCTCTCCTCCTGGTCCAGTAAGCCTTGGGTATGAGATAGAGCCGGCCATGGGGGTTTTAAGAGAGTATTTATGCTTTCTCTCTTTCCATTTCCTATTTGGACTCTAATTCCTATTAATTTCGAATTTCCTATTTCTTAGCCTCATTCTAAGCTTTCCACTTCCTATTTGGGTTAGGATGAGAGTTAAATTCGTGGCCAACCTATTAGGGTAGGTTTAGGAATCCAATTTCATCACAAACTATTTATTTTAATACTTTAATACCCCTTTTCTATTTAGGTAATATTTTAGTTACGAATTTAGGGTATTTTTCTATTATTCTTCTTTTAAAAATCCTTATTAGCCCAAAAATTTTATATGGTCCATTTAACAAAGCCCATTATTTATTGGAATTTATCTTAGGGGATTTTGTTGGGTGAGTGTGTATTTGAAACCTTTTAATGATGACTTTAATCATGACTAATTGACATCACTCATAATTTAATTTTGATGATGACATTTTGTAAATTTTGTACATATTAAAATGATGGCTAATTGAACATGTTATATATTTTATACATATCACAAAAATTAAACAACATGTTTTTGATGTTTAATATCTCACATTTTAATGATAATATCTTGTATTAATGGTTTACACTTTATATTTTCAGGTTTACACAAATTTGTCACAGTGGTGTCGACACAGTCCACCTGTGGTGTCGACACAATGTCCTATGGTGTTGATATAGTCCACCTGTGGTGTCGACACAGTGCCCTGTGGTGTCGACACTAGATGACTGTTCCAGAAGCATGTTCTGAAAGGAGGAGCCTGTGGTGTCGACACAGTGCCCTGTGGTGTCGACACTAGATGACTGTCCCAGAAGCCCAGTTTGAAGACAATGCTTGTGGTGTCGACACACTTCGACTGAAACTCAAAAACGTGAATTTTTCTAGACACGTGGTTGTTTGGGAATCAAGGGATTTGACCTAGATTTCTGTGCCCATGCACCCCAAGGCACTTTATGGACATATGGGGCTATAAATACCCATGATTCTGTTACCCCAAAGGCAAGAGAGCCCATACACTTCCAAAAGAAGCTTTTTGGCGGCAAAAAGGGGTTTTCCAGATCTGGCTCCATCTTCAGAAGCTGCAGGCCATCCTTTCAAGAGGAAGGGTGTGGGAATCAAAGGGAATCTCTAGAGAGAAGGTTGATGTGCTAGGAAAGGGAGCAGATCCAACTGAAGAGGAGCAGTAGAAGAAGGATTTCTGGCATTTTAGATGCCATAAAAGCAGAGTATCGCCGATTGAGAAGAATCTCCATCAAATTCCATCAAGGCTCCTCAATTCAAGCATCTGCAAGACTTCTTCACTGAAGAACATCCAATTCATACCTCTTTCACCCAATTCTTGGAGTGTTCATCTTATTTCTTCTTGTGTGATCTGTACATGAAGTTCTGTACAGATTTCTGAGTTTATTGAGTCTGTGAATCAGATCATTACTAGAGGATCTGATTTCTTTCGTGTTTGATCTAGCTTTTGTATTGTGAGCCATCAAGCTCTGGTTTGTGAGTCGTCGCACTCACTGTGTGGTTTGAGCCGTCGTGCTCAAGGGTGTTTGGAGTCGTCGTGCTCCGGTGTGAGTTGTACTATTTTGAGTAGTGGAGCCTCACTGTGTGAGGGGTGGATGTAGGAATCACTGGTGTGATTTTCGAACCACCTAAAAATCCTTTGTGCAATGGTTTGATCTGCTTGTCTGCGCTAGATGCTTGCATAGGATTTCGCTTTCACACTAAGTGTATCTACACACACCCACACTTCAGATCAGTAAATTGTTTGTTTGAATTGATCTCTGATTCGAAGTAATTTTTGAATTGCTTAAGCTTCTGCAGTAATTTGTGTCATATCTATTCAACCCCCCTTCTAGATCTGATCCATCCACCTATTCAATCCTACAATTGGTATCAGAGCGGGTTAATATCTGTTTCTGATCTGATTTGATTACTTCTGTTTAATCTCTGTGTTAATTGCTTGAATTGTTTGCTTGCTCTTTCATTGTCTCTTATTGTGATTGATGGATTCTCGAGGATTTGTAGCTGAGGGCCATTCCATTAATAGACCACCATTCTTTAATGGGTATGATTACTCTTATTGGAAAAATCGCATGCAAGTTTTTCTTAGGGCTCAAAACTATGAAATCTGGAGGATAGCTGAAGTGGGTCCTTATGAAAATCAGGGAGATGAGGAGAATTGGACTAGAGAGCAGATTAGGAAAGCTACTCTTAATTACAGTGCCATGAATATGCTTCAGTGTGCTGTCCACCCTAAAGAATATTCAAGAATATCCATGTGTAAATCTGCTAAAGAAATGTGGGATAAACTTGAATTAATGTATGGAGGAACATCTCAAGTTAGGGAAACCAAAGCAAACATACTTGTTTCTGAATATGAATTATTTATGATGAAATCTGATGAATCAATTTCTGAAATATTTGCTAGGTTTATGATAATTGTCAATGGACTGAAGGCACTAGGTAAGTAATACACTGATGCTGATCTGGTAAGAAAAAATTTGCGTTCTCTATCATCCATTTGGCACACAAAGGCTACAGTGATTGAAGATTCTAAGGATTTATTCAAAATCTCTGTGGATGAACTCATAGGATCTTTAATGACTTATGAAATGAATCTGAAAAGAAGTGAAGAACATATGCTTAAGGCTAAACCAGTAGCACTTAAGGCTTCATCAAGCAACAAAAAGAGAAAAATCAAGTTCTGATGAGTCTGAGTCCAATGAGGATGAACTTGCCCTCATGACTAGGCAATTCAGAAAAATTTTAAAATCAAGAAGAGGAAAATTCAATGGAAAGAAAAAATATTCTTCTAGTAAAAGTAATGCTTCTTCTTCAAATTTTAATGCTAGCAGAAATCAAAAAACTAATGAAGATATTGTTTGCTATAGGTGCAACAAGACATGACACATGAAGGGTGAGTGTCCTGAGATCAAAAATGATAAATACAAGAAGAACAACAAAATGAAGAAGCCAAAAGCCATGATAGCAACTTGGTCAGATGAAGACCAAAGTGAGGATGAAGAAGAGAACTCCTCAAGTTCAGCAAATGAGGAGTTATGCTTTTTGGCCAACAGTAGTGATGGAAAGGTAGGCTCTTCTTTTGAACAATATTCCATTGAAGATTGGCAAGATGCATATGCTGAGTTGATTGAAAAATATTCTGAAATAAGAAAAGAAAAAAATATCTAAAAAAAATTAAAAATGTCATGCATGATACTTCCTTAAATAGAAGAATATCTGAACTTGAAAATGAAATAACTGAACTCAATGAAGAAAATGAAGATCTTTTGAATGACATTGATGAATTTAAAATTGCATCTCAAAAGGCCAACAATGATTTTGAAAAACTTTCTGAAAGAATAGAATTGCAACAAAAAGAAAAGCAACAAGTCATTAATGAAGTTCAGAAACTCAAGAAGTTGTTGGAAGAAAAGGAACAAGTGATAAAAAATTTCACAAATGGAAAGGAAAACCTTGATGCATTGTTAGGACTAAAAATGAATGCTACAAAACATGGACTAGGATTCACCACGGAAAAATCTTTGAAGAATAAATCTGGTGAAAGAAAGAAAAACCTTCAAAAATTCCTTTGATAAAATTTGTCAAAAGCACTAGTCCAGAAAACAAAAATAAACAAGTGTCAAAGAGCACATCTGAAATACCCAAGAATCAGAACAAAAAGAATGTTTCTAACCAAAAGAAACAAAACAGGTCGACACACATTGCTGATAGGTCGACACCAGCCAACCACAAGTTGAAAACTGTGGTTGCTGAGTCGACACCAGTCCAACACAGGTCGACCTATCCAATTCTGAAAAACAACAACCAGTTGAACAGAAATTCAAATAAAAATCTGAAAATTTGTAAAAACACAAAAACAAACTTTCATGATGGTTATTGGAGATCCAGGACATCATGCCAATTTAATTGGATCAATTCTTGGAACCAATGGTATTATAATCCTTATTAGTACCATTCACAATTTTTTTATCCAAAGGTTCCAAGATATCAACAGAATTCTTGGTTTGGATTTCCATACATGAACAATCATGCCAAAATGCATAATTTCCATGTTTATGAAAAGAAAAACACTGGTGTTTTCATTCCAAATCAGAATGTTAAAATGCCAAAAAGGGAAATCATTTCTGAAACAAAACAAAAACCAAAAACAACTCAAATTTGGATCAGAAAAGACTTATTATTTTTGCTCAAACAAACTGATGGTCCCAACAATGTTTGGATACCACAATCTTTTCTTCTCTGATCTGATTTATGCAGGAAAGTCGTGCACCCAACTCCAATGTGTGGTTCCATGACAGTGGGTGTTCACGACACATGACTGGAGACAGAACAAAGTTTTCATTTCTGATTGAAAAGGAAGGAGGATCTGTTACTTTTGGAGGTAAAAATAATGGGAAAATCATTGGATCTGGAAAGGTTGGTAAATCCTCCTCAAACTCAATTGAAAATATTTTGTTAGTTGATGGTTTGGATTATAATCTTTTGAGCATTAGTCAATTGTGTGACAAAGGTCACAAGGTTGTTTTTAAATCTGATTTTTGCAAAATAATTGATTCTTCAACTAAAAAAATAAAATTCTTTGGTAAAAGAGAAAACAATGTCTACATGATCAATCTTGATAAAAACTTTTCTAAAAACATTTGTTTGGTAGCAAACAAAAATAAAATTGCATGGACATGGCACAAAAGACTTGGTCATGCAAGTTTCAACACAATAAATAAACTCTTAAGGCTAAATCTGGTTAAAGGACTTCTGAATCTTTCCCAAATGTTGAAAATCAACTTTGTGGGATATGTGCTCAAGGAAAACAAACCATAAAATCTTTTAAAATTTTCAATGATGTACTCACTTCTAAGCCACTAGAACTACTTCATATGGACCTTTTTGGGCCAACAAGAATTCTTAGTCTTAGTGGTAAAAGATATGGATTTGTCATCATTGATGATTTTACTAGATATACTTGGGTCATCTTTCTATCCCACAAAAGTGATACTTGTTTAGAATTCAGGAATTTCTGCACCACTGCCTTAATGAGTTTTTCACATCAAATCAAATCCATTTTGACTGATCATGGGGGAGAATTTGAAAACAAAGTTTTTTTTTTTTTTTTCTGATTTATGTGTTGAACTGAACATTTTTCACAGATTCTCTTCTCCAAGAACTCCAGAACAAAATGGAGTTGTGGAAAGGAAGAATAGAACCCTTGTAGAAATGGCTAGATCCATGCTTCTGGAAAGTAAATTGTCCAAATCCTTCTGGGCTAAAGCTGTGAACACAACAAATCACATCCTGAACAGAGCATTGGTCAGACAAAAAATCAGAAAAACCCCTTATGAACTTTTGATAAACAAAAAGCCAACTCTGTCTTATTTTAAAATCTTTGGTTGCAAGTGTTTGTACATAATAACAATAAAAAAAATCTTGATAAATTTGATGTCAAAAGTCATGAAGCCATTTTTCTTGACTATTCAGAAATTTCTAGAGCTTATAGAGTTTACATTCTCAAGAATAAAACTGTGGAGGAATCTCCAGATGTGGTTTTTGATGAAAACTCATATCAAACTGATGACTCTACATCTTGCAGGGTTCCTCAAAATAATGAAGAGGATGACTTCGTTGTCGAATCTTCACCAACTATTGAAGAGAATGAAGATCCATTTGAAAATCTGGACAATTAATCACCTACCATAAGTGGTTCAGGTAATATTGTTCCAGAACTGAATGCATCTTAAGAGAGAATCCTGAAAAAGATTTTAAGAATCATCCAATTGTGAATGTAGTTAGTAATGTGCATGATAGAGTTAGACTAGATCTTAAGAGAGAATTCCTGAAAACAGATTTTTAAGATATCATCCAATTGTGAATGTAGTTGGTAATGTGCATGATAGAGTTAGAACTAGATTATCTTTTCTAAATGCAATAAATGAAGACCCGCTAGCACTAATTTCCCAAATCGAACCCAAGTCAATTGATGAACACAAGAGGTAATGTAGACCAAACCCTGTTTACAAGAATTGTCAATAATCAAATCATTGTTGTCCAAATCTATGTTGATGACATAATTTTTGGGTCTACAAATAAAGAATTGTGTACTGAATTTGCTGATCACATGAAAACTGAATTTGAAATGAGTTTGATGGGAGACTTACAATTCTTTTTGGGATTGCAGGTGCATCAAACCAGTGAAGGGATATTCATTAGTCAAACAAAGTATGTCAAAGAACTTCTGAAATGGTTTGACTTTCAGCACCTCAAATATTCAAGCACACCAATAGCAATGAATGTAAAACTAGAGGAAGATTCATTTGGTAAGTCAGTAGACCCAAAGACCTACATAGGTATGATTGGATCTCTACTTTATCTCACAACCTCTAAACCTGATATTCAGTTTAGCGTGTGCTTGTGTGCAAGGTTTCAAGCCAATCCTAAAGAAAGTCACATGTTAGCTGTCAAAAGAATTTTTAAATATTTTGTTGGAACATGTGAACTTGGAATTTGGTATCATGCTGGTTGTAAGTTAGATCTAATTGCTTACTGTGATGCTGATTATGCTAGTTGTAACTTGATAGAAAAAGTACTAGTGGCTTGTGTTTATATCTAGGTGGATGCCTAATTTCATGGGCTTCTAAAAAGTAACATTCAGTAGCTCTATCCACTACAGAGGCTGAATATGTTGCGGCTGGTTGTTGTGGCACTCAAGTTCTTTGGGTAAAACATCAGCTCCTAGACTGTAATCACAAATTGGGTTGTATTCCTATTTTGTGTGATAACACTAGTGCTATTAATTTGTCTAAAAATTCAATTCAGCATTCACGAACAAAGCATATTGAAATAAGACACCATTTTCTAAGGGATGAGGCCGCTAAGAAATCTTTTGAACTTCTCTTCATTGAAATTGAAAAATAAATTGCAGGTATTTTCACTAAGCCTCTTCCAGAAAACAAATTCTCATCTTTAAGAAGAGAGCTTGGTTTGTGCAAATTTCCACATTCTTGATATCTTCTATCTCTTTTTGCAAATAAAAGTCTTCCTGTTCTTGCAAATAAATTACTCACTCTCACATTGCATTGGTATTCTTGGTATATCAAATGGTGATTTGAAGAAAGACAAGTCAGGCTTGTCTGGACATTTTCACTATGCGTGAGTATGTGTCTTCGCCAAGTATCAAGAGTCTTGTATGCAATTGTTGAGGGGGAGTCCTTGTCTTTCAATAAAACATTCTTGTTCATTCTATTTTCACTTCATTTCATTCCTATTTTTACAATAATCCTCATGTTCACCTTGTGAGGGGGAGATACATGAAATGGGGAGTCTTTATCACATTCCTTGACCTTACTTGTCTATCTTAAACCCCAAACTTATCAGAATTTTTGAGTCATTGTGCTATTTTCTTATGAGAGAATAAGACATTGAAACTAAACTCATTGTGAAACTAAACTCATTGTGCATTTAGTTTAATTTCAAAGATTCATTATCATTTCAAGGTTAAGCAATCTTATTACTGAATGTCTTTAAAATGATTTGCAAAATATTTGTAGGCACATGAGTGACTTTACTATTTAACTTGTGCATGTTTAAGCTTTATTTTTATCACATGTTAAGAATAATTTTTCTAAATTCGTAGCCATAACTTTTCTGGTCAAAGCAAATATATTCCTGTAAAACAACAAAAGAAAATGATCAAAACCTTGGAAAGATACAAACAGAGCAATGCAAATTCTTGAACCACTGAGTAACCTGGCCATTTCACCTAAAAAGTGATTTGTTTCGCGTAAAAAAGTGGAAATCAAATTTTTAACTCTGTATAAGATAATGAAAGTTAAACCTCTGACTAATCAGGAGGTCTTGTATCTGATCAATGTGATCTCTTGCACTGAAAAGTGAGATTTAACTAATTTATTCTTGTATTCTTTCCTAGCTAAAATTGAAAGAAAATCAAAAAGACAGGATAGAAAAGCTTAAGACCTTAATAAAGTTCATGTTTACTGAGTTTAGACCTATTATTCTACATTGTGTTAAAATTAAAGCTCCTAACATCCTTGTTAAATACTTCTGCTCACTCATATAGGTCACTTTACTTCACATTTGCATCATTATTTTAACTATATTCAGATCATTATATTTTGCTATACTTTGTGTTGAGTGTGTCTTTGTGATTAAACTTTGTTGCACAATAACCAAAACACAATAATTTCTCTCATTTGACAATATCACTTTGTCTCACTTATTTTGATTATTTCTGACCCCATTTCATTTCTTGATCTCCTACAATCTTTGTTTCTCTCTCTTATCTATCTTTTTGATGTTGTCAAAAAGGGGGAGAAAGTTCTTTAAAGGGGAGAAAGTTTCTTATGGGAGAAAGTTCAAAGGGTGAATATGGTCAAGGGGAGTTATTGCAGTCAAGGGAGTCAGGCTAATGGGAGATTGTGCATATATTTTGTCATCATCAAAAAGGGGGAGAATGTTGGGTTGAGTGTGTATTTGAAACCTTTTAATGATGACTTTAATCATGACTAATTGACATCATGATGACATTTTGTACATATTAAAATGATGACTAATTGAACATGTATACATTTTATACATATCACAACAATGCTTAAAAACATTTTTGATGTTTAATATCTCACATTTTAATGATAATATCTTGTATTAATGGTTTACACTTTATATTTTCAGGTTTACACAAATTTGTCACAGTGGTGTCGACACAGTCCACCGTGGTGTCGACACAATGTCCTGTGGTGTTGATACAGTCCACCTGTGGTGTCGACACAGTGCCCTGTGGTGTCGACACTAGATGACTGTCCCAGAAGCATGTTCTGAAAGAAGGAGCTTGTGGTGTTGACACAGTGCCCTGTGGTGTCGACACTAGATGACTATCTCAGAAGCCCAGTTTGAAGACAATGCCTATGGTGTCGACACAATGTCCTGTGGTGTCGACACACTTTGACTGAAACTAAAAAACGTGAATTTTTCTGGACACGTGGCTACTTGGGAATCAAGAGATTTGACCTAGATTTCCGTGCCCATGCATCCCAAGGCACTTTATGGACATATGGGGCTATAAATACCCATGATTCTCCTACCCCAAAGGCAAGAGAGCCATACACTTCCAGAAGAAGCTTTTTGGCGGCAAAAAAGGGTTTTCCAGATCTGGCTCCATCTCCAGAAGCTGCAGGCCATCCTTTCAAGAGGAAGGACGTGGGAATCAAAGGGAATCTCTGGAGAGAAGGTTGCTGTGCTAGGAAAGGGAGCAGATCCAACTGAAGAGGAGTAGTAGAAGAAGGATTTCGGGCGTTTCAGATGCCATAAAAGTAGAGTATCACCAATTAAGGAGAATCTCCATCGAATTCCATCAAGGCTCCTCAATTCAAGCATCTGCAAGACTTCTTCACCGAAGAACATCCAATTCATACCTCTTTCACCCAATTCTTGGAGTGTTCATCTTATTTCTTCTTATGAGATATGTACATGAAGTTCTGTACAGATTTCTGAGTTTATTGAGTCTGTGAATCAGATCATTGCTAGAGGATCTGATTTCTTTCGTGTTTGATCTAGCTTTTGTATTGTGAGCCATCGAGCTTTGGTTTGTGAGTCGTCGCACTCACTGTGTGGTTTGAGGCGTCGTGCTCAGTTTGGAGTCGTCGTGCTCCAGTTGTTGCTTGAGCCGTCGTGCTCAGTTTGTGAGTCGTTGAACTCAAGGTTGTGTGTTGAGCCGTCATGCTCAAGGGTGTTTGGAGTCGTCGTGCTCCGGTGTGAGTTGTACTCTTTTGAGTAGTGGAGCCTCACTGTGTGAGGGGTGGATGTAGGAATCACTGGTGTGATTTCCGAACCACCTAAAAATCATTTGTGCAATGGTTTGATCTACTTGTCTGCGCTAGATGCTTGCATAGGATTTCACTTTCACACTAAGTGTTTAATTGCTTCACACATAATCTACACACACCCACACTTCAGATCAGTAAATTGTTCGTCTGAATTGATCTCTGATTCGAAGTAATTTTTGAATTGCTTAAGCTTCTGCAGTAATTTGTGTCAGATCTATTCAACCCCCCCTTCTAGATCTGATCCATCCACCTATTCGATCCTACAGATTTCTCTTTTTAATTAGGGAATAATAGAGTTATAGATTTTATTATATTTTTCTTACTTGATTTTATTTATGGACTATGAGAGGTCCATTGGTTTAATTCTGATAATGGGTAATCATTTCATGATGTTTGAAGTCTCTCCAACATGTTCATTTAATTTATAGGCATGTTATTTTTTCGTGTTAACGGTTTTCCGACTTAGTTTCCAAATTTGGATAATTAGTCACGTTGTGACGTACGCTTGGCCAATCAGATTTTTCATTGTACGAATTTCTTTGTGGAACACTTAGGGATAATAATTGGGGTGATTTATAATTTTTATGAAATTTTTAGATGTGTTGTTGCACATACGATAATAGTATGCATGTTTTATATTATTTTATTATTATTATTTTTTTCAAATTTTTAAAATACTGAATTTTCCGAGTTGCTACAGATCTAGATTCTACCCTAAAGTTATACTCACAACTTGGCCTTAACTGATGCCACGTAGTATGAAACCATATGAGAAGAGCGACCACCACCTTTAAATCCCAAAGGAGCCCCTCCACCTAAGTTAATACAAAATTTGCACTCAAATTGGTGAAGAACAATTTTGAATGTTCTTCGCCTAAGATAATACTGGTTAGGTATCATGGAAGTTTTTCTTAAAATTCCCATCCCTGAACCCCTAATCCTTTGTTCAGTTTTGCATATTGTTCTCGTAAGCGAAGAGTGTCATCCCATTTTCTAGATCCCAAATCATATTGTGGTCCACAACTAGATTCGAGATAGTGCATCTTCCCTTTCTATTATCGTTTGTTCTATTACAATGCCTCATTTAATCATGGTTGCCTTTTAACCGATCTCTTCATCTTTCTCTATTCTCTCTCTCTCTTCTTGACATGACAATGTCAATAAGAAAATCCTTCATGAGATATATATTTTCGTCAAAATCACAAATATTATCAGCTTCTAGAATAGATGTTAACTTCAAGGGCTTTTCTAACAATATATTGATACAAGAAGATCATTTTTAAAATATCTCTATTAAGAGATAATTTTATAAATAGATGTATAAGAAGGATAACTCCAAACTTTAGAATGAATCTTTTAGTGCCTTCACTTCTTTTCTGATGCAACGACACCATTCAAAATAATAGTTTTGTGAAAAATGTCGATAGAATTGACTTGGTGAACGAAAATAATAAGATACTAGTACCCATATTCCATCAGATGAAAATGTTTTATCCACATACCACAGTATACTTACCAACTACATCAAAAAGTATTGATATATGATTTGAAAAGTCCATCTAAATATTGAAATAGGTTTGTGATCCGTTTTCTCAAAAAAAAAAAAGAAGTCATACCATGATATTGTTAGAGTGCTTTCTACCTGTCCAAACGACATTGGCCTACGTAAGAGGTGTGTCCACCAAGCCTTGTCATTAGCCTGCTTTGTTTTACCGATAAGGGATTTTGGTTCTCTGGTGTGTGCTCGTGCGTGGGCGAGTATGTATCTCAGAGGTTCCGTACCTTTGGATGGGGATTACTGTAGACACCCATTTCTAACCTATAAGTCGAGCAAAATCCCTTGTCACATCATTGACGCCCCACGTTGGCTCATCATCGTCAAGCTGGCTTTCTCCAATCATGACATCATTTTGATTAATTCACCGTCCTGGGGATTCTTCTGGTCAAATCAAACAAATATCTCTCGTTATTTCTCTGAATAAAAGACCGACATTTCATCTGAAGGCTGTGCATGAGTACATGCCAAAAATGCAGAAAAGTCCAGAAGGCGACAGGCTCCATGTGCGTTCCTGAAAACGACAGCCCCTATGTCGCATTCATAAGTCCGTATTTTTAAAATCCCTCAAAAATTGCAAAATGACTTAAGTCAGCCTTCCATATGAGGAAGGCGGCGTATCGAGCCGTCGCCTTCAGGAAGGCGACAGGCTGCCCGTCGCCTTTTGGACTTTAAACAGGAAACTCAATCCGAGGCTAATTTGGACCCATGCTATTAATGGTAATTGCTTCTTTTGACGTCCAAATCAAGTCCAAATCCTCTCAAATTCGGAGGAGACCTTCCTAACATGATCCTTTCCAAGTTCCAATAGCCCTTGCACGGCCATACTTGCCCAGAGTCGGACCCTTGCCCATTATTCCTCTCAGAACCTGCCCGGGAATAATCACCCATAAAAACCTTATTTCTCCATATTTTTGAAAAGGGCCGGAGCCATTAGTTCGGGAATCCAGATAGCTTCATCTTCCAAGAAGAGAGTTTCCTCTCTAGACGACTCAGAAGAGCCCCCCAGGGCGTTTTCCCACCGGCTATCCAATCTCCTCACCCTTCTTTTCTTTATTTCATCAATTTCATGCATGCATAGTTCGTTTTTTTTCTTCTAGTCTCGCATTAGAACACGACACACACACCTATCCTTAGCACCCCCAGGGGTTAAAAGCCCCAATCTCGTGAGTTCCCCCCATAATAGTTCATGTACATGCATTTTTCATTGAATAGATTTTCTATACACGAGTTCTAATGGGTTTTCTTTGTGTTTAAATCGTCTTGGCAGGTGTTTGAAGGATAGAACGAAGTGAGGCTCCTGTCCCTTGGCCGGCTGAGGAGCAGGAAGACGAGAATCCACATCTCTGTCCCTCTGAAGAGAAGGCGACAAGGCCACTGTCGCGTTTAAGAAGGCGCCTTAGCCTCTGTCGCGTTCAGGAGAAAGGAAGGCGACACTGCATCTGTCGCTTTATCAGGTACGCCTTCTGCTTCACCTTTCTTTTCCAAGGTAGTCAGTCCTCCACGTCTACATCTCCGAGGCGATTACTCTGGTGGCGATCACGGTCAGTTCTCAATCCCTATACTCATAATTTTCAATTCAAAAGGGGATACCAATCTCGTGATTACAATTACCTGTGCCTTTTATAGTTGAGGGAGATGAAGGGTTTAGACACAATCTTCCTCAATGATAACTCAAGGGATGCGACGGTTGGGGTCCCTAGACAAGAAGCGGCTTGCTAGAGGCGCTTGTTGGAACCTCCTGTAGACACCCGGTTCTGACTATTGAGTTGGACCACATTTCTTGCTATCTTAGTGAGCCCCTAGTTGGTCACTCACCTTGAGCCCATCATTAGCCTTGTTTTGAGCCTATTTAACAACTCAAATTGCCTTGAAATCCCATCCATTATCACTTTGAGAGAGTCCTTAGACATATATAAGTCTTATCCATTCATATGATTGGCTGATAATTCGCAGTTATTTGATTTTCTTGATGCGTCGTATCGTAGCGCCGCGTCTCAGTGTCGCGACGCTACGGGCTGCCGCGACAGCCCATGCATATCCATGCACGTGGGCATACTGTCGCGTCGCTCCTCCTCGTCGCGTCTCCATGTCGCAGCCCGACGATACGTCGCGACAGCAGCTACACATGCAGGCCTCCGCAACCAACTCCTATTTATCCTCCCATGGGTTTATCTTTATCTCCAGGGAATATCTCAACCCTTGGGTAGGATTTGGGCCCTAGGGACTCTCTTGAAGGTCCCAAGGACTCTCCCATGCGATTTTCATTGGCATTTATCTCCCATTTTCACTTATTATCCATTTTAATGAGATATTCTCTCTCAAAGGCTTATAAAAGCAAGCCCCCTCTTCATGGACGGGGGAGCTCCGATTTTCACCCGAAGGGCTGCCGAATTCTCCACTGAGCTATACTTAGCCTCATAGCCCTCCCATTTCCACTCCTTCCCTCACATTCCACCTCACAAAAGCTTGCTACTTCATCATCCATGGAGCGTGGAGCGTGAGGAGGGCGACCCCCACTTCATCCAGGAGCTTCTGCACGATCATTTGAACGTCATCCATGCCAGGGAGTCGCCCTAATGGGGCTCATTCTTCTCTTCTCCCATTTTCCTCTATTTCTTCATGCATTTTATTTATTTCTAGATAGGTTGCATCCCTTCCCATTCCCACATTTTCCTACTACCCAAGGGGTTTTAAAACCACCCCCAGGTTCGTTCCCACCATGCTTTCTCTTTTCTTTTCATTTTGGAATAGTTACTACGCTTAACTTGTTCTAATAGGGCTTTTTGTTTTTTTTTGTTTTGGCAGGCACCCAAGCGAGATCCCACGAGGAGCTCTCGTCCTCTAGCCGGCTGGAGGACGGAAGAAGGTCCCATCCATCATCTCCCGACAGAAGAGAACGCGACAGTGGAGAGGGATGCGACAAAGCGACGCGGCTGGAATGTCGACGCGTTCTCAGCATCATCGCGACAGGTAACCCTGCCGTGACACCAGGTCCACTTCCATTCTCTTTCCCTTTCCTAGAATAGTTAGCCCCTCACATTTTCTACTCATTAGGCAACTTTCTAGGTGGTGATCACATCCTATTTTCCATGCTATTAGATTTAATACGTGTTTGCGTGTTGAGGGGGGGCACAATCCCCGTGATTACACCTTTTGGCGATCACGGTGGGACATTCAGTGCTACCCTCGTGGATTTAGTTTGCCTGCTTGCCATGTTTTCTTCCTTGTTTGTCATTTTAGTGCTCTGTTAGTCTTTTTTGTTCTTTATTTCATGCTTTTTGTCACTCGGTTTGTGTCGCGGCGTATCGCGAGGAGGCGATAGGCTCGCGGCACCCGACAAGGACGCGATAGCAGGTCAGCATTTTTTTCTCATATCTGCCTTATCCTGCTTCTATGAGATCATGCATCCCTGTTCCATGTCTCTGTACCATGTCTTGTAGTGTTTTTTGGAAGTTAGAATCCTATTAGGGTTTGGGTTTTCCTTTTCTTTTCATTTGTAAGTTTTCAGGATCTGTCGTGGTATAGCGCAAAGATGCGACAAGGTCACGTCAAGCATAAGTGTCGCGTCAATAGGTACGCTTTGTATGTTACTGTTTTCATCCATGAATTGATTTCTGGGTGCTTCATGATCCGTTCTGTATCAATTGAGTGATTTTTTGCACTTTTATCATCTGTTAGGGTAGTCTGTTTGAGTCTAGTTTGTGACTTACTTTGTTCTCGGGCTTCTGCTCTTATCGCAATCGGCCGCCCTGTCGCGATAAGGTCGCGTTGTATACGGCTGCCTCGACTCTACCCGAGAGCTTGTTTGTCACCCTGTTTGATCTTCATTTGTTACTCTTGCATACATTTTGGGCACTTAGGCCCTTTGCATACGTTATTCATCCCATTTGTTCAGGTTCCCCCTTGGTCGAGTGAGCCCTCTCACCTACGAGCACTCGTAGACTGACTCGGACCCACCTTCCAAGGACCTCCGTAAATCTTCGTGACCGTACGCACGTTGTGGTTCACCGGGCCGGTTGTACCCGTTGCACCATTAGTCCGAGCCACCCCTCGCATGTGAGTGTGTACCACCCTTAGATACACCGGAGGACTCGAGTCCATTCCTATTAGGGTCCACTTGGCTGAGTGATATCTCCTTAATCAATTCATTTAAAGGTCTGGTGCGAACTTTAAGAAATTTGCGCATTAATCATGACAACTTGAGTGCTTCGGTTCATCCCTCCTCCTCTCAGTCTTTCTTGCTGTGTTAGAGTCTAGGTGTTGTCAGTATCACCCCCTATTTGTTCTGGGGGTTGCATGCGTCATTGTTTAGGGAGATCGAGTCAGTCCCCTCCGATCCTTGTATTCTATCATAATCCCTTGTTCGACATGGACCAATTCCGGGTCCTTGCCGACGATGTCCTGCCCATTGGGCTCCTCGAGGATGTGGCCCAACCCTCTACGGCCATACTCTCGGGGCACATCCAACCTCCCCTCGTCATCGGGAGTCAATCCCATCCTCCTTCTCCTCTAGGGGGAGATGACCCCCATTCGCAATTCAGTCAGCTTCTCCCCCATCTCACTCCGGACCAAGTCCGCGAATTTCTAGCCGTTGCCAAGGGGAAGCGACCTCTATCCCCCTCAGGTCAGAATTAAATCCGACCGGCAGATTCCACCGCCCGTGTTGCCTCAGCACCCCACCTTCCTTCCTCAGGGCAGATCATACACCCCTCCGTCCTCAGGCCATCCATTTCTCGGAACCAAGCTATCTTCCGACACGAGAAGTTTGGCCTCGATCCCCTCCAACCTCAACATATTATACGGCTGAACCTGCTCCCCTCCCCCATGACAGGTCCCACTCTTTTGACCAACCTCGCTCCCTTGTCTCTGCGCACCATATCCAAACTCCTTCCGACTTTCTTGCGGAATGGACAAGTATGAAAGAGGAGCTCCATGACCTTAGGAGGCAAATTGATCCTTGGAAGGTAGCTGACATTGCTCTCCCATCTTTCCAACACCTCCAGATACCACCCCAGTCGGAGCTCCCTGTTTACCGGCGGTACTCTGGGGTAGGGGACCCATATGTTCATTTAAAGGATTTTGTCTATGAATCTGCACCGCACAAGTATGACCGCCACCTCATGGCATACTTGTTCAGAAAATCCCTAGATGGTTCGGCCCTGGAATGGTTCTATTCTTTGCCCCCTGAGGAAGCCGATGACTTCCAAATGGTTCAAGAGAGGTTCCTACAACAATTCCAAGATCGGGTCGGACCCGAATACTCCTTTGTGGATCTAGTAGCTGAAAAGATGAAGCCCGAGGAGGAGTTCTCAACTTATGCTGACCGATGGCGTTCATTGGCTGCCAAGGTCCGTTGCCCCATACTGGAGGAGGAGAAAGTAAAGCTGTTAATTTCCAATGCTACCCCAACTTACCGAGCCATCTTCGCCATGAATGACATTACTACCATGCACCAGCTATATAGCCGAGCCCGTTTCATTCAGACCCAACTCAAGGACGCGCCTATACACTCTATGTTTGAGACCCCTAAATCTCGTTACACCAAGAAGCCTCAAGGCCCAGTCACCGAAGGGATCCAAACCAATGAGCAAGTGGGTGCAGTAAGTAACCCCCAAGGCCCGATAGGTAGGTCTCCATACACCCAGCAACCTCAGCAGCCATGGAGTAACAATAGGAAGCAACCTCCCCAGGGTCAGAACCCTCCACAAGACCAGCGCCAGTACTCCCAAGTTCCTCCTCCTCAGAATGGCTATGCCCCCAGAAAGCCCAACGGACCCAAAAGAGCCCAATATCCTCCTCTGCCCGAGTCTTTGGCCGATGTCTTTGCAGCCCTCATGTCCTTGAATGCCCTTAGACTTTCTCCTAAGAAGGCAAATTGTATTGTGTCTACCATCGCCATCCGGGCCACAATGTGTCCGATTGTTTCCAATTCCGGGACATAATATATGACCTTCATGAGTAGAACCAAATCGATTGGGCAGAAATAAATAGGTTGATCCAGACTTTAAGAGATCAACAGGGTCAGAGGCAACAGCAAAGGCGACAGCAGCGACAACAACAACAACAACAACAGTTCCAACCCTTCCAACAACAGTACCAGCAACAGCAACAACAACAGCAGCCGCAGCAGCCAGCAAATGACCTTGGCATAATCCGCAACCCCATGCCTCAACATCCGCCTGCTCCAAACCCCCAACCTGCTCCACCACCTCCTCCACCCGCGCATGTTAACCCAGTCATCCACCACCCACCACCAGAAGCTCAATGAGCCTTCGACGATGAACACGAAGTGGGCCAGCTTTTGGTTATCTCCCATATCACACCCCCTGCCACCACGCCTACATCCACTGGGCCTCCCTCCTTCGCACCCACTATTGCCACCATCACCTCACCATCCTACAACTCCCCAGTCATATCACCCATTATCCCTTCGTCCAGCAACATCTCTCTCTCCCCTACACCAGCGCCACTACTAGCCAACCCCTCCATTCTTGACACCTCACCTCCTCCACTCCACCATAACCTCGCCCTGCGGAGCAGGCGGATGTTCCATCGGATGTACCCTAATGCGTCCGTATCCATGCTAGGTCAACCGGCACAACAAACCAGCACTCAACAGCAACAAGATATGGAAGAGATAGACCCGGTCCCTAGGACCCAATATGCATTCTGAAGCATTTGGATCAAACCCCCGCCAAAATCTCCATATTAGAGCTGATCAAAAGGTCACAGACTCACCAAGATGCCCTAAGGGCCTTCCTACAGAGGGTCATGGTCAGTGAGGACATGAACCCCTACAATCTGCCTTCTGTACTTTCTATTGTGAACAGGGGACCCACTATTATCTTTTCTGATGGTGAATTAGCTGCCCCTGAAGCCAGGAAGATGCCTTTGTTTGTGACACTCACTATAAACAAGGTGGCCATTGACGCAACGCTAGTAGATACAGGGGCTTCCATTAATGTATGCCCATTGAGCACCCTAAGGGCCTGCAACATCTCAGAGCGCCAATTGCAACCTACCCCCACCACCATAGCTGCCTACGACAATTCACGATGTGCCTGCCATGGGGTTGTCCCGTTACAAGCAGAGCTGGGGCCACTTGTCATGTCAGTTGAATTTTATGTGTTGAACATCGATCACACTTACAAGGCCATCTTAGGGCGCCCGTGGATTGAGTCACTAGGGGCAGTGCCTTCCACGGCACATCAGTGTTTGAAATTCCCCTTCCAAGGGTGGATAGTCAAAGTTAAAAGCGTAGCAACGACCCACACAGTGGAAGCTGTTGAGAAAGTATTGCCATCAGTCTGGCCATCCAATAAGCCCATCATTTCAGTGCTCGATGTCAATTATCCCTGGGCTTATACATTCTTTTCTAAACGCCCAATTGGGTCTCCATCTGTGGTAGCTGTCAAGAAGGATGTGTCCACAAATGCAAAAGGTTGGAAAATCATGTTCAGGCTCGGCTATCAAACAGGAAAAGGTTTGGGTGCTCATCTCCAAGGGAGAACCAAAACAGTGGCTAGCACAAAGAAATTTACAAAACATGGTCTAGGATACTCAGAATGGGCCGCATTCTCATCCTCTTCACAGTCAGACCATGGCCCACTCACCTGGACATTGTATGACCATTTTGTCAGAGGGCCTGTGCAGCCTGGGTACAACACCACAGTGGAAGAGGCACCAAGGTCAGCATACCAAGCCTTAGAAGCTCAGCGGCCCAACAAGAAGAAGAGGGCGGAGATAGATACAGAAGCACAAGACCTTGAAGATTTGATTTCAGCAGTTAGTCTGTTATTCAATGAACCAGAAGCTGAGACAGAAGAACCAGAGTTGGAAGATCTTATCTCTGCAGTCAACCGCTTGTTTAGCGAAGAAGACGTATCGCAGTCTCAGGCAGCAGTACCATCAGCATTAGCAACCACCACCAAGCGACAGTTGCTTGGATTTGGTGAGGAAATTGAGATCATACGTCCATCCAATTTAACAAAGGAGCTCTGGCCAGGGTTTTCTCGGCCTCCCAGTCATTTCGTTTCATCCATCCTTGTCCATAATTTGATTTTATTCCCTTATCTCCACCCTTCATTCTCCAATTCTCCCCCGACGCTGTTGAAGCATTAATCCGCCCCTTCACCCCTCTTCACCATCTTCCTTAATGGCTCGGTCCTGTCCTTTTTCCGAAGCCTCCTAATATAATGTAGTTCTTTTCTTTGTCAAAATCAAATAAAAAAAATCATCAAAAAAAAATGTGTGTTCCCCATTCGTCTTCCCCCCCTTTCTTCGGACGGCGATCCCCGCCTTCTCCTTTCCCTTTTCTTCAGACGGCGATCCCCGTCTTCTCCTCTCTCCTCTTCGTCAGACGGTGATCCCCATCCTTTTTTTCTTTTCTGACTCATCCTTCCCGCTTTCTGCCTTCAACTGTCTGGCTCTCGCACTTTCTCTCGACGGCGATCCCGTCACCCTCGCGCTTCCCCTCTGCCTCGACGGCGATCCCCGTCACCCCCGCACTCCTTCCCTCCTGCGGACGGCGATCCCCGTCACTCCCCTTTTCTCCTGGGCGGTGATGCCCGTCCTTCTCCTCCTTCTGCTCAAGCTGTGCTTTCGCCTGTTGACAAACATGGTCGTCCTGGGCGATCTGGGTGAGGGGCCTTCTGTTCCCCTGCACCCCAACTCTACTACAGGCACCCTGAGCTCGGGTGGCCCGCCTCTTCCTCCAGTCCCATCGGAGGACCTTTGCGGCCCTGCCGCACCCTTTCCTTTCCTTTCCAATAAATCTCCGGATACTCCTCTGGAGCCTTCTGTAAATATCAAGCCTAGTTTAGATTCAGGGGTAGAATCTAGCAAGTCCCCGTCCCAGTCTAGGAAGAAGAAGGGTAGTGGCATATTCCGTAGGTATCTGTTAGACTTGGTGCAAAGGTGCGGCGCTCTTCTAGCTGTCGAAGAGTTCGTCCAAGAAGCAGTAGTTCTGAACATAGAGGATCTGCACAAAGAGGAAGGGCTAGACGATGGATTCAGAGTGTATGAGATCTTGGCTGAAGATGACCCATTGGAGAAAAATGATTGCAAGATAGAGGATGCTGCCGAGATGTATGCAAGTGGCATGAGAAAATTCGATGATCCCACCTCGGCAGTAGACGAACCCACCAAAGAGGTAAACGTGGGAACAGAAGAGGACCCAAGGCTCTTGACCATAGCTTCTAGTCTCCCTCCTGAAGAAGAAGAAGCACTCATAGAGATGCTAAGGGAGTTTAAAGATTCCTTTGCCTGGTCCTACGACGACATGCCCGGCATTGACCCCGAATTGGTAGAACATAGGTTAATCTTAAAGCCAGGGGCAGTTGCCGTTAAGCAAAAGCTAAGGAGGTTCCTCCCCCACATTGCTCTGAAGATGAAAGAGGAAATTGATAAACTATACAAAGACAAATTCATCCGTGTAGTCCTCTATCCATTGTGGGTGGTGAACATAGTCCCGGTGATGAAGAAGGACGGAAGGGTGCGCATTTGCATAGACTTCCGGGACTTGAATAAGGCATTTCCAAAGGATGATTTCTCGTTACCTCACTTGGATGTCTTGATTGATAACACCGCGGGGTTCGAAACTCTATCATTTATGGATGGGTACTCAGGCTATAATCAGATTCGTCTAGCCCCGGAGGACCAAGAGAAGACCTACTTCACCACCCCCTGGGGAACTTATTGCTATGTGGTCATGCCGTTTGGATTTAAGAATGCCGGCGCCACCTATCAAAGGGCAATGTTAGCTATCTTCCACGACATGATACATATCAATGTTGAGGTTTATGTGGATGATATCGTGGTGAAGTCTCGAACTAGAAGAGAACACTCCTCCGTGCTTGCCAGGGTTTTTCGTCGTGCACAAGAATATCAGCTGAAGATGAATCCGAAGAAGTGCGTATTTGGGGTTTCTTCAGGCAAACTGCTAGGGTTTATAGTCAGCAAACGGGGGATTCAGATAGACCCGCACAAGGCCAAGGCGATAAATGAAATGCCTCCTCCCAAGAACATATCTGAGCTTCGAGGTTTGATTGGTCGGCTTCAGTTCATAAGGAGATTCATATCTCAGCATTCCCAAAGATGCCGTCCCTTCTATGAACTGTTGAAAGGAGGAGTAAGTTTCGAATGGAACGCCAAGTGCCAAGAGGCCTTTGATGAACTCAAGAGTTATCTCATGAATCCGCCCGTGCTGCAGGCGCCTGTCCCTGGGAAACCCTTAATCCTATATCTGTCGACTATTGAGGACTCCCTAGGAGCTGTCCTTGCTCAACATGACGAATCTGGCAAAGAAAGGGCAGTTTATTACCTATCTAGGCTCTTCAATCCCTCCGAGCTCAAACTCACCACGATGGAGAAAACATGTGCAGCGCTAGTTTGGGTAGTGCAAAAATTGAAGTACTACTTCCTAGCTCATAAGGTGAGTTTGATTTCTAGAATGGACCCTATTAGATATCTCCTGGAGAAGCCAGTCCTCGCCGACAGATTGGCACGCTGGCAAGTTTCCTCTCTCAATTCGATATCACCTTTATAGTTCAAAAAGCCATAAAAGGGTATGCCATTGCTGAGCACCTTGCTCACCTTCCTCTCCCCACAGTGACACGGTTCAAGAGGAATTCCCCGATGAAAACCTGTCACTCATCTCTCGTGATCCCTTCTGGTCGCTCCACTTTGATGGAGCTCTCAATTCTAGGGATGGGGCATAGTGTTTTGCTCACCCCAGAAGGGATCACCATTCCTCTAGCCTATCAGCTCCAATTCTATGCCACCAACAATATCTCCGAGTATGAGGCTCTCCTTGTCGGTCTTAAGCTTGCCTACCTCTTAGGCGCGCGTCATCTCAAGATCATAGGAGACTCTCAACTCGTCCTTCGGCAAGTCCTTTCTACTTACCGCACTCGTGACCCTAAACTCAAGCCCAATCAGGATCTGGTCACACTCCTAGCCAAGCAATTCTGTCAACTCATCTACATTCATACTCCTCGCTCTCAGAATATCCTGGCCGATGCCTGGCATCCTTGGCCTCCTCTCTCTCCTTCCCTCTCAGCCGCAGTGCTGAGACAATCACTGTTCAAAGGTTAGAGGCTCCCTCCACTCAGGATCCTTGGTTCGTTAACCTTAGGAGCTCTCTAGTCTTGAAGGCAGAGAGAAAAGAAGCAAAGGAGTTATTGCTTATGGAGCTAGGAGAAATGATGGAAGAAGAAAGGCCGTGGTACCATGAAATTGAGCAGTATTGCAGGGATTGTACCTTCCCAGAGGAAGCTGAAGCGGAGGATAAGAAAGCCATCCGTAGAGCGGCGTTGAGGTATACCATTATTGGTGAAGTGCTCTACAGATGCGCTCTAAATGGAATGCTCCTCCGATGTTTGACAGACGAAGAAGCTTGGAAGGTAGTGGAAGGATCCCATTCCAGTGAATGCGGAGGGCATGTGAATAGCCAAATGTTGGCTAAAAAGATTCTTAGGCAGGGCTACTACTGGCCGACCCTAGAAGAAGACTGTGCCACCTACGTTCGTAGATGTGTCAAATGCCAGATCTATGCCGATAAAATCCATGCCCCTTCTTCCTCTTTGCATCCACTATCTTCCCCTTGGCCTTTCTCCATGTGGGCCTTTGATATCATAGGGCCTCTTAGTGATCCTAATGCTCAAGTAAAACAAAAATCTTTCATTCTCACTGTTACTGAGTACTTCACCAAGTGGGCCGAAGCTGAAGCATTTGCAGAAATCAAAGGTTCAACCGTGTGCAGATTTATCATGAGAAATATCATCGCGCGGTTCGGAGTGCCAAGCAGCCTCGTCACCCACAATGTACCCCAATTCATATCTCAAGAGCTTCAAGACCTATATAAGAAATTCAACATTTCCTTGCATCATTCGTCTCCGTACTATCCGCAGGGCAACGGCCAGGCCGAAGCCACAAATAAAACGCTTTTGAAAATTCTAAAGAAAACTTGTGAGTCTAATAAATTTGCTGATTGGCCAGAGAAATTGGTCGAGGCTCTGTGGGCCTACCGCACCTCCGTCCGCACGCCCACTGGGCGAAACTCCGTTCTCACTTACATATGGGATGGAGGCGGTATGTCCACACGAGATCCTCATTCCTTCGCTAAGGGTTCAGCTAGACAAGGAACTTAATCCCGATGAACATTGGGAGGCGTTGCTTACACAACTAGAACTCCTAGACGAACGGCGTTTAGCTGCAGCCGATCATGTTCTTTCATATCAAAATAGACTCTCAAGGTCTTTTCAAAAGAAAGTAATTGTGCACAAATTTCAACAAAGAGACATGGTTTTGAAGCGAATTTTTATAAAACCTGGAGGTCCGAGGTCCAAATTGTCAGCAAACTGGGAAGGGCCGTACATCGTTAAGGAAGTGTACCCGGAAACGCATATAGGCTAGTTAATGCCGATGGTGAGGAACTCTCTCACCCATGGAATGGTTTGTACCTTAAAAGATTCTACCCCTAATGTTGATAACAACACCAATTTGCAAAAGAATGTTGTTGTCCATATGCCTCACTCCCCCTCATTGTGGTAAATGAACTCTATGTCTAGCCACACACACACAACACGGCGACCTAAGGTCAATTCCCCTTTGTTTATGGTGTTTTTCTGCTCAGCCCTCGTATAGGGAACCTGAGGTCAATTCTCTTCTTACTCGGACAAGGTCCAGGGGCAAAGGGGAGGCTAACATGTAGACCAGCAAGCGGTATAGATCATGTGTATGAAGTCTCAAGAGGGACGGTCTATTCAAAAGAAAAGCAAAAGGAAATGATGAAATGGCAAAAGAAAAATGATAAGAAAATAAGGGCATGTCAAAAAGTGGCAGTACAATTCCCCGCGGGACGCCCTTGAGCCCGATCGTACGCATGTCCCCAATTCAAAAAAGAGCAATGACCTTAAAGTCTTTGGACAACAGACGGATTTCACATATAACATACTCATTGCAAGTCTTACAAGCCAGTAACCCCGACCCCAAGACCAAGTCTTATCTCATTGCTAATCTTCATGTTCTTCCTAAAAAGATCAAAGAACCCCTACACCTGGTCTGTGTTGGAACATTAATATTCAAGGGGCAAGAAACCTTAGTAAGCCAAAGATAAATGCACGCTGCACATAGATATTATTCGCCAAACAAGATATGGAAATGAGGTCCATGGCTAACTACTCAAAGAGTAAGAGATGTTGTTATAAAAAAATCTCAAAAAAAAAAAAAAATAGAAATCTCAAAAAGCCAAAAAAAAATTAGAAAATCTAAAAAATCCAAAAAAATCAAAATATCAAAATAAAAAAAATCAGAAATATCAAAATAAAAAAATCAGAAAATCTCAAAAATAAAAAAAATCAGAAAATCTCAAAAAATCCAAAATAAAAAAAATAAAAAAAAATCTTTAAAAATCCAAAAGAATGTGTGTACATACCGTTTTCCTTTAGCATGTATTGTTTATTTTCCTTTCCGCCTATTTAATAAGGCTCAGCCCCTTGACAAGTACGAAGTTGGGTTCATGATTATTTAAGCGCAAGGGGCTGAGCCAAAGAACAGATCTAACCTGTTTTGTCAAGTGTGCAGGGATAGGTAATTCTAAGGGACACGCAGCATTGTACTCAGTATTCTCTGTCTCTCCCGTGTTTGAATCTCATCTCACATTCGTGTTAATTGCAAATCATTCATTCCATAAATATTGACATAAAACAAAATTTTCACTAAGGGATGAACAATATGTGCAAAAGATAGAGGTGAGGTGGTTCACAAACTCTCACTGTCCACCACCACTCTCCCCAGATCCCTCCTGTCTCTCTGCTGGTGGTGGCATCTCACCATCATCCCTGCCACCCTGAATGCTACCCTCACCGCGGTGGCGCCTCTCATCCTCCTCGTTCCTTCGCCGACTGGAGGAACCTGCCAAATACTGTCTAACTAAGGCGCCACTCGCCCCACTAACACCAGTCCTACTCTTACTCCTACTCCTAGTTGCCTCTCCAAAGGTCTTCACCATACCCCGGAGTTCATCAATCCTAATCTGCTGCGCCTATCACCTCTATGCGCAATCTCACCATCTTTGTCTGGTCTGCTGACGACCCCTGCATCTGCAGTGTCGCCAGCTCTTCCGTAGCCTCTGCCACCCTCTGCCCTGCTGCCTCCGCCCGGATGCGCAGCTGATCTCTCTCACCCCTGGCCGTGTCAATCTGCCCCTGTAGCTGATCCGCGCGGTCGGTGGCGGTCCTCAGCTCCCTCTCCTACAAAGGAACGGTTTCGTCAGTACCAAGTGTTTATAACTTTCAATCTAAAAGGTCTATCTTACTTACCCGTTCCTCCAGGTCCCTCTGTGTCTCCTCCGCGCGCCTGACTGCAGTCGCTAGTCGGTCCTCCAGATCCGACTGGGTGCTCTTCGCTGCTCTCGAGGAGGAGGCACCAGCTGCTGCGGCACTCCTTACTCTCTCCAACTCCCTCTGCTGCACAAGAAAACACATGTTAAATCCCCAAATCAGCTTTGAAAGTGGTTAAGTACCGAAGTCTGAGTAAGTACTTACCAGCTGCTCTGCCTCCTTCTGCGCCACCTCGCGATCCTGCGTCGCTGAGTAGAGCAAGGCTCGGAGTGATGCAGTCTCGCCGGCCACATCCACCTGCAGTCCATATCCAACTCATTAGTTTAATTCCATAAAATCAAATTCAAAGAGTTGTAGTTTAGGGTTTTTTACCTGGTGTCGGGTGCTCTTGTACACCTTTCCTTCGTACTTCAAGGCGTATGCCTGGAGGTACACATCGTTCGTGGTCGCGGTAGACTTGACAGCCTTGCCCCGGCGCTCCCAGTTTTGGATCTGTTCCTTTGCCCGCTCACGCCAGTCGGTCGTGTCGTGGAGCCCCCGGAAGCTCCGACCAGGTCTGCGGAACCTGTCATGAGTAGGGAACTCCACAGCACTCTGCCGAAGTCCTAGCGAGCGCTGGCATAGGAACAGATGCAGAGGTAGCACAAGGTTGAGTGCATGCACCCACACCGACCTACCGAAGTACGGGTGGGCCTGCACCAACCAAGGCTGTCCCTCGTTGCTCTGTTCTAAATATGGCTGCCACACCACCTGCACATCAAAGCACAATCTGTCATCAAACAGTTATATCAAATCAAGCACTAATTCATGAAGAGAAAGGTTAGAGCACTTACATCCAAGTGAGGGTAGCTGTCAATGGCCTCCTGGAGGCGCGCTAGTTGATCGCCGAGGTTGCGGGTGTCCCGGCGAGAATCCCAACGGCGTGCAATGGGCACGAGGCCCGGCCGTGTGAGGATCCCTCTCCCTAGGACTGGAAGGTGAAGGTAAGACCAGACCTGCAAAATAAGAAGGAGATTAGATCACAGTTTAAAGCAAAATGTAGTTAAGTTCAAGGGTTAGGGAGAAGTAGTGTACCTGGAGAAAGGGGAAGAATCCGCTCGTCGAGGTCTGCCGCTCGGAGGCGCCCAAGCTGTCGAACTGGTGCGCCAGGAATGCCGCTCTCCAGGCGTAGCCCCCCACCTCGCTCAAATCCTCCAGCAGAGGCAAGAAGCGGCAATGGACTGCGTCGCCCCTCGTGGCAAACAAAAGTCTACCAAGAAAGAGGACGAGGAAGCGACACAAGTCCAAGTCCGCCTCCGCCCCTGGCTCGCTCGCCAGCTCCCGCCGACTCACCCGAACCAGCCTCTCGAAGTGCTCGTCTGTGGTCTCCCCTGCCTTCTTCCCAACATCAAATAGTCCCAGACTCTCCTGTAGCTCTACCCTGGGGACTAGGGAAGACCTACGGTCTACGGGTAGCCCTAGAAGTCGCTCAGCCAGGTCGTGGTAGCAGAGATAGGTGAATCCGCTCACTGGCCTCCCGTACACTCGGAGCCCCGTGATCCGGCTCACATCCTCAAGGCTGGGGATCATATGTCCCCATGGAAATACGAAGGCGGTCGCCTCCGTATCCCACCTGCTCCGCAGAGCCTGAGTGAGAGCGGGATCCAGCCTCATCCTCTCTATCCTAAGGATTTCCCCAAACCCCATCTCCTCAACTCTCTCTCTCTGGAAGGGTGGGAAGGCTAGGAAGACAGCTAGAACCAAGGTCCAGGATACCTGGGCCCTCATCTCACCCTGCATGAAAAAAAAAGGGGGGGGGGGTTGGTTAGCAGTCATGTTTTAGATCCTCGGTTCGATTCGCGCCCCCTTTAAAGGTCGCGACCAGGTCGCGACAAGGCGGTGCGCCGTGACCTTATCGCGTCGCCTCCCTAGGCCGCGATAAGGCCGCGCCACCCCACTCTGTTGCGACATGGTTGCGGCACGCGAGGCCGCCACGACTACTGGTGTCGCGGCGGATCGCGCCGTCGCGTCTTCAGGACCGGACCGACCGGAGCCTCCATTGTCCGATCCTCTTTCCCATGGGCTTCACGCCCTACATACGCCCTCTGGGGGCTTCCTCTAACCTTCCCATTCATTCATACGCGGTTTAGGGTCCGATTGCTTAACGATTTCATGGCTTTCTCCCTTTTCTTCCTCGCCGCCTCCACGTCCACGGTAGGGCCCTCCGTCTGCTCCTCTACCTCCATCTCGACGTCCGTCTCCCCCTCCTCCGTCGGAGGTCCTCCATCCGGCGCCGGGAGCTCCGCCGCTCCGCGTGCCGCTTTGTCCGGGAAGAGCCCTCTCCGGCGTTTCCTCCTCCTTCCATGGCAATGGTGGGTGACTAAGGTTCAGAAAAGGGGAAAGATTGAAGAAAGAAGGAAGTGAATCGCAAGAGGTTCGAAGGTTGCAAAGAGAAGGGTTGGCTCGGTGGTTTGAATGCCAAGAAAGGGGGAAATGGAAGGCTGGTTGTGTTTTGAATGTTCGGTTCGAGTCGCGACTCAGCGGGCCGTCGCGTTACTGTCGCGGCACCCTTGGACGTCGCGACTATGTCGCGACGCCCCGCGTTGTCGCGACCTTAAGGCGACGCCCTATGCTGTCGCGTTATAAACAGAGCTCATTGCGCCAAACAGGAAATTCATTTTAAATCAATCAATACATGTTCCAAACTCTTCCTACATTCAAATGAATGAGAATTCCTGCCCTAACTACCATCTGCCATCTTTCCTACATTAGTCTACCTATCCTCAAGCATCCACAGTAACTGGTTGGAGCTTCTTAAGCACCTCCACGTACTCTCTGATCATGTCCTCATCTTCCTCTTCCACTTCCGCCTGGACGGAACTCGTAGCACACCCCTCCCAGTGCACCATGGCGCTCCGCACATCCCTCTCGTCCTGTTCATCGCCCATCTTCCTTTGTTGAATAGCCGGGTAGTGCGAGAGATACGGAACCACGGTGCGTGCCATCCCGCACTGCAGATAACACCGGTCTGGGTTGTAGTTGACGAGGGCTTCATTGCCCAGAAGGCGGAGTGCTAGCCCGAGACGCTGGGGTACATGGATCGTCCGGTTGTGGAGGAAGCGCGGGCGCATTTCAAAGGTCGCCACGCCTTCAAGCCCTTCACTTGGGCAGTCTTGCACCAAGCCTGGGTCGTCATATGGAGAGGGCCGCCCACATAAGCCTGCGGGTGATGGAGCATTGTCTTGCACTCCGTACCCAAGGTATCCATCGCCTGGAAGTTAATGTGCATGCCTATCCAGAGCTCGAGGGCGACGACGGAGCCATAGAAGGGGCCCCCGGTGGCTGCAGAGGTTAGTCCGGCATACAGGTAACCCAAGATCGCTTGGCCGATATTCATACCTTCCGAGATGGAGTCGATGATGCTCAGGTTGGTGATCGAGACAGCTCCATCTTCGGCCGGGAAGAGTATAATGCCGCAGATGCAGATGGCGGCCGCTTTAGCGATGGCAAGATGGTTCCCGGTCCGACGCTTGCATTGAGAAGTGATCCATTGGGCGATTGGTAGGAGATGCACAAAGTACCGGATTGTCATGCTTTGCAGATCCACCTTCCTTGTAGTAATCTCGCTCAAAATCCCCCACGAGTTGATCGGCGCCACGGTGTGGGAGAGTGCGTATTCTTCCCCGCGTTTGTATTTTGGGAGCCCAAGCATGATCTCCATTTCCTCCAGTAGGATCGTCGCCTCGAATTTGGGGAAGACGAAGGTGTGAGTCTGTGGGTGCCACAGCTCAATATGCTATCCCACACGTGCACGAACTTATGGTATTGCTTGGCGAGAACGAACACTGTGGAGAGTCCCCACTCTTTCAATTGCCGGATCGAGGCGGGCGGGAGAAGTTCGATCATGGGAGCCAACCAGGGCACTTTAGAAAATCTCCTTTGCCCCGGTAAGATCTGGAGAAATAGAAGAGGGAGTTTGAGAACGGAGAGAAAGAAGAAGAAGAAAGCAGGGGAAAACAGAGCAAAAATTCAGATTTTAAAGGAAGAAGACTTACTTGGAGCTCCGGGCGCATGCATATGTGCCCCGGGATGGAGGAGAGTTGCTGGAGCTTGGCGTAAGACTCCCTAGCCTCTTTTGGATCGGAGTAAGGAGGGACTTCCTCTTGGAAAGCTGAAAAACTTCTCTTCATGGCTGTAGGAGAGAGAAAACTGAAGAAGAGAGGAAGCAGAGAATTAGCTGCGGAATTAACACCCCAAACCACCTATTTATAGAACTCTAAGGGGGTGCAAACCCATCCTAATCCTGCAACTAGCTACTAGGATAAGATTAGGAGAGGTTTAGGAGTCCTAGTGGTAATCTAGGAGTCTTAGGATAGAGATAAGCTTGAGGCTTCTGCGTTTTTTGAGTTCGGTCGGAGTCGCGACACCGCGATATGACGCGACCAGGTCGTGACATGGTGGGGCGCCGCGACCTTGTCGCGGCCTTCCGAGGCGTCGCTTCTTTATCTGCTGTGTTATTTCTATGTCTGTGATCAATATATTTGTTTGTTTAATTATGCTTGTGTATATATTTGTTATTTTGTGCTTATTATGTCTGTCTCTTGTAAAAAAAAAAAAAAAAAAAAAAAAAACAAAAAAATCAGAAAACTAGAAAAAGAAAAAAGAGGTCGTCACAGGTAAGTCAGATAAGTATTTCTTCCCTTACTCCCCCGCATTATTATATGGTATCCTAGCTATTATATCATGTCAAGGACTGGCTGGTTCTCAATGTGTTCTGGGATTTGAGTTCCCCTTTACCAAAAATAGTGATAATCCAGGTGCACATTGTTAATCGTTGGATAGGCCGTTGAGTTGGGTAAGTTCGGGGACGATGGATTTAGGCCTGTACTGCGGTTGTTGGTAGTCTCTTGACCCTTTCCTATTTGGCTTAACAATATTATCCTTGATATATTTTCTATTTTCTCCTTTTCTTTGCATTTGTTTTGATGGTTTCTTTTATTTTAGCTCAGCATGCATCATGTAGGACTTTGAGCTTTCCTGACTCATTCCTGACTATTGATGAGCCCTTGTTGAGTGCCCAAATCATCCTTCATATTCCAAATAAGAAATCCAATTCCACTCTGAATCGGAAGGTTTGCCTCTGAGTGAGTTGTTCCTATCAGTTTGACAAGAATTTTCTCTGTCTGGATTCTCTATCCAATTTTCGTCTTATTCCTTTGATCCGTTTTGGTTGCGAACCGCTCCCAGGACAGAGTCATGAGTTACCTGCCTGGCACGCACATGTCCCTCCAAACGAACCTGCAGGCCATCGGCTAGGGTACCTCTCAATCGAGAGGTTGATCGTCCTCTTCTTTTCTCCTTCTCGTCTAGACTTGTGCTTTTCTTTGCATTCTGCTCGAGCAGCTGACTCGGGGCTTTCACGAAGATTCCAATTGCTCGTTTGTTAGACTGGGTGTCTCTTTACCTTGGCTCCCACTTTTTAGTCCACTCCGCATTATTTCCGCTCCGCCGTCACTTCGTGACACCTCCACTACACTTCCGCTTCGTCTCCTTGCAAAGTGGAAGCTAAGGAGGGGCAATCTGTAGACACCCGGTTCTAACTATTGAGTTGTGTTGAACAACTCTTTATTACCTTCATATTTTGGTGTTAACAAAATTTATGATTAGATTTGTTTTTGATTATTTTGGTGCTAACAAAATTATGATGTAACTTAAATTGAATATTTTGTTTCATCTGTGTCGCATCAATCTCATAGCAAAATGCTGAGTCTCACATTGATGCAATATGGCGCACTAAAATGATAAAATCGATGTCTAATCTATATACATCGATTTCAGTTCAAGTGCCAAATTAATAAGCGCTACAACGATTTGTCTTGATCGATTTATAAGCGCTACAACGATTTGGTCTTAATTGATTTTATAAGCGCCATAACGATTCGTTTAGGGGTCATAACGATTTGATAAGTGAGCGCAACGATTTGTCCTCACCATCGATTTGCCCTTCATAAATGATTCATTAAGGCTCACATCGATTTGACCGTATAACGATTTGATAAGTGAGGAACAACGATTTGATTCTCACATCGATTCGTTAAGGCTCATAACGATTTGATAAGTGAGTGCAACGATTTGCCCTCACATCGATTTGCCTTTGCAACGATTTGATAAGAAATTGATCTCATAATGATTTCATAAGTGATTACATCGACTTCTTTATTAATCACATCGATTTGCTTATTTTGTCACAACGACTTGTTCTCCACATCGATTTGTTCATAAATGTGCAACGATTTCTTCAGGAGATCATAACAATTTGCTTGGATAACGATTTCATAAATGATCACATCTATTTGTTTACAAATGAGCAACGACTCTTCACATAACAATTTCATAAGTCATGCTCATAACGATTTCTTCATGGATTCTGTTCAAACACATATTGCCTTTATATTTCAAATATGCTTGGCGCTTAAATGAAAAGTCAAATATCTTCTGACAGAAAGCTGCATGCATATTTCAGAGTCTTGTCAAATAGATATGAACTACTATTTTCAGAATGTCAAGAGAAACACAGTAGCATGCACAGTTTTCATGTAAAGACTCTTTTATGCTAACACTCTCTTCTATGCTTACAGACCTCGAAAACCACCAGAGTCTGATTAAGACAAATGAAGAGAAGATGAGCAATGGCTAGGACTCCAACGGATCGCTTCAACAGATCTATTCAAATTGCTCATATAAAAGATGAAGCATGAGCTAAAAAAAAAGAGAGAGCCTTCCTGAAAATCCTTCAAGGAGTGTACAACTGTGAGAAGAACCTTCACGCCACAAACACTCAGAGAAAGAGAGAAGAGCTCGAGCCAAAATCTACAGAAGCTTTCAAGCAGAAGTCTTCATCGCCTTCAAGCCTTCTTCTCTTCCTTTCTCCCTATGCTCATTGTAATCTTGGGGGAGAGTCTATGACTGTGAGCTAAGTCCATAGTGATCATCTTGTATTAGCTCTCAGTCTTGTTCTTTCTTTTCTAAGAAAGACCCTTGTCCAGCTGTAGGACTGTATACAGTGTGTAACCTAGCTAGATGTTAGTGTCTAGCAGAACCTTGTTGGGGTTTGTACCAACAGGACCTAGCTGGGGGTTTAAGTCTAGCAGAACCGCACTAGGGTTTGTTCTCGGAGGTTTACTTCTGAACCTGTAAAAGAAGTAGGTTTGCTTCTGAGCCTAGAAAAGAAGTGGGCTGCCTTCTTGTCCGGGAAAGAGAAGAAGACCTCGTGGGGTATCCAGGGTGTTGTAGTGTCCTTGAGGGGGACTGTACCTTCGGTTAGTGAAATCCCAAGAGGTTGCTTGGGGACTGGATGTAGGACTTCCATGTGGGAAGGGCCGAACCAGGATAAATTCCTTGTGTCATTTGTGTGATTGTTTATTTGCTTCCGCACTACCACTCTTTATCACACTAAACTAACCAAATCTTCAAGTGTTAATTTCTGTGTTTAAGTTTCTATTTCAGATTTCAGAATAACCTATTCACCCCCCCTCTAGGCTAGCTTGCTGCCATACCGAAAGGGCCAACAAGTGGTATCAGAGCGGGTCTCTGATCATTCAAAGAAGATCCAACGATCTTAGAGTAAAGATCCATGGCAGCTCAAGGATATGTTGAAGGTCAATCAGTCACCAGACCTCCATTCTTCGACGGAGAAGATTACCAATACTGGAAAATGAGAATGGAATGCTTCATTTGGGGCACAGACTTCGATCTGTGGCAGGTAATAGAGGAAGGTAATTTTGTTGTTGTTCCTGTTCCTGGCATTACTGCTATTACAATAGCTGATAAAAATAAACTATTTTTAAACTTTAAAGCTAAGAACTATTTATGTTGTGCTTTATCCAAAAAGAATTTAGTAAAGTATCTGCATGTAATCTGCCAAAGAAATATGGGATAAGCTGCAGATAACTTATGAAGGAACAGATAAAGTGAAACAAATTAGAATAGATATTCTTGTTTCACAATACGAACAATTTAAAATGCTTCAAAACGAAAATATCACTACTATGTATAATAGATTTTCAAGCATAGTAGTAGGTTTAAATTCTCTTGGGAAAATTCTTTCTAATGAAGAAACCGTCAGAAAAATACTTAGGTCCTTAACTATTTCATGGACACCTAAAGTAACTGCTATTGAAGAGGCCCATGATTTAACCAAATTGTCGATTGATAATCTAATAGGTTCTCTCATGGGCATGAAATAAATATGGAGCGATTGTCTGAAAGCTCATCTAAGAAGAAATGTACTAATGCTCTTAAGGTTGTAGCTGCTCCTTCCACTTCTTCTTCTTCTAGCTCCAAAAATGTAGATTCTGAAGACAGTGACGTAGATGAAGTTCTGTCCAAGCTTCAGAAAATTTTCAAGAAGAAGAAAAATGATCGAAAAAATTCAAAAGAAAGACAGAAAAGAGAAAGAACCAGTCTGCTATGAATGCAGAAAACCTGGACATCTGAGACCTGATTGTCCAAGACTCAAGAAGACTGGTCAAACCGAGAAGCCCAAGAAGTAGCACAAGAAATTTAAAAGAAGAGCCATGCCGACTGTTTGGGAAAATGATGAGGTCACAAGCTCAGAATCATCAAGCTCAGATTCCGAAAAGGAGCAGGTAAATCTAGCCCTCATGATAGGACTAGATGAGGTACATCCTAACTCATTTTTTGATTCTTGCACAGATTCAGGATCAGAATATGAAGATTTAGATCAAGTCTTTAATGAACTTTATGATAAACACAAGGTTGTTGTAAAAGAACTAAAAAATCTCAAGAACAATCTTACTTGTTTGGAAAACACTAATTCTGATCGTAAATCAGAAATTGAACAATTAGAAAAACAATTGAAGGAAAGTAAGGATAATAATTCCCTTTTGAATGAAAATTTAAAGAACAAGGATATTGAAAAATTAGAGTTAGTAGAAAAGTTGAAAACTCTAGCTGACGAGAATCTATATTTAAAAGAGTCAGTTAGAAAATTAACCATAGGAAAAACATCTCTTGCTTTATGTTTAAAAGGGTCTAAATCCGGAAGAAACAAGCAAGGTCTTGGTTACACACCTCCAGAAAAAGGAAAACAAAGCATAATTCCTGAAAAATATCCACTACTAAAATTTGTAAAAGAAATCAAGATGCCTCAGAAAAAGGCCCCTGTAAAAGAAAAAGTTTACAAAAATCATGTTCTAAAAACTCAACACAAAGAGAATAAGAACAACAAAACAATCTATATTCATTGTTGTTCTCATTGCAATAAACTAGGACACACTATAAACACCTGCGCAACAAGGCACCTAGTTTGGATTCCGAAAGGATACTTTTATGCACCTAACCATCAAGGACCCAAAAGATTTGGGTACCTATTTCTAAATAAGTTGTTTGCAGGATAGCCTTGGAGCATCAGGATCAAGGATGCTCAAGGCAAGGATGACTACAGACTCTTCACTCAAATCATATCTGAAGAAAAAGTAGTCAAAAGGATTGAATGTGTTTATGTTGCTACTAACAATGTTTGCAAGTTTTTTTTAAGTGGTATACAGGCAAAAATCCTGAAGACTTGACAAACAGCATGTCAAAAGTCAAGAGCATCAAGATCTGACTTGCCTCAGATTAAGGGGGAGTCTCATGCTCAGGGGGAGCACAGATTAAGGGGGAGTCTCATGCTCAGGGGGAGCACAGATTAAGGGAGAGTTATTCAATAAATGTCAATCATTGTTGAGCCCCTCAATGGTAAGAAATTCTCTCAAAATGGGAGAGAAATAGATGGTAAGATCCTTCCTTTTTGGTTAGTGACAAAAAGGGGAGAGAAATGGATGGTAAGATCCTTCCTTTTTGGTTAGTGACAAAAAGGGGGAGAATTTATATGGTCTAGGAATTTTCTGCATTTTCTAAGTTTCATATACTTGTGTCAGAAAATTCTCATAATTTTGTCATCACCAAAAGGGGGAGATTGTTGAACCACTCTTTATTACCTTCATATTTTGGTGTTAACAAAATTTATGATTAGATTTGTTTTTGATTATTTTGGTGCTAACAAAATTTATGATGTAACTTAAATTGAATATTTTGTTTCATCTGTGTCACATCAATCTCATAGCAAAATGCTGAGTCTCAGATTGATGCAATATGGCGCACTAAAATAATAAAATCGATGTCTAATCTATATACATCGATTTCAGTTCAAGTGCCAAATTAATAAGCGCTACAACGATTTGTCTTGATCGATTTTATAAGCGCTACAACGATTTGGTCTTAATTGATTTTATAAGCGCCATAACGATTCATTTAGGGGTCATAACGATTTGATAAGTGAGCGCAACGATTTGTCCTCACAATCGATTTGCCCTTCATAAATGATTCATTAAGGCTCACATCGATTTGACCGTATAACGATTTATAAGCGAGGAACAACGATTTGATTCTCACATCGATTCGTTAAGGCTCATAATGATTTGATAAGTGAGTGCAACGATTTTCCCTCACATCGATTTGCCTTCGCAACGATTTGATAAGAAATTGATCTCATAACGATTTCATAAGTGATTACATCGACTTCTTTATTAATCACATCGATTTGCTTATTTTGTCACAACGACTTGTTCTCCACATCGATTTGTTCATAAATGTGCAACGATTTCTTCAGGAGATCATAACGATTTGCTTGGATAACGATTTCATAAATGATCACATCGATTTGTTCAACGATTTGTTTACAAATGAGCGACGACTCTTCACATAACGATTTCATAAGTAATGCTCATAACGATTTCTTCATGGATTCTGTTCAAACACAGATTGCCTTTATATTTCAAATATGCTTGGCGCTTAAATGAAAAGTCAAATATCTTCTGACAAAAAGCTGCATGCATATTTCAGAGTCTTGTCAAATAGATATGAACTACTATTTTCAGAATGTCAAGAGAAACACAGTAGCATGCACAATTTTCATGTAAACACTCTTTTATGCTAACACTCTCTTCTATGCTTACAGACCTCGAAGACCACCAGAGTCTGATTAAGACAAATGAAGAGAAGATGAGCAACGGCTAGGACTCCAACGGATCGCTTCAACGGATCTAATCAAATTGCTCATATAAAAGATGAAGCATAAGCTAAAAAAGAGAGAGAGCCTTCCTGAAAATCCTTCAAGGAGTGTACAACTGTGAGAAGAACCTTCACGCCATAAACACTCAGAGAAAGAGAGAATAGCTCGAGCCAAAATCTACAGAAGCTTTCAAGCAGAAGTCTTCATCGCCTTCAAGCCTTCTTCTCTTCCTTTCTCTCTATGCTCATTGTAATCTTGGGGAGAGTCTGTGACTGTGAGCTAAGTCCATAGTCATCATCTTGTATTAGCTCTCAGTCTTATTCTTTCTTTTCTAAGAAAGACCCTTGTCCAGCTATAGGACTGTATACAGTGTGAAACCTAGCTAGAGGTTAGTGTCTAGCAGAACCTTGTTGGGGTTTGTACCAACAGGACCTAGCTGGGGTTTAAGTCTAGCAGAACCGCACTGGGGTTTGTTCCAGGAGGTTTACTTCTGAACCTGTAAAAGAAGTAGGTTTGCTTCTGAGCCTAGAAAAGAAGTGGGCTGCCTTCTTGCCCGGGAAAGAGAAGAAGACCTGGTGGGGTATCCAGGGTGTTGTAGTGTCCTTGAGGGGACTGTACCTTCGGTTAGTGAAATCCCAAGAGGTTGCTTGGGGACTGGACGTAGGACTTCCATGTGAGAAGGGCCGAACCATGATAAATTCCTTGTGTCCTTTGTGTGATTGTTTATTTGCTTCCGCACTACCACTCTTTATCACACTAAACTAACCAAATCTTCAAGTGTTAATTTATGTGTTTAAGTTTCTATTTCAGATTTCAGAATAACCTATTCACCCCCCCCTCTAGGCTAGCTTGCTGCCATACTGAAAGGGCCAACAAGTTGGACCACATTTCTTGCTATCTTAGTGAGCCCCTAGTTGGTCACTCACCTTGAGCCCATCATTAGTCTTATTTTGAGCCCATTTAACAACTCAAATTGCCTTGAAATCCCGTCCATTATCACTTTGAGAGAGTCCTTGGACATATATAAGTCTTATTCATTCATATGATTGGCTGATAATTTGCAGTTATTTGATTTTCTTGATGCGTCGTATCGTAGCGCTGCGTCTCAGTGTCGCGACGCTACGGGCTGCCGCGACAGCCCATGCATATCCATGCACGTGGGCATACTGTCGCGTCGCTCCTCCCCGTCGCGTCTCCATGTCGCGGCCCTACGATACGTCGCGACAGCAGCTACGCATGCAGGCCTCCGCAACCAACTCCTATTTATTCTCCCATGGGTTTATCTTTATCTCCAGGGAATATCTCAACCCCTTGGGCGGGATTTGGGCCCTAGGGACTCTCTTGAAGGTCCCAAAGACTCTCCCATGCGATTTTCATTGGCATTTATCTCCCATTTTCACTTATTATCCATTTTAATGAGATATTCTCTCTCAAAGGCTTATAAAAGCAAGGCCCCCTCTTCATGGACGGGGGAGCTCCGATTTTCTCCCCGAAGAGCTGCCGAATTCTCCACTGAGCTATACTTAGCCTCATAGCCCTCCCATTTCCACTCCTTCCCTCACATTCCACCTCACAAAAGCTTGCTACTTCATCATCTATGGAGCGTGGAGCGTGAGGAGGGCGACCCCCACTTCATCCAGGAGCTTCTGCACGATCATTTGAACATCATCCACGCCAGGGAGTCGCTCTAATGGGGCTCATTCTTCTCTTCTCCCATTTTCCTCTATTTCTTCATGTATTTTATTTTATTTCTAGATAGGTTGAATCCCTTCCCATTCCCACGTTTTCCTACTACCCAAGGGGTTTTAAAACCACCCCTAGGTTCGTTCCCACTATGCTTTCTCTTTTCTTTTCATTTTGGGCATAGTTACTACGCTTAACTTGTTATAATAGGGATTTTCTTGTTTCTTTTTGTTTTGGCAGGCACCCAAGCGAGATCCCACGAGGAGCTCTCGTCCTCTAGCCGGCTGGAGGACGGGAAGAAGGTCCCATCCATCATCTCCCGCACAGAAGAGAATGCGACAGTGGAGAGGAACGCGACAAAGCGACACAGCTAGAAATGTCGACGCGTTCTCAGCATCATCGCGACAGGTAACCCTGCCGCGACACCAGGTTCACTTCCATTCTCTTTCCCTTTCCTAGAATAGTTAGCCCCTCACATTTTCTACTCATTAGGCAGCTTTCTAGGTGGCGATCACATCCTATTTTCCATGCTATTAGATTTAATACGTGTTTGCGTGTTGAAGGGGGGCACAATCCCCGTGATTACACCTCCGTGATCAATGCCCTTTATCCTTGAGACACATGTTGCGCCGTTATAATAACTATCATAGGATGGCGAAGGACCGCGCAGGGACCTGTTCGGTAATGACTAGGATGTGCGGTGCTCGGTGCCCGGTGCTCTGAGGCTTGGACAGGCGAAGAGGTGAAGACTCGAATAGGGGGCTAGTGGCCTGCCCAGCGGACTGTGCCTTGTCTGGATGAGTTGTGAGGTCTCCGGAGACCACGTCGGGGGCCCTCTAGACGCCTGATGGCCAAAGCAAGTTAGGAAGCCTTTCGGGTACTCCCGTGGCTTGATGGTAAGAGCCTAGGCGCCTTGATGGGCCATGATGGGCCTATGGGCCTAGGAGGCTAGAAACAGCCTCCACATTTGCCCCCCACCCTCTCAGGTGTGCTCAGGCTTCGGGGAACTTGAGAGGGGAGGCGCCTGCAGGATGTCACCCCCGCATTAAATGCGATACCGACCGCGGCGGTGAGCACGGCCTTCGGGTGACGTTGTTTTGAGCTCTCCTCGGGGACGAAGTTTCATGATGGTGGAGATGATGTGTCGCACAGTGAGCACATGACATCTTGTTTAAACGGCCCGTTGGGCTAGAAAGACCGCCATTTTTGCCTTCGAATTTCGCACCTCCCTTCCTTATAAAGAAGAGGAGGGGAGAAGGCGGGAGTCTACGCCTTCCTTTCTTCAGAAGAAATCTCTCCTTCGCTGTTGTACATTGTCTTCTCCTTGTTTCTTTGTTTCCCGCATCTTTTCCTTCCTCTCTGTTCGCGAGATAAAGATGTCGCAGAGAAGGGGCAAGGAGGTTGCTGCTGCCAGAGCAAGTGGAGCGGCGTCGGGGGCGACAAAGGGGCCGAAGTACAGATACTTCGAAGGCCTCCACGAGCACTTCCGCATTGGTGAAGAATACGATATCATCCTCACCAAGGAGGAAGAATTGTACCTGATGGATAAGCCGGGCTATTTTGCCCTTTCCCTGGACCTCTTGGAGGTACGATTCCGGTTGCCGTTGTTGGAAGTAGCAAAAGGTATTTTGAAAGCGTGGAAGATCGCCCCCATACAGTTGATGCCCAACTCATGGAGGACGATCTGCGTCTTCTGCATCCTCTGCAAGTTACGAGATGTGGTTCCCATGGTGGACATCTTCTGAGGACATTTCAGCCTTGCGTCTTCGTCGAAATCATGTTATAGTGTGTACTACACCAAGCACTGCACGAACAGGATGCGGATCCATTTCTCGGCGAAGCACTCAAACAACAAGGGCTGGACGCATCGGGTCTTCTTCATTGGCCGTCGCCAAGGGGCAGGAGCGCCAGAGTGGGGGTTCCCAATTCGGGTCCTCGACCCCATGAAGAAGGATCACGTGCCCCTCCTGGTTCGAGAGGCGGCGAGGATCTCTGCGAGCCTGAATACAGTGCTGGCGGAACACACGGAAGGCTACTTGATGGAGTTCCAACTCGTCAAGTATGGGCTTAGCCGATCATGGGGTAAGTGCTTTTGCCTCACCCTTGCCATTCTATCTCGTTAAGATGACTGCTTCCTGACCCCTTTTTCTCCTGTGTAGACGCCAATGAGCTGGCCACCGGTTGGGACCAGGAGGATATGGCCCTTTACATCGAACAAATAGTCGTCACTTCGTACGTGACGTATCTGGGTTAAGGTTCACCTCCGGCCGCACTCGGAGCGGGCCAACCTGCAAGCAGGCGCCTCATAGAGAAGTGACCTCTGAAGATAAGTCTTCGGAGAGAGTCTGCATCTATGATGACAGTGAGGGCTGCGCAGGGAGCTGGGGGAGAGGTCGAGGAAGAAGAGGACGCTTCCCCCCAATTCCAACTTTGTAAGAGGAGGAAGTTGGTAAAGGCGGCTGAGCAAGAGAGACCGCTGGGCACGATCGAGATCGGGCTCTTGACGGTGGAGGGCATGATCTCGATGCTAGGCCTTGGTGGTGAGGATGTGGTCATTGTCAGCGACCAATCGAAAGGAGGCTCCACCGAGGAACAGGTCGGGGTGCTGGAGCCCCTAGGCCTTGTTAGGGGTCGCGAGGAGGAGACAGACACAGTGGTGGCATCCGGTACCGTGGCAGCGGGCGAGGAGGCTACCCCACCCGCAGGGGCCCACGCCCGATGCGGCCCCTGAGGCAGCGACTGAGGGGGCCGTCACTGAGGGAACGATGGAGCTTCCGACATGGACTGATGCTATAGCGAAGGGCCAACCATAGAAGGATCTCTGCGCGCCCGTCGCCGTGCAGATGGCAGAGGTCGACGATTCGGGGCCTTCTCAAAGGGTGCCCTTCGGCGGCGCTGGAGGCCCGGAGGAGATAGCCGTGGAAGGGGCTGCTAGCCAAGTGGAGGGGAACCTCCCTTCTGAGCAGACCGCCATTGTAGCCGAGGCCGGAGTTGGGTCCGAGGAGGACCGGGCACCCTTGTCTAGGGTGCTAAAGGTGTGGTCCCCCGTCCGGCCCACAAAGGTGAATCTGGAGGCGGTGCTAGGACGTTTCCACGAAGGTCCCCCGAGGAACCTACCTCCCTGCCCTACTACTTCTCAGCTTGAGGTGCTCGCACGGTGCCAGAGCCTGAGCTCGGAGGGGACCCCAGAGCATTCCAAGGAGGAGGTTCGGAGGGAAGGCCGTTCGGGTGATGATGCCATCCTTGATGTTGATGAATTGGTAGGCAACATTATGCAATCGGTGGAGACACTTTGAAGGCTAGCATCTCGGGAGCAAGATCTTCAGCACATGTGGGATGTCGAGATCGCGTTCTCGATCGAGCGCGAGGAGCGCCATCGTCGCCGGGAGGCTGAGCTGCAAAAGGAGAACAACAACCTCCGTGTTGCGCTCAAAGCCTCCGAGGTGGAGCTGAAGATCGTCAAGGCAGAGAAGATCACCCTTTCGAGGGCCCTCTGTGAGGCCAAAGCTCACGGGGTCGCCAAATACAAGGCCGTTGCCAGAGTTCTGGTAAGATCTGGAACAATACGGCGCGTCTTGTTACAAGGTGGGGCTCGAAGTCGGTGAAGACCGAGGACGAAGGCTGGCTACTAATGAGTATGCTCGTGAAGCTTTTGAAGCCAGCCTCCGGGAATGCCGATGACGGACCCAAGACCCACGCCTGGACGGGGTTCGTTTCACGAGCTTCTAAGTGGGACGGATGCGGTCTGGGGACAAAGAGGCAGGCTCCTTCAAGCAGGCCCCCTGAACCCTGTATCCCCCTCTTTTGCTACCGACCTGAGAAGGTTTTGTATATTTTTAACGGAAATGATATGCTCCCTTTCTTAATCTTCTCCTTGTATCGTTCTATTTGAATAGGAATTCGTTGGTGTTTTAGAGGCTCGTGGGTACCGCACAGACTTTTTGAGCTGAATAGCTCTTAGTCAGGGGTTGTACCGAACACCTCTGAATTTGGATAGGTACCACGCGAACCTTGTGAGTTGATGAGCTCTTGGCTGGGGGAGGTACCGAATGTCCGCTGCTCGAACAGATAGAACAGAAAAAAGAGAGGTAGGATGCCGGTCAATAGGCTTTCATAGATAGTAAGCCTTTAAATTGGATACATGCCAGGTTCTGGGTATGGTCTCGCCACTAAGGGTGTCTAGCTTGTAGGAGCCTTTCCCAAGAACCCGAGTGACCTTGTATGGTCCTTCCCATTTTGGGGCGAGTTTACCAGTTGCTCTTCGGGGATCCGATGCTGAGAAATGGCGTAGGACAAGGTCGCCTTCGAAGAAGCGTCGTTCCCATACTTGCGAGTTGTAGTACTGCGCAAGTCGTTGTTGATAGGAGACTAGCCTGATGCTGGCATCGTTTTGGTGCTCGCTGAGCATGTCTAGGTTCTCCCTTAGCGCGTGGTTGTTGACTGTTTCGTCGAAGTGAGTTGTTCGGATTGTGGGGAGGGCAACCTCCAGAGGCACAACAGCTTCTGTGCCGTAGGCCAAATGGAAGGGAGTTTCCCCGGTGGCCACTCGAGCAATTGTTCGGTGGCACCATAGCACACTGGGGAGCTCTTCGATCCACGAACTTCCAGCGGCCTCCACCCTCGTGCATATCTCGTGGAGCAGTGTTCAATTGATGTTTTCGATCAATCTGTTTGCTTGGGGATGTTCAACCGAAGTGAAGTGGTTGTAGATGCTGAGATCCAAACACTTCTGCTTGAAGAACGCACTGTCAAACTATTTCCCATTGTCGGTGGTGAAAACTTTTAGGATACCAAATCGGAAGATGATGTTCTTTCAGATGAACTTCCAAGCTGCCTGGTCGGTGATCGCGGCGAGAGGCTCTGCCTCGATCCATTCGGTGAAGTAGTCGATGGCGACGAGAAGAAATTTCTTCCGACCTTGAGCTTCTGGGAATGGTCCCATGATATTGATCCCCCAACGAGGAAATGACGTGGTTCGAATAAAGTGTGAAGCTGTTTGGCAGGCTGACGGATCAGCTGCCCAAACCTCTGACACTCTGGGCATTTCTTTGCATAGTACATACAATCATTTTGCAACGACAGCCACCAAAACCCTGCTCGGAGGATACTGGGTGCCAGTGTCCTGCCCCCAGGTGGCTCCCGCACATACCCTCATGGACCTCCTCGATGGCCGGTGTCGCCTCAGTGGGGCTAAGACACTGCAAGAGAGGTCTTGAGAGGGAGCACCGATACAATTGGCCTTCAATGATGGTGAACCTCTAGCAGTGCAGCTTGATCTTGCGGGCTTCCGTTTGGTCAGAAGGGAGCTCTCCCTGAAGCAGATAGGCCAGAAGTGGGTCCTTCCAGCTTGGAGCTGGTTGGTCGGTCTCAATGGCCGCAACATCCACTTCAGTGCTCGGTGAGACAAGCTCTTCTATGAACATTGAGCGAGAAGCGGTGACGTCGCCTGAAGATGCTAGTCTGGCGAGTGCATCAGCCTGGGCATTCTACTCTTGTGGCACGTGCATGACTTCGAAGTAGAGAAGGCCCTCTGTCTAGCGCTTGACTTGTTGGAGGTACTGTGCCATGCGAGGTTCCCTGGATTCGAACTGTCCGTTCACCTGGCTGGAGACCAGTTGGGAGTCGCTAAAGGCCCGTAGCCGAATTGCTTTGAGGTGCCTTGCCATGCGGATCTCGGACACGAGTGCTTCATACTCTACCACATTGTTGGAGGCAGCGAAGCGGAATGTAACATCTCGGGTTTTTCGGCCGTCTGTCTGTTGGGTGGGATGACTGGCCACTAACGCATCTGGCCTTAATGACGTGTTAGTGTCGCGATGGGGCTGCCTGTCGCGACAGTCATCCGGGTCGCGACCTCTCTGTGCGTCGCGTTCTTGTCGCACCTGGTCAACGGGTCGCGACAAGGTTCCGCTTTTTGGTCTTCTGACAGGCGTTGCCACTTGTCAGGGTGGCAGACGGGTCAAGGAGACCTGTCAGGCTGTCGCGGTGTCCAGGTGGGATGCGTTCTGGTCACGATCTGGGCGGCCGTCGCGATAAGGTTTGTATCACGACGCCCCCCCCATCGCGTTCTGGGGGCCGGAGGCTAAAAGCCTTGGCCGGCTCTCCCTTTCCCTTCTTTGGCTCTTCTCCTTTCCCTCCTCCTCTTTGAGGGGGAAAGCTTTTCCCTCACCGGCTGTTGGAGCTTGGTGGCGTCGGCGGCTCGTGTGGAGCTCGGGAGAGGCGTTGTGGAGCGAGGAGGTGGCGGCCTTGGCATTGTGAAGACCCCTTTGGGGGTTCGGTTCGTCTTTTCAGTAGGGATTCTTGTACCCCTTTCCATTCCGGGTGTTTGGAGGTCCTTGTGTGTGATTGCATGTTCTACAGCTTTCACCATGCTCCCCTCCCCATTGTGTGTTTGGTTGTAGCGTGTGGGGGACCCCAAGATGTAGCATCCCGACGGTCGGCCTTCCTGCTGATGTCACGACCGCCGAGCGCATCGCGACATCAGAGAAGGTGTCGCCCCGGTCTGAAACGACCTTATCGCGGTGCGGTTGTCCGTCGCGATAAGAGTCATGTCGCGACCTAGTTTTCCATCACGACAAGCAGTTGTCGCGACGTGCGGCCCTTTCGCGACTTGGTTCTTGTCGCGGTTGCCCTGGCCGTCGCAATGCCATCGCGACGGCTCAGGAGGGTGCGACAAGACCTGTGTTGCCGTGGGTGTTTCCGTGACCCATTTGGCATGTCGGCTTGTGCCCCAGAGCAGGGTTGCCCTCCGGACCTTCTGGTGAGGAACGTGGCAAGTTGGCTCGCTGCATTCAGTGATCGAAGGTGACACCTTCGTGGCCGTGTCCTAGCGGCTGTGCTAGGAGGCTCACGTCTGTCTAATAATTGATTGTCTGTCTGTCAATCGATTATTAGAAGAGCAATGGTTTTTGTTCTGTCTATGGTGTTACGGTTTCTCGGGCCGTACCGTGTGTGCCGACGTTGCCCGACGGCCCTTCTGGGGGTTTTCGGAAGGGGTGCCGTGCGTGCCTGTGCCTGCAGGGCTTGTCTTGGTTACAAGCCAGCTGTGCCATTTTCTGCGGGTTCTCTCAGGGTGTCTTGTGTAGACACCCAACTGCTGTTTTTGTAACCCGTTCCTTGGTGCCGTTCGTGGTGGCACCAGTGTGTAGTTCCCTGACCTCGTGGCGTGTCCAGGGTTCAGGGTGGTTCTACTTGTGGGCCATCAACCTTGTGGAGGTTTGAGGTGGCCTTGCCTGTGGTGAGACGTTGCTTCTCACGTGGTTGCTCAGTGTCTCGCGTGGTGACACCTGGTTGTTCCTTCCTTACCTCGTGGAGGTCTGGGATGTTGGTGCTTGTGTCGTGAGACTCGGGTCTCACGTGGTTGCTCCGACATTCCGTGAGCTTCTTTGTCTCGTCAAGTTAGTGCCGAGGGTTGCTTCCGCATGTGTTTGCTCCATTGGTTTTGCGGGAGTCGTGTCTGGCCCAACCCTGGTTGTGGTCGAGGCGTTACTCTGTTTCCGCTGCTTTGTAGTGCTCTGTGGTAGGCGTTTTCTACTTTACTGCTTTGTAGAGTAGTTTTGCTTTAGCTTTTTTGGAGTTCCTGCTGCTCTAGCTGGTAAGGGATTGGTTATCCCTACTGAGCCTTGTTCGTGAGGCTCACCCCCCTACTCTTTCTAGGTAGGGACTCACTGTCGCAAGAGTTCGTTGCCAGATGATCATGGTGGTGGTTTGTTGCACCGTGCGTTGCCAGCAGTGTGAGTTGAGAGTGGCCTTTTTGCAAGTCCTCGAGGTATGCCCCTTAAGGGTCTGGGAGGTCGGGTCGTTACAGTGGTATCAGAGCTCAGGGTCGTACGAGATTTGTAATGAGTTAATAACTATGGCTGTCCCAAAGAAAGGTACTAGTACGCTACTGGCCCGTCCGTGTAGAGTTGCTTTTAGGTGAGAATTTGGTCTTTGTTGCAGGTGGTTAGCTTTCCAACAGGGTTCAAGTGTGGGCTGCAGGAGAGCGTTGCTGCTGTTGCTGGGTGTGCATGTTTCGAGCGTGGTTGCTGGTTCGCTCGTGCTGCGGTTGGGTTCGTCGTCAGCCTGCGCGTCCGTGTGGGTGTGTCGTGAAGGCTGAGAGAGCCTACGTGTGGTGTGGCCTTCACCAGTGCAGGGTTGTGGTCTGCGGGACCGGTCGAAGGTGTCCTTGCCTTGTTGGTTGTCCCCTTGTTGTTGGGGTGTGTCCTTGTTGGATTTCCCCTTGTTGTTGTGGTGTGTGTTGTGTTGGCTGCGTGTTTGGCCTTGTGTGCTTGTGCACCATTGTGCGCTGTGCACTGCTTAGTCGGCGTCTTTGCATGTCCTAAGAAGATGCTTTGTGCCATGTTGCACCTCTGGTTGAGCGCTACGACACCTGTCTGTGGTTGTTGTCGGCTTTGTGCTGGCTGGTTGCGAACTCTGGTGAGGTGTTCCGGATTCTTCTCTGTTGGTTCTGATGGAGGTGAGGTTTTCCCCAGAACCATGTTGTGCTTGTTTCTGGTTGTTGCGGCGTTGCCCTCTGGGTTGAGGTGCATCGCTTGGATGCTGTGTTATGGTGGTGTTTCCCAGAACTGTTTGTTGTTGTCCTAGCGAGGGTTCCTCTCCCTCTGGGACTGTTTCTGTGCTCGAAGTGTTCCGCTATGTTACCTCCTTGGTTTGAGGTCTCTGTTGTCTGGTTGGTTGCCGTTGCGTTGCCCTCGAGGTTGAGGTGCATCGCTTGGTTGCCCTGTGTTCTGGTGCGGTTTCCCAAAACTGTTGGTTGTTGTCCTGGTGAGGTTCACTCACAGAACTTTTCCGGGCTTGTTTCTGCCGGTTGTTGTGCTACCTCAGGGTTGAGGTATGCTACTATTGTGTTGGCCATTTATTTGGGCTGCGTTCTGGTGATGGTTCCCAGAACGACTCTTGGCGCTTTGGGTGGAGGTCCTCCCCAAGCTGCCTTGTGTCTGTTTTGGCTGTCGCTCCTCTCTCTGTGTGGAGATGAGCTATCTTTGTTGCCATTGGACTGTCTGTGTTACAGTCTGTTTTAGCATTGTCGATCAAGGTGTGGTGCCATTGACCGTGGGTCTGGCCGTTGTGCTGGCCAGGTTGTCTTCCTGCTCGTTTTTTTTTTCGATGTTTCCCGGCTGCGCTGGTGGGACTTCGTGTGCCCCCATGGTCAGGAGGTTTGTTTCGTTTCTCGCGCCCTGCATGCTCTGCTAGATGGTAGTCTGGTGAGTGCCGTCGGTGTCTGACTGCTTGTGCTTCTTTGGAAGTGCCAGTCTTGCTTGGTTGTTTTACCCTTGCCTGTGGAAGAGACTCGTTGTGGGTGTCTTCTTCCCCTGCTTTCCGATGGTTGCTCGGGGTGGTGGTGCTTTCACATGGCATTTGGTGCCATGTCGCGCACCGTGGCGACCTTTGTGGCGAAGGTCCCTCCCCTTGTGCTGTCTTGAGGTTGAGCTACTTGCTCCCCTCGTGCGCGTGGTTTCCTTGTGGCCCGATAGGTTGTGGTGACCTATTGTCCCGTCTCTTACTGTGCTAATTTCTTGTCGCCTGACTGGACGATGTGGGGCAGCGTGCCCTGTGTTCAGTGTGAGGCAGCACTGGGTGTTCTTCTGTTTGGATTGCTTGTGCAGGCATTGTTCCGGTGCGTGTTTCTCTTGTGCCTCAGCTGTGCTTTGGAGGCACTTGTCGCCGTTGGGCGTGTGGCCCTCCCCACCTGTGGTGGTAGGAGCGGTGCCCTGTGTTTGCGCGCTTCTAAGAACCAATATGGTTGTTGCGCTCTTGAAGCTGTTAGTTTCTCGCACGTTTCTCTTGTGGTCTCTGGTGGAGAGTCCCTTTCTGTTGGCCTTGAGTCGTTTCAGGCCGTTGGTGCGGTTGTGTACTGCACCTGAAGCGTGTTTCTTTTTCGATGATTTATATCTTTGTGCCTTGAGGGTTCGTGGTCGGTGTGGCCTGTTCTACCTTTTTTGGCTTGCGACTTCTTATGTGTGGCTTTTGGCAGGTCTCTTGTGGAGATTCCTCCCTTTTAGCCCGTGTTGTTTCAGCCGTTGATGCAACTGTGTTGCATCTTACCGAGCTTTGGTGCTTACGGTGGCACCCTGTGCTCGTGCTCGAGTAGTTTGTTTTGTGCCTTTTGGAGCCTTGGTGCACTGTGTTCTACCTTGTGTGGCTCCTGGTGCTTGTGTTGGCACCGTGTGTTGTGTCGGGTGTCCTGATCGTAAGCGTCGTGCGTTGTTTCGTGAGTTTGCTTGGTGTTCGAGGCGTTGAGCTTTCCGCCTTTGGGACACTTTGTGCTGGTCGTGCCTTGTGGCTGTACCGTTACCGTTGTGGGGTGGCTGCTTTGCCTTGTCTAGGCAGCCCTATCGGTGGTACGCCAGGCTTTGGTCATGGCCTGTGTCCGGGTTTTCCTCTCTCGCTTTGGGGAGCGAGTGTGTCCAGTTGGGGTTCCCTGTTTTGGTTTGGATTCCCTGTTTTGGTTTGGATTCCCCTAAGGTCGACGTGCTGTCCTCAACCTCTGCTGTTGTTTTAATTTTCGTGCAATTTGCCGACGTCTCGAGCTGCTTGGCTTTGCCAACCTCAAACATCTTCTTGGGTTTTGCCTCAGTGCGTGTGTCTGTGGAGCGAGTGTTTTAGCTTTCTGTGGCTCCATAGTCGTTGTGTGTCCTTGTCGGACCACAAGGACTATCTGGGTGAGATCTAGTGTTGCCGGAAGACACTGCCATGTTTGCCGTGGTGTTCTCCACGTGCGTGTTTTTCTACTTGGTTTTGGGTCACCATTAAGAAACTCTCGTTTGGCCTTGCCGTAGGTGCTAGCTCTTGCTAGTTGTGCGGAGCCATTCAGCGGAGTCTTATGGATGACCTCTTGGAGTTTTCTCATTGTGCCGTCAGTAATGGTATCCTCTGTCTAGCCACTGGTGACAGAGTGAGTTACTGACTGGTTGGTCTCAACAGCCTGGTCTGTTGAGGGTTCAGTCGCATGGTTTCCGACTGGTAGTTTCAGTGTTTCTGGTTGATTTGGTGCGCACCATGCCTGTGGAGTTGTCGACATCCGATTGTGTGCTATGCGCCGGTTGGTGTGCGCTCGGTGAGCTGTCGGATGTGTGGTTAGGCACTCCCTTGTGACAGGGTCGTGGTGGTGACCACCAGGAAGTCGTGGTGTGACTTAGTGGTCCTTTGCACTTGTTGTTTTCTCCAACCGGGTTTTACCCTTAATTTTGAGGATGAAATTATTTTTTTGTTGGATGTATTGTAACATCTCGAGTTTTCTGGCCTTCCGTCTGTTGGGTGGGATGACTGGCCACTAACGCGTCTGGCCTTGACGACGCGTTAGTGTCGCGACGGGGCTGCCCGTCGCGACAGTCATCCGTTCGCGACCTCTCTGTGCGTTGCATTCTTGTCGCGCCCGGTCAACGGGTCGCGACAAGGTTTCGCTTTTTGGTCTTCTGACAGGCGTCTGCCGCCTGCCAGGGTGGCAGGCGGGTCAGGGCGACCTGTCAGGCTGTTACAGCATCCAGGTGGGACGCGTTCTGGTCGTGGTCAGGGCGGCCGTCGTGATAAGGTTTGTATTGCGACGCCCATCCCCATCACGTTCCGGGGGCCGGAGGCTAAAAGCCTTGGCTGGCTCTCCCTTTCCCTTCTTTGGCTCTTCTCCTTTCCCTCCTCTCCGAGGGGGAAAGCTTTTCCCTCACCGACTGTTGGAGCTTGGTGGCGTCGGCGGCTCGTGTGGAGCTTGGGAGCGGCGTTGTGGAGCGAGGAGGTGGCGGCCTTGGCGTTGTGAAGACCCCTTAGAGGGTTCGGTTCATCTTTTCAGTAGGGATTCTTGTACCCCTTTCCATTCTGGCTGTTTGGAGGTCCTTTTGTGTGATTGCATGTTCTACAGCTTTCACCATGCTCCCCTCCCCATTGTGTGTTTGGTTGTAGTGTGTGGGGGACCCCGGGATGTAGCATCCCGGCGGTCGGCCTTCCTGCTGATGTCGCAACCGCCGAGCGCGTCACGACATCAGAGAAGGTGTCGCCTCGGTCCGACACGACCTTATCGTGGCGCGGTTGGACATTGCGATAAGAGTCGTGTCGCGTCCTAGTTTTTCGTCACGACAAGCGCTTGTCACGATGCCCTGCCCCGTTGCGACAAGGGTTGTCGCGACGCGTAGCCCTGTCGCGACTTGGTTCTTGTCGCGGTTGCCCTGGCCGTCGCGATGCCATCGCGACGGCTCAGGGGGGCGGGACAAGACTTATGACGGCCCTGGATATTTATGCCCGATAAGGCTCCATATCCAGATCCGCCTCCCGCGAATGGACCGAAGTCTCGCAAGGGATATCTCACACACGTGTCCAGGAAGAGTAAAAAGACAACCACAAGAATATAAGACACAAGAAAGTACATGTGCTCATATCTATTACAAATTTGTACAACTGTCCCATTACATTAATACATGTCCAATTAAAAAGTACAACTATTTGGGGCATACCCCGAGGGAGCACAAGCTCACACAACTGAACTAACACTACTACAACACAACTGCTGGTGGTACAAGTCTAACACAACGCCTCCACAAGCTAAACACACGGCAAGCCCTGAAAAGAACTGTAGGGGAGTGAGCCTCAACAAGTCACAGGCTCAGTATGGGCTACCCAAAATAACACAGTAACTATAGACACCTCAACCCCAAAGGGTCTCACTGGCAAGCCAAACCATTTCATGCTCACAACATAATAATAAATAATAACTAAACATAATCATGATAATAAACATAAAGTCCTCGGAAGGAATGTGGGATTACAGGACTAATATAATATTATTAGTCAGCCCAACCACTAACGTGCCTAAACCACAGTCTCACTGGCACACTGCTACAACTACTGGTTGCCTAAGCTATAAGCCACACAGGCAAATCACTGCCCAGGCTACAAGCTTCATAGGCGAACCTCAACACTTGAGTAACAGGACTGCTAACAAAGAGCTGGTCCTTTATACTCCAAACCTTACTATGTCGGAAACTACACACAAGGTAACAGATTGGCTACCATGAAGCCAATCCATAACACATTAAAACCATAATTGGAATCATACCCAAGAAGGGTAAAACATAACAAGTGGAAGGTCTCACACGGCCTCCACGGAGCACAGCTCTACTAAACCACAATATGCCTAGGCCACAAGCCTCATCGGCAAATTACCCACAAGGTAACATGATTGGCAACCACAAACTAATCCACAATAAATTATAAACAAAGATTTACTTAAAACGGATAGGATACAACAAGTGGCAGGTCAAACCACAAGACCTCCACAACACACAAGTACCCGAAAAGGTTGGTACACAATGTACCACCACAAAACTGCAAAGTAACCCATGAAGGGTACATGTACCGGCTACTTTGAAGTACCACAACAAAAACACTCGTACGAAGGGTACAAGAAGGTGGTAAACACCATACTGAACCTCAATTATATTGTTCCATCATTTAGGCACAACATTATAGGTGAAACCTCAACCAGCAAGTCACACAAACCACAACTCAGTCACAACTGTGCCAACACCAGGGCACACCTCGAACGGGTCAAACCTCGACCACGAGTCACAGACTCACGAACCACAAACTTACGAACCACAGCTAGTGGCAAAGCACGAGTCAAGCCACAACCAATAGCAAAGCACGAGTCAGAAAGAACGACGCCACCACACGGAACGGTCTACTGGCTGATCAGGCCAGTATCCAACTCGGACAACACAACACAAGAATAACCTCTCAGTCTCTCAGTCACGGACGAAAGGTCCAACTGCCGCTCCACAAGGTAAAGTCAAACAACTGTGGAGACCAACTAACACCACACCTGCAGACACACAGCTGTAGGTCCATGCCTGGCACCTCTAGGGTCTCTGGTCGGAGCACCCTAAAGTGAGGCACTGGAAAACAGGACTAGCTGGAGACCAGTGACGTCTACTGGTGTCCGTACCCCCAAGTACGAGCGCGCCACAAGCGACTAAAAGACAAGTACAAAAGTCACGGTCCCACTGTCGTCTTTCCCTCAGTCGGACGTACAACTCAAGCAAAGGAGTGAGGGTGTCCAGGAAGACGACACAAACCTCAACAGTACCACACAAGTACCGGGACAAACCCCGAGCACAAGAAACACACGTGCTTGGCTCACAAAGAACCTGGGCTACCCGACTAGAGAGGCATTCCGGAATAGGCGCCGGACCACCACACTCTTTTTTTTTGGCAAAAGCGGTCCTCAAGTAATCGAGGCTAGGAGAGTGCACCCTCCCCTAGGGGGGGGGGGGAGAATGTTCCCACTCCACCAGCAGATACTTGGGCCGAAAGATTATTTATTTGAAAGGATAATAGAGACAAAAACGGGGCAATCCCCTACAAAAATAGACTAGCCAAGCCGAACATAAGGCAGGCCAGTTTTATCTAAGGTAGCTGGACCCCTACAAGCCAGGGGCAGCGAAGAGAAAGTAGTGAAGATCTTGTTAACTTGACTAGAGGTAGCATATGAGGAAAGAGCATCAGCCACCTTGTTGGCTTCCCGGAAGACGTGGCAGCAGCTAATTTGAAGGGAGAGAAAAGTGTCATAGGCTGGGCGCCACCATCTTGCACACTCCCAAGAGGGTAAGGAGTTGTTGGTAAAAGATTGAACAAGCGTGGCTGAGTCAGAATAGATCAGATTGATGCGGAGACCAAACTCATCAACTAACATAAGACCATCATGAAGAGCTCTCACTTCAGCTTGGAGACTGTTCCCAAATCCATAGTGAAACGCAAAAGCCAGACAAATGTTACCATTTGAATCTCTAATGCAGCCACCGCCACCACTAAGTCCAAGGTTCCCTTTTGATGAACCATCAACGTTAAGGCAAAGTCCATTGATTGGAAGAATCCACCAAACCAGTTTGATCTTGATGCTTCTGACGAAGCTTGTACCAGAGTGATGACAACACACTAAGCTGATTACCAGAAGGGGCGGTCTTAAACACTAGCTGATGGAGCATGAGAAATCTGGTGGTTAATTTGATCAACAATGGCCTTAATGGAGGTGACCTTTCCATCATAACGCCGTTTGCACCTCTCCTTCCAGATCTTCCAAGTAATAAGTTCATACCATATAAAGAGACAAAACCAAAGGGACCGAAGTTTAGATCCCTGAATAACTCTCCAGCACCAAGAGGTAAAATGTTCATTGTTGCTGTGCGGCGAGGAAAAGGAGAGACCAGCGCCATCATAAAGCAATAGCGATCTCACTGTTAATAAACAGGTGATCAATATCTTCATAGTGACCAGTCCTACAGTAGGAACATTTGGAAGGCCGGACCACCACACTCGGCTAGCACAAACCACGATATTTACATATATAATCTTTATTTATAATTCATAATATACATGTGTTAGAATTAGCTTACAGCGGTCACCATGTGACCCCAAAGCTATCCTACACCAACACATACCTGAACCACAAACTGCCTTCATCGGTCAACTCATGACCTCCATGCTACACACACACCACTTAACACATAAATCAGTATAATATTCTTTAAAGGACAACAATGAACCAGGGCTAGGTCCTCACATGACCTTCACTGCCCACACACCACAAAGTCATGGTTAGGCTCACACAGGAACCTCACTGCCCAGTTATTACAACAAATCATAAGAATTACATTACGACAATGTGTGTGCCATGCACACACCCAAACCACGTAGATAGCACGTGTATAATACACCAGCCAGGTGCACCACACATCAATCACGTAAACAACATGTCCAACACATGGATAACATGCTCCAAGAGCGCTATGGGTGTCAACACACCACAAATATTACGTAAACACCAAGCCGATTACGTACATAATATAATAATCACGTAAAACATGCCCACCTCGTGAGCAATACGCTCCACGAGCGTAACAAGTGCACTGGCTCCAATTGTCATTGCCATGCACAACAAATATCACCAACCGGATATTCAAATTACCAAAAACATACAAAATAACATTCTCAGCTGTGATCGCGACAGAGGCTAGGGCCGCCATCAGATCGCGACACCACGACATGGCGCGACTAGAAATCCTGTCGCGACAGGTCGGACTGTCGCTACCAGGTAGCGACACCCAGAAGGACCGCGATCAGAAACCTCAACGCGACATCCCGTCAGGCCGCGATAACCTTAACGCGACACCATGACAGACCGCGATCAAATGCCTTAACGCGACAGATCGGCTGTCGCAATCAGATCGCGACACCAGGGGTCGTCGCCTTCGCAGGCGAAAAACCCCAATTCGGAAGGAACTTCACAGTTCACCCTTCCTGACCATTCAAACCACATTAAATTCTCATTTTACATGCTTTAATGGATACCCTAGCATGGTATCTACTGTTCTTTATGCTTAAAACGAATCAAATTCATACCACGAACAATTCACACAATCAAACGAGGTAGAAACACCCTACCTTCGCGAAGAACGCAAAAACCATGCACGGTACGGCATCTCCCCCACTCCACGCGACGTCCTCATGGCGAGAGCGCGCCAAAAACACCTCCAGAAGCTCGAATCGCCCGGAAAATCCCGCGGCAGCCTCCCCATGGTCGAGCAGAGCTTCCTCTGCTCTGTTCGGCTGGGGTTCTTAAAAACAGCACAGCGGTTGGGATCGCGACGCAGTCAGACGTCGCTACCTGAACGCGACGTAGGCAACCGTCGCCTTCCCAAGGCTGAAGTCAGCTGACCGCCCGGCGAGCGACACGCGGCAGCCATGCAGACGAAGACCGCCAAACAGCGACAACGTGAACGCGACCCCCAGGTCTGTCGCATTCAGAACGCGACGCATGACCCTGTCGCGTTCACAGGCACAAGACCTGTGAGCATTTGGGCCCAATCTGACGGCCCACTAAGCCTCACAACTCGCGCGAACACCTGAAACACAAGCTAATGGGCCACACATTGGCCACCAAACCCGCTAAACCTGGATCCACAGGGATCTGAAAAACACGCAACGTTACAAGACCTGTGTTGCCATGGGTGTTTCCGTGGCCCGTTTGGCGTGTCGGCTTGTGCCCCAGGGCAGGGTTTGCCCTCCGGACCTTCTGATGAGGAACGCGGCAGGTTGGCTCGCTGCGTTCAGTGACCGAAGGTGACACCTTCGTGGCCGTGTCCTAGCGACTGTGCTAGGAGGCTCATATCTATCTAATAATTGATTATTTGTCTGTCAATTGATTATTAGAAGAGCAATGGTTTCTATTCTGTTTGTGGTGTTACGGTTTCTCGGGCCGTGCCGTGTGTGCCGACGTTGCCCGACGGCCCTTCTGGGTGTTTCCAGAAGGGGTGCCGTGCGTGCCTGTGCCTGTTGGGCTTGTCTTGGTTACAAGCCAGCTGTGCCATTTTTCTGTGGTGGTTGCCCCGCCAGTTTCTCTTTCGCCCGGTGCTCGGCACTTGAGGGCTTGTCTGCAAGACAGGTTGTTACCATTACCTAGGACCTCCGGTCCCTGTGTGTCTATGTCAGAGGGTGTTGCTCCGGGCGGTGGGGTTTGCTCGAGTTGCTGACTCTGGTAGCAGTAGGGGAAAATGGTGGGGACAGCGGCGTGAGTCGTTTGTTGACCTCTCTTAGCTGGTCTGGGTCTTCGAGGTGGTTGAGGCGCTCTTCCGGTGCGGACCAATTAGTCCTTCTCACTGCCTCGCTCTGCATTGGTTCCGGAGCCGCGTAGGGAGGTCAGGCATGGGGCTACAGTTTGGCTAGGCTGCGGTAGTTGTGGTTGTTCCTTGCTGTGACTCACTAGCCTCACTCTACCTAGGGAGGTTGTAGGCAGGAGTTGACGGCTGGCGAGAGAGAGGGGTGGACTGTGTGTCCCTATCTCAACTGCCTGTGGAGGTGGTTGGTTGCACTTGCTGTGACAGAGTTTCTCACGTTGTTTCCTAGTGGGTCTGGTTACCCTAGCCTGCACGGTGGTTGTAGCCTGGCCGTGTCTAGTTCCATGGGCTTGGTTGGTTTGGCCTCGTGGGCCGTGTTTAGTGGCTTCCGTTTTACGAGTTCTCTCGGGGTGTCTTGTGTAAACACCCAACTGCTGTTTCTGTAACCATGTTCCTTGGTGCCGTTCGTGGTGGAACCAGTGTGTAGTTCCCATACCTCGTGGCGTGTCCAGGGTCCAGGGTGGTTCTGCTTGTGGGCCATCAACCTTGTGGAGGTTTGAGGTGGCCGTGCCTGTGGTGAGACGTTGCTTCTCACGTGGTTGCTCAGTGTCTCACGTGGTGACACTTGGTTGTTCCTTCCCGACCTTGTGGAGGTCTGGGATGTTGGTGCTTGTGTCGTGAGACTCGGGTCTCACGTGGTTGCTCCTGTGTTCCGTGAGCTTCTTTGTCTCGGCAGGTGCATGCCGAGGGTTGCTTCTGTATGTGTTTGACTCTGCTGGTTTTGCGGGAGTCGTGTCTGGCCCGACCTTAGTTGTGGTCGAGGCGTTACTCTGTTTCCGCTGCTTTGTAGTACTTTGTGGTAGGCATTTTCCACTTTACTGCTTTGTAGAGTAGTTTTGCTTCAGCTTTGTTGGAGTTCCTGTTGCTCTAGCTGGTAAGGGACTGGTTATCCCTACTGAGCCTTGTTCGCGAGGCTCACCCCCCTACTCTTTCCAGGTAGAGACTCTCTGTCGCAGGAGTTCGTTGTCGGACGGTCGTGGTGGCAGGTTTGTTGCGCCGTGCATTACCAGCAGTGTGAGTTGAGAGTGGCCTTTTTGCAAGTCCTCGGGGTATGCCCCTTAAGGACTGCACCTTTTCTTTCTATACCTGTACTTTTATTTGGGACATATTGTACATAATTTCTTTATTAATGTACGAGCTTTCTTGTTATAGTTATTTGAATTCATTGCTTATCTCACTGGACTAAATTCTAACCCTTCCGGGTCTTCGGATCTGTGGGTGGCAACGCGACCTTCGGGGTCCCTGGCGGGGGTCCGGGAGGTCGGGTCGTTACATGGAACCTAAGGGCGTACTAAAATTCTAGACCTTCGAGAGAGGTAGGAACTAGCCCTGCTCCGCTTCCCGTGACGCAGGAGATCCATCGACGTATAGTTCCCATGGGGACTCATCCGCTAATGGAGGGTCCTTCTCGGTCGGAAGGTGCATTAAGCCACAAAGTCTGCTAGGGCTTGTGCCTTGAGCCGTCCTTGGAAGATAGCTGATGTCGACTTCCCTAAGCTCGACGACCCATTTGATGAGCCTTCCGGAAGCCTCTGGGCATTGTAGGATGAGCTTCAGTGGCTGGGCGGTTAACACCATGATTGGATGGGCCTGAAAGTAAGGCCTGAGCTTCCAAGTAGTCGTGACGAGCGCTAGAGCGAGCTTCTCTGCTCGAGGGTATCTTCTCTTAGCTTCTTGGAGCACACTGCTTATGTAATAAACAAGATGTTGCGCTGTTGCCTCTCTCTCTGATCAGGACCGTGCTGATGGAGTGTTCGGTGTAACGTCGCGCATTTTTTTCGGATCCTCGTGGATCCTTATTTAGCGGGTTTGGTGGCCAATGTGTGGCCCATTAGCTTTTGTTTCAGAGGTTTACGCGTGGTTGTGAGGCTTGGTGGGCCGACAGTTGGGCCCAAAGCGCTCACAGGTCTTGTGCCTGTGAACGCGACAAGGGGTTGCGTCGTGTTCTGAACGCGACGACCCTGGTGGTCGCATTCTTGTTACCGCTGTTTGGCGGTCTTCATCTGCATGGCTGCCGCGTGTCGTGCGCTGGGCAGTCAGCTGATGTCGGCCTTGGGAAGGCGACGGCCTCCTGCGTCGCGTTTAGGTCGCGACGTAGGGCTACGTCGCGTTCCCAACCGCTGGGTGTTTTTAAGTTAGTTCTAGACGGACAGAGCTGTGGCAAGCTCTGCTCGGCCAGGGGAGGCTGCTGTGGCGGTTCTCTGGGTGATTCGGACTTCTGGAGGTGTTTTTGCGTGCTCTCACCGCGAGGACGTCGCGTGGAGCGGGGGAGACGCCGTACCGTGAATGGTTTGCGCGTTCTTCGTGATGGTAGGGAGTTGTACCTCGATTTGTTGCGTGGATTGCATGAAATGCTTGTATGATTGGTTTTTGGTGTTAAGAACAGTAGATACCATGTTAGGGTATTCATTAAAGCATGAAAACTGGAAATTAAACGTGGTTTGCATGGTATGGGGTGGAAATCCAGAGAGAGGTTCCAGATTAGGGTTTTCGCCTGTGAAGGCGATAGACCCTGCTGTTGCGACCAGGTCGCGACAGCCGGCCTGTCGCATTAGGATTCTCTAACGCGACATATCGGGGTGTCACGATCTGAGGCGACGTTACCCCCATGTCGCGACCTCATCCAAAAGGTCCTTGTGCATGGTTTAAATGGTACGATTATTCAATTATCGGTGTTTTACGTGCATGGCTGGCATGTGTGGTGCATTGGCACCCGTAACGCTCCTTGAGCATGTCGTTTGTGTTACTAGCATGCTGTTTACGTAAGTGGTGTGTTGTCTATATAGAGTAAGTGTGTGCGTGCATGGCGCACATATTATCGTGGTATACTTTCATGGTTTATCGTGGTAGTTGGGCAGTGAGGTTCCAACGTGAACCTAGCCTTAGTCATGTGACGTCTTTTATAGGTTGATAAAGATGGTTTCACTAGTATTATTTGAGTAAAGTTAAGGGTTAGTGTATGATTATTATACATTGTGTTTATGTGGCTACGGAGGTCATGAGATGACCAATGACAGGCCGAGTTGTTAATGTTTAATGCGATTTATGGATATGTTTGTGTAGCTTAGCTTGTTGGTCACGAGTGACCAGGTCAAGCTATTTCTCACATTTGCACCGTAGTTTGTAATAAAGGGTATATATTAGATACTGTGGTTTGTGCATTGCCGAGTTTGGTGGTCCGGCGCCTGTTTCGGAATACCTCTGCAGTCGGGTACCCCAGGTTTTGTGTGAGCCAGGCACATGTGTTTGTTGTGCTCGGGGTTTTGTCCCGGTACTTGTGTTGTACCGTCGAGGTCTGTGTCGTTTGTCCTGGACACCCTCACTCCTGTGTTTGAGTTGTACGTCCGGCTGAGGGAAAGATGATAGTGGGTAGCAACTTGTGCTTGTGGGTGTGCAGCCTCTTGTAGCACGCTCGTAGTTGGGGGTACGGACACTAGTAGTCGACACTGGTCCCCAGCGAGTCCTGTTTTCCAGTGCTCACTTTAGGGAGATTAGGCCAGAGTCCCTAAAGGTGCCAGGCATGGGTCTGCAGTTGTGTGTGGTCTGTAGGTGTGGTGTTGGTTGGTCTCCACTGTTCTTTGGCTTGTGCTTGTGGAGCGGCAGTTGGACCTTTCATCCTTGACTGCGAGACTGAGAGGTAGTTCTTGTGTTGTGTTGTTCAGGTTGGATACTGGCGTCATGAACCAGTAGTCCGTTCCCGTGTGGTGGCGTCGTGCTTTCCGACTCGCGCTTTGCTACTGATTGTAGCGTGTGTGTTGTGGCTCGTTGGTTGTGGTTTTACCCTGTTGAGGTGTGCCCCTGCTGTTGGCACGGTTGTAGTTGTGGTTGGTGAGCGAGGACTCACTAGTTGTGGTTTGACTCTTGTGGTGTGCCCTGTCATTGGCACAGTTGTGTTAAGGTTTTGCCCATGGTGAAGTGCCTTGTGATGGCACTAGTTTGGTTATGGTTTCCGTGGTGGTACCTCGTGGTGGTAGGTATTTGTACCCTTCGTGGGTATCTGTTTCTCGTGGTACATAGTATACCAGCCTTTCAGGTATTGTGGTGGAGCTGTGCTCCATGGAGGTCGTGTGGTGAGACCTTCCACTCGTTGTGTTTTACCCTCTCTTGGGTAAGGTTGTGATTATGGTTTTAAGTGTGTGATGGATTGGCCCGCTGTAGCCCGTCCTACTACCCTGTGTGTAGCTTTCGACATATCGTGGTTGTGGAAATAATGGACCAGCTCTTGGTTAGAAATCCGATTACCCACGAGTTGAGGTTTGCTAGTGAAGCCTGTAGCCTAGGCAGTGGTTTGCCTGTGTGACTTGTAGCTTAGGCGACCAGTTGTTGAGGTAATGTGCCTGTGAAGCTTGTGGCCTAGGCATTTCAATTGTTGAGCGGACTAGTAGTGCTGTGCTAGTCCTGTGGTTCCTCTTTCTTCTGAGGAATATGTATTTGTTTATGAATTAATGGGTAAAGTTGTTGTTTATTATAAATGTTGTGAGCATGCTATGGTTTGGCTATCGGTGTGCCAGTGAGACCCACTGGGGTTGAGGTTCTTCAGTGTTGAGTGTGATTTTTGGGTGGTCCCTACTGAGCCTGTGACTTGTTGAGCCTCACTCCCCTACAGTTCTTTTCAGGGTTTGCCGTTTGAGTGGCTTGTGGAGATGTTATGACAGACTTTACCACCAGCAGTTGAGTTGTAGTCGTGTTGTGTGAGCTTGTGCTTCCTCGGGGTATGTCCCAGTAGTTGTACTTTTTAATTGGACATGTAATAATGTGTTGGGACAGTTGTACAATGTGGTTTGCAGATATGAGCACATGTACTTTCTTGTGTCTTATACTGTGTGGTTGTCTTTTATATTCTTACTGGACACGTGTGTGAGATATCCCTTGCGAGACTTCGGTCCGTTCGCGGGAGGCGGATCTGGATATGGAGCCTTAATAGGCATAAATATCCAGGGCCGCCACATTCGGTGACCGAAAGGTACACTAACAGTGGTTCTCCGAGCACAAGCTTCGAGAGAACAGGTGGGGCAGCGAGGTATGCCTTCAGCTCGTTGAAGGCTGCTTCGCAGTCCTCGGTCCACTGTACTTGCCCCCCTTGCGGTGAGGCACCTTTGGGGACTCGCAGTAATTTAAAGAAATTGAAGCTTAGTTCTGCTGCTCGAGACATAAAGCGATTGAGTGCTGTGAGGCGTCCAGTAAGCCGCTAGACATCACGTATGGTCTTGGGACTGGTCATCTCCAGTATGGCTCGGATTTTTTTGGGGTTAGCCTCTATTCCCCAGTTGGAGACGAGGAAATCGAGGAATTTCCCCGAACGGACTCCGAACGCACATTTTGCTGGGTTGAGTTTCATATTGTACTTTCGCAGGGTTGCGAAAGTTTCTTTGAGGTCAGCAATACGGTCGGTGCCCGGGAGCGTCTTGACCAGTATATCATCGACGTAGACCTCCATGTTGCGCCCGATTTGCTGCTCGAACATCTTGTTGACCAGTCGCTGGTACATTGCACCTGCGTTCTTTAGACCAAACGACATTCTGGTGAAACAATAAAGGCCGAGGTCAGTGACGAACGTCGTGGCGTCCTGGTCCGGGGATGCATGCTGATCTGGTGGTAACCAGAGTATGCATCCAGAAAGCTGAGAAGCTCGTGCCCGAAGGTGGCATCCACCAGCTGATCGATGCGCGATAGCGGGAAGTTGTCTTTGGGCGTTGCTTTGTTGAGATCTTTGTAATCCACGCACACACGCCATTTGCCATTGGCTTTGTGTACGAGGACCACGTTGGAAATCCATTTCGGATACTGGGCTTCCTGGAGAAGCCCAACTGCGTGGCTCATGACAAGTGATCGTGGATCACAGTCTGTCGCTCTCGATTTACCAGTCGCCGCCTCTGTTGGATAGGAGGCACCCTCGGATCCAAGTTAAGATGATGATTTACCAGTCGCCGCCTCTGTTGATAGGAGGCACCCTCGGTCCAAGTTAAGATGTAGTCATGACCTCGGGAGGGATTTCGAGCAGCTCGTTGTCCGACCACTCAACATGTCCAAGTTGGCAAGTAGAAAGGCCTTATAGCGTTGCTGTTCGGCCCTGTCAGGAGTGTGCTAATGTAAAGGACGTGCTCGGGGTCATCGTCTACCCGCACTGGCAGCAGATCTTCGGCGGGAGTCCCTTAGCTAGAGGAGGGCTCACTGGTCGGCGTAGGCAGTGCTTCTGGGTCGGAAGCAGGCCGTTTGTCTCGTAGGGAGAGAATGTAGCACCGCCGCGACTCGCGTTGACTGCTAAACACCTCTCCCACGCCGTACGGAGTGGGAAACATCATCTTTTTGTGTAAAGAAGAGGGTACGGCTCGGAGGTGGCCGATCAGGCCCCTTCCGAGGATGGCGTTGTACCCCCGGCATGCTTCTGATTACCAGAAAATTGACCATTTTGGTCACATTTTTTGGTGCTGTCCCTAGGGTGATTGGGAGGTTAATCCGTCGCATGGGTTGCACTGAGACCCCAGAGAAGATGAACAAAGGCGACTCTACTGGGGTGAGCTAGTCGGCTTTTAAGCCCATCATGAGAAAATAGTCGTAAGCCAACACATCCGGGGCGCTTCCATTATCAACCAGTATGCGACGCACAGTACAATGATTGATGGTGGCCGCAATGACCAGCGCATCGGTGTGTGGAGTCGCAACTCCTACAAGATCATTGTCCGAGAAGGTGATAGCCTCCTCGGAATGGGCACGTGCTGGACTGGGATAAGGACTTGGTTGTGGCGGCGGGGGCCGTTCGACCTGATGCACCCTACGGGAGTAGTTGCGTCGGCTTTGGCTGCTCTCTCCGCCTGCGCTGAAACCTCCTGCGATCACATTGATCTCCTGCCCATTCGGCTCGTTGTTGATGGGCTGCACGGGGGTCCATTCTCGGCATCTTGGGCGGTCCTCATTCCGGTGCACATAGCACCCCAAATATCCGTGCTTGGTCAAGGACTCGATCTCATCCTTGAGTTGGTGGCACTCTAAGGTGTCATGGCCGTGGTCGTGGTGGAAGTGACAATATTTGTCCGGGTTGCGCCTGCGAGGGATCAGAGCGCATCTTGGGCGGCCACCGAACATACTGCTCATCCCAGATTTCGGCTAGGATCTATTCGGGGGCTACGGTGAGAGGGGTGTAGTCGATGAAGGGGCGTGGTCGGCGCGGTGAGTCTCCGTTGTGCCGGCCTTTCTTCCGTTCTCGGTCGGAACCATTTTCGGAAGGCCTCTTCTTATCTGTCGGTTCGCCCTGCTCTGCTCGGTCGGCTGCCAGGCTCTCCTCGCAAATAGCATGGCGCTGGGCAGTGGAGAGGAGCTCGGCCAGGGTGGAGGGTTGTTGTACTCCCAACATCCTCTGGAAGAAGCCATCGCGAGTGCCTTGGATGAGGGCACTAGTTGCTAATGGGACGTCCAGGCATGGGATGCGAAGCGCCTCGGTCTGGAACCGCTTGATGTACTCCCAGAGCGCTTCACCTTTCTTCTGCCGAACAGACAGAAGGGAGGGCCGCTATGCGCGACTGCGATTTTTTGCCCAGGAAGTTGTCCCAAAAAGACTTCTTCAACTGGTGGAAGGATGAGATGGAGCCCGCGGGGGAGAGTTTCAAACCATGCCCGCGTAGTTTCCTTCAAAGTGGCCGGGAAGTCCCGACATTTAGCCGCGTCTAATGCTCCATGGAACACCATATGCGACTCGAACCCGTGGATATGATCCGCCGGGTTGGAGGTGCCGTCGTAGGGCGCGATGGAAAGCAGGGGCAGCTTCAGGGAGATCCAGGCCTCCAGGATCTCCGCGGCGAATGGGGAGTGGAAGTCTAGGTTGTCATCCCCCGGAGCTCTGCCCTCTGCCCTCTGGACCATTGCGTCCATATGACGTTCGAGGTCGACGACGCGGCGGAGGCGTCTGGCTAACTCCTGGTCGGAGTGCACAGAGCCTTTGCGCTTGGACCCATGGGAGTTGACGCCGATGACGGAGTGCGGAGGAGGTGCCACAGCGGACCGGCGGGGAGAGTCGTCTTGCCGCTCTGGCATTTGGCGGACCGACGGAGCTCTCCGCGAGCGCCGGGCTGATTCCTCGCGCTGCTCCTGCCGAGCCGATGGGGCAGGGGGTTGTCGTCGTGACGACTCCGCTTACTGTTCTGACGGCGGGGGGTTTGTCGGGGCTGGCTGCCTAGCTAGTTGAGCTTGGATGCCCTGACAGACCCCCACAAGCTATTGTACCTACCCCCGAAGCTCTGCTACTTCTTGGGTTGTTGCTGGGACTCTGGCCACAGGACCATTATCAGTCGCTCCAGCGGGGGTGGCATGGTCGTCGGCCGGCGGGGCTTGGTCATGTGAGTCGGCACGCGACTGGCGGGACCTTGTCGCCCTGCTGCCTGGGTTCTGATGAGAGGTTCATCCGCGAGCCATGGCAGTTGTCCTTCCCACAGACGCCGCCAAAATGTGGACGGGTTTTTCTGTTCGGGCCTGGGCCGAACGGGCCTCCACTAAGGAAAGAGGGAAGAGACGGTCGCTGGTGCGGACGAAGACCTGCAAGGCCCAGAAAGGATAAGGGGGCCCGGTTGAAGAACCGGGGGGAACCCTCCGATGCCTAAGTCATGCCAGACTGTAAAGGAGGCAGGAATGGAATGGAAGGTTCTCTGGTGTGTGCTCGCGCGTGGGTGAGTATGTATCTCAGAGGTTCCGTACCTTTGCATGTGGATTACCTGTGCCTTTTATAGGTGAGGGAGATGAAGGGTCTGGACACAATCTCCCTTAATGATAACTCAAGGGATGCGATGGTTGGGGTCCCTAGAAGGGAAGCGGCTTGCTTGAGGCGCCCGTTAGGACCCTTCGTGATCAATGCCCTTTATCCTTGAGACGCGCGTCACGCCGTTATAATAATTGTCGTTGGATGGCGAAGGACCGCGCAGGGACCTGTTCGGCGATGACTAGGTTGTGCGGTGCCCGGAGGCTTGGACTAGCGAAGATGTGGAGATTCAAACAAGGGACTAGTGGCCTGCCCGACGAACTGTGCCCTGTCCAGATGAGTTGTGAGGTGTCCAGAGACCACGTCGGGGGGCCCCTAGACGTCTGATGGCCAAAGCAAGTTAGGAAGCCTTTCGAGTACTCGCGTGGCTTGATGATAAGAGCTTAGGCGCCTTGATAGGCCATGATGGGCCTACGGGCTTAGGAGGCTGAAAACAGCCTCCATAATCTCCAACATAGTGCTATCTGCATTGATGAATTATGTGAGTCAAAGGACCAGACAAATAACTTATCTGTAGTAATATGTTAAGTTATCAGAGATACAAACTGAATTTATTTTATTGTATCAAAGACAGATAACTGTTTTGTTTGAAGGTCTTCTACTTATATATATATATATATATATATATATATATTATATATATCAAAGAGGGATGGATGTAAGTTATATTTTTTCTATATGAAAAATAAGCTATTCACAAATAGCATAGGACTATAGGAGTGAAACAGAGTGACATTTAAAGCAGACAAATAATAAGTTTGTATGGGGAATGATGAATATACATATATATCAAAGAGGGATGGATGTAAGTTATATTTTTTCTATCTGAAAAATAAGCTATTCACAAATAGCATAGGACTATAGGAGTGAAACAGAGTGACATTTAAAGCAGATAAATAATAAGTTTGTATGGGGAATGATGAAAGGGTCATGACACGTTAGGGGGATGGGGCTTCTACACACTCCTTTACACGGGGCGAATGCCGTCCTAGATAGACGTTGTGGGTCCCTCTTTTTACCTTACAGTAGTTGGTTTAAATAAGAAGAAATCGTCAAATCGAGAAATCGTCAAATCGGAGAACACCCAAAAGAGAGACGTGTTTTTATGTAAGAGAAGAACGCGACGGTCGCTGCCGCCAGTCCTCCGCTCGCCGTCCATGGCGTCCACTGCAGCGGCAGCAACTGGACTTCGCCAGCAGCTCTGCCGGACCTCCTCCAACCCTCTCCTCCACTCCTCCTCTCTCCGCCACCATCGGCAATGCCGCCGCCCCTTCTCTCTACTTGCTACCTTATCCTTTCCTTCTCTCTCCTCTCCCTTCCCTCCTCCTCCTTTCTCTCGACCCCCTTCCCTCTCTGCCGACGCTGGCACCCGATGCATCTTCTCGTCTCACGCGTCTGCAACACGAGCCCCTCGTTCTCGTCGGAGCGTCTCCATGGAAGAGGGCGACGTCGAGGAAGAGGAGGACGAGGAGGGGGAGGTCTTCGATGTAACCTCTCACGATGATGACGAATTGGCAGTCGTGGAGGAGGAGGAGGAAGACATGGGAGAAGGCGGAGCAGGGGAAGGCGGTCCAGAGTTCCGCGGGCAAATAGAATACTCAGAGTTTGAGTCGCCGGCGGCGCACGAGCAGCAGCTGCTGCCGAGATATCCGTCGCCGAAGCTCAGCGTAAAGGAGAAGAAAGAACTGGCTGCGTACGCTCACAGCCTCGGGAAGAAGCTCAAATCCCAACAAGTTGGGAAGTCGGGGATTACCCCCTTTGTGGTCGCCGCCTTCGTGGAGACACTTGAGGCTAACGAGCTTCTCAAGGTACTGTCCCGTCCTTGCTCTTTTGTCTCTCTTCTGCCACACACGGTCGGGGATTACCCCCTCTGTGTTTTCCCTTATCCTCGACGAGATACCTGAGTAAGCAACTGTATCATATTTTTCTCACTGTTAAGTCCGCAAATTTATCCCTTCATCTGTTCCCCTTTTTCTGTGTTCCTGCTCTATCCTTTCAATTGTGAGAACTTATACCTAACCAGATCGGACACTAGACAACATTATTTGATTGCTGTTGAAACATTTTGCCTCCTGAGCTACTGAATTATGAAATGAACCAAACAAGTTAGTAAGTAAGAAGATGTTGACGATGTAATCTATTGGATCATTTGATGTGCCACACTGTGCATGTAGCTTTATTTGAGGACCTTGATCTTCTGGTATGTGAAAAAGAAGTCAAAGGACTATGTGGCAGGGTGTAGAAACCTTCTTTTTATGTTACAAGCCATCCTGAGACAGAAGTCAGGCGCTTTGTGGCAGGATCTAAAAATTCCTGTTATCTTAAGATCATGCTTGGTGATACAGTGCTTAATCACTTGATGGCAATTTCTATGCTTCCTGCTCTTCTCTTCCTTCTCTCCTTCTCTCTCCATCTCTCCAAACCTGACTGCCATGTTCATCAGTGGTTCAGTTTGTAGCTCTGTTTCATCCATTCTTTATAAGTCTCAGCACATTCTCTATTTATGTGCCACAATAAGTGATGTTGTTTTTCGGATCGTCTTAGACACTTTAAAACTTTTAATGATTTTTAGTGTTTTTAATCATCTTTGTGTGATTTCAAAGTTAGAGTGCATTTTGGGAAGGTTTTGGGCTATCTCAGGTCTAAATTTTTTTTTTCTGACTTCGAATGTGTATTTTTTATGTTTACATAGTTTTATGATTCTTTATGATGTTTTCTATGACATTTGGAATATTTTAGTCATTTCACATATTTCAAGTTGAAAGGAGCTTGGGTGATTCTTGTATTTCCTGGATTTGCCAAATTCCCAATTTGTTTGTGACCATGATCTAGCTTATAGGTTCATTATTTGTGAAAGTTTTAACTTGAAATCATTGGGCCTAATTTGGATCCATTGGACAACATAGTATTTTGTTGGGAATTTTAAGTCCACTGCGGGTCATGATGTTACATAGTGAGGTTATATTATTGCAGACAGCAGTTATCTGAAAGGCCTTTTTTTGCACTTATGTTCATATAACAGTGTTATCTTTAATAATGTATCACTGTCATATCTCTGTAATTATGCATTTAAGCGGGTTGTTTTGAAAAAGTTCTTATTAATGGGCCAAGAAGTTATGGTTTCCCGGAAACACATTAAGGATCCATTTGGTTCGAGACTTAAGTTGGACCTAATGGCATAGGTATCAAAAGCAATGAGGAGCTCGCGTAGGCCATGAGGTGAGGTGAGGCAAACTAAAGTCGTCTCATTCCGGCTGATTTTGCCTTGGTGAGCCTAGGACTTAGTTGCCCTATCTTCGTCTCCATCCAGCCCACATATTGGTCCACAGAGAGGCCCATTTAAGCTAGAAAGTAATACTTTCTGAAGAGACGTGATTTAAGTGTGCCTCCCAAGAGGTATTGTCTCCATGCTTGGGTTTTGTTCTTTAAAAGGGCCCTCTTAGGAGAGAGGTGAGACTCTTGCTGATAAGTACACACTTGTTCTCACTATCTTTCAATGTGGGACTAAAGAATACCTCTACACAGCCCCCCAGTGAGAATAAGGTGTGTGTGGGTCTCATGAAGATTGAGACGCTCGGGTAGGGCGCATGGCCTCTCGTTCGTTCCCACAGACGGCGCCAATAAAGAGACGTGATTTAAGTGTGCCTCCCAAGAGGTATTGTCCCCATGTTTGGGGTTTTGTCCTTTAAAAGGACCCTCTTGGGAGAAGAGGTAAGACTCTTGCTGATAAGCACACACTTGTTCTCACTATCTTTCAATGTGGGACTAAAGAATACCTCTACACTTTCTATTTATTATTTTGTGTATTTATATGTATGAGTGTGAATTTGTTTACTTGCAATTTAGTTTGTTAAACTTTACATAATTCAGCTCTTGCTTGAGATTTGTCAATCCAGACTCTTAGTTCTTATGTGTCATTTGTAGTGGCATGTGTTGTTTACTAGGTTTTTTTTTTTTTTTTGGATTGGTGATCATAGTGCCTTAATTTCAATTAAGCTGAAGTAATATTCAACATAAATTCTGTAAAATGATTTCAAAGTAGCTGAATGATATGTTCTTGATGTCATGAAGATGGTTTGCCTTTCTCTCTATATTGTTCTTGTTCTTATGTCATGAAAGATGATTATCTTTGTGTCTATATTAATTAAAATGCACATGCAATTGCACTTTAAAAAATCATGGAAGATTAAGATTCAAAAATTAAATGTTATGAAAATTAGTGAAATTTCCAGGAAATTCAACCATGATTGTTTGTTTATTATTTTGAAATATTTTAATTTCAGTTGTTATATTAGATCTTCTATATTAAGTATTTTTGATGTCATATATTTATACTGAATTTACTTCAAATTTTTTAAGTCCAGAAAAAAAGCGATGGGACCCCACTTTTACAGAGATGTGTTGACTTTATTTTTCTTACCTTTCAATTTGACAAAAGGAGAAGTGTGAAAATGAATTTATTTCCAAATGTGGTTTTGTTGTCTCTATAACTTGTGAGATCAAAATGACCGCAAAATTTATATGCAAACAGAATTTTGTGTGTTTTTTTCAGAAACAAAATTGAAACAAGAAAAGCAAACACAAAAGTGTAGACATCCATAATGATATTTCTTAACATATGACTGACTAAAATATTTGTACTTTTAGCCCAAAATCACAAATGAAGCCTAAGTTTTTTAGCACCTTCAAGCAATATTTTCCGATTAGTATGTCATTCACAAATATTTTCTTTCATTAATTATAATTTAATGATTATCAGTGTGTACATCAGAGAGGAGATATTCTAGGGCCACATATGAACTAATGAACTTCTACCTTTTAACATTTTGAGTCTGCAAAAATGTTCAAAAACCTTTATGGTGGTTATACTTTTTGAAACGTACGATATGTATACCACTTCGGTTTATATGGGTGAAGTGTTGAAAGTGATGATTCTTTCCAATGATGTCTTCTGTGGTCTTAATTTCTTGGAAGTTGCTAATCTTGGGGGATGAAGAGAAAATAGTTCAATTATTAGAAGGGACCTAGCAAAGCTAATTAGTTGTAATAATCCTTGAAGATTTTTTTTTCGGTTGCAAGTGGAACCATAGAAATATGTGAAATTTTCTTGTGGAGGAGAAGTATATGGACCCAGCTATAAAAGTTAATCAGTTGTATCATATGCACCTAGCGACCAGGATCTAAGTGCTCCTAAGTGGGAGATGCTGCCTGGAAATATTTTCCTGGTGAAGGGACAAAGACATTATATAAGAGGAATTAAAAGGGTCATTTGTCAAATGGCTGAAATCATAATGGTCATAGTCATTAGTGCCTATTAATGGTTTGGTGACATTGTACTCAATGGATTAAAGGTCAATTGTTAACATGAAAGAACTTGATCTAAGGGTCTATGTACTCTCTGGACAGATGGAATACGCTATGAATATTCTATTATGCCAAGATGATGTGGTAATATAGATGGGTCCATGATACCGAGTGTCTTTAGTAATAAAAACTTTCTCTAGTTAAGTTGACACCAAGTTTTACCGATCCAGAGTCTTTTGCTGTAAACCAGATGCTTGCCTGTTTGAGTACAGATATTCTGGAGGAACATACATTGGGTGCAAAAGGAAAGGTCCTGTGGCAAATCTGTTTTATTTAGATTAGCTATTTTAATCATTTGTGGCTCCTATTAATGGAACCTGCTGTAATATGTCATGATCTTTTCCATTGATTACTCTGGTTTTCTTATCCATGAACAGTTTCAGGTGTCTGCCTTGCTCTTGGATGCTAAGCCCACCATATATGACCATAGTGCTAAGTGAATTTCCTATTGGTGCCATATGTTAGTTAATACAAGATGAACAGGAATAAACGACAGCACGGATGCCAATATATGATCAACCATCTCACATGTCTCCTCAAACCACATTCAAAAGTGATTGTGAAACAGTTGTAACATTGAAAACATTGATCCTTGGCACAATTGACAATCTATGATACGGGTTTATGTTTAAAAATGGACACAATGAAAGACAATTGTTGGTGCATATTGCATCACTGAAGTCTCTGATTTCCAGCAGAGATTACTCAGTGCCATTAAGGATGTGATAAGGAAACTCGCTAATTCTGGATTTCGGGTTGGAGTTTGAATATAATTATAATCTGCATATAGTGTGATACTAATAAAGTAATAAGTGTATATTTGTTTTCTTCAAATATTTGTCTACTGTTGGTTGGAACCAGATCCTGTCATTGATGTTGGGAATTGGCAGTGGGTGAGTTCCATTTTTTCCTTCGGTGGGGATGAAGATTGGTGGTAAGCTCTTTTGGCAGGACAGGGAACTGGCTTCTACAAATAGGTGTGCTCTCCAATCTGGTTTTATGGGAGCTTATGCTCGGCCAACCACCCTAAACTTTCTTCATTGTAAACATTCTATGCCTCAAAACTTGTGATTTAAGTCTCTAACTTTTCAACATATTTTTACAAATATTTTTTTCTTTGGACTGATGAAGGAGGGAACATAAATGTTTATATCCGTTTCTGGTTTCATGTCTGATGATCAAAGCAGAAATGAAAATGAATAGGAGATTTCAATTTTCCAAATCCTTTTCTCATTCCACTTATTCTTAATAAGGGATTGGAGTCGGAAACATCAGTTTTTGACTGCATCACCGATTTCCTGTTTACCCATTGGGATTGGAGAATCAAAATATACTTGATTAAGAAATACAAGTTCAAGAGAAAGTATATTTGCAGTCGTTGAAGTCCATTCCTTCCTGTTTCTTTGATAGATGAAATTGGCATGATATCAGTTTCTGATGGGCAGCTGTTTGTGCATGTTATTGTATTTCATCTATCTAGCCGGTCTAATTTCTGTAGAAAGAAATGCTCCATAAACTGTTATTCTCATTTCCCTTTTCTGGTTTTATGTAAGAATAATTCAGGTCTTTAACCTTTTCTCTTCCTGACTCCCTGAAGATTTTGTCCTTGTGGTGGTATTACATCATCTCTTGGCAACATTCTGGCAGATTAAAGTGCATGGAAGTTGCCCTGGAGAGCTTCCTGAAGTAATAGATCAATTGGAGGCATCAACTGGATCAGTGGCCGTCGGTCGAATTGGACGATCGGTGATCCTGTACAGGCCCAGTCTTAGCAAGATGCAGAAGAAAGAGGCACGAGCTGTTAAAAAGACGTGGAGACCTACACCCAAAGAGCAAGCAGGTGGACTGAAGCTGCAGAAGAAAAAGGTCTCTACAAAGATTATCTGGTCGTCGTAGCAGCAGCAGCAGCGGTGCCAAGAGAATTTAGAGGTGGCTTCATATTTCTATGTTCTTGGTTCCTCGACTGTCGAGCATCAGTTGCACTTGCATGGAAGTTCTCTGCCTTGGTCACCTTTGCTTTCCATCCTTGATCCTTCCATCCTCCCCCTCCCCCAACAATATGCATCATCAGTGGAATATATAGTTGAGAGTTTGGGGTTGGCGATGGATGATGATGATATGCTGGCTCTAACATCATCGGATCATCGTCTTTCATTGCTCTTACAAGTTGCCTTTTCTCAATTATACAATTTCTTCTAAATCTCTTAGACTTGTTCTGATATTTTCTTTAAATCGCCTCTTGGTTAATATCTTATCAAGTATCATGTTTTGCTTTGTACTGATCACCTTTTTCCTCTAGGCATCTCAAATAACCCACCCATTTCGTTCAGCTGTTCTTAAATTACTTCGAAAATTTTCTCCCTCTTAAAATAAAAAGTATTAAAATCTCTAGTTTTCTGTACCATTCTTGTCCTATTCATCACGAATCATTTTGGAATTGTTAAATATAAATATATGTTATAACAACTCGGATACACCATACGAATGAATATTCATGTGATATGGGTATAAAAGTCTTAGCTAGAAAATATGAAGAAAATATATTGCAGCATCCACTTACAAAATCTCGAACCAAAGTTAAAATGCAATAAACTTCAATCCCCAATCTCCAACATGTTCCACCCCTTCGATCTCACGTTCCACTGTCCGCTTTTTTTTACTTTTTTTTTCTTCTGGAAGATGAGAGAATAATCTTCAACTATGCAAAAGTCTAATTTCCTTAAAAATTACTAGGGAGTAGGGCTGTCAGCGGATCTTTATTTTCTGTTTAATTGACCCACTTTCATATTTTTTTATAAGATAAGAAAACTCTGAAAATTTATGCGATGGATTAGCGGCAACGAAACTAAATTTTTATAAGATGTAAAAGTGGAAACATTCAATTTCGCATCTATTCCTACATATTGCAATGCTAGTAAGGCATGTCGGCATAAGAACCCCTTAAATCCAAAGGATTTACAAGAGCATTCCACTTCTTTTTCCTGCTTTTGACAATTGACAGTGTATTCTTTTTGCATCTCCATACATATATCTTTCAATTAACACGTTCAAATGACTTTACTCTCAACGTCAACTTACTTTCATCTTCACAAATACGCTGTGGGTGACAAGCAGCGACCTCTATCAATTCTTGCTGGAATTTCTGAAATATAGACCTAGTATATATTGCGGCTGCTTGTTTCTCAAATGGGGAACAAGTTTTTAGATACGCTTCTGTATCCATGGACTTCAAATCTGCTTTGTTTTCTGCATCAAACCTGCTTTCAAGTGCCACTGTGTATTTCACAATGAACTCAGATAAGGTAGTTTTTGCTGTGACAAATCCACCAAAAAATGATTTATACTCTCACTTCGTTGAGAGGTAGACATACCTACAAGCATAAAACAATGTAAATATAACAGATAAAGCAAATAAAATTAGACAATATTAGTGAATAATAACTTACCAGCAAAGAATGTGTCCTTCAAAAAAATAGTGCCCACTTTCTACGACATTCATACAAACTTTTCAGCCATTCATTTTGCATGGCAATTTCATACTTTGTTATCAATTCATCCCACTTTTCTTCAAAATCAAAGGTGGACGATGTGTCATAAATGCAACTTTGGAAGTCATTCATGAAGTGTGGATTGGAGATGCATATATGGCCAATTTTTTCCGATACCTTTTTCATTATATGCCAAAGACAAAAACGATGTCGTGCCGTTGGAAATACTTGAGCTACTGCAGCCTCCATAGCCTTGTCTTGATCTGTGATGATTGCCTTGGGGTGAATGCCACCATTTGCTTCTAGCCAACAATTAAAAAGTCATACAAAACTTTCAATTTTCTCATTGCTTAGTAGTGCACATCCCAAAAGAATAGACTGACCATGATAATTTACTCCCACAAATGGTGCAAATGGCATTTGATATGTGTTTGTCAAGTATGTTGTATCGAAACAGATGACATCCGCAAAGTATATATACAAGATGTTCTAGACCTACCATCAATCCAAAACACATTCCTTAATGTACCATTGTCATTAACCGCTATAGTGTAAAAGGATGTTGGATCCCTAACTTGCATTGCCTGAAAATGGTTTATCATTGTCTTTGCATCACCCTCCTTCAATTGTGTTTGCCTTTCTTTATCAAGAAGTTTCTACAGTCCTTCTCTGTTCACTTCAACTGTCGGATGCCCCCCTTTCTTTTTGCCATGACCGAAACAATATGGATGTGGAAATACCAACACTAGCATGTTCAGAATCTCAGCATTTTCCGGGGTGCAAATTTTACAATATGATCTCAAATACATAGCAGCTGTAGGATGAAGAATGTGATTATGCTCCAAAATTACATCATACATTATGTAGGTGTTTGTGTCTTTGTCATATCTAACCCTCACCGATGTCGTACATCCAATCTTAGAAGAATTTCTGTGACTTATCGTTTCTTTGCCCCTTCTAGATTGACTACAACGATGACAACTGAATCTCTTGTAAATAAACACATCATTCTTTCTTCTACCGTCAGTGATTGTCATGCCAAATCCTACTCGTTTTGCATAGGCATTGTAGAATTTTTGTGCATCTGAAATAGTTTGGAAAATCATGCCCTCCAAAGGTTTCAAAATTTTTGATTCTCCATTATCATCATTCAAATCATCCTCTACTTCGGGTGCTGCCAAATACATGAAAGAATAATAAAAACAAGTTTAGAATTATTCTCGTGTCAAATAGGTTAACATCAGTGACAAAATAGAAAGATTTTGAGTGACAAACACATTCCTTTCAGTGACACATAGAAAGCAACCAGTGCCAAATACATTACTTTGAGTGACAAATACAAAGATTCTAGTGACAAAGAGAAAGAATTCCAGTGACAAATAAACAGATTGCAGTGACAAATAGAAGATTCTCAGTGACAAAGACACATGAACTCCAAGTGACAAATGGATGAAAACTAGTAACAAATAGAAGAAAACCAGTGACAAATAGAAAGATTCATGTGACAAAGACTCAAGAATTGCAGTGACAAATAGGACCAGACCAGTGACAAATATATCCAGACCAGTGACAAATAGAAAGATTCATGTGACAAATAGAAGATTCCCAGTGACAAAGACACATGAACTCCAAGTGACAAATAGAATAAAACCAGTGACAAATAGGTCCCTTCCAGTGACAAATAGGAGATTCCAGTGACAAATAGAAGATTCCCAGTGACAAAGACGCATGAACTCCAAGTGACAAATGGATAAAAACTAGTGACAAATAGAAGAAAACCAGTGACAAATAGAAAGATTCCAGTGACAAAGACTCAAGAATTGTAGTGACAAATAGGACCAGACCAGTGACAAATACATCCAGACCAGTGACAAATAGAAAGATTCATGTGACAAAGACTCAAAAATTGCAGTGACAAATAAGACCAGACCAGTGACAAATACATCCAGACCAGTGACAAATACATGCATACCAGTGACAAATAGAAAGATTCATATGGCAGACTCAAGAATTGCAGTGACAAATAGAAACATTCCACTGACAAATACATACAGACCAGTGACAAATACATTACTTTCAGTGACAAATATAAATATTTCAAAAAATAATAGAAGAATTTTACAAAAAATAGAAAATTCCAATGACAATTAACTAAGAGTACATAGCATTCAAAAATAATCGAAGAAGTACAAATGACAGTCACAAACAGATACATATCCACTTACAATTGCAGACATGTGCAACATCCTTATTCTATAAATCTGGACATCCCAGCACTAGTTCGTTAACTTCGTCATTTCTCTCATGTTCAACATCATTGTTCTCTAAATCATGGCTTGCAGGTACTGATCTTATTTCGTTAACATCGTCAATAATGTCATGTATAACAGATCTCATTGGTTCTTCAGAAGGTCCTCCAAGAGTTTGTTGTGCTTCTACATTTTCTTCCGGAGGTACTTCTGGGCTCTGATAGAGTATTTCTGCTCTCTTGTCATCGTTACTTGCATGGAGTGGACCATGTGCCATCGGGACGTAATGCATGAACGACGTTGTGTATGGCGTCATGAAGGGGGTATAACAATGGCCTATTTATCATCTGATAAGGTGGCATAAATGGTATACCTACCGGCCTACTTATCTGATAAGGTGGCATAAATGGTGGTGGCATCACTCCCGCCGGCACAGTACACTGCATCTTCAAATTCTCCCCAGAGCTGGACTGACCTGTAATCTGCATGGCGTTACTCTTCTTAGTAGTCATGGATGAAGAAGACAGAACGAGGAAGATCACTGGATTTGCAGAGAGATGATCACTGGATTTACAGAGAGGATGGTAGATGTTTCGTGGGAGAGGAATGTTGTAAATTTCATAGGGATGTTGCAATGGAGGAGACTCTTCTCTCAGATTTTTCACACAAAAGGCGGGAATGACAAAATTGGGTTTAAAATTTTCAGAAGCGTAATCGCGGTTTCGTGATGAAACGTCTTGGGAAGCCGTAACGCAGGCGACGAGCATTAATGGCGTATGACGTGGCTCCATTGCAACGTAGGCGAATGAGAAGCCACCCGGCGAATCCAACATGATGTTTTGACCGTCTATACGTGCACAAAGTATTTCTCTTCATAGAACTTTGTGCGATGAGCGATGATCCAATGGGTGTTTGGCTTTGTCTTGTTAGCTTGGACCTTGGGTCCTTGTTTGCTTCAAGACTCTATCCTTTGCCAAGTTTTATCTATACCGGTTGTAAGACTTCGCGTGGAGCGTCGGCGATAGCCTATGTCGCCCTTCGCCAATCCAATTATATTTTTTTCTATGAGTTTCTTTGCGTGAATGAAAGTTCCAACTCACAGTGTAAAAAAAAAAAAAAGAGACTTATCAAAGCGGACTAAGAACTTGCAAAAGTTGAGAGCAACATTGGCGCGTGGGCACAGTAAATTAGCTATAATGTTGGTATTAGTGGCATGGCCGTGCTCGTACTTATCTTTTTAAAACAAATGACCGCTAAACCAAATGTTCTGCAATCGGTTGGTTTTATATATCCTCAGCTACCGTCCATTCTTTTTACCACCGTCCCTGCCGACGAGAGTCAGGGAATTCCAGCCCTCTGCAACGTGGCCAAGATAAGCTGGACAATGTTGGGACCGTCCTTTTTTTATTTCGATACGTGGCAGAAACTAATTGGCAGCACACCAGAAGCTGACAAGAAGCAGTTGTTTCGCGCAGGGTGAGGGGCCCCTTCCGGCCATTCAATTCTTTCAACAGACTCGCCCACGCCTCCACCCCGCGCTTCTCCGCTCCTCTCTCTCTCTCTCTCGCTCTATTCTGGAGAGGACCAGAGCAGGGCCCCACCATTTCCCGAAGTCGCTCTCGTTCATCTCTCCTGGTTCGGTGCGGAGAGGGCAGCTCCTCCTTCCATTGCCAGGCCTCCTCGTTCGTCGTTTGTCGTCGGCCTGTGCCTTCGGCTCTGTTCTCAGGTAAACATCATGATGACGATGGTGGGGATTAATTGAGATTTGAGCTGTGCACTGTGCTTTGTTTTCTTGTTTTCCGTCTTTTTTCCCCCTTGAAAAAGTGGGGAAAGTGGCAGCGCCGAACGTGTGTAGAACTGCAGATGGCCACTTCCATTTTCTTCTCGCACCACCGCCGTGCCACCCCACTTTTAAGATTCTCTTCTAATCATACAGACTGAGGAATAAGAGAGCGAGAGAGAAGGGAAGCGAGAGGAGAAGAAGAAGAATGGATTGCGAGGTGGAGGCCGTGGTGCTGAGTAAGGCCGGACTTGGAAGGGACACGGTCACGTCTGCACACGGAGGGTTGCACCACCAACACCACCAGAGCCCGCCGCCACCCTCCTCCACCGAAGAGGAAGAGCCGTGTTCGGCTACGGACCCGGGCGGCCTCCTCTGGGAGGACTTTTCCGTGGACGACCTGCTCGACTTGGGCGACGTCGGCAAGGAGGAGCATGGCGCCGAAGGGGAAGAATTCCTCCGTGTCGGAGAGGTAGAAGGAGAGGGAGAGGAGGGGGAGGAGAGTGGTGGCTGGGGAAACTCCAATGCCGCCTCCACCACCACCACCTCGGCGTTGTCCTTCCAGACGGTGGCTTTTCCACCCTCCAGCTCCGATCTCATCGTTCCTGTGAGATGCTCTCCCCACCCTCGCCCCCTCCATGGCCAGGTACTCCGGTTCTGCTACGGTGAAGAAGCCTAACCCTTCTGTCTTTGGTTTTTGAGAGAACGCAGCAGGCAGCAGACGCGGAAGACCTGGAGTGGGTGTCCCGCTTCGTGGACGACTCATACTCGGAATTCGCCTCCGCTGCCCACGCCCCTCCATTCGTCAACTTCCACTCGCCGGCGCCTCCTGCCTCAGAGGCCGCCGTCAAGACAGAAGCCCCCAAGGCCTCAAGCACCAGCTCAAGCAGCCCGTTGAAGAGGTCCTGGCATAGCTGCAGCTTCTCAACGGCGTCCGTCGTCGTGCCTGCCAAGGCCCGGAGCAAGCGGCGCACCGGCAGCCGGGTTTGGTTCCTCGGCCGCACCTCCCTTCTCAACGAGCCGTCCTCCTCCTGCTCCTCTGTATCGTCGTCCTCCTCCTGCTCCGCATTTTCTTCTGTCACATCATCCCTCGGCAACGGTGGTGGGAGCCCCGGCTGGCTCCTTCACGGTATCGGTGGAACACCCACTCTCGGCCAGCGTCTGCCGCAGGCGGTGAAGAAGAAGAAAGGGCGGAAGCCAAAGGTCGTCCCAGCGACGGCCCCCGCGGCGGGAGCTGGCAATGGTGGCGACGCTGAGGAGGAGACACGGCGGCGCTGCAGCCACTGCGGTGTGGACAAGACGCCGCAGTGGAGGGCGGGGCCGATGGGGACCAAGACGCTTTGCAACGCCTGCGGAGTACGGTACAAGTCGGGGCGGCTGCTGCCGGAATACCGCCCAGCTGGCAGTCCCACCTTCCTCAGCCACGTCCACTCCAACAGCCACCGCAAGGTCATGGAGATCCGCCGTAGCAAGGAGCTCATCGCCGCGGCCGGCCCTGCCTCCTGCTCTCCTTCCCCGCCGCAACAGCCGGCAGGGCCGGCCCGGCCTTACGGCGTTGTCTGAGACAACCCTGTTGCTACGTGCGCGGTAGAGGAAGAGAGGGCCCCATGTTTTCGCCCTCGGGCCATGTGTCATGGGCTCCACGATCCCTTTTTAATTGCTCCACAACCACATTGTTTTTTTTATATATTCTTATGTTTTCTTAAAGTCTAATTAACGGCCACCACAAGGTTTTTGCGGATTTTGGGAGTTAGACCTCCCTCACAATTAAAACAACCAGTTTGAGTGTTTAGGGAGTCTTAATGAAAAATTTCCTGTCGACCTTAAATGAGCAAGTTGGATGTCCGCTAATATTTGAGCCAAAAATATAAAAATGTTTTCTTTTACATTATAAGTAGATTTGATCATGGTTTGCAGTATTGCGTGGATCGACCGTGCCACATTCTTTATATCACGATATTGTACCGTACTATTAAGATACTGTGGGAAATAGACTAATTTAATTTTGTGACTTGATCAATATTTAAAACAAGTAAATTTAAAAAAAAAATAAGTAAAATATAAGAACATCACATAAAGAGATTGAAAAATATAAGAACCTCTATTTAATCATTCAAGTCAACCCAACATAATCATCTAGTATCGTGATCTATGTCGTCTTGGGCATACGAATTGGATGTCAATTAATGATTTTTAGGGGTAGTTTTCACTTGACAAAAAAAAATAATTATAAAAAAATAAACTAAAAATATCATAATTTGTATCATCTCTTAATTAGCTTATGTTTAAAATTTTATCTCAATTAGACATCATTTAGACCACTTAGATGTGTCGGATGTGAGGAATAAAAAAAAAAGGAGGGTGGGGGGGAGGGTTGGGGGGAATCGACCGTGCCATGCATGGCATGGTACGGGTCGACCGTATCGTCGTGGTACGCGGAGGTACGAGTCGGCAATACTGCCGTTGTACGACCAACCTTACTTCCAACACGACTTTGATTGTGCACACCTCGATAGAACAACATCATATTCTAAAAATAAAGTTAAATATGAAGTCATCATAATTATCAAAAAAAATTATTGATTCTAAAAATATAAATATTAAGAATTATTGATGTATATATATTGAGATTAAGTCGACGTAATAATTTTTCGATGTAATTTTTATTAGACAAAAAATTAATTTAAAAAATTAAACTAAAATTATCATAATTTGTATCATCTCTTAATTAGCTTATGTTTAAAATTTCATCTCAATTAGACATCATTTAAACCTCTTAGATGTGTCGGATGTAGTTAAAAAAAATTTATAAAAAAAGGGGGGGGACCGACTTTGCCATGGCTCCCACGAGCCATGGCACAGTACAAGTTGGCCGTACCGCCATGGTACACGGTGGTATGGCCAACCATGGATTTGATCACATGAACATACATCAGTAATATATTATTTAGGGAGAATTATCAATCAATCCCTATTTTTTGGAGATTTATTTTTAGGTGCATGACTTACATATATACTTATAGTCACAAAAAGAAGCACGTAACTACATAGTTTTCTAAAGAAGTCAGAGACCCAAAAATAAGTCTCCAAAAAATAGGGACTGATTAGTAATTCTCCCTATTATTTACTATATAATTATAATATTTTTATTATACACGTACTAATAAATGCCAACATGCAAAACTTATAAATGGTAATAAAGCATTAAAAGAATTTTACGTAACCTACTCCGCAACACAAAAGAGATTTAGATTATATTCCACTTGAAAATGAAGATAAAATAAAATATCTTGATACATATCCTATGCCTAAGTTTACTCATGAGCAACATATGCCACATGATGCATGTCACCGTTGTGGTAAATTAAAACACAACCAATGAAACTTCTCCCAAAGACATAAAAAATGGGCTGTAAAAGAGGTTAATGAAACCGGGGATAACACAAGGACCCAAAGTAATATGGGTACCTAAACATACCTAGTTTCTTTTCTTCTTGTAGGTATAACGAGGTGCATCAAAGAGTAGGTGGTACCTCCATAGTGAGTGTACCTGACACATGATTGGGAAAAAAAAACTAATTTCTAAATTGCAAGAAAAAGATGGAAACCACCTATGGCGACAATGGCAAAGGGCAATTTATAGGCCAAGAAACCATTGGAAGCAACTCAACAACTCTCATTGAGAATGTGTTGTTCGAGGAAGGGCTGAAGCACAATCTTCTCAGCATTAATTAGCTATGCGATAAAGGCCATATAATAAGGTCTGAGGTAGATTAGTGTATCTAATCTAAACCACTATCATCAGTCATCATGTTTGCAGCGTGAAGAGAAAACAATATGTACATGCTCTATTTGAACGAGGTAGAAAAGAAAGACATATGCCTAATAGTTAATAAAGAAGAAGATGTTGAGCTATGACATAGGCACCTTGGTCATGCAAGTAGTAGTGTTCTGCACAAGCTTCAAAAGTTGAACCTTACTAAAGATCTTCCTTGACTAAAGTTTAAGGTAGATCATGTATGTGGTCCATGTGCTAGAGGGAAGCATGTGAGAAGCAGTTTTAAATCCAAGATGATGGTTACAACAAACCGTCTATTGGAACTACTTCATATGGATCTTTTTAGACCCTTACATACTACAAGCTTGGATGGAAAGAAATATGGACTCGTGATTGTGGATGACTTTTCAAGGTTCACATGAGTCCTATTCTTGGAGAACAAATGTGACACGTTCGAAGCCTTTGAAAAGTTCTGTAGGAAATTGCAAAGAAATCAACAATATATTATTATTAATATAAGAAGTGATCATGAAGGAGAATTTCAAAATGAAGACTTTTGAGACTTCTGTGATCATTTCAAAATTAAACATAACTTATCAACACCGAGGACACCTTAGTAAAATGTAGTAGTTAAGAGGAAGAATAGAGTTCTTTTATGGTAAAGACTATGCTATTCAAGTATAACTTGCCAAGATATTTTTGCGCTGAGCCATCAGCACTGCATGTTATATTATCAACTGAGCAATGGTCAGGTTGGTTCTAAAGAAAATTTTGTACGAGTTGTTCAAAGGGAAGAAACCCAAACTCAGATATCTGCAAGTGCAAATACTATATTTACAACAACAACAAGAATAATCTAGGTAAGTATGATCTAAGAAGCGACGAAGGTATTTTTCTTGGATACTTTTTGAAACCTAAAGATTATAGAGTTTTTAATAAACACACTTTAATTATTGAGAAAATTATTCATGTTACTTTCTATGAATCTAACCATGTAAGAAAAGAAAGAGAGATTGATGATGATGCAAGTCCTTTAGCTAAGAAATGGGTATGCCTGAGCAAGAAAAACTTGATCCACCTCTGGAATCGTGTCAAGAAAATCAGTCAAAGAAATAAGTGATCTTCTAAGAGAATGAAAATATAGTAAAAGCCACCCGAAGGAAAACATCATCAGAGATTCAATGACAAATTTCTCACAATGATTAAAATAAAAAAAAATGGCCTCGAAATTAAGGGGGAAACCCGGTCGTGGAAACCAAAACACTCAGGGTGTTTTAGCCTTTGGCCTTGTCATTGGGATTGCACGCATTGGTTTGTCGCCTTTAAAGGTGACATGATAGGCATCACGTTCTGGTTGAGAATGTGCCCCTTTGACCGTCGCGTTCTTACTTTACGACCATTGTGCAGTTTTGTCGTTTGTTATCGAAGCAATTGTGCACGTGTTATGACACATGCAATGTGAAGGCTGATGACCAAACTGTCCCCATAATAAATATTTCCATTTATTTAATATTAATTTTGATGATTAACAAAAAACACTAATGGATTTCTTGAGACTTGAGAACAGGAAGCAAAAGAAAAATGAAAGATCAAGACAATCTGGTAAGTCCCATCATTTCTATCCAAGTCCCTGTAACGACTTCTTTGATAAGCAGAACGACTTCCTCTTTGACCGGAACACTCGAATCGTTACCGTAACGATTTCTTTAGAACTCGCAACGACTCTCTAGCCGTAACGACTTCTTTAGACCTCGTAACGATTTCTTTAGAACTCGCAACGACTCTCTAGCCGTAACGACTTCTTTAGACCTCGTAACGATTTCTTTAGAACTCGCAACGACTCTCTAGCCGTAACGACTTCTTTAGACCTCGTAACGATTTCTTTAGAACTCGCAACGACTCTCTAGCCGTAACGATTCTTTAGACCTCGTAACGATTTCTTTAGAACTCGCAACGACTCTATAGTCGTAACGATTTCTTTAGAATTCATAACGATTTCGTGTAACGACTTCTTTATTAGTCATAACGATTTCGCGTAACGATTTCTATTAGTCATAACGATTTCGCATAACGATTTCTTTATTAGTCATAACGATTTCGCGTAACGACTTCTTTATTAGTCATAACGATTTCGCATAACGATTCTTTATTAGTCATAACGATTTCGCATAACGACTTCTTATTAGTCATAACGATTTCGCGTAACGATTTCTTTATTAGTCATAACGATTTCGCGTAACGACTTCTTTATTAGTCATAACGATTTCTTGCAACGATTTCTTTAGAACGCGCAACGACTTCATAAGTTATCACAACGATTTCTTTACAGTTCATAACGACTTGCTATAACTCATAACGATTTCATAAGTTATGAAGTCAGCAAGATTCTTCTTATCGAATTTCTTGATGTATAATAGCGTTGAAAAGTCAAAGTCATATCTTGTCCGTTGACTGCTTTGCATTAAATGCTCTCCGATCGTATCTCCCATGCATGCAGACAATATCTTCCATTTCTATGCTACTCTGTCTACGTACTTTTTCTTGGACAGAAAGGAGCTTTGCTATATACTGCAATATCTGTTCCATCTCAACTAACAATAGACAGCAGTCCTAGCTGTCTTCTATTTATTGATGATATGCTTACAGATATCTGACAAGACTCATCTGGACAACGTTGGACACAAGATACAAAGTTCTATGACATCTCTTTGGCGTGTACACCAGGATAAAAGACTGACGATCAGAAGCTTCCTCAGTAACCAGTCTAACGTACACAAGGATAAGAGACAACGGGCACTTCAACGTTCGAATTTGAATCAGCAGTTTAAATAGAAGACTCAAGACGAAAAGAAGAACAACTGATAGAGCAACATCGCTTGATTTTAGAAGAAGAAAGGAATCCATCTCTCTCAATCTTTAGAACTTTGAAGAAGAGCGAAGCCTCCACTCAAAACCTTGTTCTAAGCTCTTAGCTCTCTGTGCTCAAAGAAATCTTCTCATTTGTAAGAGCCTGTGTGGTCCTTGGAGAGAAAAACCTTGTTAAATCTCTTTCTCTCTCGGGGCTTAGGAGCTTCAGGTTGTAGCTGGTCAAGCTAGAATCTGAAGCCTGTTTTCACAACCTTTTTCTGATTAGTTTGTGTTCCCTTCTGGACGAAGGAAGACCTGGTGGTATCCAGGGTGGTTGTTGTTCCCTTCTGGACGAAGGAAGACCTGGTGGTATCCAGGGTGGTTGTTGTTCCCTTCTGGACGAAGGAAGACCTGGTGGTATCCAGGGTGGTTGTTGTTCCCTTCAGGCTGAAGGAAGACCAGTTGAGGCTGGGTGTAAGGATCCTTAAGGGGGATTGTACCCTTGATAGTAAAATCCTGAGGTATTGCTCAGGGACTGGACGTAGGTCTCCTGTGGAGAGGAGTTCCGAACCAGGATAAAATCCTTGTGTCTTGTGGATGTGTTTTTGTGTGATTGTTATCTTGTTTGCTCTAACTCTAACCTTGTTATTAAGTTGTGCAATCTTTTCAGTAAACAGGTTTTAATCAAAGATCGAAGTTTTAATAACCCATTCACCCCCCCTCTGGGCTAGCTAGCTGGGCAACAAGTGGTATCAGAGCCCGTCTCTTCGACAAAGAAGAAGATCCAACGATCTGAAGAGCAAAGATCAATGGCAGCCCAAAGTCACTTCGAAGGTCAGTCTGTCAACAGACCTCCTTTGTTCGATGGTGAAGATTATACGTATTGGAAGACCAGGATGGAATACTTTCTACAAGGCCACGATTATCAAATCTGGTCAATAGTGGAAGAAGGTGATCTGGTCGTCACAAATGAGAAAGCACAATGGACAGATGAAGATAGAAAGAAAATCTCCTTGAACTGTAAAGCTAAGAGCATTCTATGTTGTGCTCTAAGCAAGAAAGAGTTCAACAGAGTTTCAGCATGCAAATCCTCCATGGAAATGTGGGAAAAGTTAAAGATCACATATGAAGGTACAGACAAAGTAAAGGAGACAAGAATTGACATTCTTGTCACTCAGTATGAAAGATTTCAAATGCAAACAGGTGAGTCTATTACCCAAATGTTTAGTAGATTTACTGACATTACTAATGGCCTAGCAAGTCTAGGAAAGTCATATGAAAATGCAGATATGGTAAGGAAGATTCTCAGATCCCTGCCATCTTCATGGACGGCAAAGGTCACAGCTATCGAAGAAGCTAATGATCTTAAGAGAATGTCAGTAGAAAAACTCATTGGGTCTCTCATGGCCCATGAAATAAACATGGAAAGACTAGGAGAATCCTCCAGTAGAAAGAAGCAGTCAAATGCGCTTAAAGCTAATGGGGACTCATCAGAAGAATCCTTAGATAACAGTGAAGATAGCAAAGATAGTGATGATGAAGAAGCCATGCTCTCAAGAAGATTGCAGAGAATCTTGGCAAAGAAGAAGAAGTTCCAGTCTGGTAGGAGGTACTTCAAGAAAAACAAAGATCTCAAGAGACCAGATGGAAAAGATCAGAAGAGGAATGAGCCACTTTGCTATGAATGCAAGAAACCTGGACATATCAAGGCAGACTGTCCAATGTTAAAGAAAAATGATCACAAGAAGAAGGACAGCTCCAAGAAGTTCAGAAGATTCAAAAAGAAAGCCATGGCAGCTGCATGGGACAACAGCAGTGACTCAGATAGTGAGTCAAGCTCAAGCAGTGAAGGTGAAGAAGCCAACTTGGCTCTCATGGCGAATACCGAGGATAAGGTAACATCTGACTCTTCTTTCGATTCCTGTAATGACTCAGATTCGGATAATTTGGAAAGTGCATTTAATGAACTCTACGATAAGTATAAAGAAGTGTGTAAACTACTTAAGCTAAGCAAGAAAAATATCACATGTTCGAAAATACCAACTCAGATTTAAAATCTGAAAACGAAGAACTAGAAAAACAAATAGTTGAGCTTAAGAGAAGAAATGAACTATTATGTGAAAACTTAAAAGACAAGAACAGAAAAATCACTGACCTAGAAAAACAGGAAAACTCAGATGATTTAAGAAAAACTGTAAATGAATTAAATAAAGAAAACAATACACTAGCAAGCACCCTAGAAAAATTTACCAATGGTAAAAACTCTTTAATATTAAAAGGTGCTAGGAGATCGGGTAAAAAGAAAAATGGATTAGGATATACACCCCCAGATAATGAAGAAACCATAATATACCCTAAAACATATCCAACACCAAAATTTGTACCCGAACAAGATGTAGCATACAAAGCTGATTTCAAATACATAGAAAAAGTAACTAAGTTATCCTGCTGCAGTCACTGCAACAAGTTAGGACATATTAAAATGACATGCCCAACAAGACATAAAAAATGGATATTAAAAGGTAAAGTTGATGATACTAACCAATCAGGACCCAAAGAGAATTTGGGTACCTAAAGCTTGATGTTCTCATTTCAGGTTAACCCTCGAGCATCCAAATGGTATTTGGATAGTGGGTGCTCAAGGCATATGTCAGGCAACAAGAAGATATTTGTTGATCTCCAAGCTGAAGAAGGTACAGTCACCTATGGAGATAATGGAAAAGGGACTGTGATAGGAAGCGGGTCTGTGAACATCAAAGGAAAATCAGTCATAAAGGATGTAATGCTGGTCAAAGGGTTAAAGCACAATCTCATCAGCATCAGCCAGTTGTGTGACAAAGGCCATCAAATTCAGTTTCAAGAATCAAAATGCAGTATCTTAAAAGATGGTGAAGTCATATTTGAAGCCTACAGAGAAAGAAATTTGTATGTTCTATATCTCGATGAACTCAAGGATCAAGATGTGTGTTTGGCAGCTAGCAAAGATAAATCAACTGAGTTGTGGCACAGAAGATTGGGCCACTGCAGCTTGGATGGGCTGAACAAGCTCAGAAAAAGAAAACTAGTTGAAGGACTGCCAAAGGTAAATTTCAGATTGGATAGCATTTGCAGACCTTGTGCAAGAGGAAAGCACACCAAGAGCTCCTTCAAATCAAAGACTGTAGTAACCACCTCAAAGCCCTTAGAACTACTTCACATGGATTTATTTGGGCCAATGAGGACTACCAGTTTGGGAGGAAAGAATTTTGGATTTGTAATAGTTGATGATTATTCAAGATTCACTTGGGTATCCTTTTTAGAGCACAAAGATGACACATTTGAGAATTTTGTCAGCTTCAGTAAGAAAGTTCAGAAAGATCAGAAATTCTCAATTGTCTCTATTCGATCAGATCATGGTGGTGAGTTTCAGAATGAAAAGTTTTCGAAGTTCTGTGATGATCAAGGAATTGAGCACAACTTCTCAGCTCCAAGGACACCTCAACAGAATGGAATTGCTGAGAGGAAAAACAGAACTCTTTTGGATATGGCAAGATCAATGTTATCAGAATATGATCTGCCAAGATATTTCTGGGCCGAAGCTATCAACACTGCATGTTATATCATAAATAGAGTGATGATCAGGCCAATTCTGAAAAAGACTGCTTATGAACTCTACAAAGAAAAGAAGCCAAAGATTAGCCATTTCAGAATATTTGGATGTCCTTGCTTCATCCATAACAATGGAAAAAGGGACATTGGTAAGTTGGATGCCAAATCAGATGAAGGCATTTTCATGGGGTATTCCTCTAAACCTAAAGGTTATAGAGTTTTCAATAAACGTTCCTTATTAATTGAACAATCAGTACATGTTATTTTTGATGAATCTAACCCTTCCTTGAAAAAGGAAGAAATTAGTGACATTGATGATGCAGATGTCTTGTCCGAAAAATTAAAGAAAACTTCAATTAAGGACAAAGAGGATCCAACTCTGGAAGAACTGCAGCAAACAGAAATCCAACATAAAGATCTTCCAAAGGAATGGAGACATCAGAAAGATCACCCTCCTGAAAACATCATTGGTGATCCATCTGTAGGGGTAAGAACTAGAGGTAATGTAATTCCATGCGACTATTTAGCATTTGTTTCTCAAGTAGAGCCTAAGACAGTCAATGAAGCTTTATCTGATGAATCTTGGATATTAGCCATGCAAGATGAACTAAATCAGTTCAAGAGAAACCAAGTATGGTCACTTGTTCCTAGACCATCCAATCATTCAGTTATTGGCACCAAATGGGTGTTCAGAAATAAACTGGATGAGTCTGGAATAATCTTAAGGAACAAAGCCAGATTGGTGGCTCAAGGCTACTCCCAAGAGGAAGGCATAGATTTCGATGAAACTTATGCACCTGTAGCTAGACTTGAGGCCATTAGGATTTTACTTGCTTATGCATCCGCACTTGATTTAAAACTTTTTCAAATGGATGTCAAATCAGCCTTTTTAAATGGTTTCATCAAGGAGGAAGTTTATGTTGAACAACCTCCAGGTTTTGACGACTCTGAATTTCCAAATCATGTATTTAAACTACATAAGGCTTTATATGGTCTAAAGCAAGCTCCTAGAGCCTGGTATGAAAGGCTCAGTAATTTCTTATTAAATCATGGTTTCACTAGAGGTAAAGTAGATAGTACATTATTTATAAAATCTAAGGTTAAACATATACTTCTTGTACAAATCTATGTGGATGATATTATTTTTGGATCTACTGATGAATCTCTTTGCAAGTACTTTGAAAAGCTTATGCAGGGAGAATTCGAAATGAGCTTGATGGGGGAGTTAAGCTACTTCCTTGGATTGCAAATCAAGCAAGGGAAGGATGGCACTCATATCTGTCAAGCAAAGTACACCAAAGAGCTGTTGAAGAAATTTGGATTTGAAGATGCAAAGCCATTATCAACTCCAATGAGCACATCAACCAGAATGGACAGTGATCAAAAAGGTAAAAGGGTAGATCAAAAGAATTATCGAGGTATGATAGGATCATTACTTTACTTAACTGCCAGTAGACCAGACATTTTGTTCAGTGTATGCATGTGTGCTAGATATCAGGCAGACCCTAGAGAGTCTCACTTAATCTCTGTAAAAAGAATATTTAGATATTTAGCTAGAACTCATGATTTAGGTCTCTGGTATCCTAGATCTTGTGAGATAAATCTAATAGGATATTCAGATGCTGATTATGCTGGTTGCAAAGTAGATAGAAAGAGCACCAGTGGATGTTGTCAGTTTCTTGCAGGATGCTTAATATCATGGACATCCAAGAAACAAAATTCAGTAGCTCTATCAACAGCTGAGGCGGAATATGTTGCTGCTGGAAGTTGCTGTACACAACTTCTTTGGATAAAGCAACAACTTGAAGATTTCGGCATTCACATCAAATCAATTCCTCTATTGTGTGATAATACAGTGCCATCAACCTCACCAAAAATCCAGTTCAACACTCAAGGACGAAACACATTGAGGTAAGATATCATTTTATTCGAGACCATGTAGCTAGTGGTAATTTAGAAATTTCGTTTATAGATACAAATGGTCAATTGGCAGATATCTTCACAAAAGCCCTACCTGAAGAGAGATTTACATCTCTTAGAAGGGAACTAGGGATGTGCAATTTGTGAAAGAATTTCTGTGATTTTATTGACATATAAATTTTTCAGATTAAATGAAAAGTTCTCTCTCCGTTAAAGTTAAACAAAACTCTGGTTATCTATATGCTTTGACCGCTTCTGTGTAGAAAGTTGTTTGACTTGTCAAACCTTTTTGTCGCTTTCTACCTTTGCCGCCTTTTGGCGCTCCCGTCATTAAAGTAATATTAATTTATCCAAACCGTTTTGAGATCGATTCGCCTTCCACCTTTACCCTTTTTATTCTCTATCTGTTCACCTAAAGCTGATGCCCTAACGATTTTGGGATCGTCTCTCTGCAACTTTCGAAGCCTTCTTCTCTTCCCGCGAAGAACTCCTTCGAAAACTTCCGTCCCTTCCATCATCCTCCCTTCCAAAATCCTTTCTTCTCTGCACCCATGGCCGCTCCGTTGATCTCCGGAAGTGTTGGGGGCTACAGTGCTGAGTATTTATCCCCAAAGGAGCAAGAAAGATTTACTTTCGTGAAGACAAAGATTTGCGGAAATAAGGCAGTGGATGTTCAGAATCTTGAGAAGAGTGGCATGGCCAGGCTAGTTGATACTATAAGAAGATCGCAGTGGATGGATGTGGTCACATTCAGTGAGGTAAGCTACCCGGATTTGGTAAAAGCCTTCTACGTCTGTCTGAAGTCAGAAGCAGATGGATCCCTTGTTTCCTCTGTCAAGGGTATCCAAATCAGAATAACCCGTGAGCTGTTGCATGATCTGTTTGGAGTGAAGACCTCAGGATTTAGTGGCATTCACTCTGTGAATGATGAAGTCAAAGGTCTCGGGATCATCGGTCCAGGATTTAAGTTGAAGGATGGGAAGCTGGATATTAATCAGATGTCCGCGTTCAACCGGTTGCTGCACTTTATAGTCTGCCAAATCTTAGTTCCCCGTAGTGCTACCTTTTCCTCATGCACTAGGGCAGATTCGGACATAATGTTCTGGGCAATCCAGAACAAAGAGATAAACCTGGCCGCCGTGATGATTGAGCGAATGATGTTTGCACATGCTCAGTTATGGGAAACAAAGAGCAAGTTGAATGTTTCCCTTCCATATGCCCATCTTCTGACCAAGATTTTCAAGCACTTTGGAGTAGATCTGTCAGGTGCGGTAGCTGAAAAGATGGGCCAGTCTATAAGGTCCAGAAACCTGAAGAAAAGTGGCTTTTCAGTACAAGAAGGAGTTTGGTCAAAATCCTCTGTGGCTGAAGGAGAAGCAGTTATTGCAGATATTCCAGAGGCAGTAGAAGTAGAGCAAGAAGCAGCAAGTCCAGCAGAGCAAGAACCAGTTGAGTCAGCTGTGGGATGCCAATCCGAAGCTCAATTGGAAGAGGGTGCAGCTGGTGTGGCAGATTCCTCGCCCACCACCTTAGTCACCTCTATTTTAAGAGAGGTATTGGAGTCCATCCCCTCCATCTCAGTCTCTTCTCAGGCAGGTGGACCTGATGAAGATGTCGTCTTGGAAGAAGCTCCTGCTCAGGGGGAGCAAGAAAGTTTTGGAGTCCCTGCTCCCATTCAGGGGGAGCATGCTGAGAGGAAAGGCCAGAGAATGAAGGCCCAAGTGCAGCTATAAATCTTGAGGAGCCTGTCTCTCAGCCAGGTAAGCAGAAAAGGGTTGTTCACAGGAGGTCAAGGAAGGGCCATAGGAAAATAAAGTTGAAGCATGTTATGGCCTTGCTAAAAGCCCAAGGAGAGATCCTGACATCAGTTCAGAATGGTATACAAGGAATTGTCTCAAATCAAGTGTCAACCTCCTCAGACGTATCCTCAATAAGAAATGCAATGAGGTATTTCAATAAGGAAATGTCTGATATGAAGAATTTGCTGGCCAGTATTTCAAAGTCTAGTGGTGTCCCTCCTGCACCTACTCAGAGCAGTCCAGCTGAAGTTCCTAGGCCACCAGGGCCTCCAGCTGAAGTTCCTAGGCCACCAGGGCCTCCAGCAGAAGTCTCAGGGCCAACAGGGCCGCCAGCTCAAGGGTCAGGGCCATCAGGGCCATCAGTTGTAGGGTCACCCGGACCAGTGGCAGCCTCAGGGTCTTCAGGACCACCTCCTGCAGTCAGAGAAAGTAAGGTCAAAGGAAAAGAGCCTGTGTCTGTCTCCAAGGCCCCTGATTCTTCATCTCTTGCCACTCCAACCCTCTCCACACCTTCATCTCCTCCTACTGCACCTCCTGCTCCACCAACCATAAAACATCCCATGCCTCGCACCAAACCTTCCTCATCCTCTACTTCCTCTCAACCCTCCTTCTCACCTACTCCAGCTCTCATCTCAGCTTCATCCTCATTAACTCCTCAACCTTCTCCTATTCAAACTCAATCATCTCATCCTCAACCAACCTCTTCCTTTAATCCTAAACACTTGTTCTATCCTCCTACTCCTCCTAATTCTGTTACCTTTCCTCCAGTAAAACCTCTGCCTCTTGGTATTTTTGACACCAATGTTCCCGACCCTTTTGAAAGGAACACTCTCCTCACCATTCTTTCCACAGCCTCTCACATTCACAGGACTGACCCTCCTAGTCCTGTCCTGAAAAAGAGAAAAACCTCTTCCTCTCTAAGCACTCCCTCTGCTTCTCTCTATCCTCCTTTATGGTACTCTCTTACCCTTGATCCTAAGAGAAGACCTATCTACAGAGAATACCTCCAGAAATGCATTCTTTCTACCATTTATGGTATTCCTTTTCTCAACCTCTCCGAACACCTAGCCATTGTTCTTCCTTTTACTCAGATATCTCAACCTTTCAAGTCCAAAATCTTTGAGGGCACTGAGTTCAAGACTGAAGATCAGTGGGCAGCCATCAAAGGGAACAAGGCTCAGTACTCAAAATACCTGACTGCAAGGGCCGAATCCCTCTCTCACAGAGATCACCCACTCACCTTCTCTGAGTGGTTTATCTTCCAGCACAAGAACTCCTGGGGATCCTTCATTTTGAAGGAAATTCGCATTGCCAGAGCTTTTCAGTTGTACAGTGACTTCTGTTATTTGAACAAAATTCCAGAAGTTCAATTTTGCCAGTTCAACTCTCAGATTACTGTGCGGCAATCAGAGACCCCTCTCAACCTTCCTTTTACAGTAGATTTTGTCTCCTTCAAGGCTGAGTTTCCAGTTCTTCTGCCGAAGCTGCACTCGTTAGTGCTTAATTCAGATGCTGGATCTCATGCTCTCGACATGTTTGCAAGGCAGCTGGGCCGGATGTCAGCAAAGCAGGGCCGATCTCCCTCCTTCTTGCGGTTCATCTTCAGAGAATATCACTCTGGCCGCATCTCTTCCCTGACCTTAGCTCCACTCATTTCTGAGTGTGAACGACTCACCTCATCAGAATGGGAGCTTCTCTATCGGGCCTCTTATCAGCAATTGGAAGCTATCAATCAAGATCTGGTTAGTCAGAGGAAGCCGACTCTTTCTGCAGAAGCCTTTATGGATCTCAATTCCATCGCACCCTTACCAGAGCTCTATGCTGTCTGGGCAGCTAGATATTCTGCCTTCTATGCCTTAAAGCAGGATCTGTCAAATCACCAACTTCACTATCCAGTTTCCTTGGACAGATTTCTCCATAGGGCCAGTTTTGGCAAGAGTACTTACTTCAGATTTATTTTGGACAAAACTCAGTATGGAGAGTTGATAGAGCAGCAAAGGCAACTCTACATTCAGAGGAACATCCCTTCCATGGGACCCTCCTTCTCAGTTACCCTTGGAGTGTTTCTGCAAATTTTTGAGGATCTTGAGATCAAGGCATGGGCTGTTATCTCACAGCATGCCTCCCTGTTATCTCCTTTGTATTATCTTTCTCCTTCTTAATACAAATCTTTCTCTCTTCTTTGTCTCACAGCTTATCTTTTTGCCTAATGACAAAATGGGGGAGACAACTAACGTAAATCTGAAAAACATATTTCATTTTTGTATGATATTTAGTATATTTTGTCATCATCAAAAAGGGGGAGATTGATGACCAAACTGTCCCCATAATAAATATTTCCATTTATTTAATATTAATTTTGATGATTAACAAAACAACACTAATGGATTTCATGAGACTTGAGAACAGGAAGCAAAAGAAAAATGAAAGATCAAGACAATCTGGTAAGTCCCATCATTTCTATCCAAGTCCCTGTAACGACTTCTTTGATAAGCAGAACGACTTCCTCTTTGACCGGAACACTCGAATCGTTACCGTAACGATTTCTTTAGAACCCGCAACGACTCTCTAGCCGTAACGACTTCTTTAGAGCTCGTAACGATTTCTTTAGAACTCGCAACGACTCTCTAGCCGTAACGACTTCTTTAGAGCTCGTAACGATTTCTTTAGAACTCGCAACGACTCTCTAGCCGTAACGACTTCTTTAGACCTCGTAACGATTTCTTTAGAACTCGCAACGACTCTCTAGCCGTAACGATTTCTTTAGACCTCGTAACGATTTCTTTAGAACTCGCAACGACTCTATAGTCATAACGATTTCTTTAGAATTCATAACGATTTCGTGTAACGACTTCTTTATTAGTCATAACGATTTCGCGTAACGATTTCTTTATTAGTCATAACGATTTCGCATAACGATTTCTTTATTAGTCATAACGATTTCGCGTAACGACTTCTTTATTAGTCATAACGATTTCGCATAACGATTCTTTATTAGTCATAACGATTTCGCATAACGACTTCTTATTAGTCATAACGATTTCGCGTAACGATTTCTTTATTAGTCATAACGATTTCGCGTAACGACTTCTTTATTAGTCATAACGATTTCTTGCAACGATTTCTTTAGAACGCGCAACGACTTCATAAGTTATCACAACGATTTCTTTACAGTTCATAACGACTTGCTATAACTCATAACGATTTCATAAGTTATGAAGTCAGCAAGATTCTTCTTATCGAATTTCTTGATGCATCAGTATAATAGCGTTGAAAAGTCAAAGTCATATCTTGTCGTTGACTGCTTGCATTAAATGCTCTCCGATCGTATCTCCCATGCATGCAGACAATATCTTCCATTTCTATGCTACTCTGTCTACGTACTTTTTCTTGGACAGAAAGGAGCTTTGCTATATACTGCAATATCTGTTCCATCTCAACTAACAATAGACAGCAGTCCTAGCTGTCTTCTATTTATTGATGATATGCTTACAGATATCTGACAAGACTCATCTGGACAACGTTGGACACAAGATACAAAGTTCTATGACATCTCTTTGGCGTGTACACCAGGATAAAAGACTGACGATCAGAAGCTTCCTCAGTAACCAGTCTAACGTACACAAGGATAAGAGACAACGGGCACTTCAACGTTCGAATTTGAATCAGCAGTTTAAATAGAAGACTCAAGACGAAAAGAAGAACAACTGATAGAGCAACATCGCTTGATTTTAGAAGAAGAAAGGAATCCATCTCTCTCAATCTTTAGAACTTTGAAGAAGAGCGAAGCCTCCACTCAAAAACCTTGTTCTAAGCTCTTAGCTCTCTGTGCTCAAAGAAATCTTCTCATTTGTAAGAGCCTGTGTGGTCCTTGGAGAGAAAAACCTTGTTAAATCTCTTTCTCTCTCGGGGCTTAGGAGCTTCAGGTTGTAGCTGGTCAAGCTAGAATCTGAAGCCTGTTTTCACAACCTTTTTCTGATTAGTTTGTGTTCCCTTCTGGACGAAGGAAGACCTGGTGGTATCCAGGGTGGTTGTTGTTCCCTTCTGGACGAAGGAAGACCTGGTGGTATCCAGGGTGGTTGTTGTTCCCTTCTGGACGAAGGAAGACCTGGTGGTATCCAGGGTGGTTGTTGTTCCCTTCAGGCTGAAGGAAGACCAGTTGAGGCTGGGTGTAAGGATCCTTAAGGGGGATTGTACCCTTGATAGTAAAATCCTGAGGTATTGCTCAGGGACTGGACGTAGGTCTCCTGTGGAGAGGAGTTCCGAACCAGGATAAAATCCTTGTGTCTTGTGGATGTGTTTTTGTGTGATTGTTATCTTGTTTGCTCTAACTCTAACCTTGTTATTAAGTTGTGCAATCTTTTCAGTAAACAGGTTTTAATCAAAGATCGAAGTTTTAATAACCCATTCACCCCCCCTCTGGGCTAGCTAGCTGGGCAACAAAGGCGATGTTTCAATTGTCGTGTTCAGAGTAGCAGGCATACAAGGCGACACGTGTCAATCTAATCTATCAGCTTTGACTGACTTTTTGAGGTCACGACAAGCTAACTATCGTGATCACTTATGCGCGCGACACTCGAGTTGTCGCGTTCTGAGACCCAAGACCTATAAAGATTAGGCATGTAGATCTCCTCTCGCTTTCCCCCTCTCTTCTTCCTCTCTTCCTCTTTTCCTCTCTTCTCTCTGAGTTGCACCACTTATGGACATCTCCTTCGACTTGGTGGAGTTTTGGTATTGATGGTGAGGCTCCCTTACTTGTAAGTGACCTCGACATGGAACTTGGAGTGAGGAGCAGGTGGCTACTGACACGAGAAGACCCCAACATGTTGGTTCTTCAATTTGAGATAGGGAATCCTATCTTTCCCCCTTAGTTTGAGCATTCTTAGGATCTCCCCCACCTTGTGGAAGCCTCATAATTCCTATTTTATACTTCTTGAATGGTATATGTGGGTTGCGGTATGAATCCATGAACATGCACCGTGAGTTTTGCATGAGATAGATAACTTTCCTTGCCATGCATGGTTGTGAATGAGGGTGGTTTGAGCTCCTAGCACTTGGTTTTACCATTCTTCATGCTCCCTCTCCTGGATTATGGCATGGTTGTGTTTTTGGAGAAGGTTTTGAGGGTGTGGTCATGGCATCCAGTCTTTAGACTAAGAACGTAACACGTTGGTAGTCACATTTTGGTCGCGACACTTCCAACATCGCCTTTCTGTTCTTCGGTTCACATCGGGCATCCTATCGCATTCATATAACAACAAGATGTATGTCGCCTTCTACCCCGAAATGTGCCAAACTAAGTGTCACCTTCAGGTAGCGACCACCTTTGTGTCGCCCTTCTCTCAAGTAGTGATAATGAACATGTCGCCTTCTCAGCCAGAGAGCAAGTTGTTCCATCCGAAGTCGTGCCTTCATTGAGTTTTGGTTTGTTCTGTACCTATGGCACTGGTGTTGTCTCTAGCACGGTGCTACACTAGTCAGTTCACGTGGTGCTCGACAGTTAAGGGCTTGTGTAACGACCCACTTCCACCCAGTACAGTTGTACCAACCCACATCGGATGAGAGCAAGCCGCTACAGGGGAGAAAACCCCAACAAGTAACAAATGGGCTGAGATATACATAAATAGATAACACTATTGCAATGGAAATTAAACAATTCTTATTCCATCAACTTTATCAACCACATTCCACAGTCCATATAGTCCAAGAGAGAAAAAGACATAACATAATAAACATTAACATGTAGCCAGTTCCAATTACATATCCAAGTTCAAATTACAAATTTCATACTGGAAATAAATTACAAGTCTTCAACTATACTCCACGCTCCTCGCCGGATCTTGCTATCTCTTCGGCTTATAATTTCCTGAAATGTTTAGCAAGGGTGAGTCTACATAATAGACTCAGCAAATAACTTAATATTCAAACCATGCACTTATCAAACATGCTTTCTAACAATTTAATACTATTAATTCGTTAGAATTCAGCAATTTAAATTCATACATGCTCATGCTATAACATAAATGAATAAACGTGGAATCATATTAAACAATTAATCTAACACATGTAGAACAATGATCTAAACATGTATACTAATAACATGGTATCATTAACTTGAGTACAAACATACAATCACATGCTTGCCTACTTTGTTCTAATCATTTCGCAGTTCTACACATTTAATCATGGAAACATGTACAATGTAAGTAACACTTCTATCATGATCTCTAACTCACTTCACATGCAATTATAACATTTTACTCTACATTTAGCTTGCTATTTTTATAGAAAATTTATTACATTCTCATGGCACTTGCATATAGATCACATTAACTACACAACATAATATTAAACACATATACATCAAGTAGTTATAATTCATGGATTTGGAAACATGCACCTACACTGGGTACTAAACATAACATCACTTTTGACATTTAACAAGAATTCTATTACACATGCAATTTCCTTTTCATGACATATTCATCTACACTTACTTTCACATTCTCACATGTTCACTTACACACTATTTCGCATGGTTTTCATATAGGTTTGCACTTGCACATTCACGATCACATATCACGTCATTTTGCACATAACATGTGCCACGTTCACATATATTTTGCACATACCTTGTGCCACAATCACATGTCATTTTTCACATTGTACTTTTGTTCATTTATTTTACACAATGCCAAGACACAGCCCAAACCACCACTAGACGATCATATAGCATATACACATTCACATTCATGTACTTAATCACCATACTTAAGCACTAAGCATAGTAATCAAGTCTTGGTTCCTGCAGAAACCGGGGAAAGTCCTTTCCACCATTACCAGTAGAACTTGTCCACCTCCAGGATTTCACAAGACCCTTATCCAGGGTATCACATTTTTAACAAGACCCTTATCTAGGGTATCACAATTTATCAAGACCCTTTTCCAGGGTATCACATAATCATATTTGAGCTTTCCCGTAGGGGACTACTACAGTACAGCTCCAAGCATCTAGGGTGGCAGTGTCTTATCAACACATTTGTTTATGTTGTTACATTAACCATTATACACACATATATCACTTGTTCTTTCACTTCCCATGCACATGCATTTTGCATACACACATGAGTTCTCATTTACTGATTTTAACCTTACTGTTCCCATCGATAAATAATCATAATAAGGATCTAATCATGTAAAATTTACTGAATTACACCAAATCACATTAAACCTGTGCACATGGTCATTTTTCCTGTGTTAATTTACAAACAATACTTATTATTGTCCAAACAGTATAAAATTTTTACCACCGACTACTCACAGGTTATCATTATATATATAAATTTTCAGATTTTTCTAAAACATATACAAATTATAACAATTAAAACAAGCATTCTGCAGATTTATCAAGAAACCTAATTAAACATGGATCACGGTGTTACAGATGTATTTAGCAGTTCCAGAACCTGTGCTCAGCATTCATAATTTCACATAAGATTTCTGACATTTTAACATGCACAATACATTTTACTTGGAATTAAAGACATGAAATTCATGCTCACTATTCTATTTTTAGAAATTCTAATAATTCACACAGTAAATAGAAATTTGCCCTAATTTCATGATGTGACCTGACATATGTATACAATCCACAAAAATTTTTTGAAACTCTAATTTAACATGGAACTATGTAACAGTAATTAATAAGACTAAAATAATGCTTAATATTTCATTTCAGGGATTTTAATAAATAGTACAATGTACGAAAATTCCACAAAAATCCCATGGCATGTTCTACTGGTCATACTTAACCACACAGAATTTTTACAGTACATACTCATGCTCAGAAATCTGGAATTTAGGTCACAACATCAAGACATGCATTCTGTCAAAACCGATGAACTTGGCGGCACAGAAGCTGCCGCCAAATGAGTTAACGACACTATAGGTGGCCGCCAACCTTGGATCTTAACGGCACCAGATGTTGCCGTTAAGTTCCTGTCTGTGCAAACCCAGACTAAATGCAGAAACAATGGTGAATGGGGGGTTCTAGGCATGGAATAAAATCTGGAAAATTATCAAAACCCTAAGAGGTGAGTCTATGGGTTAAACCACTAAGTCACTTGCCTACAGATAAATCAAATAGAGAATGATTTGGTCAGAGAAGCCCTCCTCGGCTAGTGCCAAGAAGGTCCTCAAATCTCCCCTCGATCTGGCTCCATGTTGATGGATGAAGCACGCCAGAGTCGGGGGAGCCTTCCTCGATGATCAAGGAGTCTCCCGGTCGATGAAGATTTCCAAGAACCACACCAGGTTGACGGATCTAAGGTCTCAAAGTCTCTGGTTTTGCACTGGTTTTTCTAAGGTTTTCACCAAGAGCAAAAAGACCTAATCTGAACGAAAGATGGGTGTTTTATAGGCTAAAGGGGCCGGGGACGCACTAGGGTAGGTTATCCTCCCAATGGGCAAGTTACCTAAACCAAAACCCGGCAAAACCGCAACTGTTTTCAGATCTGAAAATGCTCACAGCTGAAGAAGTAGGCGTCCACATCTGGTGCCGCCAACATGGTAATTGGTGTCCATCGATCTGGACGCCAACCACTTTGGCCTGGTAGTAGCGGCACAGGATACTGCTGCCAACAGTGCATTTCGGCCAGAACAGACATATACATCAAAACAGACACATAATCGCATCATAAACGGCTTAATGGGTACATAAATAAATAGATATCACAGGTATCAAGTTAAACATATGCATACATACATGTTCACAATGTAACTTCATACAACATGCATGTTTTTAAATAATATAACATGTACCTCAATAATTAGATAATGCATACACATTTAAAAAATATATACATGTTCAAAAAATAACTCATATGCATTACCTTATTTAGATACACTATGCACAAAATTAACTAACTATAATACACACACAAGAATAGAATATTTTATACTCATACACCTAAGTAAGTAAATACTTATAACATGCACAAGGTTAAATACGTTGCATGTACGAAATAAATAGTACAAATTGCACAAAACTCGGGGGCCTTACAGCTTGTCCTGTTGTTGTGAGTTGTTACAGTTTCCCAAGACCCCCGTCCTCGTGAGCCTGTGGAGGGAGTACTCCAGACTATGAGGGTGCTTGAGTTAGAGTCTCTGAACTGATGGGAAAACGGTGTGCAGACAGTGGCATTGAGTTTGTAGAGTTCTCGTGGGTGGTCTGGATGCCGAGGTGGTTCAAGGTTGTTCTTCTGGCATAGGCCAACCAGTCCTTTCTCACTATCTCAATCTACATTGTTCTAGAACCACCTAGAGGTGTCAGACGTGGGACCGTAGTCCGACTAGACTACGGTTGTTGTTGTGGTTCTTGTTTTCGCTGTCTAACTCTCATGAGGGGACGGCAGGCCCGGATGTGCTTCCGAGGGTAAGATGTGTGTGGCGCTCCTAACTAGTTGATAGTGGTAGCTGTTTCCCATGGCTAATGCTTTTGTTCGAGCAGATTTACTTCTGTCCGTGTTTTTAGCAAGGTAGTAGTCACAACGTGTTGGCTACAAGAGGTTTCTAGCCGCGTAATATTTTTCTCGAACGGTAGTCATGCAATAGCCCTTCCTTCTGCACTTTCCTTTAGTAGAATAGATTATTATTATTATCATTTGTTTGTTTATATATGTCTATTCTTTAGTTAAAATCAGTGAAAGATTGGTAGTCCCTAATGGGCTTCTATGTGAAGCTCACTCCTTTCTTTTTAGGTGAGACTTCATAGCAACAGCAGGTAGCATGGCCAGAGGAGGAGGCAGGACCTTAGACGTCGGTTTCATCCCTAGAAGTGTCCCCTTTTTTTACTTAGCACTTCACCCTCGAGGTATGCCCCTTATGGGTTCTGTCATTCCCCTCTTCTTGTACTATTGTGTTTGGGACTTGTACCTTGTACTTGTTATTTACTTTCACTTGCACATACATTTCTAGTACAATAGTTGTTATTTATTTTCTTTACTTATCCTGTTAGACTTATCATTCAAGCCTTCCGAATTCTCGGAGGGAATGATAGTTAGGTTCTCGAGGTCGTTACAGTTGGTATCATAGTAGAGGTCTATCAAGATTTGTCATGGAATTAAATAACAGTAAGAAGTCCCACATAAAGTACAAGTGCACTGATAGCCGCTCGAGTTATTATCGCTAATTGTATTGGTAGTTGTGCTAAATAGGACACAGCTTCGCGTAGCGCAGGTGTAGACGCGAGATTTGGCCCATTTCCCGCAAGGCTATTTGGCCCATTAAGCCTCGTTTGACCATGTGTTGACCAGCCTCGGATCCCATGTAGACGGCAGCATCGACTGCCGCCGACTACTGATTGGCGGCAATGACCCTGGACGTTGACCCATGTTGGCGTCCACCTCGATGGACGTCTGCATGAGGTTGGCGGCCTGATCCCTGGACGTCAAGAGCGTTTACCTGGTCTGCGCAACTAACCCGAGATTCCAGCCCACTAGCGCCCTTGTCTCGGCCATGCAACGCATGGGGCCGTTCCCAACGGGTATATGGGCCACCTTGGCAGTCTCTTGACCCAGTAAAAATCCCATTTGGCCTCTCCCTATTGGTTGGAGCTTAAACACATGGAGTGCCACATGTGCAAGTGTGTTTCTTCACACTTGAGCATCCAATGCTCTCAACCCCCGAGCTCACTGTCTATATAACTCCCCCTTGGTCCCTCTGAACAAGGGAGGAGAGGCTGGACGTCCATATGCTCAAGCTTTGAGAGAGGAGAGAGAAAATCACACTCAAGCTTCACCAAGTCTTCCTCTACTTCCTCTCAACCTGTGGGACGTCCAAGGAGGCTTCTAAGGAGCTGAAGGAGCTTCTGCAACGAGCTAGCATCAACAACTACGAAGATCACCTCCCCCCTCTTCCTCCCTTTCCTATTCTCTTTAGATACTTGCATGTCACACACTCTTTCCCACACACTCTAGGCACGTAGGTCACTTTCCTACACACCTAGAAAGGGGTTTCCCAACCAAAAACGGAGGGAAGAAGGGTGGTCATAAATTTGGCCACCCCTCTTCTCAAGTCCGCAACCGGTACGGGACTCTCCTTTTGGGCCTTCCACCTTTCGTTTTGAACATTTGCTGCACTATTTAGAGTCTAATTGAGTCTTGTTCTGTGGCAGGAACAATCCAAAGAAGACCGTGGAGCTCTTCTCTTTTGGCCGGCTGAAGGAGAAGAAGTCGAAGTCTCACCATCACCCGCGACGCGAGGCTACCACTCCGGCGTGATCACACAACTCCTTGGGCACAGGTAAGGCCCTGGCGATCACAATCATCTCCCATCCCCTTCCGGTTCTCCTTGTTTTCCCTCAGTCAACCTGGTCAAACGAGAAGTCAACGAGGTCAACCGGCACATTCTCCATCGCCAACGAGGGAGCGGAACGTCCGTGAACCACCGTCGGAGAAGGTCACACCAGTCGGCATCCGAAGACGGGGCGGAACGAGACGTCCACAGTCTCTTTTCTGGCGATCACGGTGGGACAACACTGCTGCTGCGGTCTGAGTGCATCCAGGTAGACGGCAAGCGATCTTGCCGCCTACCCAGGTAAACGTCCAGTCTTCCTGCCGTTGAACACTTCTTAGCGTCCATCTAGGGTGCCGTTTACTGTATGTTAGCGTCAGTCGATTGTGCCGTCTACTTATTTCTGATAAACTTGGCGTCAACGTCTTGCCGTTTAGTTTTACAGAAACCTGTTTTTCTCTGTTTTCTGTTTGTTTTGCCTTGTTTTATTTGTTGTTTGCTTACTGTTTGTCACTAACAGTCCTCAGTCTCCAGGGGGGTCTTCTTCTCCTCTTTTCTAGCCTCCCCTCACATTTCTAGGATCACCCTTCTTCGGTTTACAACCTTTTACTCGGGGATTCCCGCTCGGGTAAATCGGGTTGGCTCCGAAGAAAACTCTATAAGTCCCTAAATTCCGTGGATTCCCTCACGGTACGGGGCAGGAGGACCTTTACCCACCTTGTCTAGTCACCTACTCACCGGGATTCGAGTGAGCTTTGAGAGGACGGTCTTACCAATCAACTTAACTCAACACACAACTTTGGTAATTTTTAAAATTTTGGGGACGTTGATTGCTAACATTGTTTGGTAGAAACCCACATTTCTGTCTAAACAGTAAAGTTAATCAACTTTGACCACTTTAAAATCCATAGGTTGTGTGCTAATGGACACTTGGTTGGATCCTGTTGACATGACTAACAAACCGGCTTTTGAATATGATGATAATATCAATGAAATGGTCGGTATGATTAATACCAATGTCCAGCCTGAGGAGTCAGTCCAATCATCTTCTCAGGCTGATAATGAAGAAGTGAGTTTAAGGGTCAATCCTACTCATGATCAAGACAGTCAAGAAGACCCCGAATTTGCTAGACTCATGTCCCGGTACTCGCCCGAGGATATCATTTCTATGATTTCAAAGCATACTGTCCGGGCAGCTACCTCCCCTTCCACTCCATCTTTATCCCCATTCAATGCCTCCACATCTAGACCCACTCCTAAACCAGTCACCCCATCCCGAGTTCCTGTCTCCGCCTTCATTCCTCCTGTCACTCCCGTTCCTTTGCATACTCCAATTCCCACTCCTCCTTCCGCCTATTCGCCACCTACCCAAATCGCACCCCTCATTCAATCTAAATCTGTTCCCCTTTCGGAGGTTGAAGGTCTCGTTAGGAAGCTTGTAGCGGATTCCTTATCCCATTCTAAACCTCATTCGCTACTAAACTACTGCAAGCTCCCCAATGCTTACTTTCCCCCCGACTTCAAGGCCCCAAAATACCGCAAGTATGATGGGACCTCCGACCCCCAATTTCATCTCGCCGGCTTCACCATGGATTCCCATCGGTGGTTATATGATCGGGTCCTCTTAGTTCACCTTTTCCAACAGTCATTGGAAGGGGAAGCTTTGAGGTGGTTTACCTCTCTACCCGCATCTGACCTTGTTAATTTTGACATAGTCTCCGAGCGATTCATCTCGCACTTTTCATACATGGCCACTCAAGTCCCCACACTTTCCGACTTGATGGCAGAAAAGATGAAGTCGAACGAAGACTTTGTAACCTATGCCAACCGATGGAGGTCCATGGCTTCAAGAGCCGACATTCCTATCCCGGAGTCTCAAGCCATAACCCTCTTGGTTACTAACACTACTCCTGTGCTCCGCTCCGTCTTAATGCTAAGTGAGTTCCACTCCTTCTCACATCTTTACAACAGAGCCAGGGTAGTTGAAAATCAAATCAAGGACTCCTCTCTCCCCCACTTCCTTGAAGGAAAGCCAAAAGCACGTAAGGCTCCCGCGGCACCTACCACCGAAGGGGTGACCGTCAATGAGTCTGTAAGTGCTTGCAGCCAGCCTTTGAGGCCTCCCAACAAGTCCTCTATCCCTCCGTCCAATCCTCCCTCTAATCCTCACCAATTTCCGTCACATCCTTCCAAGCCTTACTCTGCTGTTCCTCCCCCTTCTTCCGGCTACACCCGACCTGGCCCCAAGAGGTCGCACTATCCTCCCCTCCCGGAGACTCTTGAGGACGTGTTCTTCGCCCTCATGTCGTGTGATGCCATCCAACTCCCCCCACAAAGGAGAATAACAACCCGAGGATTGACACCTCCAAATATTGTCCGTACCATAGAGCCCATGGTCATTTTATCACCAATTGCTTTACCTTTCGTGACTGGGTCTATGATATGAATGACCAGGGAAGAATCAACTGGGAGGATGTCAAGGTGGCCATAGCCAAGTCTAGGTACACCAAAAGGGACCTCGGCATCTTTAGCAACCCTCTCCCCAACCACCAAAGTAACAACCCCTCCTCCTCAAAATCCCAGGAAAATGTCCACACCATGACTTGTTCGGAACCCCGGGTCGTGAGGAGAGAACAACAATGGGGGGTAGAGGGATTTGATGAGTGGTATCCATGTCCCACTGTAGAGTCCCAGGAACCTCCCACCTCGGTGGATGCCATCCTTGAGGAGAGACCCTTAGTGTTGATCCGCCCCCCTCAAGATGCCTACACTACCATCCTCACCCCCTCTGCCTCTGAGTCATCTACTAGACCCCTTCAGCTTATCCGCCCTCAGTCTCAGGAGGCCGTCCACGTCACACTCCGGAACCGCATCGTTCCTCCACCTCCGCGGCCTTCCCAGGATGAGGAGGATAATGTTCCTCCGCCCCCGGCTGGCACCGAATATGATATTCTCCAACATCTTGATAAGACGCCCGCAAGGGTGTCTATTTTAGAGTTGATTCGGAGGTCGCCGTCACATCAATCCACTCTCTTCCAATTTCTTCAGAAAATCATGGTTAACGATGACCTCCCTCCTAGTGGGGTCACCAATGCCATCCTTTCCCTCACTCAAGGACCTTCGATCTCCTTCTCGGACAAAGATCTTGCCACCCCCGAATGTCGTTCGCTTCCTCTCTGTCTCACCATAAACCTCAATGGGGTTTCGGTGGATTCCACTCTCATTGACACCGGGGCATCCATTAATGTCTGTCCGATGAAGACCCTCAAACAGCTGGGTCTAGGAGAAATAATCTGGAGAAGAGTTGCTCTACCATTGCTGCCTACGACAATTCCAAAAGAGTTGCCAAAGGCAAGATTGCTCTTAAGCTGGGAGTCGGACCGGTTACATGACCACTGAATTCTTAGTTCTTGATGTCGATCCGGCTTACAAAGCCATCCTGGGTCGCCCCTGGCTAGAACAGACCCTAGGAATCCCTTCCACCGCCCATCAATGTTTCAAATTTCCGTATAATGGGCGGATTATCAAGATCAAGAGCATTCCCACTTTGGAGACTCTTAATGCTATCACCTCAGAGCAGATGCCACATCTTTTCGTCCCAGATAAGGGGAAGAAGCCAGTCATGTCTCTCTTCGATTTCCCCTCCCCCTGTGATTTGAGCCATCACCCCCAATCTGATGAGAAGCTTGAGCAACCTCCCTGCACTCAAGGGAAAGGTTGGGAAGTGATGGCCAACATCGGCTATGTCCATGGCTATGGATTAGGAAAAGAAAGGCAAGGGCAGATCCAGAGCGTTCGGGCCATTAGGAGGTTGCTGCCAAAAGCTGGACTAGGTTTCCACCCAGACCCTGTCCATCCCGATCCATTCATACCTTACCAACCTCTTACTTGGACCTTAAATGAACATTTTGTCCAAGGGGCCACCCAGCTGGGAACCCGGGAGCCGTTGATAGAGGAACTGCCTTGCTCTGAGAGTGAGGAAGAAGAAGAAGAAGCAGGAGAGGAAATGGCAGAAATAGAGGAAGTCTGTGATGACTTCGGCCTCCTCTCACTCTTTGGGTCCGAATCCCCCTCTTCACCATCTCTACCCTCGTCTCCTTCTGCTTCCAATCTTCCATCCGCATCTACTCCTCTCCCATCCCCATCTCTATCTCTCATCCATCCAATCGAGGCCACCTTGAGTCAGCAACTCATGGTTCTTGGCCTTGATTCCAAAAAAAAAACGCCAATTATCAAAGTTGGAAATGCGAGATCTCCATTGAGCACCCTTCCTCTTTGGAATCTCTTCCGCTCGGCCAAGGGCCGACGCTCTCCCCATTAGATTTTCACTCCTCTGGGACCCCTTCCCATGTACATAGTTGTCCTGTACATAGCAGTCTAGATCCTAGTTTAGATTTGGGTTTAGAGTCAGGCTTAGAGTCCAGTCTAGAGTCAGGATTAGGAGAGTCTGGTCCCTCTCAACCATGCATTCGCAAAGAAAAAGGTAGGCAAGTTCCTGCCCGGTATGTCATGGCCTTGGCCGAGAGGTGTGCCAAATTGAGTCAAGTCCCGGAATTTCTTGAGGAACCTGCCCTCGTGGAGACAGATTTTGAAGAAGGTGATTCTGTAGATGACGGTCTAGGGGTCTATCTGCTAGATTTAATGAGAAAGATGGGTTAGGAGAATCTGGGTCAGAAGAAGAGGAAGACCCAGTGAGCTCCTATGTGGATGGCACGAAGAGGTTCGACGAGCCCACCACGGCTGCAGACGAACCTACTAAAGAAGTCAATCTTGGCACCAAAGAATCCCCGAAGACAGTATTAGTCAGTGCCAACTTGAGTGAAGAAGAAGAGCATGCGTTGGTAGCTATCCTTAAAGAATTCTCCGACGGTTTTGCTTGGTCCTACGAGGACATGCCGGGACTCGACACCTCTTTGGTCGAACACCGGTTAGTCCTAAAAGCCGATGCAACCGCCGTCAAACAAAAGCTAAGGAGGCTACATCCCAAGCTAGCACTCAAGATCAAAGAGGAGATTGACAAATTGCATAAAGCCAAATTTATCAGGGTTGTGCTATATCCACATTGGGTAGCTAATATCGTCCCCGTAATGAAGAAGGACGGTAAGGTTAGGATCTGTATAGATTTCCGAGACCTTAATCGTGCTTGCCCAAAGGACGATTTCCCTCTCCCACACATAGATGTCCTAGTGGACAACACTGCCGGGTTGAAATGTTATCTTTCATGGATGGTTTCTCGGGGTACAACCAGATCCGTCTGGCGGAGGAAGACCAGGAGAAAACTCTTTCACAACACCCTGGGGGACTTACTGTTACGTCGTCATGCCCTTCGGATTGAAGAACGCAGGAGCAACATATCAAAGGGCAATGATGGCAATTTTTCATGACATGATGCATGTGCACATGGAGGTCTATGTGGACGATGTCTTGGTGAAATCAAAGACTCGACATGGCCATGCTGAGGTCCTCCGGGCGGTTCTCCAAAGGTCTAGAGAGCATAAGCTTAAAATGAACCCCAAGAAGTGTGTCTTTGGAGTCTCTTCGGGGAAATTGCTTGGGTTCATAGTTAGCAAAAGGGGGATTGAGATTGATCCCAACAAGGCCAAAGCAATAATCGAAATGCCGCCTCCTAGGAACATCAGAGAAGTTAGAGGGCTGATTGGCAGACTTCAATTCATTAGGAGATTCATTTCCCAGCATTCAATCCGTTGTAAGCCCTTCTACGAGATGCTAAAAGGAGAGGCAAAATTTGATTGGAACGATAAATGTCAAAAGGCCTTTGATGAGTTGAAGAGTTACCTATTCAATCCCCCTGTTCTCGCTCCTCCGGTCCCGGGTCGGCCTTTATTGCTCTATGTATCAACTACTGAAGATTCAACTGGAGCAGTTTTGGCCCAATATGACGACGAGAAGAAGGAGAGAGCGGTGTACTATTTATCCAAGTTGTTCAATGAGGCTGAAAAGAAGTACACCGCCATGGAAGAACATGTGCGGCCGTCGTCTGGGTTGCCCAAAAGTTAAAGCACTATTTCCTGGCACATGAAGTGAAACTTTTGGCGCGTATGGACCCTATTCGGTTCTTGCTTGAGAAGCCCGTCCTGACTGAGCGATTGATGAGGTGGCAAAGCTTTCTCAATCAATTTGACATCACTTATGTCAACCAAAAGTCAATCAAGGGGCATGCCATAGCTGAGCACCTAGCCCATCACCCCTTACCTTCGTATTCTCCAGTCGACGAAAGTTTCCCGATGAAGAGTTAGGAGCCATCATTGATGGTGAGCCTTCATGGGTGCTTTACTTCGACGGGGCTCTAAATTCCAAAGGGAGTGGGATAGGGGCAGTCCTCCTCTCACCGGAAGGGGTAGTCATCCCGCACGCCTACCAATTAGCCTTCCGTGCCACGAACAATGTGGCCGAGTATGAGGCTCTCCTAGTTGGATTGAAGATGGCATTGTTGCTCGGAGTCAAGGAATTAAGGATTATTGGAGATTCGCAGCTGATACTCCGGCAATCTCTCAGCAAGTACCAAACCCGGGACCCCAAGTTGAGACCATATCAAGAGTTGGTTGCAAAGGTAATCCGGCAGTTTAGGAAGCTCACCCTTGTCCACACTCCTAGGGCCCAAAACATCCTAGCAGATTCCCTCGCCTCTCTGGCCTCTTCCATTCCCATTCCTTTAGAAAGGTCCTCCGAAACCATCTCTGTTCAAAGGCTAAGAATCCCTTCTCATGCTGATCCCTGGTTTGTCCAACTTCAATCTCCCTCCTATCAAATCAATGCACTCTCAAAAGAGCCTGAAATCGACCTCGATGATGGCCATCCCTGGTATTTTGACATCGAGAACTACCTCAAAGATGGATCCTTCCCGGATTACGCCACTTCTGCCGATAGACGGGCTATTCGCCGTGTCTCCGAACGGTACAAGATTATAGGTGGCGTTCTCTACAAGAAATCCCTCAGTGGGGTCTATCTCCGTTGCCTCGATGAAATCGAATCTGAAAGCATTGTTGAAGCTGCTCACTCTAGTGAATGTGGTGGCCATGTCAATGGTAGAGCAATTGCCCAGAAGTTGCTAAGACACTATTACTGGCCTACCATGGAAGAAGATTGCACCCATTTTGTCCGTCACTGTGCTAAATGCCAATTGCACGGTGATAAAATTCATGCTCCTTCTTCCTCTCTTCATCCCCTTATTGCTCCATGGCCTTTCGCCATGTGGGCATTCGATGTGGTCGGTCCTCTCGCGGATAGAACCGGAGAAGTCCGGAAGAAATCCTTCATTCTGACCGCCACAGAGTACTTCACAAAGTGGGCTGAAGCGGAAGCGTTCATAGAAGTCAAAGCATCAACGGTTGTCAAGTTCATCAAGCGCAACATCCTTGCAAGGTTTGGCGTGCCTCGGGACATCGTCACCGACAACGGACCACAGTTCACTTCACAGGAGCTTCGCGACATGTGTGGTAAATATGGTATCAATTTGCATCATTCATCACCATACTATCCACAAGGTAACGGACAAGCGGAAGCTACTAATAAAACTCTCATCAAAATCATAAAGAAAACATGCAAGTCTCACAACAATGCTGACTGGCCAGATCGCTTGGTTGAAGCTCTTTGGGCTTATCGCACCTCGGTCCGAACTCCTACGGGGCAAACCCCTATGCTTTGACATACGGATCGGATGCGATACTACCATACGAGATCTTCGTCCCCTCACTTAGAGTTCAATTGGATTCCGAACTTGATCCTGATCGACGTCGGGAAGCCTTATTGGCACAACTTGAACTCTTAGATGAGAGACGAATGATAGCGGCTGACCATGCTCAAGTCTATCGTCAGAGAATTGCACGTTTTTATGCCAAAAGAGTTCTTGAGAGAAAGTTCGAAGTGGGTGAGATGGTCCTTAAGCGTAAAATCATAAAGGCACCAGGTCCCAGGAGCAAATTGCAAGAAAATTGGGAGGGTCCATTCGTTATTAAAGAGGTTTACTCAGGGAACGCTTATAGGTTAGTGGATGCCGAGGGAGTTGAGTTAACGCATCCTTGGAATGCAGTTTACCTCAAGAAGTTCTATCCTTAGTCAGTCAGTCATTCATCACTTGTCAACGGTTCGGGTTAAGTCTCTACTTTTCCATTCGGTCACTAGTGAGGTAGGACTTATTCACACACCACACGATGTTAAATATTGCCCTTTGGCTGGAAAATCACAAGTACACTCGGGAGGTCTAATTCAGTCAATATAGTTCCCCCATTCTTTTCCCATTCGGTCATGTCTGGAAGTGGAACAAACTACGAGTAGGGGACCACCCACTCTCTTTAAAAGGACAAGGTCACCATAAAACAGGGGCAACTAATAAAAGCAAGGGGCAAAATGTCAAAATCAAGCCTCAATGGGGAAAAGAAAAGCCAGAAGGTCAAAAAAGGGTAGCAAAAAGTACGTACCCAGAAAAAGGCTGACCAACTCAAGGAGGTAGCAAAAAGTACGTGCCTCCACCCCAGAAATAAAATAAGAAATAAAAATTCCCCCTAAAAACAATGGTTGACCAAGTCTGCTTGATATGAGATGTCGGTTTGGAAACAAAAAGTAGTTTGAACCAAAGTCTACATGATTTTCTATACATTTCTTCCAATTCTCCCTCTAGGGGCATTTGGCCGTATAAGACCCTCTGTAGTAGAAAACATCAAGAAGGCTAGGGGCAATGTCCAACATCAAGGATTTTATGCACGTCCCTCCTTATTCGTGACCTTTGTGGTTTAGTGGATTGTGTAAACCCTATACCCCGACATGTGATGAATATGTGTCTTAGAGTCCAAAAATCCAAAAAAAAAAAAAAAAAAAGAGAGTCTTTTGATGTATATATCTCACATTGTACATATTTTCTCCCAAATTTTCTCCCTTATTTTCAAAAAAAAAAAAAAAAATCAAAAATCAAAAACCCAAAAAAAAATAGTGGTACCATGTATATATGTTAACATTCTCTTTATTTTCTTATCAAAAAAAAAAAATGCATGTACATATTTCCCTTCGGTCATTTAAATTCGTGTTTACATCTTTAATTAGATATTAGCCCCTTGACCAGATCTCAAGAAAGGTACATCATTGAGGCAAGGGGCTAAAGCAGATCTACACTAACATTTTTTCCTTCAAGTGTTGTGAACGCAGGTATCAAAGCACAAAGGAAAGCACAAAAGTGACAAAAGTCTGCGAATGGTTCCACTATAAAGATCAAATCCATGTACATCTCATAAACAGGGGCATACCCCTGGTGGTACAAACTAGGAGCCTCGCTCCTCTCTCTCTCTCTGCTCCCCCTCTGTAGGCCTCTGCCTACGGGAGCTGCTCACCTCCTCCTCTTCCCTCTCCCGACGCCGGTCTGGGAGAGGGGGTCTCGAAGCCGTAGAAGCCTCCGGCCGCGGCAGCCCTCCTCGCACTACGGAGGGGTCCCCTAGTGACACGATGTCATCTAGGGAGGCGAATGCCGACGCGGTCCTCGCCGGGGCCTCTCGCTGGGCTGTCCTCTGCTGCTCCCGGCGCCTCCGAAGGACCCGATCCTTCAAGATCTCATAATCCCTCGCGATGTCCGCCCGAGCCCTGTCCGCGTCTCGCTCGCGGTCTCTCGCCTCCCTCTCCCGCCCCGTGCCTCGAGCAGGCGACCCTCCACCCTCACTAACTCCAGCCGCAAACTCTCCATCTGTGCCTGGAGAGTAGCCACATCTCCTCCCTGCCGCTGCATGTCAAGGGGCAAGCATGTTAGAACATTCAATAGACTTTGAAAGAAAGTACTAGTTTGGTGTCTTACCTGAGCCCCAATCTCTCGAGCCTGCTCCTCAAGCTCCCGGACTCTCGCCTCCGCTCGGTCCAGGGCCCTCTGCAAGCGGACCGCCAGGTCCCCTCCGGCCGGCTGGGCGGACGAGCTCGCCCCCGCATCCCGACTCGCCTGTGCCCTCAATAGCTCTCCTCTCTGCATGCACAAAATCTTGGTCAGAAATCGAATCAAATCAATGGCAATTTCAAGATCAACGGTTGAAGATACTCACCAGGGTCCTGACCTCGGTCCGGAGCCTCGTCAGCTCCACCTCCTGCTCGGCCAGTCGCCCCTCCAAGAGGCGGATGGCCTGTGACTCCGGCATCTGCCAAATGCTTCAAGGTTAGAATCAATTCAAATTCAGATCCGACCAAGGCTTAGAGTTAGGAGTTTCACTCACCACTCGTCGGTCAAGCCGGAGTCGCCCGGCGTATCGTGCCTGGTAGTCCTCCATATAAGCCGAGCTGTCCTGGAGGTCGGTCACTCGTACCACCTGCTCTCCTCCATCGCGCCAGTACGCGACGGTGCTGCCATGGTCTGCCCCCCAGTCGCGGTCCTCGGCAAAGAACCGCCGGCGTGAGTGCCCCTCTCTCCCGAGGGAGGGCACCTCGATGGCCGGCTGGTGCCAGCCCAGGGTCCGTACCACCAACTCCAAATACAGTACCTCACATGTCCCGAGGCACAGTAAAAGGAGGTGGCGGTCGAACAAAGGGCGACCTGCCGCCACCGCCGGGTGCGAGGCGTCCTCCTCACCCCGATATGGGGTCCACACCACCTGAGAAGAACAAGAAGGCACTGATCAGTAACATCAAATGCAACAGTAATAAAAGGAATGCAAAAGCTAGTTGAGGGTTTCATACCTGGTCGTGCGGGTAGTGGTCAAGTGCGACCCGCACATCCCCTACCCTCCTGTCGGTGACCCTGGGGTCCGGGGCCACCGCCCACCTCGTCATGAGAGGCACCATCATCTGGCGCCCCTCTACAAGTGTCCCGCGCCCCATCGGGAAGCGGGTGTACCCCCAGATCTGCAAGAAGAGAAAGTCAGTCAGTCAAGCAGTTAATCAATTGAAATTCAAGTTGAGCTTCAAAGGAAAAATTGCGTACCTGAAGGAAGGGGGTGAAGCCCCCAGTGCTCTGAGAGCGCTGCGAGCTGCTGGGGAGGAGAGAGAAAAGGTGTCCCAGCATCGCAGCACCCCAAGCGTACCTCCCCGCCTGCGCCAAGTCCCTCAGCAACAGCACGAACTTGCAGTTCATCTGTGATGACTGCGTCGCGAACAACAGGCGTCCGAAGAGGTAGCTGGCAAAAATCCGCACCGAGCGCTCCTCGCTCCGGTCTCCTAAGTCGAGTGCCCCCCGCACTCCAGCATAGAACTCATCCAGTGACTCTAGGGGTCCTCTCCTCCTCCCCCTCAGTCCAACCGCCTCTGACAACGATCCGAGCAGGATGCTCCGGATCGGTCTCCTCCTCCCAGCCACGAACTCTGGCCCCAGTAACTCTACTATGTCGTCATAGTAGTCCCTCCTCTCCAATCCGACTACCGGCTCTCCCTGAACCGGCAGTCCCGTCAGATACGCCACATCCTCCAATGTGGGTATCATGTGACCCCAAGGCATGATGAATGCCTTGCAGTCCTCCTCCCATCTCTCCCTCAACGCCTCCAGGTACGGTATGTCTAAGTGGAAAGGGCGTACCGACAGTAGATGTCCGAACCCCATCCTCGCTATCTGAGCCTGCTGGGCCTCTGGAAGCGCGTGGTACCATGCCCAGCACAAGTCCCAGGTCACCCTGCTCCTCATTCGGCCCTTACCCTGCAGAATACACAGAAAGTTTAACGTCAGTATCGATGGCCGTTTATTCAAAGTTGGCGGCAATGGGGTTGCCGTTTACCCATGATAGGCGTCAACGGGGTGGCCGTTGAGTTCCTGTGTCGACGTCCGGCCCATTGACGTCAAGATAATCTTGACGGCAAGGGGGTGGACGTCAGGAGGAACTCGACGGCAACCGATGTTGCCGTCAAGTTCCTGTCCAACCCGACGGCCCTTTCCCTGTTTCGCCTTCTTTTCACCAAAATCAAATCACACTCACACAGGGGTTTTAGGGTACTCACCCGAGGTCGTCGAGGTGCCTCCGCCTCCGTCTCATCTCCTCCCTCGGTCTCGTCCCCCTCCGCTACGTCCTCTACCGCTTCTTCTTCTTCTTCCCCCGCTGTAGCCATCTCCACCTCTTCTTCTTCCTCCTCCGTTTGGCGGCGGCCCCGGGTGATGGTTCGTTTCTCCCTGGTCCTCATTGTCTCGAGCAAGGGTATGGGTTTTCCTTCTCCCGGCGCTTGGGAAGATGGAATGGCGCCGGGAGAAGGCGTCGGTTCAAAAAAAGGGCGTTTACTGGTTTAACGTCCATGTCGGGCCGTTGAACTTTATCTGGCGTCAATCTCTAGCCGCCGACGTACCTTCAGCGGCCAGGGTGTGGACGTCAATGTCCCCTCAATGTCAGACCTCGAAGTCTTGTAGACGGCTAGGTGTGGACGTCTAGTTTAAACTAGACGGCTACCTATGTGGACGTCGACATTCAGTCACATGATCCGCGGCCGCATCTCTTGACGTTTACATATTTCTGACGGCCGTCGATCTGGACGTCAATATGGCGCCCTCAGTGCTTACAGAACCCTCATCACAGAACCAATTGGGCCCATTTTTGACACCCTTTGGCTTCATTTCAGTCCCATCTCATTTCAATGATCAATTCCACACCATTTCAAGCCATTCAAATCAATTGAAAACACAAATGAGATCTATTGCTTATTCATCTGAAATTGTGTTACACTTATTCAAATCTGAAAAGTACATCACTTTGCCCTGCGGGCCATGAAATAACCACAAGCAACGGGAAGGATGCTATAATTGTATTCCTCATACTTCAAGATCTCTTCCCGTTTTCCTGAACAGCCAATCCCACCTTCCTGCTCACTGTGTGTTTTCCAAACCTTCATCGCTTTCTTCATCAGCTCTCATTTCTTCCGGTAACTATCATATCGAGCCGTTGAATGAATGGGATTCCCCGTGGAATCCCAAGCTGACAGTGGCACCGATGTGGCTGATACGCCACCATCGATCTGCTCCTAAGCCATAAATTTGTCTCCCTGGTCCTCGCTTTGAACTCGATAGTCCTCATAAACAGTGGCCTCACAATGAACTCATCCATGCCCAGATATGCTAAGTGATCTCTCCAAGCATCTCTGCCCTTCAAGTGTGCTGTCAAACACTTGATCTCATCCTCTGGCTCGTACCATGCCCTGCTGCAATACACTGAACTCCGAAGGAAAACTCTGGAGGGGGTAGGTTGTGCATCAGCGAAGTCAAACTTTAGATGAGCTTCCATCCATACCTGGAGCAGAAACAAACTCCCGCAGGTGCGTCCGCCTAAGCTCATGGTGGTGAGCGAGCTGTACAGGTGAGCCAACACTGCAGGGGCAAGTGACTGCCCGCGCCACAGCAGAGACAGAATTTCCACATGCTCATAGAGGATGAAGTCGCCACTCGTGGGGAACAGGAAAACACCAGCCAGGCAGAGTGTCAGTCCCGGGTTGCCCTCTCTCCGCCAATCTCCCTCACATGTTGGATCAAACCAGGCCAGGCCAGCCGGTCATCCGCAGCACCTCCTTCTTGTCTCGCAGATGTCTGCGAGGTCCTCCCATGGAAGGAGAGGAGTCGCTGCATCATACTCCAGACACCGCTCATCCCAAGAACAGCTCCACCTCTTCCAGCAGCACGCTCGCCTCGAATCCCTGGAAACGAAGGTGTGCGTGTGCGGATGCCATCTCTCCACCAACGCCCCCAGGGCATCGAACCCCCACCACATCTCCTTCATATCTTGGCCAAGACCACCATAAAGTTCAAATGCCACATTCCGATAAAGCCTCGCATGTCCAGTGTTATCGCATTAACCAGATTCACGAGCCAGGAAAAGGCCCGTACCTGGCCTTGGCTTGGGAATGCGGGAACTTCCTGCATGGGAGGCGGGGTTCTGTAAGAAAAGTTGTTTGGGGCGTTTTCAGCCCAGGAAATAGCAGAAGCAATCATCACTTACCTCTCCATTGGCTAGACGTGCGCTTAAGTGGCCCGGAACTTCACTCAGAACTCCGGGATTCGCACCTGAGGATTGTCCGGTCGATGAAGAGGCCATCTTGCTGTGCTTTTCTGTCTCTCTGCTCTCTGGTTCGCAGCAGGAGCAGGGAGGGACGGAGGTAGGAGATGGAAGAGTCCCTATGGACTCCCATCACCTATATTATCGGTCTGATCCGCTGTCAGGTAGACGTCCAGATATGTGGACGTCAGTTACAGGTTAGCGGCAGCATATGTGGACGTTAACCCTATGACTGGCGGCCATCGATGTGGACGTTTACTGACCGGAAGTTTTTAAATGTCTTATTCTTTATATGGCCATTATCCATTACCTTGTGCTTCGAGTTGTTTTGCAGATATTTTAAGCACAAGCCGCGCTTCAACTTCGGAACGCTCATGCGACCTTGAGCGTCACAGGTATGTCTAACATAGGACCCCACCAGAGGCGAATAACTTGGCGACCGTGAACCCTGAGTTCCCCTTCACCAAAAATCGTGACGGGTTTGCGATCTCTCAGTTATTCGTATGGCCTTTAGAATTTCCTCTGGTGCTAACTTGCATTTTAGATAGGCAACCCACACCAGCATGCATCTTCACTGCTAACATTCTCTTACTACTCTTACTAACACTCAAAAAAAAAAAATGGTGGTTTTCCTCGAATATATGATTGCTCCATGGTTTCCCCCAGCTCGGGTAGCCTACTGGGTTCGTCCTTCATGTCTATCCAGGTTGATATCGGGTTTTTGTTGCCCCCATTCTCCACTTGTCCCACCGTGCTTTCAACAAATGATCATTCCAACCTTATTGAGTTCATTTTAGCCTTCGCCAGCCGCGAGCTTAATTCCGGATTTCAGGCTTTCCAGGCATGTGATTCCAGTTAGAATCTTTTGATAATCCTTTGAGAGATCAACCAACTCCTTGTCTTCGTGGCCTCCTAAATTCGGGACCGACGTCCTGATTAGGCCAGCGAGCCCACGGCTCCGGTTACGAGACCCTCCTGATTCAACCGTCATATTACAAACTCCTTTGACTCAGACACGCCGGAAACTAGTCAAAGTCCGACACGGCCACGCCAGGGACCCTACCATTGGGTTGAGGTTGTAGTTACACGGGTAGATCACCCTTTCTCCTCTTATTCACACTTGTCTCTCAGACGATTCATCATTTGTTCCTAGCTTGTCTCTTTCGTTTGGTTTGCTAGAACTCCTATCCTCGGAGATGGTCCGTCCATTAAATCTCCGCGTCCTTTACCGAGACGCCAACCTTTCAGTCCGCTCTGCTCCCTTGCAAGACCGGACGTCTCGGAGGGGCATTTGTAGACGCGAGATTTGGCCCATTTCCCGCAAGGCTATTTGGCCCATTAAGCCTCGTTTGACCATGTGTTGACCAGCCTCGGATCCCATGTAGACGGCAGCATCGACTGCCGCCGACTACTGATTGGCGGCAATGACCCTGGACGTTGACCCATGTCGGCGTCCACCTCGATGGACGTCTGCATGAGGTTGGCGGCCTGATCCCTGGACGTCAAGAGCGTTTACCTGGTCTGCGCAACTAACCCGAGATTCCAGCCCACTAGCGCCCTTGTCTCGGCCATGCAACGCATGGGGCCGTTCCCAACGGGTATATGGGCCACCTTGGCAGTCTCTTGACCCAGTAAAAATCCCATTTGGCCTCTCCCTATTGGTTGGAGCTTAAACACATGGAGTGCCACATGTGCAAGTGTGTTTCTTCACACTTGAGCATCCAATGCTCTCAACCCCCGAGCTCACTGTCTATATAACTCCCCCTTGGTCCCTCTGAACAAGGGAGGAGAGGCTGGACGTCCATATGCTCAAGCTTTGAGAGAGGAGAGAGAAAATCACACTCAAGCTTCACCAAGTCTTCCTCTACTTCCTCTCAACCTGTGGGACGTCCAAGGAGGCTTCTAAGGAGCTGAAGGAGCTTCTGCAACGAGCTAGCATCAACAACTACGAAGATCACCTCCCCCCTCTTCCTCCCTTTCCCTATTCTCTTTTAGATACTTGCATGTCACACACTCTTTCCCACACACTCTAGGCACGTAGGTCACTTTCCTACACACCTAGAAAGGGGTTTCCCAACCAAAAACGGAGGGAAGAAGGGTGGTCATAACATTTGGCCACCCCTCTTCTCAAGTCCGCAACCGGTACGGGACTCTCCTTTTGGGCCTTCCACCTTTCGTTTTGAACATTTGCTGCACTATTTAGAGTCTAATTGAGTCTTGTTCTGTGGCAGGAACAATCCAAAGAAGACCGTGGAGCTCTTCTCTTTTGGCCGGCTGAAGGAGAAGAAGTCGAAGTCTCACCATCACCCGCGACGCGAGGCTACCACTCCGGCGTGATCACACAACTCCTTGGGCACAGGTAAGGCCCTGGCGATCACCATCATCTCCCATCCCCTTCCGGTTCTCCTTGTTTTCCCTCAGTCAACCTGGTCAAACGAGAAGTCAACGAGGTCAACCGGCACATTCTCCATCGCCAACGAGGGAGCGGAACGTCCGTGAACCACCGTCGGAGAAGGTCACATCAGTCGGCATCCGAAGACGGGGGCGGAACGAGACGTCCACAACAGGCAGGTTAGAGAATTGATGGAGTAGCCGAAGGATGCACCGGACTAGCCAGCCACACCACAACAGGAGCCGATAGTGGCTCAGACTCAGCAGGGCGACCAATAGGGTGTTCCACCACCTCAGGGAGCAGAGTAGCAGTAGTGGTACCTTCCGCCACAACCTCTAGAGATAATGATGTCGATGATGGATCAGATGTGAAGAGCCATGTTTTAGGCTCCTTGGAAGTATGCACTGATGGCTACGGGAGGTCAGCAGTTTGCACAGATGGCAGCAGGCAAGCATCAGCTAGTGGCTCCCCAGGCATGACCAGTTCAACAGCCAATACCACAGGTGGCACAACAGGTACCAGTTGCAAGAGATGCCCAGGCAATACGAGCTGGAGCAATAGTACCAAAGAACATGATTGCACTCTTAGAGAGGTTTTTGTGACTTCAACCCCCAACCTTCTTCGATGAGTACGATCCAGACAGAGTTGAGAGTTGGGTCCATGAGCTTGAACGCACTTTCGAGACCATGGACTGTGGAGAGCAGGACCAGGTGAGACTTGCAGTGTACCAACTGAAGGGGTCGACACATGAGTGGTGGAGGGTCCAAAGGTAGACACACTTCCTAGGGCAGAGGCTAGATCAGATCACTTGGGTGCAGTTCTCAAAGGTCTTTCACGGTGAGTTCTTTCTTGACTACGCTTGTCGTGAGAGGAAAGACTAGCTTCACGAGTTGACTCAGGGAGACATGACAGTTGCATCGTACCACCAGAGGTTTGTCTAATTATTGAGACATGTTTACTATGTTTCTAGCAGTGAGCAGGCTCATACGGAGCGTTTCATAGTTGGGTTGCGGCCAGAGTTGAGGTGGGCCATGTTTGCCACCTGTGCGACACCTTAACGATTGTCGAAGCTAGGTTTACCACCTTGGAGAAAGAGTCTAGACACTAACCATAGTAGGGGGAAACTCCTACTCGATCTACCCCATACTAGTGCCCTTTTGGTAGTCAGAGCAACATGGCATCTTCCTCTTCTTTGGGCATGGGTGGCTTTGGCCTGTGCTCGATGTTTAGGAAGATGTTTACTCATGAGGGCAGGGGGCGATCACAGCAACAAAGACACTAAATGGAGGTTGTGGAGAAGTTCATACAGTAGGGAGCATAACAGGGACAATAGGACATAGGTTTCTACACTTGTGGCTAGCTAAGACACTTAAGGTGAGAGTGCCTGAAGGGGCGAGGTCAGCAACAACAGCCAACAGAGTCTTAGTTTTCGCAACAAGCATCACAGGTGCAGTACCCTCCTCAGTAGTATGCACAACGTCAGCACCAACACCAGGGGCAATACCAGCTATAGCAATAGTGTCAACAGTGCTAGCAGTCGTCGCTCTAATAGACACAGTAGTGAGGATAGTATTGATGCAGGCGTGTGATGACTCTCACTAGGGAGGAGGCTGACGCTTCAAACCTAGTTGTAGGTAACATGCCAGGGTTTAATCAAGACAACACAATGTTCTGATCATACTAGATTTAATTCGTGAAACCCACATGATAGAAATTGGGAAAAAAAGCAAGAACATGATTTATGCACATGTATGTAAGAATGAACGGGTTTAATTAGAGTTTGGCATGGAGATGACCTACCTTTGGTTTGAATGAAGTTCCGTTCTCCAGAAAGCCCTAGTTTCGACCACTTGGAGAAGAACACCAAATACTCACGATCTATTAGGTCAAAATTTGGAAAAATAGTACTATAAGAAACTAGACTCGAAGATCTTTCTAGGGGTATATGTCTTGCATAGTTTGGTCGAGGTTTTACTAACCTTTGGTGATGATCTTGGAAGGCCTTGTTTGCAGGTCGCAGGTGGAGATGAGCATGAAGTTGCTTCTTACTCTAGCTTTCTCCTTGAGATCTCTAGCCACCACAGCCTCCAAGCACGACCTTAGCAACCCTAGGGGCCATCCCATGGGAGAGAGGGGGCTTATTTAAAGGGGGATGGGTCTTTAGTTTCCTAATTAGATTAGGAAACTATTAGGTCCAAATTTGGGTGCATCCTTCCATAAATTGAGGATTTCTCTCCCCAATTCATGATGGGAAGATTACGGAAACCTACCTTAGGTGGTAATCATGAATTTGGGCTTGGTTTGAACTCCAATGATGGTCTATTGGATGAGACTTTACCCTTCCATAGTCCATTAGTGAGAATTTCCAAATTTTGGGTTATTTTCTTAACATGAAATTTTTTGTGGCCCAAAAGACATTCTTTGGTTCATTTCTTTTATCGGGTTGTCAATACCCATTGTTTGAAGTCCATCCATGATTTTTATTTAATTTTCTAACCCATTTAAGTACATGTGATAATGATTATCCAACTTATTTCCTAATTACGATATTAAGTTACAAAATGTCTTAAAATTGGCCAATCGAAATTTTCTTTGCTTGAATTCTTTTATGGGTCATTTGGCAGTATTATGTAGAGTTGAACTATGATTTTTACAGAATTGTTTTATGTGTTTATGTACTTATGACATTGGTACGTAGGTTTTAATATTTCGAGAATATTAAATTATTATTTTTAATTTATTTCCAATTTTTCACTTAATGAAATTTTTGGGGTGCTACAAACCTAGTAGCTTAAATATCTTTATGCTAACAGTCTGCAATGGGAATAGAATTCATGTTGTCAAAAGATCTACTTTTTAGTTTGACTGTACATTTCAGATAAAGAATAAAATACTAGTCAAGCTAGTATAGGTATCAAAGCTTAGCTAATTTCAAGAGCTTCAAATACCGATGAAACACAATGTATCATCAAATAACAACGGTCGTGAGGAGCTACATAAGGTAAGCCTAATGAATAAATGATGGATCAACTCCAAAACTCCAATGGCCAAGTTTTTTGCTAGCATCTATAAATGTAATGGAGAAGATAAGTACGAGAACAAATCGTAGAAAGAAAAGAAAAGAGATCATACATCTACTGAGAGCCATCCTTCAAGAAAGATAGTGGAGACTGAGCCAACACTCCTACAAACAAGTCCCCACTCAAAGCCTCTCTTCAAGTAGTTTTTACGCTTTCATCAAGGAGAGTTCTGCTCAGCAAAGCTACTGCAACCTTCTGCTACAGAGCCATTTCAACCATTGACAATGAGCTTCAACATTTTATTAACCTTCTCTCCATCGATCTGGACTGCTGTGCTTTCTATGTGCCATATCAGTCTTTAAGAAGACACTTGTTTAGCATTACTTCTTCAGAGTGTTGGATCTTCATCCCCGTGTGCCCTTTATTAAGAAGAAGACCTACATGTACATCATTGGATAGCTATTTTCTTCTGTCGAGAGGAGAACCAACATGGTTGAGGGTTCTCTCCATGGGAGAAAGACTTGGGTGCAGTTTGTGCACCAAGTGTTGCTCATTTAGGCTATTAGTGGAAAGCTCAGTGGGCATTACCCCTGGGGACTAGACGTAGGAGGCTGAGGTGCTTAGCTCTAAACCAGGAGAAAACTCTACATCTCTTGTGTGCTTGTCGTCGTGTGGTTTACATTTTCATCTTATTCCATTGTGCTTAAACTGATGAGTATAATTGTTGTTTTTATAATTTATCTTTCGATCAGAATCCATTCACCCTCCCTCTGGGTCGATAGCATGGCCAACAAAGCTGACTGAACTAAGGCTCGAGGCTAAACAACAGATGAGTTAGCTGAGCTAAGACATAAGGGTGAGCAATTGACGTGCTAGTTGAGCTAATGCTTAAGGCTGAGCAACAAATTTTCTAGCACATGGATTAATCATTGGCTTGAACGGAAGGTAAAGGAGACTATAATGTCCCTCTCAAGCCTGCTATGGTTATCCCAACCCATGTCAGATCGGAGAGAGACACACTAGTGAGCGAAAATACCCAAATGATAACTGTACTGGTTGAGAAATACACAAATAAATAAGAACAACTACAGCATAAATAAACAACAAATGTCCATCATCATCTTTTTTATTTTTCTTTTTTGATAAAAATGGTCCTTAGGGTCAAAACCTAGGAGAGTGCATGTCACGTCCTAATAAATATCTATTTATCTGAAAATGACAGAAAACAGACTTAAGAAATAGAACTTAGATTATACAAACATCTGTCACCATTACAGTGGAAGCTTTACATACAAACCACTCCTCATTACAATTCACAGGAGGAGTGAGAAAAAGAAAACAAATTAACACCTATATTTCTATCTATAGTACTAAAAAGGTGATATACGATTCCAAAAATTGGACGTCCAGCTCTGAACACCCCCTTTAAGAGCTAGGCTCTTCCTGTTCACCTGAAAGAGTAAGATTTGATGAGCAATTGTGCCCAGTAGGATTCACCCTCTTATCAAAAGATTATGATAACCTAAGAAATAGGCAATATACACAACTGATAGCAGTATTGAATAAAGCTTGCACATAAAAGAATTCAGTATGGTTATCACATTCTGGTTCAGGTAAGAAGTACATAATCAACTCATGACTGAATAATATGATGACCAATCAAGAAAATATGATGTAATGCCAAACATCCAGTAGATCCATTATCGTTCTGTACGGCCAGTAAACGAATTCGGGTGCTCCTCCCGAGACTAGATCAACCCCTCTAGCACAGGCATTTATCTCAAATGAGTCCAAAGACCAAAAGTTGTCATCACAAATCATTTCTATTAAAACATTCAAGTATGGTATACAGGTACTCAAAATCTCACATGTAACAACGTTTTAGGAGTCAATGTCAATGACTTCAGAAAGTTGTAATCATGTAGGAAACAATCATACTTGGGGGTATCCAAGAACAATCCATGGTTGGATGTAGATGGCAATTAAATGCTTCCGCTCAGTGGTATAGTAGTTAGAATCCAAGAAAATGAGGAAAACAACTTGTTTGGAGAATATAATGGTGTGTCACCTCTAAATGGACAAGGAGTGGTTCACATTAAAGTTACAGACTGGTGTATGTCGACAACCATAGGGTGGCTGTCGACAGCTACTGGTTCATCTAGAACTGGATTCTAGAATCTGGCACTTAGCTATCGACAGACTATAGATGGTTGTCGACAGATGGTAGTCATCTGTCGACAGATGGGTTCTATCTGTCGACATCTACTAGTTGCTCTAAAATTCTGGTTTTTTGAAGCATGGTACCTGTCGACATCTAGGTTCTGTCTGTCGATAGACGCAGGCTAATCTTCCAGGAATGGTTTAACATCAACTTAGGAGTCTATTCTAAGAGTTCCTACTACTCCATGAAGGATCAAACAATACTTAGTGGATCTTATATACATTCCTTAACACATCCTACATGAGGAAAAATATAGAACAATAGGAGAAAAATCCTACAACATGGGTGGCATGAAAAACTTATGAAAGGAAGGTTATTGTATATACAACTCTTCTAAGAGATTATTCCTTGCATCTAGTAGGAAGTTCTCCACAATTATACTTGGATAAGACATGAGCATTAGCTAAAGCATGAACACAATGTAAAGAAAGGCATACCTAATGATCTTTACAGAACACAAATCAAGGTGTGAATATGGTAGACACTTAGACTCAAGGTTCTAACAAAAGAAGGAGACAAGAAGAAGAGAAATCCTATTTGACTTAGGAAAGATGGAGATCCCTTTTTTTCTCCTCAACGAAGGAACCAGTAGTAGCAGCAGAAAGAGTTGTAGCAGTAGCAGCTATGATAGGAGCAATAGCAGGAGCTACAGCAGGAGCAGTAGCAACAACCACGGCAAGAGCAACAGCAGCAGCTACAGCAGGAGCAGCAACAGCTTCAGCAAAGCAACAGCAATAGCAGGGTAGATGGAGGAACAAGTCGGTAAAATTTCATGAGAATGTGCGTAGAAGGGTATAAGTAGAGGTCCCGGCTTCTTGCATGTATAGCACGTAGCTATACACATGTTGCCGTAAAACTCCATGTTTTTACAGCGCAAGCCACATTTTACTGAGTGTTTTTACTACCAACACGTAGAATAGTACGTGTAGCCCACTTCCCTGAAGGGTAGAAAGTCTTACATAGTCAAGACTACATAAGCACAATTATTCCAAGAAAATGGTTAACGTAAATAAGAGATAAATCAGCTGGTCCTTTGTCCCTATATTTTTGTACCCAAATGATGTCCAATCAAGTTGAAATTTCAAACATAGGCTAATTGGAAGGTTTTACAATTTATGGTGATTTTAGTTTAATTTTTTGAATTAATTTTTCACCCAGCAAAAATTACCCGAAAAATCATTGTGTCAACTTAATCTTGATATTTGTGTGTCAATAATTTTGGATATTTACATTTCTAGAACCAGTACATTTTTCTGGAAATTATGGTGTTTTCGGATTTCAATTTCATTACCGAATTCCGGTGACACCCTGTCAGAGTGCGCACCTCTAAAGACAACATAAAAATTATTTTAATAATATGAAAATAATCCTAAATTAAAGGTAATTATATCTCATGAAAGTGATTGTGTTTAAAAATAAAAAATCTCCATATTTTTCTAAATTTGAATAAATATAACTTTGGGGTGTTACAATTCTTCCCCACTAAAGAAAATTTGGTCCTCCAAATTTAACGGATAGGAATTTAACAATAAGTGATACTGACCTGTAAACAATTCTGGATACTTGGTTTTGATAGCATCTTCTAATTTCCATGTTGCTTCTTCTTGTCCTCGCTTATTCCACTGAATCTTCAATAATGAAACTTCCTTATTCTGTAGTTCTTAATCTTTCGGTCGAGGATTTACATAGGTTTCTCTTCATACGCCATATTTCCTTGCAGTTCCAAAATTTGGAATTCAATAACATGCTCCGGATCATAAACATATTTCCATAACATTGACACATGGAAGATGTCATGTACATTGAACAATTGAGGTGGTAATGCTAGTTGAAATGTCATTTCCCCAACTCTTCTTAATATCTCAAATGGTCCAATGTATCGTGGACTAAACTTCCCTTTAACTCCAAATCTCTTGATTTCACTTCGGGGTGACACTTTGAGAAAAACATGATCTCCTTGTTGAAATTCCAGTTCTCTTCTTCGACGATCAGCATAACTTTTCTGTCGATCTTGAGCGGCTTTCATTCAGTCTTGTACCAACTTTATAATTTCTGTAGTTTCTTGTATCATTTCAGGTCCAAGGATGTGTGATTCCTTCAATTCAATCCAACATAATGGCGATCTGCACTGTCAGCCATATAAAGCTTCAAATGGTGCCATTTGAATTGTAGACTGATAACTATTGTTATAAGCAAATTCCATAATAGCTAAATAGTACTCCAATCATTTCCAAATTCTAGCACACAAGCATGACACATATCCTCAATAACTTGATTTACCCGTTCTATTTGTCCATCAGTTTGGGGATGAAATGTCGTACTAAATTTTAACTTAGTTCCCAGTGCATCTTGTAGTTCTTTCCAAAAGTGTGAAGTGAATCTTGCATCTCTAACAGAAATGATATCCTTTGGAATTCTATGTAGCCGAACAATTTCTTTGAAATACAAGGCTACTAATATATTGACAGACCATTTTGTCTTAATAGCCAGGAAATAAGCTGACTTTGTGAGTCGATCTATTATTACCCATATCACATCATATCCATTACGTGTTCTGGGTAATCCCACAATAAAGTCCATGCCAACATTATCCCATTTCCACTCTGGTATCTCAAGGGGTTTTAGTTTCCCGGCTGGTTTCTGGTGTTCAACCTTGATTTTCTGACATGTTAGGCATCTAGCAATAAAATCTACAATGTCTTTCTTCATGTTACACCACCAAAAATTCTTCTTTAGATCTTGGTACATCTTAACAGCTCCCGGATGGATGGTATAATGTGCCCGATGAGTTTCCTCTAATACTTGTTTCTTAATTTCTGAATTATCTGGTATGCACAATCTGTTTCGGAACCGAAGCTTTCCATGAGAATCTTCATTAAAATTCGGTATGGAATTCAGTTTTTCTTTAATTTTTACTACTGTGGGGTCATTGTCTTGTTGTTCACCAATTTGCCTTAACATATCAGATTGCACTTTCAGGTTATCAATCGTAACCTTATCTTCTTGTGGTTCAACTTTCAAATTCAATGTGGAGAATTCTTTCAAAAGTTTCCATTCTTTGACTTGCAAATGAAATATTTCTACCATGGGGTTCCTACTGAGAGCATCTTAAAATCATAATCCTTGATATATTCCACCCATCTTCTTAGTCTCATGTTCAACTCTTTCTGTGAAAATAAATATTTCAAACTTTTATGATCAGAGTACACTATGAATTGATTATCATATAAATAGTATCTCCAGAGCTTTAGAGTGAAAATTACCGCTGCTAGTTCCAAATCATGTACTAGGTAATTTTTCTCATAATTCTTTAATTATCTAGATGCATAAGCAATAACTTTTCCTTCTTGCATCAAGACACAACTTAACCCGATATTTGATGCATCAATGTAAACTTCAAATATTTTTCCTTCTACTGGTAAGGCCAGAACTGGTGTGGTTGATAAGCACTCCTTTAATCATTGAAATGCTTGTTCACAATTCTCATTCCATTCAAATATAGTTCCCTTTCAGGTTAATTGTGTAAGAGGTGAAGCAATTCTGGAGAAATCTCTGACAAATTGTTGGTAATAACTAGCCATACCAAAAAAACTTCTAATTTCAGTAATGTTTTTAGGTTGCTCCCACCTCTGAATAGCTTCAATTTTGGATGAGTCCACTGACAATCCTTCTCCATAAATGACATGTTCTAAGAATGTTACTTGTTCCAGCCAGAATTCACATTTACTAAATTTTGCATACAACTTATGATCTCGTAGCAATTACAAAGTGACCTGTAGATGTGCTTCATGTTCTTCCATATTCTTAGAATAAATCAATATATCATCAATGAATACAACCACAAACTGATCCAGATATGACTTGAATACATCATTCATCAATCGCATGAAAGCAGCAGGTGCATTGGTCAATCCAAATGACATCACTACAAATTTGTAATGCCCATATCTACTTCGAAAAGCTATCTTATGAATATCACCTTCCTGAATTCTCAACTAATGATACCCAAATCTAAGATCAATCTTTGAAAAATATTGAGCTCTAGACAATTGATCAAATAGATCAATCCTAGGGAGTGGGCATTTATTTTAATTGTTAACTGATTTAACTATCTATAGTCTATGCATAATCGCATAGTCCCATCCTTCTTCTTAACAAACAGTACCGGAGCACCCCAAGGTGATGTACTGGGTCTAATGAATCCCTTTTCCATAAGTTCCATCAGTTGCCTTTTTAATTCTTTCAATTCTTCTACTGACATTCGGTAAGGTGTTCTTGAAATTCGTATGGCTCCTGGAATCAGTTCAATTGAGAAATTTACTTCTCCACTAGGTGGTAAGCCAGGTAGTTCCTCAAGAAATCCACCAGGAAAATCTTTTACTACCGGAATATCCTTTAATCCTATTGTATTCTGGTTCATTATGGTCACAGACGCTAGATATCCTTGACAACCTTTTTGTACCAACTTGCACGCTTTAACTGCTGAGATTATGGGTATACTTCTTACACGAGGTTTATCAAAAGTCATGAAGAAAACCTCCTTACCCAGAAAGGTTACTTGCCTTAAATGACAATCCAAATTCGCATGGTGTTTAGACAACCAATCTGCCCCAAGAATTACATCATATTCCCACATCTCAAGGCATATCAAATCACGTGGGAAATTATGTTTATTAACTAGAATTTGACTGGCAGGGTAATATTCTGTGAGTTTCTTACCCTCGCTAAGAGGAGTAGCTACCTCAAGTTGTACAGGTAGTGAAACTGATTGTATTCCTAAGGATCTAGCAAACTCACGACTGATAAAGGAATGTGTAGCTCCTGAATCAAATAAAACATATGCAAGTTTGGAGTTTACGAGAAGTGTACCTTCAATAAGTCTGCCTTCTTGCGGAGATTCTGGTTCCACTTCTTGAATGACTTGCAAACGCCCTTGTTTGGCTTGAGGATTCTAGGTTGCTGGTGCATTCTTCATCATGGGACATTCAGGAATCCGATGTTGATTGCTTCCACATCGGAGGCAAGCACCCAACCTACGCTAACAATTTTTAGTCTTGTGTCCACTGAGATGACAATGTCGACAAACGTATTTATTCCCAACTGGAGCCTTTCCTGATTTCTTGGTGGACTGCTGCGCTTTAGGGGCATTTCCCGTCTCAAACTTCCTTTTATGATCAGTTGTGGAAGAACTCTCACCAGACTTCCCTCTAATCTTTTCCACAATTTCATTTGCAGCTTCTAAAGCCAAGGCCCTCTTGCCATTTCTGAATATGTTGTAATTAAATGAGGCGTTAGCTGAGTAATAAAATTTGGACGTAAACTATTCATAAACATTTTCGCCTTCAATTTTTCCATGGCTACTAGATGAGAAGCGTATTTAGACAGTCGAGAAAACTGCGCCTCATATTCAGATACCGTCATTCTGAGTTGCTTTAGATTAGCAAACCCATTAGCCTTCTTCTCTTGAACCACTTCAGAGAAATACTGCTCATTAAACAACTCAACAAATTCCTCCCAACCTACCTGATTTGGATCCTCTAGAGTAGACTCTACAGTCTCCCACCATGCTCGAGCATCACCTTCCAATTGGAATGTTGCCAAATGTATCTTATCCTCTTCTGCACATCGGATAGCCCTAAAAATTCTTTCAATATCCTTTAACCAATTTTTAGCCTCATCAGGATCCTTGCTACCTGCAAATCTTGGAGGATCTAAACTTTGGAAATCTTTAAACAAATTTGTTCCATTATGAGTATTGTTCTTAGCTACCATCCTCATTACTCATGTCAAGTCATGCATGGTGCTTTCCATCTTCTTCCAGCTTGCATCGCCTCCTTCCATAACTATTTTAAGGAAATATCTGAGACATCCAACAATTCATACATTAATATCATCACCCAAACCAATACATACATTCATCACATACAAATTTTCTGTTATCACATAACATACATACTTTTCATTAATAAGCCGAAAATATTTACATCATCATCATCATCCTTAACCTCTCATTACATATATGCATGGAGAGTTATACATACAACTCACTATTTAACAAAAGGAGAGGTTAACAAAAGTAAGTTCCTAATTTCCTAGCTTGATTTAGGTTTGTGTGGCAGATTCCACGGACGGCTGCTGATCTCCTCTAGGCCCATGATACAGTGCTTTTGCTGCATCAGATAGCACCTCCCAATACCCTTCAATCTGATGTAGCAGCATATCTTATCCTAACTTCAGACTATCCAGATTGCACATTATTTGAGTCATAGATTCTAAAGAAGCACGGGGGTTTCCTGCCAGAAATGCATTAGTGGTTAGCTTCAGTACTTCTTCCTTTACTTGCACATGTGCTTCCCTCTGGGCCTGAGCTTATAACTCCACATCTTGTCGAATTAGTTCCATTGCAGACACTAACCGCTCTTGAGCATTCATTTCCATTCTGTGGCAAACAACAAATTAAGTATATACTCATATACAAAAATCTCTATTACCTTTATAACTAATCCCAAATTTCTACCATAACTCACTGGTCATTCCCTAGGTTTACGGAACCTAAGGCTATGATACCAAATAATCTGTCACGTCCTAATAAATATCTATTTATCGAAAAAGGACAAAAACATACTTAAGAAATAGAACTTAGATTATACAAACATTTGTCACCATTATAGCGGAAGCTTTACATACAAACCACTCCTCATTACAATTCACGGGAGGAGTGAGAAAAAGAAAACAAATTAACACCTCTATTTCTATCTATAGTACTAAAAAGGGGATCTACGGTTCCAGAAATTGGACGTCCAACTCTGCACACCCCCCTTAAGAGCTAGCCGTTGACCTGAAATAGTAAGATTTGATGAGCAATTGTGCCTAGTAGGATTAACCCTCTTATCAAAAGAATATGATAACCTAAGAAATAGGCTATACACGACTGATAATAGTATTGAATAAAGCTTGCACAGAAAAGAATTCAGTATGGTTATCACATTCTGGTTCAGAAAAGAAGTACATAATCAACCCATGACTGAATAATATGATGACCAATCAAGCAAATATGATGTAATGCCAAACATCCAGTATATCCATTATCGTTGCGTACGGCCAGTAAACGAATTCGGGTGCTCCTCCCATGACTGGATCAGCCCCTCTTGCACAAGTATTTATCTCAAATGAGTCCAAAGACCCAAAGTTGTCACCACAAATCATTTCTGTTAAAACATTCAAGTATGGTACACATGTACTCAAAATATCACATGTAACAAAGTTTTAGGAGTCAATGCCAATGACTTCAGGAAGTTGTAATCATGTAGGAAACAATCATACTTGGGGATATCCAAGAATAATCCATAGTTGGATGTGGATGACAATTAAATGCTTCCTCTCAGTGGTATAGTAGTTAGAATCCAAGAAAATGAGGAAAACAACTTGTTTGGAGAATATAATGGTGTGTCACCTCTAAATGGACAAGGAGTAGTTCACATTAAAGTTACAGACTGGTGTATGTCGATAGCCATAGGGTGGCTGTCGACAGCTACTGGTTCATCCAAAATTGGATTCCAGAATCTAGCCCTTAGCTGTCGACATGCTATAGATGGTTGTCGATAGAGGGTAGTCATCTGTCGACAGATGGGTTCTATCTGTCGACATCTACTAGTTGCTCTGAAATTCTGGTTTTTTAAAGCATGGTACCTGTCGACAGCTAGGTTCTGTCTATCGAAGACACAGGCTAATCTTCCAGGAATGGTTTAACATCAACTTAGGAGTCTCTTCTAAGAGTTCCTACTACTCCATGAAGGATCAAACAATACATAGTGGATCTTATATACATTCCTTAAACACATCCTACATGAGGAAAAAGATAGAACAATAGGAGAAAAATCCTACAACATGGGTGGCATGGAAAACTTATGAAAGGAAGGTTATTGTATATACAACTCTTCTAAGAGATTATTCCTTGCATCTAGTAGGAAGTTCTTCACAAGTATACTTGGATAAGACATGAGCATTAGCTAAAGCATGAACACAATGTAAAGAAAGGCATACCTAATGATCTTTACAGAACACAAATCAAGGTGTGAATATGGTAGACACTTAGACTCAAGGTTCTAACAAAAGAAGGAGACAAGAAGAAGAAAAATCCTATTTGACTTAGGAAAGATGGAGATCCCTTTTTTTCTCCTCAACAAAGGAACCAGCAGTAGCAGCAGAAAGAGTTGTAGTAGTAGCAGTTATGACAGGAGCAATAGCAGGAGCTACAGCAGGAGCAGTAGCAACAACCACGACAAGAGCAGTAGCAGCAGCTACAGCAGGAGCAGTAGGAGCTTTAGCATAGCAACGACAACAGCAGGGTAGATGGAGGAACAAGTGGGTAAAATTTCATGAGAGTGTGCGTAGAAGGGTATAAGTAGAGGTCTTGGCTTTATGCATGTATGGCACGTAGCCATACACATGTTGCCGTAAAACTCCATGTGTTTACAACGCAAGCCACATTTTACTGAGTGTTTTTACTGCCAACATGTATAATAGTACGTGTAGCCCACTTCCCTGAAGAGTAGAAAGTCTTACGTAGCCAGGACTACGTAAGCACAATTATTCCACGAAAATGGTTAACGTAAATAGGAGATAAATCAGCTGGTCCTTTTGTCCCTATATTTGTGCACCCAAATGATGTACAATCAAGTTGAAATTTCAAACATAGGCTAATTGGAAGACTTTACAAATTATGGTAATCTTAGTTTAATTTTTGGAATTAATTTTTCACCCAGCAAAAATTACCCAGAAAATCATTGTGTCGACTTAATCTTGATATCCGTGTGTCAATAATTCTGGATATTTACATTTCTAGAACCAGCACATTTTTTTGGAAATTATGGTGATTTCAGATTTCAATTTCGTTACCGAATTCCGGTGACATCCTGTCGGAGTGCGCACCTCTGAAGACGACACAAAAATATTTTAATAATATGAAAACAATCCTAAATTAAAGGTAATTATATCTCATGAAAGTGATTGTGTTTAACAATAAAAAATCACCATATTTTTATAAATTTTCAATAAATATAACTTTGGGTGTTACAGTGCACCCACCCTCAGAGGGAGAGAATATTCCCACTCCACCAGAATGAGCACCTAGGCCAGAAATATATAAGGAAATAATGCAAATACAACTTGAACGAAGGACGCACCCACGTCAAACCAGTCTAACTTGCATTCGACCGGTTTTATCTAAAACAATAGGCCCCTTACAAGAGTGTGGAACGCTACTAGGCACCCAAAACACATTATTATGCATAACCTGACATGCATAATTCGCTAAAGAGTCAGGGACCTAATTAGTTTCCCGGTATACATGGGACAACAGAATGGAATCCCGGTTTAACATAGTCCTTGCATCCCGCTGTTGTGTTGAGTGTGTATTGGAACTTCTTAATGATGATTTTTTTATTGATGACCAATTAACATCACTCACTTTTTTATTTTGATGATGACACAATGAACATATTGAACATATTGAATATATTACAATAATGCTCAAACAATATGTTCTTGATATTTAATATCTCATATCTTGCTGTTTATGACATGTTTTGTTGGTCTACTCTTCATTTGTGCAGGTTTACAGAGTTTTTGTAAAAGTAGGTCGACTCTAGTTGACAGATAGGTCGACTCTCAACGTCTGTCTAGCAAACTCTTGAAGAAAAGGTCACAGACAGGTTGACTCCAGTTGACAGATAGGTCGACTCTTAAAGACTACCCAGCAAGTTTCTGAAGAGCAATTGTCAGTAGTGTCGACTCTATTTGGAGATGAGGTCGACACTAGCATCAATCCAGTGAACCAGTTTTGGAGGAATACACAGGAGGTCGACTCTGCCTGTTGATTAGGTCGACTCTACCTGTTGATCAGGTCGACACTAAGTGTCTGTCAGGTCGACACTAGTGTTCTGACAGTAAGCCCTGAATTGATGATTGGTCAGTAGGTCGACTCTCATGAAGAATGAGGTCGACTCTGTCTCTTTCTGTGCAAACCTAGAATTGTGCAGAGGATGAATCCGGTGGCTGTGATTTTGTTCTGAGGTCCTTATGGGAGATGCTATAATTACTAAATTGCCCTTTAATCCTAGTGGCAATTTGATGAAGACCTTTTGGACACGTGGCAGCCCAGGATGCTTTCTAGGTTTTTGTGCACATTTTCTTCACGTAAAAAGGACTACACAGAGGCTATAAAAGCTCTGATCTCTATTTTGAAGAAAAGGAGCGCCAAAATGAGCAATCCAGAGCTCGCAAGCCTCCATCCTTCCAGAAATTACATCCAAAGGGACGTGGTGATCAAGGCCAAGCTGTGATGTGTTGAGAAAGGGAGCATATCGAGCTGAAGAATAGAAGAAGAAGAAGAAGAAGTTCTGGAAATTAAGATGCCACTGAAGCAGAGCATCATTAATTGAAGAGGATCTCCATCGAATTCCTTCAAGGCTCTTCAATTCAAGCTTCTGCAAAACTTCTTCACCGAGGAACATCCAACCCATATCTATTTCACTTATTTCTTGAAGTGTTCATCTCATTTTTATTGGTGAGATCTGTACATGAAGTTCTGTGCAGTTTTTTGTGTTGTTTGAGTCTGTGAATCAGATCATTGCTAGAGGATTTGATCTCATGTGATTTTGATCTAGCTTGTGTGTTTGATCCGTCGTGCTTAGTTTGGAGTCGTCAAACTCACGGTTGTGTGTTTGAGCCGTCGTGCTCTTTTGTGTGTGGTTTGAGCCGTCGTGCTCAGGTTGTGAGTTGTCATACTCACTATGTGTTCTGAGCCGTCGAGCTCAAGGGTGTTTGGAGCCATCGTGCTTCAGTATGTGTTGTACTCTGGTTTGAGTAGTGTGGCCTCATTGTATGAGGGGTGGATGTAGGAATCACTAGTGTGATTTCTGAACCACCTAAAAATCCTCTGTGCAATGGTTTGAGTTCTTATCTCTACGCTAGATGCTTGCATAGGATTTCGCTTTCACACTCTCTTTCTAATTGCTTCACACATCATATCCACACAATCACACATTCACACATCAGATCAGTTGGATTGCTTGCTTGAATGGATCTCTAATTCGAAGTAATTTTTAAATTACTTAAGTTTCCGCATTAATTGGTGATAGATCTATTCAACGCCCCCCTAGATCTGTTTATACTCTGAATTGAATCCTACAGTTAGTATCAGAGAGGGTTAATATTCGTTTTTGATCTAATTTGATTGCTTCTATTTGATCTGTGTGTTCGATTTGCTTGAATTGCTTGCTTGCTCTTTCACTATCTCTTATTTTGATTGATGGATTCTCGAGGATTTGTAGCTGAGGGCCATTCCATTAATAGACCACCATTTTTTGATGGGTCTGATTACTCCTACTAGAAAAATCACATGCAAGTTTTTCTAAGGGCACAAAACTATGAAATCTAGAAAATAGTTGACAAGGGTCCTTATGAAAACCATGGAGATGAGGAGAATTGGACTAGAGAGCAAATTAGGAAAGCCACTCTTAATTACAGTGCCATGAATATGCTTCAATGTACAGTTCACCCTAAAGAATATTCAAGAATATCCATGTGCAAATCTGCTAAGGAAATGTGGGATAAACTTGAAATAATGTATGAAAGAACATCTCAAGTTAGGGAAACCAAAGCAAACATACTTGTTTCTGAATATGAGTTGTTTATGATGAAAACTGATGAGTCAATTTCTGAAATGTTTGCCAGGTTTATGACAACCGTCAATGGACTGAAGGCACTAGGTAAAGAGTACACTAATGTTGATCTGGTAAGAAAAATCTTACGCTCTCTATCATCCATCTGGCACACAAAGGCTATAGTGATTGAAGATTTTAAGGATTTAATCAAAATTTATTTGGATAAACTCATAGGATCTTTAATGACTTATGAAATAAATCTTAAAAGAACTGAAGAACATATGCTTAAATCTAAACCAGTAGCACTTAAGGCTTCATCAAGCAACAAAGAGAAAAGTAAAAAAAAAAATCAAGTTATGAAGAGTCTGAGTTTGATGAGGATGAAATTGCCCTCATGACTAGGCAATTCAGAAAATTTTTAAAATCAAGAAGAGGAAAATTCAATGGAAAGAAAAAATATTCTTCTGGTAAAAAGAATGCTTCTTCTTCAAACTTTAATGTTGGAAGAAATAAAAAAGCTGATGAAGGTGTTATTTGCTATAGGTGCAACAAGGCAGGACACATGAAGGGTGAGTGTCTTGAGGTCAAGAAGGACAAATACAAGAAGAACAACAAAATGAAGAAGCCAAAAGCAATGATAGAAACTTGGTCAGATGAAGACCAAAGTGAGGATGAAGAAGAGAACTCCTCAAGCTCAGAAAATGAGGAGTTATGCTTTATGGCTAACAACAGTGATGGAAAGGTAAGTTCTTCTTTTGAATAATATGCTGTTGAAGATTGGGAAGATGCATATGCTGCCTTATTTGAAAAATATTCTGAAATAAGAAAAGAAAATAAATGTTTGAAAAATAAAATTGAAAATGTCATGCATGATACTTCCTTAAATAGAAGAATGTCTGAACTTGAAAATGAAATATCTGAACTTCATGATGAAAAGGAAGAACTTTTGAATGAATTGGATGAACTTAAGATTTCATTTCAAAAGGGAAACAATGATTTCAACAAAGTGAAAAACAACAAGCTTTTGATGAAATTCAAAAACTTAAGAAGTTGCTGGCTGAAAAGGATCAAGTAATAAAAAATTTCATAAATGGAAAAGAAAACATTGATGTCTTGTTGGGACTTAGAATGAATGTTGAAAAACATGGACTAGGATTCACCACAGAAAAATCATTGAAGAATAAACCCGGTGAAAAGAAAGAAAAACCTTCAAAAATTCCTTTGATAAAATTTGTCAAAAGCATTAGTCCAGAAATCAAAAATAAACAAATGTCAAAGAAAACATCCGAAACAATCAAAAATCAAAATAAAAAGAAAATGTCTAATCAAAAGAAACAAAACAGGTCGACTCATGTTGTAGATAGGTCGACATCAGTTGACCATAAGTTGAAATCTGTGGCGACTGAGTCGACACTACCTCATCATAGGTCGGCCTATCTATTTCTGAACAACAAAAGAATGTTTCACAAAAATTCAAATAAAAGTCTGAAAAATTATAAAAACACAAAAACACACTTTCATGATGATTATTGGAGATCTAGGATATCATATCAATCCAATTGGATCAATTCTTAGAATCAATGGTATCACAATCCTCATTGGTACCACTCACAATCTTTCTATCCAAAGTTTCCAAGATATCAACAGAATTTTTTTTTTCTGGATTTCCATACATGAACAATCATTTCAAAATGCATAATTTCCCTTCTTATGAAAGAAAAAACACTGGTATTTTCATTCCAAATCAGAATGTTAAAATACCAAAAAGGGAAATCATTTCTAAAATAAAACAAAAGCCAAAAACAACTCAAGTGTGGATCAGAAAAGACTTATTGTTATTGCTCAAACAAACTGATGGTCCCAACAATGTTTGGGTACCAAAATCTTTTCTTCTCTGATCTGATATGTGCAAGAAGTTCGTGCACCTAGCTCTAATGTGTGGTTTCTTGACAGTGGGTGTTCACGACATATGACTGGAGACATAACAAAGTTCTCATTGCTGATTGAAAAGGAAGGAGGATCTGTTACTATTGGAGGTAAAAACAAAGAGAAAATAATTGGATCTGGAAAGGTTGGTAAATCCTCCTCAAACTCAATTGAAAATGTTCTGTTAGTTGATGGTTTGGATTATAATCTTTTGAGCATTAGCCAATTGTGTGACAAGGGTCACAAAGTTGTTTTTGAATCAGACTTTTGCAAAATACTTGATTCTTCATCTGAAAAAATAATTTTTTTTAGAAAAAGAGAAAACAATGTCTACATGATCAATCTTGATAAAACTTTACTGAAAACATCTATTTGGTTGCTAATAAAAATAAAATTGCATGGACATGGCACAAGAGACTTGGTCATGAAAGTTTCAACACAATAAATAAACTCTTAAGGCTAAATCTGGTTAAAAGACTTCCTGAATCTTTTTCAAATGTTGAAAATCAATTTTGTGGGATATGCGCTCAAGGAAAACAAACCAAAAAAAAAAATTTAAAATTTCCAATGATGTACTTACTTCTAAGCCACTAGAATTACTTCATATGGATCTTTTTGGGCTAATAAGAATTCTCAGTCTTAGTGGCAAACAATATGGATTTGTCATCATTGATGATTTTACTAGATATACTTGGGTTATATTTCTATCCCACAAAAGTGATACTTGTCAAGAATTCAGAAATTTTGTAACACTGCCTTAATGGGATTTTCACACAAAATAAAATCCATTTTGACTGATCATGGGGGTGAATTTGAGAACAAAGCTTTTACTGATTTATGTGCTGAACTGAACATTTTCCACAGATTCTCTTCTCCAAGAACTCCAGAACAAAATGGAGTTGTGGAAAGAAAGAACAGAACTCTTGTGGAAATGGCAGGGTCCATGCTCTTGGAAAGTAAATTGCCCAAATCTTTCTGGGCTGAAGCTGTGAAAACAACAAATCACATCTTGAACAGAGCATTGGTCAGACCAAAAATCAGAAAAAACCCCAATGAACTTTTGAAAAACAAAAAGCCAAATGTGTCTTACTTTAGAGTTTTTGGTTGCAAGTGCTTTGTACATAACAACAATAAAGAAAATCTTGATAAATTTGATGCCAAAAGTCTTGAAGCCATTTTTCTTGGTTATTCAAAATTTCTAGAGCTTATAGAGTTTACATTCTTAAGAATAAAACTGTGAAAGAATCTCCACATGTAGTTTTTGATGAAAATTCATATCAAACTGATGACTCTACATCTTGCAGGATTCCTCAAAGTAATGAAGAAGATGACTTCATTGTCGAATCTTCACCAACTGTTGAAGAGAATGGAGATTCATTTGAAAATTTGGACAATCAATCACCTACCACAAGTGGATCAGGTAATATTGTTCCAGAATTGAATGAACCCCAAGAGGTAATTCCTAAAAACAGACTTTTAAGAGATCATCCAATTGAGAATGTAGTTGGTAATGTGCATGATAGAGTTAGAACTAGATCATCTTTTCTGAATGCAATAAATGAAGACCCACTGGCACTAATTTCCCAAATTGAACCTAAGTCCATTGATGAAGCTCTAACTAGTGAGGATTGGATCAATGCAATGCATGATGAACTTCATCAATTTGACAGAAATCAAGTGTGGGAATTAGTACCCAGAGCTAGTGATCAATCTGTAATTGGCACTAGATGGGTATTCAGAAATAAATTTAATGAAAATGGACAAGTTGTTAGGAATAAAGCTAGACTAGTTGCCAATGGGGTACAATCAAGAGTTTGGTATTGACTTTGAAGAATCATATGCCCTTGTAGCTAGACTAGAAGCTGTGAGAATTTTTCTTGCTTTTGCATCATCCTTGAAATTCAAAGTTTATTAAATGGATGTGAAAAGTACCTTTTTGAATGGCTAGATCAAAGAAAATAGTTTTGTAGAACAACCTCCTGATTTTGAAAATGAAAATTATCTTGATCATGTTTTCAAACTTAATAAGGCTCTTTATGGTCTTAAGCAAGCTCCAAGAGCTTGGTATGACCGGTTGAGCTCATTTTTGCTGAATAAAGGATACACAAGAGGTAGTGTAGACCAAACTTTATTTACAAAAACTGCCAACAATCATATTATTGCTATCCAAATCTATGTTGATGACATAATTTTTTGGTCTACAAACAAAGCTCTGTGCACTGAATTTGCTGATCACATGAAAACTGTATTTGAAATGAGTTTGATGGGTGACCTACATTTCTTTTTAGGATTACAGGTACATCAAACCAGTGAAGGGATTTTTATAAGTCAAACGAAGTATGTGAAAGAACTTTTGAAAAGATTTAACTTTCAGCACCTCTAGCACTCAAGTACACCAATGGCGATAAATGTAAGATTAGAGGAAGATTCTTTTGGTAAGTCAGTAGATCCAAAGACCTACAGAGGTATGATTGGCTCTCTACTTTATCTCACAATCTCTAGACTTGACATTCAATTTAGTGTGTGCATGTGTGCTAGATTTCAAGTCAATCCTAAAGAAAGTCACATGTTAGCTGTCAATTTTTTTTTAAAAATATCTTGCTGGAACATGTGAACTTGGAATATGGTATCCTGCTGACTAGGAATTAGACTTAATTTCTTATTGTGATGCTAATTATGCTGGTTGTAAACTTGATAGAAAAAGTACTAATGGTTTGTGTTTATATCTAGGTGGATGTCTAATTTCTTGGGCTTCTAAAAAGCAACATTCAGTAGCTCTATCCACTGCAGAGGCTAAATATGTTGCGGCTAGTTGTTATGGCACTCAAGTTCTTTGAGTGAAACACCAGCTCCTAGATTATAATCACAAATTGGGCTACATTCCTATTTTGTGTGATAACACTAGTACAATAAATTTGTCTAAAAACCCCATTCAGCATTCACGAACAAAGCACATTGAAATAAGGCACCATTTTCTAAGGGATGAGGTTGCTAAGAAATCTTTTGAGCTTCACTTCATTGAAACTAAAAAAACAATTTGCAAATATTTTCTCTAAGCCTCTTCCAGAAAATAGATTTTCATCTTTAAGGAGAGAGCTTGGTTTGTGCAAACTTCCACATTATTGATCTTTTCCATCTTCTGTTCGCAAATAAAATTTTTGAGTCTTTCAAATAAAAACTTTTCTTCCTCTTGCAAATAAATTCCCACTTCTCATATTGCATTAGCATTCTTGGTATATCAAATAGTGATTTGAAGAAAGGTAAGTCAGGCTTGTCTGGACACTTTCACTATCCGTGAGTATATGTCTCTGCCAAATATCAAGAGCCTTTATATGCAACTGTTGAGGGGGAGTCTTGCTTTTCAATAAAACACTCTTGTTGATTCTACTCTCACTTTGGTATCAGATATTTACTTTCACTTCATTGAATCTTTCCTTTTTCAATAATTTTCATGGTCACCATGTCAGGGGGAGATTCATGATAAGGGGAGTCATTTGATATCAGAAATTGTGCCCTTTGTCAATTCTTCTCTAATCTGGTATCAGAATTCTTGACACTGGTTGTCAATCTTGAGCCCCAAATTATTAGAATTTTTTATCTCACTGCTTTTTTCATATGAGAGACTTAATACATTTAAAAAAAACTAATTGTGCATTTAGTTTACTCTCAAAGATTCATTTTCATATCAAAGTTGTGATATCTTAATATTGAATGTCTTTAAAATAATTTGCAAAACACTTATAGGCATATGAGCGGCATTAATATTTAACATATGCAAGTTTAAGCTATACTTTTACCACATGTTAAGAATAATTTCTCTACATTCATATCCATGACTTTTTTGGTCAAAGCAAATAAAATACTGCATAACATTAAAAGAAAATGAACAACAATCTAGAAAGATACAAACAGAGCAATGCAAATTCTTGAACCACTGAGTAACCGGGTCACTTCACCTAAAAATTGATTTGTTTCGCGTCAAAAAGTGGAAAACAAAATTTTCAACTCTGTATAAGATAATGAAAGTTAAACCACTGAGTAATCAGAAGGCCTTGCATCTGATAAATGTGATCTCTTGCACTGAAAAGTGAGATTTAACTAATTTATTCTTGTATTCTTTCCCAGCTAAAAAATTGAAAGGAAATTCAAAAAGACTGGATAGAAATGCTTAAGACCTTACTAAAGTTCATGTATACTGCGTTTAGATCTGCTATTCTACATTATGTTACTTAAAGCTTCTAACTTCCTTGTTGAATACTTCTGTTCACTCACATAGGTCACTTTCATTCACATTTGTATCATTATTTTAACTACATTCAGATCATTATCATTTGCTATACTTTGTGTTGAGTGTGTCCTTGTGATTAAACTTTGATGCACAATCACAAAACACAATAATTTCTCTCATATGTCTATATCACTTTGCCTCATTTATTTTGCTCATTCCTGAACATCTCTTTTCACCACTTCATTTCCTAAACTCCTTCCATTTACTTTTTCATGTTTATCTTTTTAATGCTGTCAAAAAGGGGGAGAAATAAAATTGGTCTAAGTCTACGGAGAAATAAAATTGGCTTGATGCCATCAGTATGAATTAGGGGAGAAATTGGCACTTTGGTATATTGGTATGGGAAATTGGAGAAAGGGCAAGATGAGGGAGAAATTGTAGTCAGGGGGAGCATGAAGAGACCAAGTTTGAGTATTTGTTTAGTCATCATAAAAAAGGGGAGAATGTTGTGTTGAGTGCGTATTGGAATTTCTTAATGATGAGTTTTTTATTGATGACCAATTAACATCACTCACTTTTTTATTTTGATGATGACACAGTGAACATATTGTACATATTGAATATATTACAATAATGCTCAAACAACAAGTTCTTGATAATTAATATCTCATATCTTACTGTTTATGACATGTTTTGATGGTCTACTCTTCATTTGTATAGGTTTACAAAGTTTTTGTAAAAGTAGGTTGACTCTAGTTGACAGACAGGTCGACTCTCAAGGTGTGTCCAGCAAACTCCTAAAGAAAAGGTCACAGACAGGTTGACTCCAGTTGACAGATAGGTCGACTCTTAAAGACTACCCAACAAGTTTCTGAAGAGCAATTGTCAGTAGTGTCGACTCTATTTGGAGATGAGGTCGACACTAGCATCCATCCAGTGAACCAGTTTTGGAGGAATACACAGGAGGTCTACTCTGCCTGTTAATTAGGTTGAATCTACCTGTTGATCAGGTCGACACTAAGTGTCTATCAGGTCAACACTAGTGTTCTGACAGTAAGCCCTGAATTGATGATTCGTCAGTAGGTCGACTCTCTTGAACAATGAGGTCAACTCTCTCTCTCTTTCAGTGCAAACCTAGAATTATGCAGAGGATGAATCTGATGGCTGTGATTTCATTTTGAGGTCCTTATGGGAAATGCTATAATTACTAAATTGCCATTTCATCCAAGTGGCAATTTGATGAAGACCTTTTGGACATGTGGCAGCCCAGGATGCTTTCTAGGTTTCTGTGCACATTCCCTTCATGTAAGAAGGGACTACTCGGAGGCTATAAAAGCTCTGATCTCTGTTCTGAAGAAAAGGAGCACCAAAACGGGCAATCCGGAGCCCACAAGCCTCCAGCCTTCCAGTAATTACAACCAAAGGGACGTGGTGATCAAGGCCAAGCTGTGATGTTCTGAGAAAGGGAGATCGAGCTGAAGAATAGAAGAAGAAGAAGAAGTTCTGGCACTTCAGATGCCACTGAAGCAGAGCATCGTTAATTGAAGAGGATCTCCATCGAATTCCTTCAAGGCTCTTTAATTCAAGCTTCTGCAAGACTTCTTCACCGAGGAACATCCAACCCATATCTATTTCACTTATGTCTTGGAGTGTTCATCTCATTTTTATTTGTGAGATCTGTACATGAAGTTCTGTGCAGATTTTTGTGTTGTTTGAGTCTGTGAATCAGATCATTGCTAGAGGATCTGATCTCGTGTGATTTTGATCTAGCTTGTGTGTTTGAGCCATCATGCTCAGTTTGGAGTCATCGTGCTCCAGTTGTGGTTTGAGCCGTCATGCTCAGTTTGTGAGTCGTCGAACTCACGGTTGTGTGTTTGAGCCGTCGTGCTCTTTTATGTGTGGTTTGAGCCGTCGTGCTCAGGTTGTGAGTTGTCGTATTCACTGTGTGTTCTGATCCATCGAGCTCAAGGGTGTTTGGAGTCATCGTGCTCCAGTGTGTGTTGTACTTTGATTTGAGTAGTGTGGCCTCACTATGTGAGGGGTGGATGTAGGAATCACTAGTGTGATTTCCGAACCACCTAAAAATCATTTGTGCAATGGTTTAAGTTCTTGTCTCTGCGCTAGATGCTTGCATAGGATTTCGCTTTCACACTCTCTTTTTAATTGCTTCACACATCATATCCACACAATCACACATTCACACATCAGATTAGTTGAATTACTTGCTTGAATGGATCTCTAATTCGAAGTAAATTTTAAATTACTTAAGTTTCCGCATTAATTGGTGATAGATCTATTCAACCCCCCCTTCTAGATCTGTTTATACTCTGAATTCGATCCTACACCTGCCACCATCTATATGCAGTCCAGGAGGAGCACCTGCCTTCCTTGAAGGAGTTAACTAGAGACATGGAATCTGAGTATGCAATGGAGAGACGAAACCTAAGAGAAGCTGCCAAGCGAAGACCATCACAAAGAGCTCTGAGTTCAGCGATTATATTGTTGCCAACCCCGTAGAAGTGAGCAAAAGCCACATGAACGTTGCCTTGCCTATCTTGAATACATCCACCACCACCGCACTCCCCTGGATTGCCTTTGCAAGCACCATCAACGTTCAAACAGAAATCAAGTATCGGAGGGATCCATCTAATGACTTTGAACTATTTAGTAGAGCAATTGGGGTGAAAACCGAACTGATGAAGGACCTGCAACTCATTGGGTGAAGGAGCAACTTTAAACTGCACTTTAGTGAGGGAGCAAGTAATCTTAAATTTGATTGATAGCTTCCCCAGCAGAAAACTTCTTAGAGTCAAACCTAGCCGAATACCTCCCCTTCCAAATTTCCCACAACATAAGAATAAGACAATAAAGGGAGATGAAACCAAAGGGGGAATTGATGTTGGTGTGCATTAGAAAACTTCAGACTCTAGCAGTGATTTGGCTGTGAAGATTATTCCTAGATTGAATGAGTGGTTGAAACCAACTCCAAAGGATAGTAGCCATGTCGCTATGAATGAAAAAGTGATTATAATCATCATACTAAGGAGACCTGCAATAGGAGCAACAAGAAACCATATTTATGCCACTTTCAGCGATTCTTTGATCCACTAGGACCGCCCTATTCAGAATCTTCAAGCAAAACAACGACGCTATTCGGTAATAGGAATTATCCCAAATTTTTAGGAGAGCAGGCCGCTTAACTCCCACAAACCTGACAAGATTATAAGCAGATTTAGAAGAAAAACTACCATCTTGAGAGGGCCCCCAGACACACTTATCCTCTTCATCATTGAGCACTAACCCCTGTAGAATGCCCTTGGGAAGGAGAGGTCTGATAGGATGAGAGACAAAAAAAATAACCTCCTGTAGGGTTGCACTGCCACCTTCATAAGTACCATGTATTAGGCCACAAAGAGGCTTATCCCCAAGCCAAATATCTTTTAGAATATCAATTTTGTTGCCCTTCCCGTGAATCCATCTAGTATTATTCTGAACAATCATATCTACTTCCAACCGAACCTGTTTAGACATGCTAGGTAGGTTTTTAATACAACCAGTATGATACCGCCTTCTAGAGTATCAAGCCCATAAGGAAGAACCATGGCGGATGTTTCAAAGGTTCTTAACTGCCAAAGAAACCTGAACATGCCTAAGATTACGGACACCTAAACCTCCTTCAGCAATAGGTCGTTGGATGGTGGACCATGCCACCAAGTGGCGCCTGCAGATACCATCCGTACCATTCCAGAAAAAGGCAGTAGACAGTCTTTCAATATAATTAGTGATGGATTTTTGGAGAGGAGAGGAAGCTGCCAGATAAACTGAAAGAGAAGATATCACAGAGTTAATTAAAGTAACCCGGATAGCTTGAGATATAAGTCTCGACTTCCAGGTAGCCAGCTTGCCATTCACTTTATCTAAGAGGGATTTATAATCAGCAGCAAGGACCCTACCTGATCTCAAAGGAACTCCCAAGTAAAGAAGAGGCCCTCGTTGTATCTTGAAACCAGTAATCTCCTTAATCCTATTGACGGACTACGGAGAAGCCTTATCAGATATCATAAAGCAGCTCTTAGAAGAGTTAATGTGCTAACCTGAGGAAGTAGCGTACTTCTCCAAAAACCTCATCAATCTCCTGACATTATTGATCCCCCCATTCATAAAGATAACAGTGTCATTTGCATATAAAAGGTGAGAAATGGGCGTGCAGCCTCTAGGCCCTACATATGGTTGAAGACGACTAGAGAAGACCAAATGCCTAAGACCTCTGCTGAGGGCTTCCTCCATAATGATGAAAAGTGTTGGTGCAATAGGGTTGCCTTTCCTGAGACCCCTTGTAGGTTTAAAGTAACCTATAGGCGAACCATTGAAGAGGATAGAAAACCAGTAGTTAGAGACCAACATACCAATGTAGGATATAAATCTGGAAAAGAAGCCAAACTTTTTGAGAACCGCAAATAAGAAATCCCATTCCACATTGTCTTAAGCCTTCCTTATATCCAACTTGAACACAACATTATTCCCTCTAACTTTCCTTCCAATATCCCTTATCAGCTATCTAGATAAGGAGACATTATCAAGAATGGACTTGCCTTTGACAAAAGCACCTTACTCATCAGAGATAATCTCAAGAAGAATATTGACCAACCGATCACAGAGGATCCTAGAAACAATTTTATAGCAGACGTTGCACAGGCTAACTGATCTAAAATCCTCGTAGGTGGCAGGATGCTCTTTCCTAGGGACAAGAGCAATCAAGGAAGAAGTAACCCCTCTTGGAAAAGGGAAGCCTTGGAAGAAGCCTAACACAGCAGCAATGACATCTTGTTGAACTATATCCCAGAAAGAAGTAAAGAAAACACCAGTAAACCCATCAGGCCCAAGAGCACTATTTGCATTCAAACTCCACACCGACTTCTTAATTTCTTCCTTGGTGGGGGAAGCACAGAGAGACAGGTTTTGGTCCTCAGAAACAATAGAGGAGATGACATGCAAAAGGGACTCATCAATATCATGAACCGAGGATTGAAGAAGACCTTGAAAGAAATTAACAGCTTCAAGCTTAAGGACATCCTGGTCCTCATTCCAAAACCCATCCACTGGAGCCTATGAACAGCATTGGGCCTCCTATTTCCTTGAACCACTGCATGGTAAAAATTAGTATTCTTGTCACCATTTTCGAGCCACTTCATGCGAGCTTTTTGAGCATAGAATAGTTCCACAAAATTAATAGCTCTTCTGAGATTAGCATTAGCAGCACCCAAGGTAGAGCGGTTGTCTGGCGTAGGATTGGCGTCGAAAGCCTCTTGCATGGCCCTAACCTCCTCCTCCACCTGTCTAAGCATATTGTCATTGATATTGTCGAAGGTAACCTTGTTCCAGGAACGAAGAGCCCCCCTAACCACCTTCAGCTTAAGATGTAAAGTAACAAAAGGATTGGGATGCCACCCTACCGATTCTTCCCATGAAGTTTTAACAATATCCATAAACGAACTATGAGTAGTCCACATGAAGAGGAAGGTTAACTTGGCTAGACCCCAAGGTGAGGTAGAGAAATTAACCAGCAGAGGAGCATGATCAGAAGGACATCTGTGAAGGTGCCTAACCTTAAGCCCCAGATACATAGAATCACAGTTATTATTTAAAAGGAACCTATCCAGCCTAGCCTTAACAGCCGCTTGCCCAGTGCGGTTTAGACCAAGTGAAGTTAGGACCTATAAAACCTGCATCAGGGAGAGAAGCTCCAGAGATAAGAGCATTAAAGTCCATCATAGCTTGCAAGTTTGTAGATCTCCCACCCATCTTCTCAGAAGGCCTGGTAACACAGTTAAAATCACCCCAAACTATCCAAAGAGTATCCACATTATTGGAAATATTGAGAAGATCATCAAAAAGAAGGCGCCTAGTATTAGTATGGAAGCTAGCATAAACCACTATAATAATCAAGTGAACATTGTCTTCCTTTATGACTGCTAATGTAATTTGCTGATAAGAACAACTAATGGTGTGAAGCAATTGGTTCTGCCAGAAAACCCAAATTTTAGACTCATCACCACTGTTACTAGTAAAATAATCCATGCAAAGGAAGGAGCACATAGAACATGGACATTATGAGCCTACCCTGGCATTGACACAGACTCATGCAGCTTTCGTTTGTGTAGAATTGGACATAGATAAGTCTAGACCTGAAAGGATATGGATAGGTTGTGGTTCAGATGGTTTCTGGCAAAAAATCAACTATTACAAAATACAGGTGGTTTGTGGTTTCTGCCATAATCTGGGTCATGCAGATTCTGAGTGTAACAAGAAGCATAAGAAATTTGAGGTGCAAGAAGTTCCCCAGAAGCAGATGGTTGTTCAAGGTAAGGTTCAGATTGATCCAATTATCATGAAAAGAACTTGACGGTAGAAGGAAGTTTGTGATGGTCCCGTTAACCTGATGTTGGGTAACAGTTTTTCTCCTTTGCTGGAGGGGGAATCTCCCAAGAAAGTTACTGACGGATCTTCTTCTAGGGTCCTTGCCTCTAGTCAGGATCCTTTATCCTCACAGATCCAGGTTGTTCAAGCAAAAGTTTCTCAGCCTAATTCCACGTTGCATGGGATGCATGGGAATCCTACAGTCCAACGCTTGCAGGGTTCACATTCTGAAACTCTTTCTATAGCAGTAGATGTTGCAGTATCTGATGGGGGCGGTACCAGGGAGTCTCCGGTGATGGCTCCCGCCGAGGAAGATGATACCTTGCCTTTTAAATCTCTTATTTCCAAACATAGACCGCCAGAGACTTCCCTTCAAATGGTTTTCATTTTGGCTAACGATGAAAATATTTTCATGCCTTGTTCTGCTATTCGAAAGGAGGGTGTTACTCATCAGAAGGTAGGCGCCAAGACTCGATCCAAGGCCAAGGCTGCAGATGGTTCCTCTGGGTATTCTTCTTCATGAATAGTCCCATGCTTTATTGGAATATCAAAGGCATTGCCAATTTAGCCTCTAGGCATATGCTTCGGAGAATCATCAAGAAGTATAGCATTGATTTGTTGCCATTGCGAAGCCAATGGTTTCTTTGGCTCAAATAACCAAAACCCATAGTCTTTATAGTAGCAAAAGAAATAACAACCAACAATATAATCAAGTTTGTAGTCCAAATTGCATAAAGTCAAATGTCCAACTACATATATAAACTCTCCACATACTAAGTAACTAAGAACTAAATCTTAAAAGTAGCACAACTCCTCACACTCAGAAGTTTGACCTCGCTAACTTCTCAACCTATAAGTGCTCAGTCTCTCATGTAACATTAGTAAGTATAAGTCTAGGAAATAGATTCAACAAGTAACTCATGATCACAACCACATATACGTACCGCATACAATCTAATCATGGCATTTACTTAACATTCGATTAACTTATACATGGTTAAGATTAGCAATTATAGTGCTAATGCATGGTCATACTTAACATATACACTTGGGTAACCATGAAACACATGGAATATATTTAACAATATTCAAACTAAGCATATGTCATGATAATACCAACATGCTTTATATAAGTACTCACTATTTCATGGTCACAAATAAACATAACACTACTTGTGATGTTGAAATGGCAATATCATTATCAACTAACATGTATCACATTAACACATGCACTTACTTTTTCCATAACACATTCATACTTTCTTTACCTTTGCTTTCACATGCACATTACTTTCACATAGCTTTCACACACTCATTGCTTGCACATGCTTACACGTTGTACATTCACCCACACATTAGCTTATCATATTGGCACATTCACATTTAATTATCACAAGTCAAGACACAACCCAAACGATCATTAGAAAGTCACATTACACACACATAATTTGTCACCTAGATAAAATAATGACTAAGTCTTGATAACTACGCAGAATCAGGAGAAGATCTCTCCACCCTAGCACGTGCTACTTGTCCACATTCAGGATTTTGTCATGTTGCCCACAGGGTCACATATAGCACATTGAGCCTTCTCATAGATGACTTTACTATAGTATGGTTCCACACCTTCCTATAGTACCAATGTCTCATTAGCACATCTTAATCATTAACACATTAATCACATCATAACTTTTCAATTTCACATACACATATACATAAAATACCTCATGAACTTAACAAATAGCTATTAGATATCATGCTACTATTTAAATAGTGACTAAATAGTAATTACAGAACCTAATCATGATACTAATCCACATAATTAATTAAAACTAACTCAACTTACTAATCATACTTCAATTAACTTCAGAAATCCATAACTAATTCCAAAATATTCAAAACATGCTCAAATTTTAACAATACATTTTTTACATGAATAAGATCATATCTCTAATTGTTCATAATTTTCTAAGTAGAATAGCTCTTTTTCATGATTTAAAATAGAAATTAAGATAATCTTATAAAATACATAAAAATTCACTAAATAGAGATCTCACGGATTTTAAAGCCCAAAAATATGCTTATAATATCAATACTCAAACTCAAACAGAAATTAGCAATTTTCATGGTACACATGTTTTATAAGAACTAATCTAACTTAATTTCACATAATTATAGGTAAATAGAAATTCAAATTAATTATCACAAATACTAAAAAAAAATAATCAAGACATCATAGTCAAACTATGGTCGTAGAAACCCATGTCAGAACCATTAGAACCCCAAACAATCACAAGAACCCATGAATCTATCACACAGAATCAATTGTGAAATTCTAAAAATGGAAGAACTTGGCGACAATATTCATTATCATAAGAAGAAGAAGGCTACATCAAATGCTATTGTCAACAAGGGCTTGGTTACTACCTGTAGAACAGTGCAGGACAGAACACAAGAAATTCGGGAAATTAAGCCTCGAATTGATTTTATAAAAATTCCTAAAAAAATATTAAAACCCTAGCTAGTAAGTACACGAATTGAAACCCCAAGTTACTTGCCTTAAAATCTCTACACATAAAGTGAATTTGGTCGATGATGTCCTCCTTAGGAATCCAAAGATATTACTATTCTTAGATCAAATTCTCTTCACACAGTCTTGCTGGGCAAATCCTCCACGATTCACAGCCTTCACCTCATCCAGAAGAACCACCTCTTTCATTACAACAGGTTGATTTGGCCTCCACAATACGTAGAACTCACATTCTTGATTTGCCCTCCACAATATGAAGAACTCACAATTGTTGTACTCTATAGATTTTGATGATCACAAAAATACTAAGTTTAACTCATGTTGAGAAAATCACAAAAACAATGAATGTAATTCATGTTGATGACCCAAGCGTTTGAATTATTTATATGTGATTTGAGGGTCTAAATTGTGTGTTCAAAGTGCAGTATTTTTGTCCAAAAGTTGCATTTGAAGTGGTCAATACAAAGCCCAATACTTGGACAAAACAAAAAGACAAGACAGGAAGAAAGTTTACAGAACTGACAATCGAACGACCGACTTGGTGAAATCGTTCGACCAATTATCAAGAAGACGGATCAGGAGATCGGATGACCTCAAAATGTGGAAATCAATTGACCGATAATGAAAGGCCAATCGATTGAAGGACAGCCCAATCGATGGAAAATTGATTGTGGAACAAGGACAATCGATGCTCAATCGATTGTGAAATAAGGGCAATCGATGGACAATCGATTAATGACCAAGCAGAAGTCGGACGACCGATTTGGTATGTTCGGTCGACCAACCTAGCCAGTACAGGTTGGCAGTGGAACAGTCAAAAAGTCAGACGACCGACTTAAAGAAATCGGTCGACCGAGCATCCAGCCGATTCATTAGTCAAAGCCCATTCGAAGCAAAGTTGAAATCGGATGACCTATCCAATGAATTCGGTCAACAGATTTTGGTGTTTCTCCATATGGACTTTCCTAAACAAAGTCCGATGAAGATCCAACTCTTTTCAAACATACAGGGACTGTTTGGGACTATAAATACAACATGTTCCCATGTTTTGGAAGAAGATAACATGCCTCCAAAAAGGTTGCTTCGTACCCTAAAGTTCAGAGGAGGATCGTGAAGCCCTAGGAAGAGCCAACAGACTCTATGTTCTTGTAGAAGCCTGAAGAATGAGTCTTAATCATCCAGAAGTCTTCCTGACGTACCTAAGAAGTGTTTCTTCATCAGAAAGGCATGGACCTATTGCTACTACTTGCAAGACCTCGTTCAGAAGTGTTCTACATTGGCCAATTCTTCACCTGAGTCATCGTCAGTCAAAGATGACCACAAAGGCTGAATTTCTGAAATAGGAGAACTCTACACTTTACTATTTAGATTGTTGTCTCTCTTGTCAATGCTTTATTGTTCTTTCTAGAACCCTGATCATATTGTGTGTGTGCTCAGTTTGTGAGCACGTTGTTTGTGGGTGTGTAGTGCGAGCACGGGGTTGTCTCGTCCCCGGGAAATGAGGTGGAGTTTGTGTTGTTCCCGTAAACAACTATGTGTGGGTGTGTGGGTGGGGGGGGGGGGGGGTTACGGCACGGCTCTCCAACATCACCAATAGACTGAAGGCACTCGAGAAGAACTATACGAACACGGAGATAGTTCGTAGAGTTCTGAGGTCCCTCCCACTGGCGTGGCACGCTAAGGCCACAGTCATTAAACACTCTAAAAACTTGTCAACCCTCACTGTGGAGGAGTTGATTAGGAGTCTCATGACATATGAGATCAATCTAAAGCGGGAGGAGGCTAAGCAACCCATGCCCCATGCTTAAGCAAAAGGATGTGGTTCTCAAAGCCAAGAAATCAAAGCATATCTTTTTGAAGAAAACTCCTCAAGTGAAGATGAGGAGGAAGTGGCCAAGATTGCACGAAGCTTCAGAAAATTTCTGAGAAAGAAAAGGCTTGTAACACCCAGAATTTAAATAATAATAAGATATTGAATATTAGAAAAAGATATTGATTACCATAAAAGATGCAAGAACATGATTATATTTGAATCTAGAATCTTTTTACATAATTAATGTGATTCTAGTACTCTCTTCAGATGTGCGCACCCCAACAGGATGTCATCGGAATTCGATAACGAAAATGAAATCTAACAACACCATACTTACCAGAAAAATATATTGATCTCAAAAATATAAATTTCCTGAATTATTGATGCACATATATCAAGATTAAGCTAACATAATGATTTGTGGAGTAATTTTCACTCAATGAAAAACTAATATGAAAAATTAAACTAAAATCACCATAATTTGAATCATCTCTTAATTAACTTATGTCTGAAATTTCATCCCATTTGGATGTAAAACTGGTCAGCTAAATAAACTTAAACAAATTAACTCAAATTACATAAACTTCTTACGTATGCATCATTGGTGGTTAATCCTCATCCACTCAAAAACTTGTGGCTGCCACTAGAGGTTAAGATAACCCTCACCCCTCCGGATGGCTACCCTTATAAACCCCATCCAACTCTTCTTCTTCTTCTTCTTCTTCCTGTTTCTTCTTCTGCTACTTCTTCCATTTCTCCTTCTTCCTACATCCTATGTTTCTCCACTTCTTCTTCACCAATTCTTCTTCTTCTACTTCTCTTCTCTACCTCTACCGAACACCACCATATCCTCTTCTTCACCATCTTCTTCCTGTGGCCACCACACAAGCACCATACCAAAGGAAGAGAAAGGAGGTGTAGAGGAAAGAAGAGAGAGAAAAGAATTGCAGTGCACTGAGGAGAGAGAAGGAAATGAGACGATGAGCTTGGGGAGCTCATCTCCACCCGATGATCACGTCTAATTGTATAGTAGGTTCTTATATATCCTTATTGATTGATTAGCGTATTTGGACCATGTGATTCAAGCTTGGATGATTTTGGTTTTTACTGGAATCGGGCGACTGATTTGGACATGTCGGTCGATCGATTCTCTCTCCTATTTGACTGTTAAAAGAGAAAAGAATTTGAAAGAGAGGATTAACGAGTTTCATTAAATCTGGAAAAATATGTACAGTTGAAGTATAAGTATTTCCCTACAATTTCTGAGTGTTTATTTCCATTCCCAAGCTTGTTTAGACTGTGTGATTTGTGACCGTACGATTCTAGTTTCTACCAGAATCAGTCGACCGATTTATGGATTTCGGTCGACCGATTTCCTCCCCGAATCCACGACCAACCTACTGGCTAGGTCGGTTGACCAATTTCTAGATTTTGGTCGATTGATACTTCATCACATCTGGGACCAAGCTACTGGCTAGGTCGGTCAACCGATCTCTTCTGCCCGATCAACCGACCGATTCTTTCTCTTCGATCGACCGACCTTCTATTTTTCTGACATAGCTACTTCTTCCAGAAGTGTCAGCAGGAACCCTATAAAATTGAAACTCATACCTTATTTACACTCCATATCATTTAAGTAAATATTTTATTTACTTAAGATATTACATGTAAATAAGGAAGTACTCCCATTTGAATCTAATAAAAATATCAAAAAAATTATATCTCTTACCAATAAAAAGTCAAATCTCCCATCGAAGAAGAAAATCGTCATTTTGGCAATTCTATCAAAATAGCGTCTTTCTAATCTCTCATAATTTGGCCTACCTGAAAGTTTCATAATTCAAATAAACCTAGTAGAATGCTAAAAATCCAAGGTCCGGCGAAAAATGATAACGTGCATATGACTTCTCCAAGCGAGTCCCTCTCCTACTGTAAAGAAGTCAAACATGTCCATCCCTTATTTTACATTAATATGACTTTTACATTGATATGATATTATCTCCAATTCTAAATAAAAATTAGTATTTGAATGGTTCGATCGGCCATATTGATTTCATGACTATCTTCGTGATGTATTCTTCCATTGTCGTTTACCTTGACTCCACAGTCGGCTCCATTTCATGCAGGTGCGGATTATTCCTATCATACTGATAAATATTCTTCCATTGTCATTTACCTTGACTCCTCGAATGACTACGTGCTCAATGGAAGTTAGCTTCATTTCGTGTGGGTACGGGTTACTCCTGTCAGACTGATAAATGTTCTTCTATTGTTATTTACCTTGACTCCTCGAATAACTACGTGCTCAATGGAAGTCAGCTCCATTTCGTGCGGGTACGAGTTATTCATGTCAGATTGATAAATGTTCTTCTATTGTTATTTACCTTGACTTCTCGAATGACTACGTGCTCAATGGATCTTGCTACTCCATTTCTTGTGGGCACAGGTTATTCTTGTCAATTCATGGACTTACCTGCATGACTCTTCAGGTAATTACATGTGTGCTTGTCGTGTCATCATTTTCATTCTTATGTAATTACATGTGTGGTCCTTTCATGTAATTACATACGTGATTGATCACTTTCCAGTGCGTGCGCATTTTCTCTCTTGCAAGTACATGCTATTTTCATGTAATTACATGCGTGGTTCTTTCATGTAATTACATGTGTTATAATCCTGACTTGGACATGCATGTTAACCTTTCTCGTGTCTTTAAGTGCGTGTTACCCTCTCGTGCAATTGTGTGCATCTCATGTGTTTACATGCGTGGCTTTTTCATGTAACCACTTACATGATAACTACTGTATGTGTGAATATTGGCATATTATTACAACTGTTGCTTATCGTTAACTGAAATCGTTACTTGCTAATTGTGTTTTGAAATTGTTTTTGAGGGCAACCTACTCGGCATTTTTATGCTCATTCCGTTTTACTAACATTTTTTCAGGAAAAATTTAAGTGAAGTAATGGGGCGGGAAGTGCACTGAGCGAATGCACCCGCATAAGTAAGTTACTCTTATACTGTTATCCGTTGCAACCCGATATTTTCGCAACTATCGAGACATGACAAGGCCACAGTATGCAAAGCTTTTTATGGACTCCAAGGGCAAGAACAAGCAAGAAGACTCTAGCAAAAAATCAGAATTAATTTTCTATGAATGTCAAGGAATTGGGCACATGAGATCAGAATGCTCAGTATTTCTAAGAAAGTAGAACAAAGAGAAGGCAAAGAAGCCCAAACCCATGGTCGCCACCTGGAGCGATTCTGACCAGTCATCCTCCGAGGTCAAAGAATCCAAGAAGGAGTGCGGTCTCATGGCTATTGAGGATGAATCTCCTGAGGTAAACTTTGACCGAGAATCCTTTACTCCTAAGGAGATTGAGCAAATGTATTCAGTCTTGTATGAGAAATACAGAAAAGTAAAAAAAGAAAATAAGAGACTGAAGATAAAAACCAATGATATTTTGCATAATGAATATCCATGTGAATCATGTGACTTGTTGAATGTTCAATGCAATGTTCTTCAAAATCAAAATGAAATCATGAAAAGTAATTTTTCATTGTATGAAGAAGAAATGCGATGTGTGCCGAATGAAAATGGTCTTTCAGAAAAATTCTGGATGCTTGAAAAGGAAAACACATCTTTGAAATCTAAAAAGGAAAAACTGGAAAACCAAGTGCATGTGCTTGAAGAGAATGTTCAAAATTCTGAAAATTCTGTCAAGAAAATGAATGAAACAATAGATGATTTGAAATCAACTATTTCTAGACTCATGAAGGGAAAGCAAAAGCTTAATGAAGTCCTTAGTGTTAAGGTCAACACTAATAGACATGGTTTAGGCTATTCCTCTAGAAACAAAGGGAACAAATCTGTTGAGTCTAAAATGATATCATCCTATGTTCATACTTCTAATGCTCCTAGCACATCACAGTCACATGCAAGAAAATTGCTCATGTTAAAAAATCAGTTCATGTTAAGAAGACTGAGCAAGTTAAGAAATCTGTGTAAGCCAAACAACTAGTAAATGGCAAACATTCTGCGAAGGCTAAGAAGGATGCACAGTCAAATAAATTTCAGCATGTTAATCATCATGTTGTTCATAGACAAAAACCTACAGAACACAATCCTAATGCCACATGTTATTTCTGTGGTATCCATGGTCATATGAACTACAATTGTTCCTTAAAAAGAAACATGCATAAAATGAACTTGGTGTGGATAAGGAAGGATTTGTTGCCTTTCAGGACTAACACTATTGGATCCAAAACCATTTGGGTACCAAAGAAATTCACCTGAGATCTGTGGTTGAAGATGTGTTGTGAACTTAAGAGTTCGAACATCAATCCTATGGCACCTACAGTCTACATTGTTCTGTGAGTATCATGTTCTTCTACTTTGGACTTTCAAGGTAACACATGAATACTCTTGTATACTATATTTTTTACTTTTTTAGATTTTTTTATAGGTTACGTTTTTTGTTTCCTTTCTATCAGAAAAATAAAAAAAAATTGAAAAATCAAAAACACAAAAAGAGTCTTAGAGTTTAGTGTCGGTTGCATGCCTATCCCTTGTGTGCTTGCATGTAAAGTATATGTAAAGACACTTCCTTGATTCATTCTATGGCCTAATACTCCCTTGATATTCTATTATATTGGCTTAAGATTTAGTGTGCATTAATTCAGCCACTAAGGGGGAGAATTCTGCATTTGGTGTGTGCATATATTAAGGGAAAGTCAAATAGCTCTATATTTAACTTGTTTCTCAAAATACATTTGAAATTGAAGCGAACACAATAATGCACATGACTATGATTATCAGATATCATCTTGATAGTCGGTGGAAATTTTCTTAATACTCTTGTGATGCTTAAAATCAACCTAACTTGTAGTAACTCGTGAGGAAAAAACTACTTGTCCCACATTGGAAAGTCAAAAGAGGAATTGAGCTTAGTAACCGGGTATTTCCACTGAATAAGTGAGAAGTTTCTCGTCAAACGGCAATACTTTCCTCAAAAGTGAAAGAAAAGAAAGAAACAAAAAAAATGAATTACATCATTTGTTTCAGAACAAAAAAAAGGGGGGCAAAGTGATAGCTACCAAAAATCGAGGGTCTATCATGTATGGGTAAGATTGAGAGTATCCGTTAGTGTTAATTAGAATTCTGTTTATCATCATGTGTGATGTCTCTTAATCATGTCTCACACTTCACTATAAATGGTATTTAATTTTGCATGTGCGTTGAGAACTTGATTAAACACTGGACTATTTAATGGTTATCTTTTAGAGCATGCACTGCCATCATATTCCCCACAGTGACACTTTCACATGCTCTGTACTTATGCCAAATGAATTTCTTATCCCGAATACCACCCACTTTTTGATGCTGTCAAACAGGGGAAGAGAATATCTTGAGAGATAGGTATGTAGATTTTACATTTGGGTTTTGAGAGAGAGAGTTTGTGTTCAAAAGAAAAGGGGAGAGTTAGAGTCATAAGTATTTTTGTGAGGGTGAGTAAATGTTTCTGCATAAATGCATGAATGCATGCCAATGAAAAATAAAAAACAAAAAAGAAAAAGAAAAATTAAAATGTATTTACACTTATGTTGTGTTTTGTGTGAAAAATCTACAAGTGTTTTGTCATCATCAAAAAGTGGGAGATTATTGTACTTTGTAGATTTTGACGATCACAAAAATACTAAGTTTAACTCATGTTGAGAAAATCACAAAAACACTGAGTGTAATTCATGTTAATGACCCAAGTTTTTGAATTATTTATATGTGATTTGAAGGTCTAACTTGTGTGTTCAGAGTGCAGTATTTTTGTCCAAAAGTCGCATTTAAAGTGGTCAATACAAAGTCCAAGACTTGGACAAAATAGAAAGATAAGACAGGAAGAAAGTTTGCAGAACTGACAGTGGGACGACCGACCTGGTGAAATCGGTCGACCGATTATCAATAAGATAGATTAGGAGATCAGACGACCGAAATGTGAAAATCGGTCGACCGATAATGAAAGGCCTATCGATTGAAGGACAACCCAATCGATGGACAATTGATTGTGGAACAAGGACAATCGATGCCCCAATCGATTGGGAATAAGGGCAATCAATGGACAATCGATTGATGTCCAAGCAAAAGTCGAACGACTGATTTGGTATGTTCAGTCGACCGACCTTGTCGCTACAGGTTGGCAGTGGGACAGTCGAAAAGTCGAACGACCTACTTAAAGAAATCGGTCGACCGAGCGTCCAATCTATTCATCAGTTGAAGCCCAGTCGAAGCAAAGGTAAAATCGAACGATTGATCCAATGAATTCGGTTGACCGATTCTAGTGTTTCTCCATAATGACTTTCCTAAATAGAGTCCTATGAAGATCCAACTCTTTCTAAACATGCAGGGACTCTTTGGGATTATAAATACAACATGTTCCCATGTTTTGGATGAAGAGAACATGCCTCCAAGAAGGTTGCTTCGTACCCTAGAGTTCAGAGGAGGATCGTGAAGCCCTAGGAAGAGCAACAGACGCTTTGTTCTTGTAGAAGCCTGAAGAATGAGTCTTCATCATCCAAAAGTCTTCCAGACGTACCTGAGAAGTGTTTCTTCATCAGAAAGGCGGGGACCTGTTGCTGCCACTTGCAAGACCTCATTCAAAAGTGTTCTACATTGGCCATCATCAATCAAAGACAACCACAAAGGCCAAATTTCTGGAACTGGAGAACTCCACACTTTACTATTTAGATTGTTGTCTCTCTTGTCCATGCTTTATTGTTCTTTCTAGAACCCTAATCATACTGTGTGTGTGCTCGGTTTGTGAGCTCGTTGTTTGTGGGTGTGTAGTGTGTGCGTGCATACACGTTGGGTCCTCTCGTCCTCGGGAAACGTAGTGGGGTTTGTGTTGTCCCCGTAAACAACCGTGTGTGAGAGGGGGTTTTACACTTGTACCTGGAAACAAGCTAGTAGAAATACTCACAGGGGTGTGGGGTAATGGACGTAGGCACATACGTGGGTGTGTTTGTTGAACCACTATAAATCATACGTTCATGTGTGGTTTGATCCATCTTTTTTACCTATGTTCTATACATACTAGGATAGTTGGTTTCATCTATATACTTGTTTTATTCTACTGTGCATATCACATAATAGGTTTAATTAATTGAGTCTAATCTGTTGTATGTAAAAGAATTTTTTTATTTAGTGATTACCAATTCACCCCTCTCCTCTTGGATGTCCATCGCATCCCTATACATCAACAATCTCTCCCTCGGCTTCTCTCTCTCTCTCTCTTCTTAAAAGGGGAACAAGAAATCATAAAGTGACAAACCTTCCTCCCTTCACGATTTACCCTATATTTATAGGTGTTTGGGTTGTGCTTAAGGTGGGAACCAACTCCTAAACTGACTAGACTTGCCATATATACCCAATCAAAGAAATCGGTCAAAATCAAAGTAGGAAACTCAAAATGTAGAAAACTAGATGACACTAAGTTATCGCTAAAAGTAGGTGACAATTGACTATGTCGTCTGCTTCAAGAAGTCTGAAAATTACTTAAATTGTATTAAGCAAATGGAAAAATAGATTGTCGTTGATCTGAAGTCAATGGCACTCAAGATTGCCATTAACACACCTTAACGGCGAACTAGAACAATCCCAAACAACATACCACAACCAATAAAAATGCAATGAAATCTAGGGTCTCACAGAGATTGATCCTAATGAGCCATATAAAGGTTGAGTTCTGTGAGCTTAAAGGGCCTAGAAGTGCTTAGGCTCGGATGTGACAAATGCCCTACTCTCCGAGCCACATGATTTTTGAAATTTTTACGTATTCGATTCGTCTCGCTTGTAGAATTTCTATAAATTTCAATTCAGTATGAATTGTGTTGCGGTAAGCGCAACATAGGTCGGCTCAGACCGAGGTGACCGTTGAGGTGCTTCTCGCTGAATGGTGAGCCGAGACGACCAAGCCGATGAATCCTGTGTAAGGCGCGCTTGGCCGACATGACACTTGCTCTAAGCTCCTGTCCTGACCTGCAAAGCCTGCGGAGAGACCTCGGCAGGGAGACACTTCAACGCTCTAGTCAGTTGCTAGCCAAACAGAATGGCCTAGCCTAGGGTGGAACAGCGTACCTGTGCCGGTGGAGTGTCTGCCATTTATATAGTGTTAGGACACGTACGGGTGAACTAGACAAGCCGCCAATCTCGCTGGGGGGTTACCAGGATTCTCTCCGGATTGGGCGTCGCCACCTCCCTGCCAAGTTATGGCGATCGTGGTCTTAACTGCCATGGTTATCAATCCCGTGATCTTTGGGCATTACTTTATTCACCTCGTATGTTACGTGACCACCCCTCCGCGGAGCCCTTCGAGTGCGCCGAGCTCGACGTCGGCTCCTTCTGGGGAGGAGTTTGTGGCCGAGCTTAAGAAGACGGCCCGAGGAGTAGAGCTGATGATATTTCCGACCTGAATCATCGGAGGATCACTGTGGGCAAGTGCAAACACGTCTAGCACAAGGTCGGCTATGACCGACCTTCGAGATCGTCCTCGACTGAGCAACGGGAGTTGGCCCCAAAGAAATCACACTGGCCGACCATGAACGTCGGATGACTAATGTTCTGCCTGCGAAGAAGGTTGTCGGCCTGTGTGCTTGATGAGGTCGTCCAAGCCAAACCGACCTACTGGGATATCACTATATCATTGGCCCCCCAGGTTCATGTTGGAACAGGAACTGGGCTGAGGTGAAGCTGAATTTACTCACCAAGGGCACGTGCCTAGACACGTGGCTACATTCGCCCATGTGGGCCTCTCTGTGCCACATCATCTCGCTGTCAGGCGCCGCCCTGCGCCTAACGTCGCCTCGACTATTGTCTAGTGTGCCAGTAGTCACGTCGCCTCTTCGACTCCCACATTCAATGATGGCGATCCTCGTCAAGCGGTCTTGTCTGGATCTGAGGAGACGTTCCTCAGCAAATCCAGCTACCCAACGTGCTCAAATCTCAACCGCTACTTTTGGAGATAGATGTCCACCGTTGAATTCGATTCTCACCCCGGCACTATAAATAGTGGGGTCTACTGTCAAAAAACCACCTTTGCTCTCACACGCGAGCACCTTCTAGACGACCAGCCGATGATCCTACGGCCATCGCGTCGACGTCTGAGCACCAGACGTCCGACCTTGCTCCTTGCTTCCTTCAGAGGTAAGCGATGTCTCCGTCTAGTTCTTTTACTTCTTCTTCCGGTCCTCGCCTTCCTGAGGACTCATTAGCCGAAGGTTCTCCTTCTGAGAAATTCTCTTCCTCGTCTGAATCGTCTTCGTCCTCTTGCCCTTCCAAGAGGATGATCGTCCCGGAGGCTTCTCGGCCCGACGTCCAGGCGTCGGGGCCTACCGAAGAGTCTTCCATCCTTCACGTCAGTCCTGGGTCGTAGGTACCCAGGAAACCCTCCTCTCACACCTCGGGTTCTCGTCGGCAAGCCGACAATGTCACCGACGCCTGTTGTAAGATTGAATCCGAGACTTTTAAATGGATGAGGAATCATCTAGGTCTCGTCCTTCCCGAGCACTCAACCGTATATGCAAACAAGCAGCTTCGAGCCCATTACTCGATGGAGAACGGAGTATGCCTCTATTCTGAGGTTGTTCGGGCAGGCTTCTGGCTGCCTCTACATCCCTTCACTATCTTTCTCCTACTCAAGCTGGGGGCTGCTCCATCGTAACTGACACCAAACTCCTGGAGGTCAGTTGTCGGCTTCATGACGGCTTGTGCCCTTGCCGAGGTCCTTCCAACCACTTGGCTCTTTTTCTATTGCTTATCAGTTAAAGCTTTTGGCGATTGGCTGTACTTCGTAGTTCAGTCAGGTCGGCAAATACTTGGCCGAATTCCGTCCTCTGTCCACAACTGGAAGAGGAGCTTCGTCTTCATCCACTATCTGTCTGGATGGCCCTTTCCGACCACTTGGTCTGCAATAAATATTCGAGACAAGGCCTTCCGTTCCCCGAACATTGTCGAATCCGAGCTATCGGAGTTCGAGTCTCTGTAGGCGTTGGAGCCTCCCGACCTGCTCGAGCCTTCCGAGAAGTTGTTCGAGCTAATAGCCGAGGCCGAACGAGGTCTGAATGCTTCCGTCCCGAGGCAAGAAGAAGGTGAGCCGAGGAGCAAAGTGCGCTCGTCCTACCGAGACCGAGGTGCCGATCGTCGCCCCGGACTCAGCACCCCTCAAAGAGTAGCGTATCCCCAGATGACGGGGCCGAGCAAATGTCCCCGGCCATCAGCAGATAAATCAGCCGATGTCACTACCTCGGTCGCTTCCCAGCCGAGGTCATCTGGGCACACCGGAGGGCTCAGCGCCACTGAATGGGGGAGGCAAGCGCTTCCAGCTGAAGCGAAGGTCCCGACCTCAAGCGTGAGGTCAAGCCAAATAATTGAGGACATCTACTCATCGGTTCAGGGCATGATGGCCCAGTTTGAAGGAATTCTTTATCGGGTCGAGACCTCTAGAGCTTCCGCCGAGGCGCGCTTAACCGAGGTTGGGAGGAAGCTAGTGGCCCGACAACAATACTTTGTCGTCCGGTATTGCCTTTATACAACTACTATTTGTTATTTAGAAGCGTTCTAATTAAGATCCTGAAACATGATGTGGTTATGACGCTTGGGGCATGTGCTACACCCAAGACTCTAGCGTTGATTCGCACTTAGAGCTAAATAACATGCAATACTGCATTATTGTCGTTAGTCCTCATAGTGATAGTTTAATGCATGTCCAAGCAAATTACTAATATTGAAAAAAAAATGGATAACAACATTATCTATTGCGTTATTTGTTTAGTGAGAGCACTTGATGCTCGAGATCTGTCCTAAAATAAGAATAAAGTTATGTTATCCCACTATTCTGAAACTCTACTACAGAGTTATTATAAAATTCAATTATTTGGTTATTCAAAATTAAGTTTTTCCACTCATGCAGAATTAACAATTAATTCCTATCTTTCAACTTTTGAGGGTTTAAAATGTCTCTTGTTTTATTCAATATCACCCTGATAATCTCTTTATATACATGCATGATTTCGACAAGCTTCCTCTAAATGGCTATTAGTGGGTCCATCCACTAGGTCTCAATGGTTCTGGACCCTCCCTATTAGGATTGACTTCCGCTCGAATTTAGAATTGAAAATAGATATTTTTGTTTCTACTTATTATAAGAAATTTTGGAATAAGAAACAGAAACATATAATGGTGTTTTTTGCTTCTACATCTATTTTCACTTTAACTCAAAAAATGTAAACGAAAATAAAACAAAAACTTTGAATACAACAATATTATATTTAAAATAAATCTATAAATTTACAAATATCACTACAAGAAACTAAAGTATCGACGACGGCTGAACTCCATCGGCAATAGTCAAAAATATGTAGTTAATATTTTTGGTGACGGCTGAAACCTGTTGTTAATATTGTCGCAAAAAAGACTCGTTAATATTTTAGCGACGGGTACCAATAATCATCACTAATAATTTGTTATTAGCAATAGCTAAGTAACATTATTAGCGACGATTGAACACCATAGTTAATATAAATTTTATAAAACATATAAAAATAAATATATTAACAACAACGATAAACTCGTCGCTAATATAATTCATGAAAATGGAAAAAGATAATTAAAATAGTATTTACGACAGCTCTTTAATCACCACGATTGTGATTTAAAAAATAAATTTAGTGGCAACTTTAAAGCAATCACTAATAAATTACTTAAAATTAAAAAAAATACAGATGACCATAATGGCATACGTATTGGCGAATAATTTTTTGGCGACGGTTGCTGAGCCATCGCCAATAATAAATATTGACTGTGATTCCTTAATAACTTTTGGTAACAAATATTTTTTTACCACCACTAAAAAAATAGTGAAAATAATATTTATTAGCGACGGTTCTATAGCTGTCTCCAATAATTAACGAGGACGATGGTTCCCCAACCGTCGCCAATAATTAGAGTTCTCTCCCCCTCTTTTTGTCTTTCTCAAAAGATGGGCCTGGGCTTGCATGGAAAAAGATGCTCTTAACTCAAATTGGGTTAAGAACCAAATAGAATTTTGGTTCACTCCAAAACATTGAGAAAGAATTGAACAACCTATGGATGATTGACAGGCTAATTTCTTTATAATGGGATATATACTGATGCTTCCTTTTGATTATAAATCCAGACATTATAGGTAAGGGAGGTTCTCTATCAAATCTGCCTACGACTTCATTCTGGATGGGGGGCTTCACATCATCTAAGAGTGCTATTAATTATCTCCTACGAAGGTGAAGAGTTTCACATGGTAGACCAACTGCCTTGGATCAACTCATTCGGGTTATTGGGAGATAGATAGCAAGACGACGTGTTGCCTTAACCATATGTTTCAATTCTTAGTCGTTTATTATTATAATGATTAAAAATATTAATTAAGAAGAAGTATACTTATTTTATTTTAGTATAAGTATTAAAAATTATTTATTTTATAACAACTTTTATCATCTATTATATATTGCCAACTTAACATAATTTTTAAGGGAAATTAATTAGAAGTCCCTGACTGTAATAGGGAGGTCATTATTGTAACATGATTTAACATGTACTGTAACAGGAGATAACACTTGCTGTAATGAGTTACAACTCTGTCAGGGACTAAAAATAAGTCAAATATATATTAGGGACTTTTAATTAATTTATCCTAATTTTTATTGTTAGATAATGATCTAGTTATGACTCTTCAAATATATTATAAAAACTATAATATAACTATTTTTTAATAAATTTAACAAATTTATAAGTATTATTAACTTTTTAACTATATGTATCAAATTTTAGTTATTTATTTTTTTAATAGATAAATTAGTTGGGGAGGGGGAAAGGTGAGGAGAGGGCGCTGTGGGATGATCGATCCCGCGCCCTCCCGCTTCCCCCCTTCCATTTTGACAAAGGGAGAAGTCATTGTGCTATTGTGCAGTTCTCAATTTTAGTCATTTATTGTCATAAGAATTATGAATATCTTATTAATTAGGAAGAAATATACTAATAATTTTATCTTTTGTATAGGTATTATTTATTATTTATTTTGTAACAACATTCATCATCCATTATAAATTAAAGTACAAGTTGGGGGTCATCTTCCTCCTTAGCGAGACGTAGAGCATTACTCAGAAAGAGACGATCACCACTGCCATTATCGGCATGTGCATTTTCAATTATCTGTACACCATAGTCTTGTCAAGCCTCTAGATTGATCCTAAAAATATCTCCTTCTCTTCTCTGCCTCCCTCTATAAATATTTTGCTTGCTTTGTTCTTGTCAATCCTCTACTCTTACGAGTTATTATTAGTGACTAATTAATTTCACAATATAAAAGTGATCATATTAAATATCAAAAAAATATTAGTAATAGTTATTAAATAATAATAAAATAATATAAATTCTAACAAAAATAAAAGAGAAAATTATTTACGGGTCCAAATTGGGAGTTGATAATTAATTTTCAGATCAAAAAATGAAAGTTTAAGTCGTTTGAGTGTCAACTTGTTAATTTTCGGTCCAAGAGGCAAAAGCCAAGAGATGTAGGCGGAAGAGGGGAGTGGAGGCACAATTTGGGCACTCTCTTTAAATTGTGTAAAATATTTTCAATTTGTTTTAGAAAATCAGCAAAACCCACACTCGGATGGAAGACTGCATACAAACTTTTTCTATACTAAATTTAGTGTTTAATGAAATAGTTATTATAATTATATATAATGTGCAATTTGTCTATCTCTCTTCGTTGTGTATTACAAGATGTGGGCACTGCAACCCCCCCCCCCACAGCCTCGGTTTGAAATTAAGACTCCATCCTACCGGTGAAGGACTAAAAATTATATGTGAAGGACGGGAACTTTCACAGAGGATTTAAAATTAAATGTAATGGTAAATCATATAATATTTATCAACTACCAAGGATATTTTTGGTATACCATCTCCTGTCTATTACCACACTTCACGTTTTCTATCCACTTTAGATCGAAAATTAATTCTGGGACAAAAAAGGACCGGACATTATATTTTTTACCTATCTGGATTAGAAGTTAACTAACCCACTCTTTTTTGGACCGACAGTCAAATTTCCGAAAATGAAATCTCATAAAAATTAAAGTAGAAAGGGAAATGAGATCATTTGTGACTTGCATGGCCGTATTAAGAAATAGATGATTATCTACATTTGAAACTATGGCTAAATTAATACATGAATTAGTTATTTATCTACCATTATCACATAATAAAGAAAAGGTCATGCTCATAATAATTTTTTCATAATTAATTTTTTTAATCCATAAATATTTTTACATAATTAGATCATCATTTTTAGCATTAGGAATGGCCTAAACAATCGCTTTTGATAAGAACAGTTGTCACTAGTACATAATAGTGACGGCCATAATCGCCGCTATTAAAAGATCAACTAAAAGCGACAGGTTTGATATTTTCTTGGAGCTATCGCCAATGAGTAATAGCGACGGCTACATCGGAATCATCGCTACAACAAATTTTTTTATTAAATCAAAAAATAGTGATGATTGTAAATAAGTCATCGCTAATGATGTCCTATTAGCGACGAGTGTCAGCCGTCGCTAATAAGTTGTTAATAGCGACCGCTATGACACAGCCATCGCTAAAACTAATATTTTTTTATGTTATTATAAAATATGCATGTACTTTTAATGATGACTACGAAAAAGCCATCACTAATTATTACTTATTAACGACATGTGTGTCATGGCCATCCCTAATATGTTGTTAATCACGATGACTATGACATAGCCATCGTTAAAACTAATATTTTATGTTATTTTAAAATATACATATACATTTAGTGAAGACTTTGAAGAAGTCATCACTAATGATGACTTATTAGCGCTAGGTGTGTTATTGTCATCGCTAATAAGCTATTAATAGCGACAGTCATGACATAGTCATCGCTAAAATTATTTTTTCTATGTTATTGAAAAAAATGCATGTACATTTAGCGACAAGTGTGACTAAGCTACCACTAATGATGATTTATTAGCAACGCGTGTATAATAATCATCGTTAATAAGTTGTTAATAGTGACGGCTATGAAACAATCATCGCTAAAATTAAATTTTATTATTATTGTAAAGTATGCATGCATCTTTAGCGACGACTGTGAGAAAACCATCACTAATGATGACTAATTAGCGACAAACATGCCATGGCCATCGCTAATAAGTTGTTAACAATGATGGCTATGAAACAATTATTGCTAAAACTAAATTTTATTATCATTGTAAAATATACATGCATCTTTACCAACGACTGTGAGAAAATCATCGCTAATGATGATTAATTAGTGACAAGCATGTCATGGCCGTCGCTAATAAGTTGTTAATAGTGACAGCTATGGCATAACCATCACAATAATAAATACTAGCGATGGTTGTGCACATCTGTCACCTTTAAATTTTATTAGCAACAATTGCTCTGGAAGCCGTCGTGAATAACTAATATTAGTGATGGCTTTTCTCAGCCGTCGCCAATAAATCATCACCAGTACTCTAGTTTCTTGTAGTGTACATTGATTATTAAATTTATGAATAGTTTTAAATATAAATTTAATAATCTACTATTATAGATAACTAATCACAATAAATATAAATATCTTCTACCATATCTTCTCTATCACATTTCATTATATAATGACCTTTACTAAATGAAATATGACAAAATTAAATTAGTATAATAACATCATATAATTATATACAACAGGTAGGTAGTTGATAGTCGATGTATGTAAGTATAAAAACTATCTGAGAAAAAACTATCATAGATGATGAAATGAGAGAGCGACCACTAACTACTAATTGAAATAAGGATAAATGACATTCACATATAGATTAGAGGTGGGGGATATAGAGTTAAAAATTTAAGAGCAAAAGTTTTGAAGTTGAAGAGATTTTATTGTAAAAATATTATATAATATATATTAAAAATTATAAAAAAATACCAAACAAGTACTTCTTGCAAAGATGGTGCAAAGATATGAGGTATAGACATGCATGTCAGTCATTTGATGTTCAAAAGGAAGAGAAGAAATGTTCATCATCCCGGTACACTAACTTGATATTCAGATTCATGAAGGTGGCTGAAGCAGCTTCTTGCTCAGAGGAAGCTTATGATATTGCAGTAGCTGAAATACCAAAAATTCTTGGGAGAGTAATGGAGTCCATGAATGGGTTGTCTATCCAATCGAACATAATAATAGATTCTACATCGAATTGTCATGTACAAGATCCACGAAGAGCATCAACAAAAGGAAGAAAACGTGAGAAACGGATACCATCTGCCCTTGAGAAAATCGGAAAACGAAGCAAAGCTTCCAAGAAGTGCATTCAAACACACACTGCTGTAAACCATGACCAAGTTGGTGAAGTATCATTCTTTGCAACACAATGACTTCTAAACTTCTTTGTAAAAGAATAATTTTCTGTTATGTACTTGTTACAGTTGTCACTGTGTTTATTGTGCATGATACTATTTGAACCATCATGTGTTATACAAATCGTGCATTTGCCATTGTAATGCATGGTTATATTTGAACCATTAATTGTTATGTTACAACTAGAAACTTAAATAAAAAAAAATAACATCCACAATTGTTAGTCACTCTCACTCCCATCATCCCCATCCACAATGTTCAAATATGAAAATGCCTCTGGTAAAATCTTTACAACCATTTTAGTTTTGTTTACAATGCAATTTAAATCCTTGCGATCATCCTCCAATCTGGCAACTCGATATTCTAGAGTTTTCACGTTCTCATCTTTCCCGCAAGTTATTTGTGAATCCACAAAATTTTGCACTTCATCACACCACATGAAAAAAACACATTTCGCATCCTATAAAAGACCACAAGAAATATTATGTCATGTAATACCATGTCATGTTATACATTAAAAACTGTTAATCTTACCTTGCATGTGTAGAATTTTCTGTTTGGATTTTTTTCTGTTTTGCTAGTTCTGACAGTGCAATAACCATGTCCTCTCATACATCTCATTGCTGGAGGTGAAATGGGAGACTGGCTTGGACTCTCCATTTTGCCAGAAGATTGCTCGCCAAATGCTTTGCAAATAAATTTGATACCACATAAATATGACTTTTGTTAAAACACAAATAGCTACAACATTTCAAAAGTTCAAAGATTTGCTGACCTGAATGTTACAATCTCCTTCGAGCAGGACACATTAACATCGATGTTAATCAATTTTTTTCCGAGGATTTAATGCATGTCAATTATTCTATCAATATCATCTCCACTTAACAATTTCATGAATGAGTTACTCATCTCCGGAATGTGGCTTTTTAATTCCACTTCATCTTTCACAAGTGTCCACCTTCTGCAAACATCATTAAGTATGCTACAAAGTTCCATACCTCTATGCATAGGAATTACATACGCATCATTCTTGAATGTAAAAATTCCAGGAATACGATCCATATCTTCCAGTCTACCCTGCCACCCACCACTGCAAAAAAGAAAAAAACAAACAAAATAGCTGACTCAGAGAACGAAACATCCATCGCAGAAGCATAAGCATGCGCCACTAGGGGGGTCGCACGGGAGTGGGAACGGGAGCAGGGGGAAATGAGAGCAGAAGGATTACCTGAGCAGGACAACCAAAGGAGGTGCAACAAAGGCTCCCAAGCCACCGGAGCAGGTTTCCTGGACAAGGTTCGCTGAAAACCTAGATGGTGAATGGGGCGGGGCTGACGGGGCCGATGATGTGTGAAACGTAAAGGGATGTTGGGGCTTAGGGTATACGTGAGGGTAGAATGAGATATTTATATGATATGATAGATTAATTAATTTATAATTTAATTTCTTCAAGTGACAAATGGAGGAAAAGTAGTGACAAATAGATGAAAACCAGTGACAAATAGGTCCCTTTCAGTGACAAATAGAAGATTCCCAGTGACAAAAGACACATGAACTCCAAGTGACAAATGGACGAAAAGTAGTGACAAATAGAAGAAAATCAGTGACAAATAGGTCTCTTCCAGTGACAAATAGAAGATTCCCAGTGACAAAGTGACAAATGGACGAAAAGTAGTGACAAATAGAAGAAAACCAGTGACAAATAGGTCTCTTCCAGTGATAAAGAGAAGATTCCCAGTGACAAAGTGACAAATGAACGAAAAGTAGTGACAAATAGAAGAAAACCAGTGACAAATAGGTCTCTTCCAGTGACAAATAGAAGATTCCCAGTGACAAAAGACACATGAACTCCAAGTGACAAATGGACGAAAACTAGTGACAAATAGAAGAAAACCAGTGACAAATAGGAGATTCCAGTGACAAATAGAAGGATTCCCAGTGACAAAGACAAATGAACTCCAAGTGACAAATGGAGGAAAAGTAGTGACAAAGACAAATGAACTTCAAGTGACAAATGGAGGAAAAGTAGTGACAAATAGATAAAAACCAGTAACAAATAGGTCCCTTCAAGTGACAAATAGGAGATTCCAGTGACAAATAGAAGGATTCCTAGTGACAAAAGACACATGAACTCCAAGTGACAAATGGACGAAAATTAGTGACAAATAGAAGAAAACCAGTGACAAATAGGTCTCTTCCAGTGACAAATAGAAGATTTCCAGTGACAAATAGAAGATTCCCAGTGATAAAAGATACATGAACTCCAACTGACAAATGGACGAAAACTAGTGACAAATAGAAGAAAACCAGTGACAAATAGGTCCCTTCCAGTGACAAATAGGAGATTCCAGTGACAAATAGAAGGATTCCCAGTGACAAAGACAAATGAACTCCAAGTGACAAATGGAGGAAAAGTAGTGACAAATAGATGAAAACCAGTGACAAATAGGAGATTCCAGTGACAAATAGAAGGATTCCCAGTGACAAAAGACACATGAACTCCAAGTGACAAATGGACGAAAACTAGTGACAAATAGAAGAAAACCAGTGACAAATAGGTCCCTTCCAGTGACAAATAGGAGATTCCAGTGACAGATAGAACGATTCCCAGTGACAAAGACAAATGAACTCCAAGTGACAAATGGAGGAAAAGTAGTGACAAATAGATGAAAACCAGTGACAAATAGGTCCCTTCCAGTGACAAATAGGAGATTCCAGTGACAAATAGAAGGATTCCCAGTGACAAAAGACACATGAACTCCAAGTGACAAATGGACGAAAACTAGTGACAAATAGAAGAAAACCAGTGACAAATAGGTCCCTTCCAGTGACAAATAGGAGATTCCAGTGACAAATAGAAGGATTCCCAGTGACAAAGACAAATGAACTCCAAGTGACAAATGGAGGAAAAGTAGTGACAAATAGATGAAAACCAGTGATAAATAGGTCCCTTCCAGTGACAAATAGGAGATTCCAGTGACAAATAGAAGGATTCCCAGTGACAAAAGACACATGAACTCCAAGTGACAAATGGACGAAAACTAGTGACAAATAGAAGAAAACTAGTGACAAATAGGTCTCTTCCAGTGACAAATAGAAGATTCCCAGTGACAAATAGAAGATTCCCAGTGACAAAAGACACGTGAACTCCAAGTGACAAATGGACGAAAACTAGTGACAAATAGAAGAAAACCAGTGACAAATAGGTCTCTTCCAGTGACAAATAGAAGGATTCCCAGTGACAAAGACAAATGAACTCCAAGTGACAAATGGAGGAAAAGTAGTGACAAATAGATGAAAACCAGTGACAAATAGGTCCCTTCCAGTGATAAATAGGAGATTCCAGTGACAAATAGAAGGATTCCCAGTGACAAAAGACACATGAACTCCAAGTGACAAATGGACGAAAACTAGTGACAAATACATTCATTCCTCTGTGACAAATAAAAGAAAACCATTGACAAATACATACATTCCTCTGTGACAAAGATTCCAGTGACAAATACAAAGACTCTCAGTCACAAAGACACATGAACTCCAAGTGACAAATAGATTAAGACCAGTGACAAATAGGTCCCTTTCAGTGACAACTCAAAGATTCCAGTGACAAATAGGTCCCTTTCAGTGACAACTAAAAGATTCCATTGACAAATACATACATTCCTCTGTGACAAAGACACAACTCCAGTGACAAATAGATGAAGATCAGTGACAAATAGATGAAGACTAGTGACAAATGCGTCCCTGTCAGTGACAAATAGAAAGATTCCTTCTGACAAAGACACAACAACTACAAGTGACAAATATATGAAAACCAGGGACAAATAAATGAAGACTAGTGATTGCTCATTAGCTATTAAAATGTACAAGACTTTACAAGAGTTTAAACTGTACATGTACTTTTATTTTTATAAGTACCCCAGTCAAAGATTGAAACATTAAACTGTACATTACATGTACTTTACAAGAGTTTCTTAACAAATACTTTGCATCACATAAGAGGAAAAATGTACACTTTCTAAGAACGATTCTTTACTTCTAACAACAATGCTGCAAATCTCGCCCTAAAGAGATTACAATCATCCTCATTAAAGGTTCATCCGGGAAATTTCCTCCTAATCAAGGCTTCAATGTATTTCACCACATAAATCACGCAATTGAGGCTACCAGATGCTTGTTGAGGACATGTACTGTCAAACTGTAGTTCCCATTTAGCATCATCAGGAAATGCCCTATACTCCTTCAACATGTGCCTGACAGTTGTGGCCTACAAAAAAACAAATAATTGAACAGTATTTCCCTTGAAAGAAATTGATTTAGAAACTTACCCATTTTCTTGCAGATGATTTGTGGAAAGCCCCACTTTTCAATGAATTATATGATACCAATATTTGATTCTCTGTGTCCACTGCAAATAAATGCCAGTGATTTCGTGAGTGTAACATGAAAAATAGCCACTTATTATGCTGGAGGGTTTCCAAATCATTGTTCTCATAAGCGCATTCCAACAACTTTGCTGCCTTCTCTTCCATTGAGCATGACATTCCGTGGATATGATTTACCACAATAGTTGGAAAACAAACCCACTTGTGGAATGTATTTCCAGTGTTCATTTTAAGTAGGAAAATCAATCCATCAATAATCTGCAATAGGTCCATACTCAATACAATGAACCTGGCTTTCAAGGGACTTTATCTATAACAACATAAGTGAAATACATACCGTGTCCTCTGTCATGCATCCGTAAAGGAGGTTTAGAATGTGTGACTTCCGGATGACCAGGCCATTTGCAAATTCAAAAATTTCAAAACTATAGAGTTTGAAAACATGCAAATAAGTTAAATCAGAAATAAATATGAAATCATACAAATTCAATCAACTTACTCAGGTTCACTGCCGACACTTCCACACGTTTCAAGGAAGCTTTCGACAATGGCATTGTGCTTCCCCTTCAACTGCCCCTTACACGCCCACTTTGCAGTGGCTGGCTCCTCTGTTGCTTACGTTTTGTGTTGACATTTCAGATCAATGGAATAATAGGTTATGCAGTAACATAATAGATTAGAGACTTACCACTGCTTTTTGTTTATCAGGAATTGTTGTGGGTTTCTCCCGTACATAAGGGGATTGATCATACAAGCCAGGACGCCGGTCCTCACGCTCCTTGATGGCCCGAACCATTGAGTTAGGATCTTCGGGATCAGCATCTTCGGGATCAGCAGCAGTTGTTATATCCTCCTCAAAATGACCAATTGGTGGAGCCTGCTCGTCATTCGTCATTGGAGGTTGGACATCGGGAAGATCGGGAACATGTTGAGAATATGTAGGGGGCCAAGCTGCCCATTCTTGTTGGGTCACCGGATCGTCATGCATCATTGGAGGCTGGGCATGGACATGTTCAAAAAATGTAGAGGTTGGCCCAGCTACCCCTTCTTCACGACTCACCGGATCATCTCTTCTATGAATGTAATGCATGATTTCCTCAATTTGTCTCTTTTGATCATTGAGGTGAGTGTTCAACTGATCAAATTTCAATTCTTGAGACTTTATTGATGCTGCAATTTCATGTAGAAGAGTGAGGGAAGCAGCTGGACGAACCGTGGATGTGTCCTATGGGAGGGAAGCAGTTTCAATTTCATTCCTCTCAACCGTCAAATTTTTTATAACCTGCAAAAGCAAATCATATGCAATAAACATCAAATTACACATTTTTATTACTCAATAATAATTTCATTGTGAAAGGGACACCAAAAACCTGTTGGCTGGTGAGGGATGCTGTAGGAAACGTTGATGTTTTCCCGGCGATTGTTCCCCACCTGAAGAGGCGGGGATATGCCGTCCGATTTATTGGCTGCCTCACCCTCGTGTGCTCAAGAAACCAAACCTGAAATACGAAACATAACTAGTTAAACCCAAAACCCAAACTAGTATAGATGATATGTATACATAGAGATTGTTAAAGGAACTTACAGTAAGGGAGGCAGCACAACCATAGATGAAATAATGAGCTTGGGATTGATTCCCACTTCTTCTCTTTGCGGAGCAAGTTGCCCCACTCCTTTGATTATTTACAAATGTAACTAAATTCTCAAAATTATGCAGTGTTACTTCCTGCACTGCGGCTGCCCAATTATACTCTCTTATTCTTTGTATGTCATCCAAGCAGGAGAGCATCTGTTGTGGACAAGAATGCGCTGATCGCGGAGCAAGAAAGGTGCATAGGAGGAGCACAATCCACAGCCTAATTGTGTCCTCTACATCTGCTTCATCATCTGATTTTACTATTTTCTGGATGAGCGAATGCACCTTCTTTCGATCAAAATTTGTGGCCATCCCAAACTGCTCATGGAGCTTGGACTTTTTCTTCGTGCTTCCATAATGGCGGACGGGATGTCCACAGCTGGGCAATCCCAAGATAATGCCCACATCTTCAACGGTAAACAATACCTCCTTCTTGCCTAGTAAGAAGATGTTCCCACCAACATGGGTGCTTATTATGTCCTCTAACATCCTCATGCTAAAGGAGCAACCAGAAGTATTGTCCACATAAGAAGAAAATGGGGTGATCCTCATTAAAATTTTATGGCATTCCCGGAATGCCATTTGATCTCTATCCTTCATATAAATGTCCATTGAAGAGTGGGCTTTCATGATTGGAGGATTACCTACAATCAAATAAAAATATGAAAAATAGAAGAATGAGACAACAATATATTATTTCTCACTGCAAACCATTTGTCAATAGTAGAATGAGACAACAAAAGAATCAGACAACAAAGAATGAGACAACAAAGCTATTTGTCACTGGAAGAGCTTCTATTTGTCACTACAATTTGCTATTTGTCACTGGGAAGACCCAATTTATAACTGATAAGTAGCTATTTGTCACTGAAACAGAAAATTTGTATTTGTCACTTGAATAATTTCTATTTGTCACTACAAATGCCTATTTGTCACTGGGAAGGTCCTATTTATCACTGATAAGTAGCTATTTGTCACTGAAACAGAAAATTTGTATTTGTCACTTGAATAATTTCTATTTGTCACTACAAATGGCTATTTGTCACTGGGAAGGCCCTATTTATCACTGATAAGTAGCTATTTGTCACTGAAAAGAAAGATTTCTATTTGTCACTTGAATAATTTCTATTTGTCACTACTCTTGGCTATTTGTCACTGGGAAGGTCCTATTTATCACTGAGAAGTACCTATTTGTCACTGAAAAGAAAGATTTCTATTTGTCACTTGATTAATTTCTATTTGTCACTACTCTTGGCTATTTATCACTGGGAAGGTCCTATTTATTGATGATCAGTCTGTCCCCATGTAATTTTAACTAATTACATATATATATATATATATATATATATATATATATATATATATTGATGATTAACAAAACCAAACAAGAGTTTATCAATTATATCTAATGAATAGTTCATAAGTCTTAAGTACAGGAAAAACATCAAGGTCAAATAAGCCCACAAAAGGTATGCACTACTTCTCTGAAGTTTTAATCTCTTCAACATATTATTTCTCTAAGACCAGAACGATTTCTTTATAAGCATATCGATTTCAATAGAATTATCATAACGATTCCCTTTCTGGCTGAAAAGTCATGTTGTTTTAAATAAGTCGATATCACAACGACTCTATAAGTGACCGTAACGATTCCTTTAGAGCCCGTAACGACTTGCTCGTCACAACGACTCTATAAGTTACCGTAACGATTTCTTTAGAGTCCGTAACGACTTGCTCATCACAACGACTTTATAAGTTACCGTAACGATTTCTTTAGAGCCCGTAACGACTTGCTCGTCACAACGACTCTATAAGTTACCGTAACGATTTCTTTAGAGCCCGTAACGACTTGTTCGTCATAACGATTCTATAAGTTATCATAACGATTTCTTTAGAACTCGCAACGACTTGCTCGTCGTAACGACTCTTTAAGTTATCATAACGATTTCTTTAGAACTCGCAACGACTTGCTCACCGTAACGACTCTATAAGTTATCATAACGATTTCTTTAGAACTCGCAACGACTTGCTCGTCGTAACGACTCTATAAGTTATCATAACGATTTCTTTAGAACTCGCAACGACTTACTCGCCGTAACGATTTGCATCTCATAACGATTTGTTAAGTGCTTCATATCGATTTCTTCAGAAACACAACGATTTGCATCTCATAACGATTTATTAAGTGTTTCATATCGATTTCTTCAGAAACACAACGATTTGCATCTCATAACGATTTGATAAGTGTTTCATATCGATTTCTTCAGAAACACAACGATTTGCATCTCACAACGATTTCTTCTGTATCACAATGACTTGGTCAACCTGACTTATTCATAACGATTTCATAAGTCATATAGTCATCGATTTCATATTAACTTGATATTATCTTTGTTGACTAGTCAAAGACCACGTATGCATCTCTCTGACGCACCTGCATTTAATGAGACCTGAACGTATCTCTGCATGCATGCAGACCATATCATCCTTTATCTTGCTTACTCTGATTACGTCTTTTAGACTTAAGCTCTTTGGCATTACTATTTTCACGTCTATTGCTACTGACATTGACTGACATCAAAAACAGCTTAGCTGTCTGCTATTTGAGATTGACATTTGTGCAGACCTCTGATCTAGCTTCATGATACAACGTTAAACAAATAGAAGCCAACGGATATTTCTGAAGATCTTATCTCGTTGCGTGCTCAAGTGATCAAAAGACTATTGACTGGAAGCTTCCAAGACTCCAGGTGTCATACAGTCTAATGACTACTCAAGAGAGAGAGAACGGATACTTCAACGTCCATATTTCGAATTGAAGATATAAATACAAGTCAGAAGAACAGAAGAAAGAGCAAGGGTGTTCAAGCATTCAAATTCTTCCGAAGAAAGTCTAGAGCCAAGCATCTTACTTTTCCTCATCATCTTCAGCTCTTCGCTCTCTGTGCTGTAATAGATTTTCTAAGAGAGCCCGTGTAGTTCTGAGAGTGTAACTTGTTTTAGATCTTTGCTCTCAGCACTAGTTGCTTCGGATCCTTGCTTATTAAAAGCTTGATCTAGAGGCTTGAATTTCATTCAATTATCTTTGAGTTGTGATTCCCTTCGGGTGTGAAGGAAGACCTGGTGGTATCCAGGGTGTAGTTCCCTTCGGGTGTGAAGGAAGACCTGGTGGTATCCAGGGTGTAGTTCCCTTCGGTTGTGAAGGAAGACCTGGTGAGGTATCCAGGGTGTAGTTGTTCCCTTCGGGTGTGAAGGAAGACCAGCTGAGCTGGGTGTTGTAGTGTCCTTAAGGGGGACTGTACCCTTGTTAGTGAAATCCTGAGAGATTGCTCAGGGACTGGACGTAGGACTCCTAAGGAGAGGAGGTCCGAACCAGGATAATTTCTTGTGTTGTGTGATTGCCTTTCTCTTGTGTGTTTGTTATTCAAACTAACAGTCACTAACCTCCTTCGAAGAACATTTGTGTCAATGTTTTTAGTTTCAGGTATCTTCTAGAATAATTTTTAAAGACTCATTCACCCCCCCCCCTCTGGGCTCGTCAATTGGGCAACATTTATCACTGAGAAGTACCTATTTGTCACTGAAACAGAAGAATTCTATTTGTCACTTGAATAATTTCTATTTATCACTACAAAAGGCTATTTGTCACTGGAAAGGCCCTTTTTATCACTGGTAAGTAGCTATTTGTCACTGAAACAGAAGAATTCTATTTGTCACTTGAATAATTTCTATTTATCACTACAAAAGGCTATTTGTCACTGGAAAGGCCCTTTTATCACTGGTAAGTAGCTATTTGTCACTGAAACATAACAATTCTATTTGTCACTTGAAAAATTTCTATTTGTCACTACAATTGGCTATTTGTCACTGGAAGGCCCTATTTATCACTGAGAAGTGGCTATTTGTCACTGAAACAGAAGAATTCTATTTGTCACTTGAATAATTTCTATTTATCACTACAAATGGCTATTTGTCACTGGAAATGCCCTTTTATCACTGGTAAGTAGCTATTTGTCACTGAAACATAACAATTCTATTTGTCACTTGAAAATTTTCTATTTGTCACTACAATTGGCTATTTGTCACTGGTAAGTAGCTATTTGTTACTGAAACATAACAATTCTATTTCTAATTGTCACTTGAAGCATTTCTATTTGTCACTACAAATAGGTATTTGTCATTAGAAAAGGTCCTATTTCTCACCCTAACAGACCTATTTGTCACACCTATTTGTCACTATGAAACATATTACAACACTACGAAACATACCTCTCACTTGGGATGCCCCCCTAGGTCCTTTGTTGTCTTCTTGCACTTCTGGTGCTGGCACTGAAGGATTTTGCAGGTCTGCGTCCGGGTGGAGCGTCATCGGTTGCTTCTCCACCGTCTCTTCTGTATCCTCAATAATGCGGCGACGGAACCGCTCTAGCAGAGTCTTCTTAGGCGCCATGGATGAGCAAGACAACACAATGAAGAAGGAAGAAGACGCTGGAATTGCAGAGAGCACCGCCGGCGGAAGACAGCACGAGCAAGATGGTCACCTGCAAATTTTGTGGGGTGGGTGAATCGTGGGCTCTTCCTGTCAAATTATTGTGGACAAGAGGGCGGGAAGGGCAAAATTGGGTTTTTGAAAAATCTCACACAATTGCGTATGTCGTGAGGCCGGCGGTGTCATGATGGAGAACCTCGGGATAACGCAACGGAGGCTGACGCGCTTTAATGCCAGTTGACATGGAGGCTTGCAGGTGACATGGAGGCTTCGCAACCTGGGCGAATGGGAAACAACTCGGTGTTTCCACGCTGGCGTTTTTGACCGTCTATACGTGTACAAAGCATTTCTCTTCTATGAATAGGCATTGGTTATCACCGATGGCATTACGGCGGGGGAAACCGCGCCCTCAAACCAATCTAACATCGGAGGGGAACTCGAGGGGTCACTACTAGGAGGGAGGGTTTTTACAGCAACTTATTTGTAGCGACTAAGAAAAATGGCCATAAAAGATGGGTTTTAAACGGCGGCCAATCTTTCGGCGCAGTAAAAACATTGAACTTTTTACGGCGACTAGGTATGTTGCTGTAAAAATTACTTTTTTTACATCGGCTCCGGTAAAGACGTCTGGGAGGAGGTTTTTTTGTTGAAAAGTTTTTACAGCATAAGAAATTCTCGTCGTGAATAAACACTTCAACAATTTGCAGCCACCCTTGTCGCCGTGGAAACCCCCAAAATTTTCCCCAAATCTCCACATTCCCGGTCCCTTTCCCTCTTCCCTCTTCCATAACTTGGCACAGAGCAGCCCTCTTCCATTGCTTGGAGCCATAGACGGATCTAGAGTAGAACTAGTGGGTCATGTGACCCCACTGGATTTTTAAAACTCTATTGACGGGTCTAAAAATTTCCATTAAATTGATTTGGTTGGAAAATTTTCTAAAGGGAGTGACCCCACTGGAAAAATTTCTGGGTCCGTCTATGCTTGGAGCGGAGCAGCAGAGCAGTGAGTAGTTTGGCGCGGAGCAGCAGAGCAGCCCTCTTCCATTGCTTAGCGCGGAGTAGCAGAGCAGCGAGGCTCTTCATCGCTTGGCGCAGAGCAGCAACGCAACGAGGATCTTCGATAGCTTGGCGCAGAGCAGCAAGGGATGGTAGGTTTCCCTCTTCCCTCTTCTATTTTCCCTTTTCCCTCTGCCCTCTTCCCCTCCCATCTCGAAACTTCCCCAACCCTAGAGCGCAGACCACCATGGTGCTCCCATCTCGGCCCTTCCCCCGCCCTAAAGCCCAGATCACCACTCCCCCCGTCCATCATTGGTCACCTCTATCGACACCGAAACCACATGAAAGAACCTTCGATCGCCTCTCTACACACTCCTCTTCCCGTCGGCTTCCCCTCCACCCTCTCCCCTTTGTCCTCTGTATCCTCCTCGGTGCAGACATTAGCAGTGACGAGGGATGGCGGTCGATTCTCCACAACACCCATGCTGCAGGGGTGACGGGCGCGGTCGGCGTCTCTCCCTCTCCTTGCCCCTTCTCTAGCATCAATATCTCCGGCAGCGGCGCCGAAGGCCGGAGCTGATGAAGCTTGCCTCTGCAACCCCACAACCGCAGGAGGAGACAGGGTGGGGAGCGGGAACAAGGGGATGAACATTTATTTATTAATGACATGCTCTTGATTAATATTTTTGAGATCTTGACAAACATCAGTGTCATATTTCCTTGCGTTTTTCCTAATTTTTTAATCTAATTGGAGAAAAATTTAGAGAAAAAGATATACCTTGCTGCTCTAACCTTTTAAACGGTTTGGGATAAAAATTATTGGAGTTTGTGTATGTCAGAGTACACTTCGTCAAGCTACTCCCTCTAGGACGCCTGCGAAGTGCTGCTGCCGTCTGTGTTATCTACCAACTTATTTCAGAGTGCAAGCCTTAAACATGTCTTTTCCTATATATATATATATATGTCATGGCACACTTTGTTTCCTGGCAAAACACACTGCAGTTATCAGAAGCTGCTTAGTTTCTTGTTAAAATTGGAACGTATAATCTTTTTTTTGGAAGGTGGTTAAATCTCTCATTTTTTTTTGGAAGGTGGTTATCCTCTTCCACAGCGGCGCGGGGAGCAGCGAGGGACACTTCCTCTTCCCTCATTTTTTTGGAAGGTGGTTAAATTTCTGACTTCTTATATATTTTCAGTATTTTGAAAAAGTTGCAGAGCGAATAAAAGATACTGGAGTCAGTGTTCAGAAGAGAGCTATTAAGATTATTCGCGATATGTGTGTTTCCAATGATGACTTTTTAGAATCTACACATGCATTTATTGAGATCCTTTCACGTGTTAGTGATGAAGAATCTAGCATACAGGTTTGTGTTGAAGCTCCTAGACCTTTTTGTTTGGATAAGTAAAATTTACACTTTACAACTGTTAACTTGTATAGAAAAGTTATCTTTTTGTTGTTGGAAATTTGGCTGGAGGCTGGAGCAACTTTGTCATGCTCTTCATGAATGCCTTTGGATCAGACATTCTGTTCAAGTGCTTTGAAAACATATGAAACCTATTGTTAGACAGCATTTTATTGAAAAACATACAATGGCTGTTAGCAATGGTTACTACTTTTGCATCAATATCAAATTATTGGAAAGCATAGTGGCTTTTACAATGGAAATCTGTCATTGCAGATGATTACTATGAGATTAAATGAAAATAAGTTTCTGGTATGGTTCACTGGGACCCAGATTACATCATCTGGTGATGAGGGGAGATTTGTTCTATGCATACAGGTTGGTATGGTTCACTGGGACCAACTAAAGCCATCGGCGTGGAAGATGGAAGACAAACAGACACACCGCACGGACCACTAGATAAAAAGGCTGGAGCAGATCACGGACGGCCGCCGCATCATCCCTGCCGAAAACGAATCACACAAGATGAACATAGGGGGAGACATTAAATAGAGATAGATACAACAAATCCTCCCAAGAAGCTGCAACCGGACCTCGGACGGCCGACGAGCATCCACCAGCCAGCTAAAGAAGATGACGAAAAGGAGGATCCAAGTCGATCGAGACAAAACCTCCTACGAAGTAGGAGAACCGAAAACATCTCCAGAGGGGAAGCACTACCCACGGCCGACGAACGGCGATGGAGATGGAGGGGGAGGGAGCTCCGACGAGGATCAAGGAACCCCCTCCCCTCCGAAGGCGGGGAACACGAATGGCGAGGCGAGGTTATAGGACGGAGGCGACCAAAAAAATTATCCTAGGCTTTGGATATGGACGTATAAATGTATGATTAATATTTATTTGACTTTGACATGATAGTATAAGCTAATCTTAAGATATTCCGTTATGGAGAAATACAATAATGTAAACTCTTAGTCATTTTTTAGGTGACAAGTGGAATAAAGATTTACCCAAAAATTGGATATCAAGAGTTACCTACCCAATCTCATTTTATTCCTAAAGACAAGTAGATTAATTTTTGAGTGGCGCATACTCCAGTACCTAAACATCTTTATGGATGTGGAGCAGGGTGGGCAAGCACGAAAGAGTAATACTTGGTCCATATTGATGGTGTGTACTAAGTGACACATAAGCAAACACATCTAATAGGTGAGTGTCATGTGAATAAGTAAAGGTGACATGGAAAAGAGGAGAGAGAAGATGTAATTCTTTGCATGTGATTGGTTGTACACAATTTTTTGAAGATAAATATTTAATATAAGAGCAACATATTCCACAGCATATATTGGTAAATCCATATATATGTTAATGAATCTACATTATAAGTTAGTATATGTAAGTGAAAATTTAACTAATGTTTAGATGTTATTCTATAACAAGAAGTGTTTTAGTAACAGTGTATACGTCAATGAATCTATATTATATGTGAGTGAATATTGACTATATATGAGTGAATTGTTACTATAAACAAACTTATATTTATATGTTCTTCCATTACAAGGAGTTTTTCAATAAAGTTCATATGTTAGTGAATCTATAGTAAATGTGAACAAATCTTGAGTATATGTGAGTGAATTGTTACTATATGTAAGTGAAAAACTAATTTATGTTCAGAAGTTATTTCATTACAAAAACTGTTTTAGTAACGAAGCATATGTCACTGAATGCATGGTGTATATGAGTGAATTATATCTCTATATGAGTGAATCCTTATCATATGTGGGTGAAAAACTAAGATGTGTTTAGAATTTATTTCGTACAAGTGTTTCAATAGCAGTGGATATGTGAATAAAAGTATAGTATATATGAGTGAATTTTAACTCTATATGAGTGAATTGTTAGTATATGTAGGTGAAAAATTAAGATTTATTCAGAAGTAATTCCATAATAAGTGTTTCAAGAAAAGTGCATATGTGAGTGAAAGTATAATATATGTGAGCGAATTCTAACCATATATAAGTGAATCCTTACTATATGTAGGTAAAAAATAAAGAAATATTTAGAAATTCACGTGTTTTAATAGAGGTGCAACTGTAAGTGAAATTATAATATATTTGATTGGATTATGACTCTATATAAGCAAATCCTTACTATATGTAGATGAAAAATAAGATATGTTTAGAAGTTATTCCTTAATGTGTTTCAAGAACAGTGCGTAGGCGAGTGAAAGTACAGTATATGTGAGTGAATTTTTTACTGTATATGAGTGAATCTTTACCATATGTAGGTGAACAATAAAGATAAGTTCAAAAATTATTTCATAACAAGCCATCGTTTCAATAATGTGAGTGAAAGTATGATATATGTGTGTGAATTATGACTCTATAAGTGTGAACTTATTATACATAAGTGAAAAACTAAGTTGTGTTTAGAAGTTATTGCATAACAAGTGTTTCAAGAATAGTACATATGTGAGTGAAAATATAATATATGTGAGTGAATTCTAACTTTATGTGAATGAATCCTTACTATATGTAGGTGAAAAATAAACTGTAACGACCCAAGAACCCGATACCCAGAACCCTCCAAGTACCCGGCCCTTGGACCGCCACCCATGGATTCGTAGACCTAGAAGGGTTAGAAAAGACCTGGCGAAGTAAGCAAAGAAGACAAATGAACGTAACCCTACAGTACACAGTATGAGTCCACATGTCAAGTACATGTCTATCTGTCTGTCTCAAGTACAAGTACAGTAAACAAAAGAGAACACAAAACCCTTAAGGGGCATACCCCGAGGGTGAGAACTACTCAAAATAGGGAAACAACTACTGAACGTGACACCTCGGAACTAACACTCCGTCCGAGGGAAGTCCTGCCGGTGCTGCGAACTCTCACCTGTGAAAGGGAAGGAGTGAGCTTCGCGAACGAAGCCCAGTAAGGAAACTCAACCCCTCACCGGTTCGAACAGCGGAAGCAAAAGGAACAACGCAGCTAACTAGGCAGGAGAACAACAAGGCTAAAAGAGTAAAAAACTATGCAAGTAGAAACGTGGCGATAAATTAACTAAACATAACTACCAACTAAGCAGGTAAAGTAACTGAGTGGCAACTGTGCAAGTACTGAAATAAATAAACAGAAAGTACACAAGTCCACAAGTACCGTCAACTCTGGCGGCACGGAGAGGGGGGGAGGAGTCTCCTCCGGCGGCGAGCAAGGCAGCGGCGGTGCGGCGAGCCTCCCCTCTGGTGAGACGGCGAGAGAGAGAGAGAGAGAGAGAGAGAGAGAGAGAGAGAGAGAGAGAGAGAGAGAGAGAGAGAGAGAGAGAGAGAGAGAGAGAGAGAGAGAGAGAGAGAGAGAGAGAGAGAGAGAGAGAGAGAGAGAGAGAGAGAGAAGAGGAAGAAGAGGGTCGGGAGAGGGAGAGGCGAATCCAGGGGAGGGAGAGATCGTGCAGGGGGGAGATAAAGGAGTCGGGGTGGGGAGGGGTCGCTCTCCCCTTACCAGAAATGGCCCGAGGGCCCTTTTCTGGTGTTCCCATGCAAAAGGCAAGATGTCGTTGCATGGGCAGGGTGGCAGGGCGCTCCTCCCCATCCCTCCTACGGTGGCGGATGCCACATCAACAAATGTTCAAAAGTTATTTCATAAATAAGTCTGTGTTTTAAGAACAACATATATGTAAGTGAAAGTCTAGTATGTGTAATTTAATATATATTATATATATAACACAATTTTGGAACACTAAGTGGCAGCACTAAAAACATTGTTTTCGTGCCTAAAAACTATATAACTCCTCTCTCTCTTTTTGTACACAGTCCAAAGTCTACTTCTTCCTCTTCCTACGACTGTTCTTGCAGTTACACCTCTCTCGCCATCCACTCTTGCATGATCTCTTTATCTCCAACTGCACCGCTTTCTCTCTCTCTCTCTCTTTACTACAACTCCTCTCCCGCTCCACTGATTACCTCTCTCTCTCTCTCTCTCTCTCTCTCTCTCTCTCTCTCTCTCTCTCTCTCCCTCCACTTATCCAAGTTCGGGCTTCCTCTTCCACACTTTTTCCATGGCGCACCGCTGCACGCTAGCAACCACGCTCCAGAAATACTTTCTCGACCTTGCAGCACTCCTTCTAGTGAGCCCCCTCTTCCCTCGAGAGCGACGAGACCCAAGCCTTGTTTCATGCATTATCTTTTGTCTCCCGTTTCACGTAAGACATCCTCCCCCTTGGGCTACAGCTGGAAGGGGGTGCTTTGGGGTCTGGCAACGAAGAGGATAAGGTGCAAAGGCACTCGAGGAGGATTTCAAATTACACTAATCGACAGTCTCCAAGTCATCGATCCTCACATCCTAGAGGTAGAGCTCTAGATGGTGGTGGCCCATGGCATCCCCATAAAATAGAACCACCGTAGGCTACGTCGGCCGTCCCCTGCCATGAAGGACCTCATGATCTCGTCCGTGTGGAGATTGCAGAGGGAGAAGATGCATCCAAGGGCGGAGGAGTGTTGAAGTGCAAAGAGTTGTTGAAGCGCAGGTCCTTGCCTCCCTAGGACTTCACCACCTCGATCATCCCCTCCTTGGAGGTCGAATCCACCGTCGTTCCCCTCACTTTCTGCATAATCACTGAGATACCCCTGTTGCACCACCACCTCCTCCTGCTCCTCCATCACTTCCACCTCTTCGGTGGAGAGGAGATCCTCCTCAGAGCAGAAGGATAAGGTGTAGCATGCACGTGTCATAGTCATCATCGAAGTACTATTGCTACTATTGGGGCTGCTAAAGGGTGGGTCTACACAGATGGCTATGGAGGTGGTGGAGGAGGAGCCTTGCCCGAGCTATCAAGCTGCCATAGGCAGCAAGGGCGGTGAGGAGGAGGATTGCGCCCCACCGCTATAGGTTGCCCAGCTCACGGGGCCTGCCACCAATGCCGAACCCAAGCCCCGCTGGGCTCTGCAGCCGCACGATCCCACCTTCCATCAGCGACATCTCAAGTGCCATAGATCGAAAACAATCATCGAAAAAGGAAATAGCTCACCCCTGAAACTCTCAAACTACAATTTCTTTTGCGGCCCTTAGCAAGCCAAGATCAGATCTTTAGACCGGACCTTTTTTTCTAATCTGAAGAGAAGAGAACTTAACAACAATAGAACAAACTCAGCCTTTTACACGCAGCAACATGAAAACAAAAATCTCAAATTTTTTATGAAATGGGAGTAGAGAGGATAGAGATGGTGCATCTATCTTTTTTTTTACAAGGAGATAGTGTGTCTATCATTATCCATAACTTATGTGTCTATCATTATCCATAACTTATATATAAGAAGTGACACTTTTTATTTTCATCTAGTTCAACTTTCACTTATATCCTGTCGCTCTTTAGCATTCCCTTGAAACGTAAAACTATAGTATTTACACCCTCTTAAATACATCCTTCCTCCTCATCTACAATCGTTTTAACTTCACCACGTACACCCTCTTAAATAAAACCTTCCTTCGAGTGCCGCAAGGCTTTGACTATGAGCTCTACAACGACAATGACATCAAGCGCATCATGAGCCCCAAGGCCTCCTATATCTTCTTCAAGGACTCTGCCTACCATTGCTTTGGTTACATGGTTCCCAAGAAGAAGTACGTCTACACCATCGACGATGATTTCTTTGTAAGTCTACACCTATCCCACCTCCGATCTAACCCACCTTGTTTCCTTTCTATGATTTGTCTTTGCTTGGAGTCCTGATGAGTGTTGACAGTGGGTGAATCTTGGAATCGACTGGTGGCCAAGGACTCCAGCGGCAAAGACATCAATGCCCTGGCATACCACATCCAAAACCTATTGTCGTCATCGGCTCCTTACTTCTTCAACACGTTGTTCTTTGACCCCTGTCGGGAAGGTGCTGACTTTATGCATGGTTACCCATTCAGCATGCAGGAGGGTGTGCCCACCGCCATCTCCCACAGGCTTTGTCTCAACTTCCCTGACTGCGACCCTCCCACCCAGCTCGTTAAACCTTTGGAGCGCAATACCCCCTATGTTGATGCAGTTTTGACCATCCCCAAAAGCACCCTCTTCCGATGTGCGGCATGAACCTTGCCTTCAACTGAGAGAATTAGATCTTTCACAATGTCTTGGATTTACGCAGTGATCTACGACCACCTTGGTCTGGGAGTCAAGATTGGGCTGCCCTACATCTTCCATAGGAAGGCCCTGCAACCCCTTTGTGAACCTACATAATTAAGAAGCACAAGGACATCTACTGGTAGGAAGACATCATCCCCTTCTTCCAATTGGTGGCCCTCTGCAAGGACTACACCAATGTCCAGTGCTACTACCTAGAGCTGAGCATGCTCGTCAAGGAGAAGTAGGGCCCCATCGATCCTTACTTCCTCAAGCTTGCCGAAGCCATGGTCACCTGGATCGAAGTTGGGATGACTGAACACCCCCAAATCCTTCACAAAGGCCACCCTAGCCTCCAAGGCCCCCTAACAGTACCCCAGAGATGAAATAGACAAAAGGCTTATCAGATGACGGCGTTTCATAGCAATCACTCTCCACCTTTGCATCCTATCTAATTTTGTTATTGACACGGGGAGTTCCCACTAGTCAGCTGGAGCCTCGACTCGGCTAACCTCCCAGAGTACCAGAGTTGACGTCTTGACATAGCTTGGACTGAAGATCTCAGTGTCATCTAGGCTGACGACTCAGGTCGGCTAGACTAACCTCTTTACACCCCTTGGGCCAACAATAGCAGCTCGTCCAAAGATGAGGCTTACCTAGATCGACCGTAACTGATGTGGAGCATGACGTGTCCACAGGATTCCTGGGAATGTGGCTTGCGTAACTTCCAAAGCATTAACCAATGATGTAATGACAGTGGATCATACGCCCGACAACAATGACCATTAAGACCACGATCCACACGATCTGGCATGTCAGTTATGGTCACGATCCGGAGGCAATCACAAGAACTAGTGCGAGATTGGTTCATCCAATGGTTGCCATGGGTATCCTCCCCCTATATAAGAGGCAGGCAGACACTCCACATGCAAAGGTATGCTGTTCTGCTCCTTGGCTAAGGCCATTCTTCTCGGCTAGTGATTGACTTAAGCGTCGAAGTGTCTTCCCGCTAAGACCACTCGGTGGGCTTTGCATGCCCTCGGTCATCAAGGTTGGGAGCTCGGAGCATGCCTCCTATGTCGGCTAAGCAGACCTCGGCTCGGTCACCTTGCCTTGGTCGTCTTGACTAGGACACCTCGGCTGAGTCACCTAGGTAGACACCTCGGCTGAGTCACCTAGGTAGTCACCTCAGCTTGAGCGGACCCGCGTTACAAACTGTCACATTTTGGCACCGTCTGTGGGAATCAAAAGTAAAACTTATTATGGCTTTCCTTACCCTCTCTTTTGGTTGATCTCGAACCTTTTGAGTATTGACATTTGAGGGCCAAGTCTCTGAGGTCATCTGTGACCTATGTGGAGGCTCACAAAGGAACATGGATGATGGAGTAGTCCGCTAGACAAGGTCACTTTGGCACTTGTCAAGGATGTGGATATCGATGTCTGATGCCAAAGGACATGGATGTCGGAGTAGTCTGCCAGATGAGGTTGCTTTGGCACTCGTTAAGGATGTGGATACCGACGTCCGACACCAAAGGATGTGGATGTCGTAGTAGTCCATTGGATGAGGTCGCTTCATCACTCACCAAGGATGTGGATACCGATGTCTGACACCAAAGGACGTGGATGTCAAAGTAGTCAACTAGATGAGGTCGCTTCGGCACTCGTCGAGGATGTGGATACTAATGTCCGACGCTAAAGAACATGGATGTCAGAGTAGTCCACTAGATGAGGTCGCTTTGTCACTCGTCAAGAGCGTGGATACTGACATTCGATGGTTATAGAGCATGAAGAAGATGAGGTCGCTTCGGCACTCGTGAATAAGAGAAGGTCACTTCGGCACTCATAAAGAAGTTAAGGTTGATGATCAGTGTTGGGTCTGATAGCCGGCATGGTGGTCTATGGTCGAAGTGGGGCCTGATGGTTGACGTCTGAAGATGACGAGTAGCTTTATAGCATCGTCTCCCATAGAATGGTGAGTCGCTTAGCGATCACCCCCGACACGGTTAACATCATAGAGGTGTCGACAAAATTTGTAGTGAGGCTCGGCTAATTCCGATAATACAAGTTAATGCACGAGTGGTTAGGTTATATCTTGTCCGAGGTCTAAAGTGTCGGTGGAGTCAGTTTGACGAGTTCGCTTTGGTACTCTCGGATGGTCTCGACCTCGTGGGTCAACGAAGAATAACCAAGCATACGTTCTCAAAACCTTCAGTCATCGACATCGGAAGAGGTCGCTACAGCACTCTCGGCTCGATCGACCGATGAAGTTTACATATGTTACACATATACTAATAGGCGTGGATGTCAGGGAAGCCAATGTATGGGCAGACCATGTCAGAATGAGTTAGCGACGATATAAGTTATGCTATGGTCTCAGGCTGATTGGAACTAAAATTCTAAGGTTAAGTTCTCAGAAGATGTCGACAACCCGAACATATGAAAAATGTTGCAATTGGCAAGAAGGTTTGTGATTGACGAAAAAAGAGATTTTGTATTGATAATCTCAGAAATAGAAAAAACAAAAGGTTACGACAAAGTATTAAGGAATGAAAAAAAGGATACATTTGTTGAGAACACTGGCTCGGGCTTCTAAGCCGCGGTGACCTTGTCTGTGCCGACCTGGGTCTCCTCGTCGGCGATGATGGCTTCAGCAGTGGCCTCGAGGCCCTCTTCGAGGGCAGCATCCAGTGCCATGTTGACTGCCTCCTCGATGTCCTCGTCCTCAGCATCATTCACCAAACAAAATAGGTCGAGGTCGGGATGGAGGTCTCGGAGGCGCCCGAGGCAGAAGTCGTACCCCACCTAGAAGAGTTTGTCTATCTCTTCCTTGAGTGCCTCAGATTCATGATACTCGATGATTGCCTTGGCACACTCTTCTTCAGTTAGCTTGGCGATCTGGGCCTTCATCACCTCGTGCGCTTCCTTCTCAGCTCGGAAGGACTTGTTGAGTTTGTCGGTTGCTAGTGCGAGCCATGCGGCATTGTCCTCGACTTTTGATGCTCATTGTTGCTCATCGGTGAGGAATGTTTTTGCCTCCTCTGCCCTCTTCTCAGACTCCTTGACCCTCTAATCAGCTGCCTTGGCCTTCTTCTCAGCCTTGGCTACTCATGCAATGGCACTGGTTTGGGTCATCTTGACCTTTTGGAGTAGAGTACCGACCAACACCAATTGGTCTTGCATTGTATGGTAGAGGTCTTTGATGACCTCGTTCGCCCTCAGGCCTAAGGTACGGGCCTTGGCTCCAACAGGGATAGACTTTTGACCCCACTCTATGATAGAGAGCTCTTCCCTTGGCCGTGGAGAACCTTTGAGCAACCTCCTCGGTGAGGGAGGAATTTTTCTTCCCCTTAGCACTTTCCTAAGTTGTCAACGACTTGCCCTTGTCGACCATTATTACAAGAGAAGGGACAAGTCAGTTCTCAGAATTCATCGATAGAGGTGAAAGGGGAGCGTCGGTAGGAAATTTAGACCTCTGTTGTCCTCATCAATCGACTTGAGCAGCTCATCGGATGGTTCATATAGGTCGAGGGCTCCACCGCCTATAGAGACTTGAAGTCTGAGAGCTCAGATGCGACGAGAGTAGGGAAGCAAAAGACCTTGTCTCAGATGTTTACTACCGACCAGGTGGTCATGAAGGGCCATCTGGTGGGGCAGTAAACGAAGATGAAATTCATCTTTCAGTTGTGGACAGAGGAGGGCATTTGACCAAGGATTTGCTGCCCTGTCCGAGCTGCAAAATATAGCCAGTTGCTAAAGGTTTTTACCAAGAAGCAGTAAAATAAAAGGTGAGTGGTCGGCCTGACTTTGGTCAGGGCGTAAATGGCTAAGAAGTCAACAACTGACCTCTAGGAGTTGGGGGTCAACCAAAAAGGAGCACCTAGCTTAAGGAGAAGAAGAATGATGAACGAATGCAAAGGATACTGAAGGTGGGCTCAAACGGCCTCGGAGAGGATATAGACCCCACGCTCCATGGTGAAGTGAGCTCGGAACCGCTTAGAGGAGTAAAAGATGGAGCCCTCGGGGAAGTCAAGACCAGGATGGTTCTTTATCCATTGAAAGGTCTCGTTGTCAGTCTCCATTGTGTGTCAGCTGCCATGTCGACTTGCCGATGCGAACCCGAGATATGAGAAGAAGGCTTCCTGGGTAAATATGACCTAGGAGTGACCTCCAGAGTAGGGGCCTCCTCAGTGGGCTCTAGTGCATGAGCGTCGGACCGACCTGCCTTAGGTAGAGATGACCTCATCTCTACAGGACAAAAGACGGCGCCACTCTAGCGTCGGGTTCTCGGAAGGAGAACCTCTAGATGAGGAACCCTCTCGAAGGTGAGGGTTAGAGGTAGAAGATGTATAAGAACTGGAGGAAGAGGTGGAGCTCATCGCTTACCATTGAAGAAAGCAAGCAGAGAATGAAGAATGAACAATGGAAGCTTAGACGACTGGTGATGAAGCTCTCCCACATGTCAGATCAAAGCATGTTGGTTGGTTGTCCCGCTTGAAGCTCTTACGCATGAAAGAAAGGGTGGTGTTTCGAACACAAATTGCCCTTTTTATTACAGATCCAATGGTTGGGGTTCATCATCTTCGATGAGCATCTAGATCGAACCACATGGCGGCCTTGGATTGGCTACTGAGCTTTGCCTCGGATTCTAGTCAGTGTGGCTTGCGAGGAGCCCGATGATGGAGTGCGGGAGCCGAGGCAACGAAACGATGGCTGACATCGCTTGTAGAAGCCGAAAAAGCTTTACCATCGTGATGCTAGGGCGTTCAATATGGCGATGGGACGTGCAATAGACCATGTGGGTTCTCAGATCCACGTGGCAAGCCACATGTCGTCAATCGAGGAGCTCCGGACATCAACTTCATCTCAGCCCACTGAGACTATCCGACGTGAACTTGGGCGGCCAATGACATGGGGATTTCCTATAGGTCGGTTGAAGACTCGGCTCAACCAACCTCCCATAGTACTAGAGCTGACATCCTGATGTGGCTTAGACCGAAGATCTTGGTGTCGTCTAGGCAGACAACACAGGTCGGCTAGACCTACCTTTTTACACCCCTTGGACTGACAATAGTAACTCGGCTAAGGATGAGGCTTATCCGGCTCTGCCATAACCGACGCAGAGCAAGACGTGTCTATGGGATTTCTGGGAATGTGGCTCGCATAATGGCCGGAGCATTAACCGACAAGGCAATGACCTAGGATCATGCACCTGACAACAATGACCATTAATACCATGATCCACATGATCTGGCATGCTAGTTATGGCCATGATCTGGCGACAATCACAGAGATCTGACGCGAGATTGGTGGGGTCCTCCAAAGGTTGCCATGGGTACCTTGCCCCTATATAAGAGGCAGACACTCCACATGCATATGTACGTTGTTCTGCTCTTTGGGTAGGCCATTCTTCTTAGATAGGGACTGACTTGAGTGTTAGAGTGCCTCCCTATCGAGACCCTACAATCGGCTTTCCAGGCCCTCGGTCATCAAGGTCGGGAGCTCAAAGCATGCGTCCTACATCAGCTAAGCAGACCTTGGATTGGTCACCTCGGCTTAGTCATCTCGGCTTGGACACCTCGCCTAAGTCACCTCTGCCCATTACAAACTGTAACATTTTGGAAGTTCTTAGGCAAAAAATGAGGTGAAAACCTGAAATGGCTCCTCAGGCAAAAATGAGTGACTCCTCAACGTGAAAACTCGCAAGGGCGCATTGGAAAAAGTCAGAGGGAGCTAGCTCCAGTGAAAACTCGAAAGGGCTCTGGGGTTGGTAATATGATGAAAAAAAAAAGTCTGGTTGGTGGGTCTCTTTTCTGTAGCCACCCATCCCGCCTTGGCCAACAAACCATGAAGATAGTCAAGTCAAAACCAAAATCCCAACCCTTAGCCAGCAAACCACAAAGATAGGCGAAGTTAGAACCGAAATCCTAAATCTTAGCTAGTAAACCACAAAGGTAGGTTTAGTCAAAACCAAAATCAAATCTATCAAAGGTAGGCTAAGTTAGAACCGAAATCCCAAATATTAGCTATTAAATCACAAAGGTAGGTTAAGTCAAAACCAAAATCGCAAACCTTAGCCAACAAATCACTAAGGTAGGCCAAGCTAGAACAAAAATCAAATCTCTTAGCTAGTAAACAACAAAAGTAGGTCAAGGCAAACCCTAAAACCTTAGCCAGCAAACCACAAAGGTAGGCTAAGCCAAACCCAATCTTAACCTTTGGCCAGCAAACCACAAAGGTAGGTTAGGACAAAACCCCAACATTAGTCAGCAAACCATAAAGATAGGCTAAACTAAAAATAAAACCATGTCCTTAGCCAGAAAACCACAAAGGTAGGCTAAGCCAAAACCCAAAAGCCAAACCCTTGGCCACCATGCCACAAAGGTAGGTCAAGGCAATACCCTAATTCCAAAAATATCGACCCCCAAGCCATAAAGGCTAGCCGAGTCGAAACAATCCCCAAACTACAAACCCAAATTCCAACCCTAAAATCCAAACTCATGGCTACTCCACTAAAAAAAAAGGAAAAAAAAGAAAAAAATAAATGTGGCTTAATAGAGATGCCCCAACAGACTTAGCTTCCCCCATTCTAGGGGTAGTTAAGGGTAAAAAAATCCAAAACTCAGCTGAGGTGAAAACTCGAAAGGGCATCTCAGGCAAAAATGGGTAACCTCTCAACATGAAAACTCGCAAGGGCATGTTCGAAAAAGCTAAAGGGGGCCAACTTCGGCGAAAACCCGCAAGGGCGCTAGAGTTGGTAATGCGTGAAAAAATAAAAATAAATAAATAACCAGCAGAGGGGGAATCATTGTCCACATCACTCCGATATTCTTATCCTTGTCCCACCATGGCAACCTTCTCCTTCCAATCCAAATCCTCAAAGGTCATCCAAAACCTTGAATCTCAAATCAACCTGCAAAAGTCAGCCAAGCCCCAGCAATCTAAACTTCATATCCTATTTGATAGACCATAAAGGTAAGCCAAGCTTGAATCTTAAAATTGTCAATCCCCAAAATTCCAAACCTATGTCTAATAAACCATAAAGGTAGGTCAAACCCAGAAGACCCCCAAATCTTTGGTCAGGGAGCCACCAAGATAGGCCAAGTCAGATCTCAAATTCTGAAGTCTCGACCATCAAGCCATGAAATCGGCCAACCGAATTCCTAGGTACCAGACCCAAATGTCAAATTCTAAATCCGTAGCCATCAGGTCTCAAAAAGAAAAAGGAAAATGAAAATAGGGCTCAAATAGAGATGTCCTGACAAACTTAGCCACACTCATGATAGGGGCTTAGGATCTGGTTCAGGTGAAAACCTGAAAAGGCGTCTCAAGTAAAAATGGGTAACCCCTCAACGTAAAACCTACAAGAGCGCGTTGGAAAAAGCTAAGGGGGCCAGCTCCGGTAAAAACCCTCAAAGGACGCTAGAGTTAGTAATGTGAAAAAAAATAAAAATAAAGATTTTATCAAGTCCTTATCCAGTAAACCCTCATGGCTGCCCACATCAAAAAAAAATAATTGAAAATTGAAAACAATCTCAACTCTTTAACCAGCAAACCACAAAGGCTGGCTAAATCAAATAGAAACCCCAAAATCTTAGCAGCAAGCCATAAAGGTAGTCTATATTAGACCCAAAATTTAAACCTTAGCCAGCAAATCACAAAGGTAGTGTCATGGCCCGACGCGAAATATCAGAACGTGAGGCAGCAAGTAAGTAAGTATATAGTGTATAATAGACATTAAAACATTGGACAATTAAGTAATACTAAAGCAAATGTATTCCATTGAAAATTCCACTAATGTCTATTATAACACTAATTCAAAGCCATTACTTAGGCCCAGTTGACATCATTACAATTGAAAAAAGGTAAAATACTAAGCTAAAACTTCTAGGATAACGCTAGTATGCCAAGGTACTCTTGGATCACTCCTGGTCATCCCCTTCATTGTGAATGTAGGTATCCTCCTCAGTCTCACATATCAAATAATGTAGGGTGAGCGATAACGCTCAGTAAGACTTAAATCTCATGGTCAAACATGCTTTAGATGATTAATGTAATTAAAGAGTAGAGTAACTAATGATAGAGAGCATTAAGTAATGTTGAAAGAGTAATAGCACAATAACATGATATGGATATCACATTATTCAAATATAGCACAAAGAGTAAGATGGCCATAGCACGAATAACACAACATAGTAAATGATAGCACATAGCACAATGAGTCGAGTATAGTATATCACTTTGATTGTCATTTGATAGTCGAGATAGATAGCACTTGAGTGTAACGCCAAACACTCTGGTCAATTAACTCCCGCGGGCACTAGCACTTTTGGGCACACCTCCCAGAACCAAACCGGACCCTTTATATATTGCCAAACATTAGTCATATTTATTATCTTTAGACAATCAGTCGAATGTCCATATACAGTACCAAGAAATAGATGAGAGTAGTTGAAGAATAGATGAGAATAACATGAGAGAAAGAGACTTGATAAGAGAGAGTACTTTAAAGGAGAGTTTCTGCACTATCCAGAAACATACAGTGGTCATGAACATAAAATGACATTAAAATGGATGATAGCAACAGTTGCAACAACACACAATTGGTATTGGCAATCTGGTAGAAGTCATGGTCTACCACCTAGTCGCGACAAGAATGCGATCAGGGATTGTTGTCTCCTTGTGAATGATGTTTTGAAGTTGACAAAATCAGATTAAGTTGAATCATATGGTTATAAGTATTTTGTGGATTTTATGAAACATGTGTGTAAGGTGCTCATAATCAATTTACCTTGGTTAATTTCATATGATAATGAATTCTACAAGCTTTTTTCATGATGGTTAGAGTTCATACACAAAAGGCCAAGGTGAGTGTTTAATTATTTCAAGTGTTAGAATCCGGACTGACTTGATTTCTGCACTTTTGCATGGAATCGAGAGACCAACCCTGAGAAATTGGTCGAACGATATTCAAAGGAATCGATGTCAAATCGATTATGGACCAAAGGGAATCGTTAGACGATCGATTGTTGACCAAGCAGAAGTCGGACGACCGATTTGGTATGTTTGGTTGATCGACATAGCCAGAAGCTTTGGCAATGGGACAGTCAAAGAGTCGGACGACCGACTTGAGGAAATTGGTTGATCGATTCGCCATTCGAAGTAGAATCACTTCACATATTCACATTGTATTTCTGCCATTCGAAGCATCTTGACTTCGAATGTCATGATTTACACTTGGCCAGTCAATCCATTAGTACTTCGTATGTTCACCTTATAACTACTCCAGCCCAAGCAGCAGTTCGAAGCTAAACTCAAAATCAGTCGACCGAAATTCCAGAATCATATGACCGAACTTTTAGTCGATTCTCCAGCCGAAGTCCTAGTCGAAGCCAAGTTGAAATCGGACGACCGATCTAAAGAATTTAGTCGACCGATTCTAGAGACCCATTTTCCATCTTGGATAGGACTCTTCCTTGTGTTGGACTCTGCACGAGCTTATCTTTAATCTATGGCCGAGTAGGAGTCTTTTGGTCGTGGTCTCAGGGTAGAACTCTATCCTTATGAGAAGTTTATATTCACATCATTGGAAGAATAGGGTTCCATATAAAGCAAGGTCATAGAAGCACAGGGGAACCAGTACATCCTCAAGGCTTTCTTCTTCATCCTTGCTGATACAAGCTGAAGCGTTTGGTTGACCAGTATGATCTGCAACAATAGTGCATCATCCAAGGAAGTCAGAGCAATTGCTAGTCTTCTGCTTCAACGTTCTCTCAACACTGTCGACATGAGAATTCTAAAACTCTATTTCTTATTATTATTCTCTTATTTCTTGCATTGATAAAAACTTCACAACACTTACTTCTGGTTGTGTGAGCTTGTGGTTTACGGGAAGTGTGTGTGCGTAAGTTTTAACAGCAAGGCCTTGTTGCTGCTGAAACGTGTGTGTGTGTGTGTGTGTCTATGTGTACTCTATATCTGGCCAAGTTCAGAATAGTGTGTTGCCACCTCACGTCTGTGAGGGGTGGACGTAGACGCACAATCCTTGTGTGACCGAACCATCTAAATAACTTCGTAATGTATGGTTTGTTACTTTTCTTCTACCTCTTCTACGTACGTGGTTAGTTTGTGGTAACGAGTTTGGTGCAATAGCTTTGTTTGTCATGTCAAATTAGATTAAATTTTAATTTGGTAGTCAACCAATTCACCCCTCCCCTCTTGGTTGTACATTGCACACATTAACTTCAATTGGTATCAGAGCAAGTTCTCTTTTTCTAAAAGAGAGATCCTTGTGTGCAATGGTCTACAAAGGGTATATGGCTGACGGCCACTCGATCAACCGTCCACCATATTTTGAAGGTAATAACTATACGTAGTGGAAGAACTGGATGCATGTCTTTCTCAGAGCTCATGACTATGAGGTTTGGAAAAGTTGTAAGCAACGATCCATACGTTTTACCAAAGGATGAAGAGCAGTGGATGGAAGATCAGATTAAGAAATTTAAGATTAATTATAGTGCTATGAATATTATGCAGTGTGCAATTCATCTAATGAATACTCATGTGTCTCCATGTGCAGCTCTGCTAAAGGTATGTGGGACAACCTCAAATTGATTGATGAAGGCACCTCGGAAGTTAAAGAAACCAAGGCAAACATTCTAGTCTCCGAATATGAGATGTTTCGGATGAAACCAGAAGAAAACGATCTCTGAGATGTTTGCAAGGTTTACAACCATAACAAATGGTCTGAAGGCTCTTGGAAAAGACTATACCAGTTCTGAGTTAGTCAGAAAAATTCTCAGGTTACTAACTCCAGCTTGGCATACCAAGGCAACTGTTATTAAGGACTCCAAAGACAAGGCAACTCTCTCACTCGAGGAGTTACTTGGCTCCTTGATAACATATGAGCTCAACATGAAAAGAAATGAGCTTGAAATAAAGAAAGGGAAAGTAATTGCTCTTAAGGCAGCATCAGTCCGTCAAGAAAGCAGCACTAATGAAGACAGTGACATGGACGGAGAAGAGTAAGAGTTAGCAATACTGACCAGAAAAATGTGAAACTTCCTCCGCAAGAGAAAGTCCTTCCAGAGCAATCCAAAGAAGCCAGCCAGAAGGTTTTCCCACAAAAAGGTGAGAGCAGCAAAGAGATGGAGGTCATCTTCTATAAATGCATGAAACTGGGGTACATGCGAGATGTGTGTCCTGAATTGTAGAAGAAATTTAAAAAGGGCAACTTTAGGAAGACTAAAGCCATGGTGGTGTAACGGTCCTGGATATCTATACCCAATGTGGGTCCATATCCAATCCGTCTCCCGCGATCGGACCGAAGTCTCACAAGGGATATCACAAACACGTGTCCAATACGAATATAAAAGACCACAATTATAGTATATAACATAGGAAAGTACAAGTGTATCTAACTGTAAACCACAATGTACAATCGTCCACAATTATATTATTACATGTCCAATTAAAGAGAGTATACTACTTGAGACATACCCTGAGGGAGCACAAGCTCAAACGACTCAACTATTCTACTGCTGGTGGTACAAGTCTGCACTACTCTGCGTGAACCATGCCGAAGTCAGCCAACGCCCGCTAAGTCGGCCAACACCTGAAACAGACTGTAAGGGAGTGAGCCTCAACACGTCACTGGCTCAGTAAAGACCTCCCACAAAAAAACACAACTACACAAGAGACCTCAACCCCAAAGGGTCTTGTAGACACCCGATTCTGTCTTACAAGTTGAACCATATTTCTTGTTATCTAAGTGAGCCCTAAGTTGGTCACTCACCCTGAGCCCACCATTGGCCTTGCTTTGAGCCCATTAACAACCCAATTTTCATGATATCCCGTCCATTATCTCTTAAAAGAATCCTTGTGCCTTTAAATGCCCATTATTCCTCATATTGATTGGTCAAAATTCAGAAATAATTATTTTTTATTAACGCGACTGGTCGGGGTGCCGCGTTACTCTTTTCGCGCCCTCTTTGGCCGTTGCGACAGCCCATCCATATCCATGCGCGTGGCTTCATAGTTGCACCCCTTTTGGCCGTCGCGTTCATCTCTGTCATGTCCCTACGACCCGTCGCGACAACAGTCGCATACGCAGGCCTCTGTAACCACCTCCTATTTATCCTCTCATGGCCTTTATCTTTATCTCCAAGCAATGTCACAACCCCCTGAGCGCATTAAGAGGTTGTGGGACTCCTTGGAGGCCCTTTAGGACTCTCACCCATGAATTTTAATGGGATTTATCCTTCACTTTGGTATTTATCATCTAAAAACGAGATATTCTCTCTCATTTGGCTATAAAAGTAAGGTCTTCTCTTCAAGGAAGGGAGAGCCCGATTTTCACCTCGAAGGGCTGCCAAAATTTTCTGTGATCTACACTTAGCTCGTAGCTCTCTCTTCACCACTCATTTTCCTCACATCTTCCACCTTAAGCCATGCTTACCTCCTCATCCATGGAGCTTGGTGTGTGAGGAGGGCGGCTCCCACTTCGTCCACGACATCTGCATGACTCAAGGACAATGTACAACGCCAGGGAGTCACCCCTTTGGGGCCCCTTCTTCCTCCTTTCATCTTCTTATTTCTCATGCATTTTGTTATTTTCTTCTAGTTAGGCTGCATTCCCCATTTCCATCCTACATTTTCCATGCACCCTAGGGGTTTAAAAACCACCCCCAGGTCCGTTCCCTCCATGCTTTACATTTCTCTTTCATATTTTGAATAGTTACTACACTTAACGCGTTCTAGTAGGGTTTTATTTCTTGTCTTTGTTGTTTTGGCAGGTATTCAAGCAAAGTCCCACGAGAAGCTCTTATCCCCTGGCCGGCCGGAGGACAGGAAGAAGGTCCACACCAACTTCTCCCGCATTGCAGAGAATGCGGCTGGCGAGGGCGACGCGACAACGTTGACGTGTCTTGTTAGGGCGTCGCGACATCAGACCCATCGCGACGGGGTCGCCCATCGTGATCTCAGGTTAGTGCCCCATTCTCTCTTCCTTTTCCTAGCATAGTTGGCCCCTTTTCATTCTCATTAGGCAGCTATCTAGGTGGCGATCACATTCCTTATTTCCATAGTTCTATTTTAAATATCTTATTACGTGTTTTGGGGGTGCACATTCCCCATGATTACACCTTTTGGCGATCACGGTGGGACCTTCAGTGCTAGCCTCATGAGTTTAGCCTGTTTGCCTGCCATGTTATGTTGTTTAAATGCTTTCCTAGAACCCTGTTAGGTATATTTTGTTGTGTTGTTTTGGTGTTCATGTTCTCTGTCGAGGATGCGACGTATCGCATCGCCGCGATCAGGTTGCGTCTATAATGGCAGACGCGACATGAGGTATGTGCTTCTCCTTTTCTGTTCACCCTATTTCTTTTTGAGGATCCATCCATGTCTCTTCCATGCCATTCTGCCATGTACTTTCGCGTTTCCGTCTGTTAGAATCCTGCTAGGGTTCGGATTTTTCCATTTTCTTTCACTGTTTGTTTTCGGGTCCTGTTGCGGCGAGTCGTGAGGTCACGATCAGGTCGCGCCATAAGGGGGAGTTGCTTCTTCAAGTACACATTGCTTGTTAGTGCTTTTGACCCATGTGCCGGTTTCTATGTGATCCATGACCCTTGCTGTGTTATTTTGGTTATTCCATGCTTGTATTGTGCTTTAGGTTAGTCGTTGTGCTCTTTGTTTGCGTGTGACTAAAGGTTTCGGCATTCTGCTGATATCGCGGCTAGGTCTCCGGTCGCGATAGGGTCGCGGCGTATCTGGCCACCGCGACATCACCCAAGGCTTGTTGGTCACCCTGTTTTGGCATTAGTTAGACCTTGCATACACTTTTGGGCATCTAGGCCCGTACATACACTACTGATCCGTATTGATTAGGTTTTCCTCCTTGGTTGAGTGTGCCTTCTCACCTGCAAGCACTCGTGGGCTGACCAAGGCCACCTATCGAGGGCCTCCATAAGTCCCCGTGGCCGTACGCACGTTGCGGTTCGCCGGGCAGGTTGTACCCGTTGTACCCCTAGTTCGAGCCATCTTCCCGCGTGAGTTGTGTGTCCCCTCTAGCTACACCGGAGTACTTGAGTTCATGCCTATTTAGGTCCTACTTGACCGAGTGACATCTCATTAATCAATCCACTTAAAGGTTGGGTGCAAACTCTAAAATTTAAACGATAATCATGATAACTTGAGTGCTTCTTCGGTGCATCCCTTCTCATCTTGCAGTCCTTTCATGTGGTGTTAGAGTCTAGGATTTGTTTGGTATTTGTGTCGTACCCCCCGTTTTCTTAGGGGTGGTGCATGCGTCATTGTCTAGGTAGATCGACTCAGTCCCCTCCAACCATTGTTTTGTATAATAATCCTTATACAGTATGGACCACTTCCATGTCCTTGTCGATGATACCTTGCCCATCGGGCTCCTCGAGGATGTGGCCTAACCCTCTACGGCATCCTCTCTGGGCACATTCAGCCCCCAACTCTTGTTGACGGTCGGTCCCGCCCCCCTTCTCCTTCTGGGGCGGATGACCCGCATACCCAATTCAGTCAGCTCCTCCCACATCTGAGCCGGACCAAGTTCGTGAGTTTCTGGCAGCTGCCAAGGCAAGCGTCCCTTATCCCCGCCATCCAATCATTCAACCCAGTAGGCAGCCTCCTCTGCCCCTGCTGCCTCAGCGCCACATGCCCATCCCTCTGTGGCGAATCCTACGCCCCTTCGTCCACGGGCCATACACTTTTTCGAGCCCAGTTACATGCCAATGCGGGAGGTTCGGCCTAAATCCCCTCCAGTTTCCTCATTTTATCAGGCTGAGCCGGCTCCCCTTCTCCGCGAGAGGTCCTACTCCGTGGAGCGATCTCACTCCCTCATTCCCGCTCACCACTCCACGTCCCCTTCCGATTTCCTCGCGGAGTGGACATCAATGAACTGGGAGCTCCATGACCTAAGGAGACAATTGGACCCGCGGAAGGCCGTGGACATCCCCCTTCCATCTTTTCAACATCTCTGTGTCCCACCCCAGTCAGAACTCCCTTTCTATCGACTGTGCTCTGGGAATGGTGATCCCTATGTGCATTTGAAAGATTTTGTATATGAATCAGCCCCGCACAAGTATGACCACCATCTCATGGCGTACTTGTTTCGTAAATCATTGGATGGAGCGGCCTTCGAGTGGTTCTACTCTTTGTCCCCAAGGAGGCCAAAGATTTTTGCATTGTTCAAGAAAGGTTCTTACAGTAGTTTCAGGATCGGGTCGGACCTGAGTATTCTTTTGTTGATTTAGTGGCCGAGAAAATGAAGCCTGATGAGGAGTTTGCTGTCTATGCTGACAGGTGGCGTGCCTTGGCTGCTAAGGTCCGATGCCCCATGCCCGAGGAGGAAAAGGTCAAGTTGTTGATTTCCAATGCCACAGCGACCTACCGAGCCATCCTAGCCATGAACGACATCACCACCATGCACCAATTGTATAGTCGAGCCCGTTTCATCCAAACTCAACTTAAGGACTCACCCATCCACTCTATGTTTGAGACCCCTAAGTCCCGCTATCCTAAGAAACCTCAAGGTCCCATCACTGAAGGAGTCCAAACTAATGAGCAGGTAGGTGCAGTGAACAACCCCCAAGGCTCAGTAAGTAGATCACCCCTTAATCAGTAACCCCAACCACCATGGAACAATAGACAACCTCCTCATACTCAAAATCCCCAGCAAGATCAACGTCAATACAACCAGGTCCCTCCACCCCAAAATGGCTATGCTCCTCGAAAGCCCAATGGGCCCAAGAGGGCGCAACACCCTCCTCTTCCAGAAACTCTTGCTGATATCTTTGCGGCCCTCATGTCTTTAAATGCTCTTAGACTCCCTCCCGAGAAACCAAATTGGAACATGGCAGCAGACCAAACAAAGTATTGTGTGTACCATCGCCATCCAGGTCACAATGTGTCAGATTGCTTCCAATTTCGGGACATTATATATGATCTCCATGAGTAGAATCAAATTGATTGGGCCGAGATGAAGAGGTTCATCCAGACACTGAGGGACCAACAGGGTCAGAGGCAGCAGCAGCAACAGCAAAGGCAACAGCAACCACAGCAACAACAACAGCAACCATTTCAGTAACAGCAACTGTTCCAGTAGCAATACCAGCAACAACAACACCCACAGCAACCACAACAACTGGCAAATGACCTCGACATAATTCGCAATCCTATGCCGCAGCATCAGCCCGCTCCGAACCCTCAACCTGCTCCACCACCTCCTCCACCCGCTCAAGTTAACCCCATCGTCTACCATCCACCACCAGCAGCCGCGTGGGCCTACGACGACGAGCACGAAGTAGGCCAGCTTTTGTCTATTTCCCACGCCACACCTACTTCCACCACGCCTACTACTACCACATCTACCTCCACCACGCCCATCATTTCCACCATCACCTCGCCACTCTACAACAACCCCGTCATACCGCCTGTTATCCCGTCACCTCTCAACATCCCATTCTCCTCTGCGCCAGCATCCATAATTGCCAACCCCTCCATCATTGACACCACTCCACCATAACCTCGCCCTACGGATCGGGCGTATGTTCCACCAGATGTACCTAAATGCATCAGTGTCTATGCCAGGTCAGCAGGTCCAGCCATCCAACAATAACAATCAGCAGCAACAACAAGACATCGAGGAGATAGATCCGGTCCCGGGGACCCAATACGATATTTTGAAGCATTTGGATCAGACTCCAGCAAAAATATCAATCCCCGAATTGATCAAAAGGTCATCGACCCACCAAGATGCCCTAAGAGCCCTTCTACAAAGGGTTATGGTAAATGAAGACATGAACCCAGATAATCTGCCATCTGTTCTCTCCATCGTGAACAAGGGGCCAACCATTACTTTTATAGATGGTGAGCTGGCTCCCCCAGAGGCCAGGAGAATGCCTTTATGTGTCACCCTGACCATAAACAAAGTGGTTGTTGATGCCGCATTGGTCGATACCAGAGCTTCTATAAATGTGTGCCCGCTGAGCACTTTGCGGTCCTGTAATATTTTCGAGCGCCACTTGCAGCCCACTCCTACAACCATAGCGACCTATGACAATTCCCGACGGGCCTGCCATGGCATCATTTCTTTACAAGCAGAATTAGGCCCACTTGTCATGACTGTGGATTTTTATGTGCTAGACATTGACTCCACTTTCAAAGCCATCCTAGGTCGCCCTTGGATTGAAGCATTAGGGGCAGTGCCTTCTACCGCTCATCAGTGTTTGAAATTCCCTTTCCAAGGGCAAATAGTTAAAGTCAAAAGTGTAGCGACCACCCACACTGTGGAGGCCATCGAGAAAATAATGCCATCAGTTTGGCCATCTAACAGGCCCATCATCTCAGTCCTTGATGTGAATTACCCTTGGGCCTACACTTTCTCCAGCAGCCGCCAAATTGTATCCCCATCAGTGGCCGCTATTAAGAAAAGCACATTCACGAACACCAAGGGCTGGAATATTATGGTTAGAATTGGGTATCAGCCAGGAAAGGGTCTCAGAGCTCACCTTCATGGGAGGACTCAGATCATCAATGATCCCAAGAAATTCACAAAGCGAGGGCTTGGATACCAAGAAGGATTTAAGCTGTGGGCAGCATAGTCATCTACATCGAAGTCAGACCAAGAGCCTCTCATTTGGACTCCATATGATCATTTTGTCAGAGGGCCCGTGCAGCCAGACTACAATACTATCATGATAGAAGCACTATTGTCACCATATCAAGTTCTGGAGGCCCAGCGGCCCATAAAAAAGAGGAAGCTTGAAGAAACAGAGGTAGAAGAACCAGACCTCTAAGACTTAGTCTCAGTAGTCAGTTTTTTATTCAAGGAGGACAGCATCGCACAGCCCCCGGCAACAGAGGCAGAAGAGCGAGATCTTGAGGACCTATTGGCAGCAGTTGGCCTGTTGTTCAGAGAGGATAGCATCGCACACTCTCCAGCAATGGAACAGTCAGCATCAGCAGCCACCACCAAGCGATAGTTGCTTGGACCTGGTGAGGATTTTGAAGTCATAAACCCCATCAACCCAACAAAGGAGTTATGGCCAGGGTATTCCTGGCCTTCTAGTCATTTTGTGTCTTCCATCCTTGTTTGTAATTTCGCCTTCATCCCTTCTTCTCCTCCTCTTATCCACCAATTCTCCCCTGACGCTCTCACTATTTTCTTTAATGGCTCGGTGTTGTCCTTCTCTCGACGCCTCTGCATATAGATAGTTTATTTCTTTCCTTAGTTTAACGTGTCAAAAAAAACAAAAAAAACAAAAAAAAATCAATAAAAATTAATAAAAAATCAATCAAAAAGAAAATAAAAATAAAAAATGTGTGTCTTCCCCCCCCCCTCTTTCTCCCCAACAATCGGACGACGATCTCCGTCTTTCTCCTTTTTTCCTCAGACGGCGATCCCCATCTTTTCCCTTTCTCCTTCATCGAACGGCGATCCCCGTTCTTCCCCACTTTCCAAGCACCAACCTTCCCATTCCCATTTTCACAATCCCAACTCTTGACGGCGATCCCCGTCACTCCCCACTTTTAGCTTTCCGCTGCAATCCCCGTCGCCCCCTCATTTTTAACACTCGGATGGTGATCCCCGTCTCAGTGTTCACTTGCTTCGACGGCGATCCCCGTCACCCACGCATTCCTCCTTTCTCTTGATGGCGATCCCCGTCACTCCCTCCTCCTGCCTTAGCGGCGATCCCCACCTTTCTCCTCCTTCTGCTTAAACTGCGATCCTCGCTCACCGACCACCATGGTCACTCTAGGCGATCTGGGTGAGGGGCCTTCTGTTTCCTACATCCCAATTCTGCTATGGACACCCTGAGCTCGGGTGGTCCGCCTCCACCTCCAGACCCATCGGAGAATCCTTGCAGCTCTGCCGCACCTATTTCTTTCCATTCCAATAAGCCTCTGGACGCTGTTGGGTTGAGTATGTTTTGAAATTTCTTAAAGTTGTATTTTAATGATGACCAATGAACATCACTCATACTTTGATTTTGATGATGACATATTGTGATTTTGATGATGACATGTTGAACATGTTATACATTTTATACATATCACAATAATGCTTAAACAACATATTTTTGATGTTTAATATCTCATATTTTAATCATAATATTTTGTGCTAATGGCTTATGTGTTAAATTTTTAGGAATATCCAGATTTTGTCATGGTAGTGTCGACACACCCATTGATGGTGTCGACACTGGGTCAGAGTTCCTGAAGCTTTTTCATGAAAACAGGGTCAAGTGTGTCGACACAGTCCATGGTCGTGTCGACAATAGACCCAGTCTCTAGAAGACCCAGTCGCTTGACTGGGACAGTGTGTCTACATAGCCAGTGGCAGTGTCGACACTAGACCCAACATCCAGAATACCTGTTTTGCGCAAATGGGACAGTGTGTCGACATACTCCCTGGTGGTGTCGACACACTATGGTTGAAACTGGACACGTGGCTGCTTGGGAATTAAGGGATTTGACCTATGTTTTTGTGCCCACGTACCCCAAGGCTCCTTATGGACATATGGGGCTATAAATACCCATGTTTCTTGTACTCCAAGGGATCCCACGAGGAGAGAGACCAGACATCTCCAGAAAAGGGTGTGGCGGCTGCAGAAAGGGAAAAAGGGAGCAGAGTAGTGTTGTTTGGAAGGAGAACGTGAAGAAGAAGAGGAGAGAGGATAAAGTATCAGCATCCAGAAAGGGAGCAAAGCAGCGCCATCAGATTGAGGAGCAGAAGAGCAGCAAAGGAAGAAGAACTGGCAATTCGGATGCCACTGAAGCAGAGCATCGTGGATTGAAGAAGATTTCCAACGAATTCCTTCAAGCATCTTCAATCCAAGCTTCTGCAAGTCTTCTTCATCAAGGAACATCCAAGTCACATTATTTCATTTATTTTCTTGGACTGTTCATCTAGTTTTTCATTGTGTGATCTGTGCATGTGTTCTACACAGATCACTTAATTCTGTTTGTTCGATTTTTATCATTGTATTGAGATAGATCGGGCTAGATGATCTATTCTCTAATTGAGCTTGTTCTATCAGAACTTGGATCTTTCGTGGTCCAAAGGTTTAGAGCCGTAGTGCTCTGGTTTTGAGCCATTGTGCTCAAGTGCTTGTGAGTCGTCGTACTCATAAGTGGTTTTTGGAGTAGGTCGTCATACCTATCTCCTGGGTTTTCTTTGACTCATTGTACTCAAAGGGTTTGGAGTCGTCGTGCTCCGGTTGTTTCTTGAGTCGTCGTGCTCAAGGGTGTTTGGAGTCGTCGTGCTCCGGTGTGTGTTGTACTCTTTTGAGTAGTGGAGCCTCACTGTGTGAGGGGTGGATGTAGGAATCACATGGTGTGACTTTCGAACCACCTAAAAATCCTATGTGCAATGGTTTGATCTTCTTGTCTTGCTTCACACATCATCTACACACACTCACACTTCAGATCAGTAAATTGTTTGGGTGAATTGATCTCTAATTTGAAATAATTTTTAAATTTCTTGAGCTTCCACATTAATTGGTGTTAGATCTATTCAACCCCCCCCCCCTTCTAGATCTGATCCATCCACCCATTCGATCCTACAATTGGTATCAGAGCAGGTTAATATCTGTTTCCGATCTGATTTGATTGGTTCTGTTTGATCTCTGTGCTCTATCTGCTTGAACTGTTTGCTTGATCTTTCACTGTCTCTATGTGCTTAATCGCTCTGATTCCTTCAATTGGTATCAAAGCAGGTTAGCCACTCTAATTGTTAGATCTAATTCCTTGTTACACTGATTCACTATGATTAGATCTACTAGTTTTTGAGTTTTGGTATAATGGCAAATCTCTTTAATTTGCATGAATTTCCAGTTATAATTTTAGAGAAATCACCAGTCTCACTTTCATCAGGTTTTTCAAAGGAAGCACAAAGAAAAAGAGCAAAAAGAATTCACAACTGCTCAATGGCAAAGAAGAGCCTCAATGAATCCAGAAAATCAACAATTCAGAAGGTTGTGGCTCTCACTGCACATTCTAAGTGATGACCAAACTTTCCCCATATAAATTACTTCACTTATTTATATACATTAATTTTGATGATTAACAAAATAGTACTAATGAATTACTTGACCTTTGAGAACAGGAAATAAAAGAAAAATGAAAGTTCAAGACAATCAGGTAAGTCTCATTTCATGCTTTGTCCAAGTCTTTGTATCGACTTCTATTAATAAGCAGAACAATTTCCTTCTGACCGAAAAGTTCAATCAAATCGATACCGCAACGATTTCTTAAAGATGTCGCAACGATTTCTTTAGTTCTCGTAACGATTTCTTTAGAACTCACAACGACTTTCTAGCCGTAATGATTTCTTTAGTTCTCGTAACGATTTCTTTAGAACTCACAACGACTTTCTAGCCGTAACGATTTCGCAAGTTCTCGTAACGATTTCTTTAGAACTCACAACGACTTTCTAGCCGTAACGATTTCGTAAGTTCTCGTAACGATTTCTTTAGAACTCATAACGACTTGGTAGCCGTAACGATTTCTTTAGTTCTCGTAACGATTTCTTTGAACTCATAACGACTTGGTAGCCGTAACGATTTCTTTAGTTCTCGTAACGATTTCTTTGAAACTCGTAACGACTTGATAGCCGTAACGATTTCTTTAGTTCTCATAACGATTTCTTTGAAACTCGTAACGACTTGGTAGCCGTAACGATTTCTTTAGTTCTCGTAACGATTTCTTTGAAACTCGTAACGCCTTGGTAGCCGTAACGATTTCTTTAGTTCTCGTAACGATTTCTTTGAAACTCGTAACGACTTGGTAGCCGTAACGATTTCTTTAGTTCTCGTAACGATTTCTTTGAAACTCGTAACGACTTGATAAGTGTTCATAACGATTTCTTTGCGCAACGATTTCTTTAGAGTTCATAACGACTTGATAAGTGTTCATAACGATTTGCTTTGCGCAACGATTTCTTTAGAGCTCATAACGACTTGATAAGTGTTCATAACGATTTGCTATGACTCATAACGATTTCATAAGTCATACAGTCATCGATTTCATATCTTGATATCTTATTCATCTTAAAGCATTGACCAGTCAAAGTCCACGTAGATATCTCTCTGACGCTTTTGCATTTATGAGATCTGAACATATCTCTGCATGCATGCAGACCATATCATCCTTTATCGTGCCTACTCTGATAACGTCCTTTAGACTTAAGCTATTTGGCATTACTATTTTCTTGACTATTGCTACTGACGTTGACTGACATCAGAGACAGCTTATCTGTCTGCTATTTAAGATTGACATCTGTGCAGACCTCTGAACTAGCTTCATGGTACAACGTTAAACAAATAGAAGCCATCGGATATCTTTGAAGATCTCATCTCTTTGCGTGCTCAAGTAATCAAAAGACTGAGGACAGGAAGCTTCCAAGACTCCAGATGTCATTCAGTCTAACGACTACTCAAAAGAGAGACAACGGACTCTTTAACGTCTAGATTTCAAATTGAAGATATATATACAAGTCAGAAGAACAGAAGAACAACGTTCAAGGCATTGGAAAAACATTCAAATTCTTCTGAAGAAAGTTTAGAGCAAGAAACTTCATTCCTCTTAGCTTTTGCTCTTTTGCTCTCTCTAGCTAGTGAAAGATCATTTGAAGAGAGCTTGTGTAGTTCTGAGAGTGAGCCTAGATTTAGATTCTTTGCTCTCAGTGCTAGGTCCTTCAGATCATTGCTTGTTGCAGTTTGATCTAGGGGCTTGTCTTTCAAACCTCTCTTTGTGTTGTTCCCTTCTGGTGTGAAGGAAGACCTGGTGGTATCCAGGGTGTTGTTCCCTTCTGGTGTGAAGGAAGACCTGGTGGTATCCAGGGTGTTGTTCCCTTCGGGTGTGAAGGAAGACCAGCTGAGCTGGGTGTTGTTGTGTCCTTAAGGGGGACTGTACCCTTGATTAGTGAAATCCTGAGGTATTGCTCAGGGACTGGACGTAGGTCTCCTGTGGAAAGGAGTTCCGAACCAGGATAAAAATCCTACTGTCTTGTGGTTGTATTTTGTGTGATTGCTATCTCATTTCCTCTAACTCTAACCTTCATTTAAGTTGTTGTGTAATCCTTTTAGTGAACAGGTTTTTTAATCGAAGATCAAATTTTTAATAACCCATTCACCCCCCCCCTCTGGGCTAGCTAGCTGGGCAACAAGTGGTATCAGAGCGAGTCTCTTCGACAAAGAAGAAGATCCAACGATCTGAAGAGCAAAGATCAATGGCAGCCCAAGGCAACTTCGAAGGTCAGTCAGTCAACAGACCACCTTTGTTCGATGGTGAAGATTATCCGTATTGGAAGACCAGAATGGAATATTTTCTACAAGGCCACGACTATCAAATCTGGTCGATAGTAGAAGAAGGTGACCTGGTTGTCACAAATGAGAAAGCACAATGGACAGATGAAGACAGAAAGAAAATCTCCTTGAACTGTAAAGCCAAGAGCATTTTATGTTGTGCTCTAAGCAAGAAGGAGTTTAACAGAGTCTCAGCCTGCAAATCCTCCATGGAAATGTGGGAAAAGCTAAGGATCACATACGAAGGTACAGACAAAGTAAAGGAGACAAGAATCGACATTCTTGTCACTCAGTATGAGAGATTTCAAATGCAGTCAGGTGAGTCAATCACCCAGATGTTCAGTCGATTCACTGACATCACCAATGGTTTAGCCAGTCTAGGAAAGTCCTATGAGATTGCAGATATGGTAAGAAAGATTCTCAGATCCTTGCCATCTTCATGGACACCAAAGGTTACAGCTATCGAAGAAGCTAATGACCTTAAGAGAATGTCAGTAGAAAAGCTCATCGGGTCCCTCATGGCCCATGAGATCAACATGGAAAGGCTAGGAGAATCATCTAGCAGAAAGAAGCACTCCAATGCTTTGAAAGCAGAAGAAGAGTCATCAGAAGCAAGCTCTAGCGGGAGTGAGGTAGACAGCGAAAATGAAGAAGCAATGCTCTCTAAGAGATTGCAACGCATCCTGGCCAAGAAGAAAAAATTTCAATCCGGCAGAAGGTACTTTAAGAAAAATAAAGACTTCAAAAGATCAGATGGCAAAGAAATGAAGAAAGGAGAGACCATCTGTTATGAATGCAAGAAGCCTGGACATATCAAGGCAGATTGTCCAATGCTAAAGAAAAATGATCACAAGAAGAAGGATAGCTCCAAGAAGTTCAGAAGATACAAGAAAAAGGCAATGGCAGCTGCTTGGGAGAACAGCAGTGACTCAGACAGTGAGTCAAGCTCAAGCAGTGATGAAGAAGAAGCCAACCTGGCTCTCATGGCCAACATCGAAGAAAAGGTAACCTCTGACTCTTCTTTCGATTCTTGTAATAATTCTGATTCAGATTCTGACAATTTGGAAAGCGCCTTTAATGAACTTTACGACAAATATAAAGAGGTGTCTAAATTACTTAAGATTAGTAAGAAGAATAATACATGCTTAGAAAACACTAACTCAGATTTAAAAACAGAAAATGAAGAACTAGAAAAGCAATTAATCGAACTAAAAAGAAGAAATGAATTGTTGTGTGAAGACTTAAAAGTTAAGAATAAACAAATAACAAAATTAGAAAAACAAGAAAGTGTAGATGAATTAAGTAAAGAGATTAAAAATCTGAATGAAGAAAATGAGAAATTAGCAAGCACATTAGAAAAATTTACAAATGGTAAGAATCCCTTAATATTAAAAGGAGCTAGACGCTCAGGTAAGAGAAAAGATGGTGTAGGCTACACACCACCTGAAAATGCAGAAACTATAATTCCACCTAAGGTGTATCCAACTCCAAGATTTGTTCCTGAGGAAAATACAGCCTATAAAGCTAATTTTAAGTATATTGAAAGAGTAACAAAATATCATGTTGTAGTCACTGTAATAAGCTAGGTCATTTAAAATCCACCTGTCCAACAAGACACAAGAAGTGGATAATGAAAGTAAAAAATAATGATACTGACCCATCAGGACCCAAAAGAACTTGGGTACCTAAAGCTTGATGTCTTAATTTCAGGTTAATCCTCGAGCATCCAAATGGTATCTGGATAGTGGGTGTTCAAGGCACATGACAGGAAACCTGAAGCTGTTTTCCCATCTCCAAGCTGAAGAAGGAACAGTCACTTATGGAGATAACGGGAAAGGAACTGTAGTAGGCAGTGGATCAGTAAATAGCAAAGGAAAAACAGTCATAGAAGATGTGCTTTTAGTCAAAGGATTAAAGCACAACCTCATCAGTATAAGTCAACTATGTGATAGAGGTCATCAAATCAAGTTTCAAGAATCAAAGTGCAGCATACTAAAGGATGGAGCAGTAATCTTTGAAGCAAATAGAGAGAAGAATCTGTACGTGCTCTACCTTGAAGAACTCAAAGAGCAAAATGTGTGTCTGGCAGCCAGCAAAGACAAATCAACTGAGTTGTGGCACAGAAGACTAGGCCACTGCAGCTTGGACGGATTGAACAAGCTCAGAAAGAGGAATCTTGTGGAAGGTCTACCAAAAGTCAATGGAAAATTGGAAAGTGTTTGTAGACCCTGTGCTAAGGGAAAGCACACAAAGAGTTCCTTCAAGTCAAAGACAGTGGTGACACCTCAAAACCCTTAGAGCTCTTACATATGGATCTATTTGGACCAATGAGGACTACCAGTCTTGGAGGAAAGAATTTTGGATTTGTCATAGTAGATGATTACTCAAGATTCACATGGGTATCATTCTTAGAGCATAAAGATGATAGTTTTGATAATTTTGTCAGTTTCAGTAAGAAGGTCCAGAAAGATCAGAAGTTCAGTATTGTGTCCATTCGATCAGACCATGGTGGTGAGTTCCAAAATGAAAAGTTTGCTAGATTCTGTGATGATCAAGGAATTCAGCACAATTTCTCAGCACCAAGGACACCACAGCAAAATGGTATAGCTGAGAGGAAGAACAGAACTCTCTTGGATATGGCAAGAACCATGCTCTCTGAATATGAGCTACCAAGATATTTTTGGGCTGAAGCAGTCAACACAGCCAGTTACATTGTCAACCGAGTAATGATCAGGCCAATACTTAAGAAGACTGCATATGAGTTGTTCAAAGGAAAGAAGCCCAAGGTAAGTCATTTCAGAATCTTTGGATGTCCTTGCTTTATTCACAACAACGGAAAAAGGGACATTGGCAAGTTGGATGCCAAGTCAGATGAAGGCATCTTTATGGGGTATACTTCTAAACCCAGAGGCTATAGAGTTTTCAATAAACGCTCACTATTAATTGAACAAACTGTGCATGTTATTTTTGATGAAACTAACCCTTCCTTGAGAAAGGAAGTAGATAGTGATAATGATGATGCAGATGAACTGTCCAAAAAGCTTAAAGATACATCAATTGAGGACAAGGATGATCCACCTCTGGAAGAATTACAACAAGAAGAAATTACTCATGAAAATCTTCCAAAGGAATGGAGATACAAGAAAGATCACCCACTTGAGAATATCATTGGTGATCCATCCATAGGGGTAAGAACAAGAGGTAATGTAATCCCTTGTGATTATTTAGCCTTTGTTTCTCAGATAGAGCCTAAGACAGTCAATGAAGCTTTAACTGATGAATCTTGGATAATAGCCATGCAAGATGAATTAAATCAATTCAAGAGAAACCAAGTATGGTCACTTGTTCCTAGACCATCAGATCATCCAGTTATTGGCACCAAATGGGTGTTCAGAAACAAATTGGATGAAACTGGTGTAATCCTAAGAAACAAGGCCAGATTGGTAGCTCAGGGCTATTCTCAAGAGGAAGGCATAGATTTCGATGAAACCTATGCACCTGTAGCTAGACTCGAGGCTATTAGAATCTTACTTGCATATGCATCAGCTCTAAACTTGACACTATTTCAAATGGATGTTAAATCAGCATTCTTAAATGGTTTTATAAAAGAGGAAGTGTATGTTGAACAACCTCCAGGTTTTGATGACACCGAATTTCCTAATCATGTTTTCAAACTCCATAAGGCATTATACGGTTTAAAACAAGCACCTAGAGCCTGGTATGAAAGGCTTAGCTCTTTTCTGTTAAATCATGGTTTCAATAGAGGCAAAGTAGATAGCACATTATTCATAAAGTCAAAGGCCAATCACATACTATTAGTTCAAATCTATGTAGATGATATTATTTTTGGTTCTACTGACAAATCTCTTTGCAAGTATTTTGAGAAGCTTATGCAGGGAGAATTTGAAATGAGTATGATGGGGGAGCTAAACTACTTCCTTGGATTGCAAGTCAAGCAAGGGAAGGAAGGCACCCACATCTGTCAAGCCAAATACACCAAGGAACTCCTGAAGAAGTTTGGATTCGATAATGCCAAACCACTGTCAACACCAATGAGCACATCAACCAGAATGGACAGTGATCAAAATGGTAAAAAGGTAGATCAAAAGAACTATAGAGGTATGATAGGGTCTTTACTTTATTTAACAGCAAGTAGACCAGACATCTTGTTTAGTGTATGCATGTGTGCTAGGTATCAAGCAGATCCTAGAGAATCACACCTAATTTCTGTAAAAAGAATATTTAGATATTTAGCTAAAACTCATGATTTAGGTCTTTGGTATCCAAAATCATGTGAAATAGATTTAGTAGGATATTCTGATGCTGACTATGCTGGATGCAAGATAGATAGAAAGAGCACCAGTGGTTGTTGTCAATTCTTGCAGGATGTTTGATATCATGGTCTTCAAAGAAACAAAACTCAGTGGCACTATCAACAGCTGAAGCTGAATATGTAGCTGCTGGAAGTTGCTGTACACAACTCCTTTGGATAAAGCAACAACTTGAAGACTTTGGATTAAATATCAAATCAATTCCATTGCTGTGTGACAACACCAGTGCCATTAATCTGACCAAGAATCCAGTTCAGCACTCAAGGACAAAACATATTGAGGTTAGATATCATTTTATTCGTGATCATGTTGCAAATGGAAATATAGAAATATCCTTTATTGATACAAATAGCCAACTAGCAGATATCTTCACAAAAGCCCTACCTGAAGAGAGATTTACATCTCTTAGAAGGGAATTAGGGATGTGCAATTTGTGAAAAGATTCCTGTATTTAAAATGGCATATAAATTTTTCAGAATAAATGAAGATTTTCTCTCTCTCACTTAAGCAAAACTCAGTTTATTTACTCTTCCTTGACCGCTATTGTGTTAAAAGCAGTTTGACTCGTCAAACCCTTTTGTCGCCTTGTGCCGTTACCGCCTTTTGGCGCTTCCTGTTTTCGATAAAATAATCCTATTTAGTCAAATCGTTCTGGGAACGACTCATCTTCTACCTTTACCCTTTCTCCTTTATCTATTCACCCAAAGCCGATGCCCTAACGATTCCGGCATCGACTCTCTGCAAGATTTGAAGCTTTCCCCTCTTCCCGCGAAGAATCCCTCGAAAGCTTCCATCTCTTCCATCATCTCCCTTCTCCAGATCAGTTCTTCTCCTTTCTACCCATGGCCGCTCCGATGATCTCCGGAAGTGTAGGGGGCTACAGTGCTGAGTACCTGACCGCAGAACAACAAGAAAGGTTCACCTTCGTGAAGACAAAGGTTTGCGGAAACAAGGCAGTGGATGTTCCAAATCTCGAGAAAAATGGCATGGGAAGTATTGCAGAAACTCTGAGAAGGATGCAGTGGATGGAAATTGCCACTTTCACCGAGGTAAGCTATCCCGACCTGGTGAAAGCGTTTTATGTGTGCTTAAGGTCAGAGGCAGATGGGTCCCTTGTATCATCGGTAAAGGGAATCCAAATTAAAGTCGATCATGAGCTGTTGCACATGTTGTTTGGAGTGAAGACGTCTGGATTCAGTGGGGTTCATGCAGTGAACGATGAAGCAAAAGGCCTTGGCATTATAGGTCCAGGGTTTAGGCTAAGAGACGGAAAATTGGATATTAATCAGATGAATGCATACAACCGTCTTCTTCATTTTATTATTTGTCAAATTTTGGTTCCTCGCAGTGCCACCTTCTCAACGTGCACTAGGGCAGATTCTGATATGATGTTTTGGGCGATTCAACAAAGGGAGATTAATATGGCGCAAGTCATGTTGGAAAGGATGAAATTTGCCAGAGATCAAATATGGGATACAAAAAGTAAGTTAAATGTCTCATTGCCCTATGCTCATCTACTTACAAAGATCTTCAAACACTTTGGAATAGATTTATCTGGGGCAGTTGTGGAGAAGATGGGCCAGTGTATAAGGTCTAGAAATCTCAAGAAAAGTGGTTTCTCTGTAATTGAAGGTGTATGGTCTAAGACCACTGTGGCCGAAGGAGAGGCCATAATCGGTGATGTAGAAATTCCTGATGTTCAGGAAATGGCAGCAGTAACACCACCAGCAGAGCAACAGGCAGTAGCATCAGCAGATCAGCAATCAGCAGCACCAGCAGAGCAGCAGCAAGCAGAAGAGTCAGTAGCAGAGCAGCAAGCAGCTCAATCAGTAGCAGAACAGCAGGGAGTAGCACCAGCATTTCAGCCAGAATCTTTTACAGCTTCTGTAGTTGAGGAGGAAGTGGCAGACAAAGCCAGTGATTCGCCTACCTCAATCATTGGCTCAATTCTTAGGAATTTAATTGAATCAGCTCTCTCCACTCGAATCGACTCACAGTCTGGTGAAATTGAAATGGAAGAAGCTGTGGCAGAAGGCCACATTGAAGAATCAATTCATGTGGAGCAGTCCAGTGCTCCAGTAGATCCAGTTGAAGAGGAAGCTCCTGCTCAGGGGGAGCAAATGGAAGTTGAAGAGGAAGCTCCTGCTCGGGGGGAGCAGTCTATTGAAGAACCAGCACCTCAAAGGAAAGGCAAAAGGATAGTTCACAGAAAACTCAGAAAGAGCCACAGGAAAGTCAATCTGAACCCGGTTTTGGATTTGTTGAAGGCTCAGGGAGAGATTCTGTCAGCAGTGCAGTCCAGTGTGCAAGGGATACTTGCTAGTCAAGCTTCGACTACCTCTGAGCTCTCTTCAGTCAGAAATGCAATGAAGTGGTTTAATAAAGAAATGTCTAATATGAAGTCGATGCTAGCAGGTCTTTCAAGGTCAAGTGAAGTTTCTCCTGTAGCTACTCAGAGCAGACCAGCTGTTGTTCCCCGGCCACCAGGGCCTCCTGTTCAAGAGTCTCGGCCGACAGGGCCATCAGCTCAAGCATCAGGGCCACCAGGGCCACCAGTGCCAGCTTCAGGGTCATCAGGACCCTCTTCAGTTGTCAGAGAAGGTCAAGATAAAGGGAAAGAGCCCATGACAGCTACTAAGGCCCCTGACACTTCTACCCTTGCAACTCTAACCCTCTCTTCACCTTCATCTCCTTCTACAGCCCCTCCTGCACCACCAACTGAAAAACACCCTGTGCCTCGCACCCAACCATCTTCCTCTCTCATTTCATCTCAACCCTCCTTCTCTCCCACTCCTTCTCACACCTCAGCTCCATCATCTTTCAATTCCCAACCTTCACCACCTTCTTTCTTCAATCCCAAACACCTTTTCTATCCTCCTACTCCTCCATCCTCTGTCACTATCATTCCGAAAAACCTTCACTACTTGGTGTCTTTGACACAAATCTGCCGGATGATTTTGAGAGAAATATCCTTATCACCATTCTCTCCACTGCCACTCATATCCACAGGACTGATCCTCCCAGTCCTGCCAAGAAAAAGAGGAAACAATCATCCTCTGTCAGCATCCCCTCCTCACCATTATTTCCTCCTCTTTGGTACTCTCTTACCCTCGAGCCTCAAAGAAGATTCCTCTATAAGGAATATGTTCAAAAGTGCATCCTGTCCACCATCTATGGTATTCCTTTCCTCAACCTCTCTGAGCATCTAAGCATTGTTCTCCCTTTTACCCAGCTGTCCCACCCTCAAAAATCCAAAATCTTTGAGGGCACTGAGTTCAAGACTGAAGATCAGTGGGCCAATGTCAAGGGCAACAAAGCTCAATTCAGCAAATATTTGACTGCCAGGGCAGAATCTCTTACCCATCGAGCTCACCCACTCACTCTTTCTGAGTGGTTCATTATTCAGCATAAGAACTCGTGGGGACCCTTCATCTTGAAAGAGATCAGAATTGCAAAGAACTTTCAGCTGTACAGTGATTTTTGCTATTTGAACAAGCTGCCTGAAGTGCAGTTCTATCAATTTCATTCAGCCTTAGTGATGTTGAGATCAGAACGTCCAGTAAATCTTCCCCTCACAGTGGACTTTGCCAATCTCAAAGTTGACTCTCCAGTTCTTCTGCCAAAGCTACACTCTTTAGTGTTTGACTCAGATGCTGGATCCCATGCACTGGATATGTTTGCTAGGCAGATGGGCCGTTTGTCAGCCAAGTTGGGCAGATTACCCTCCTTCTTGCGGTTCATTTTCAGAGAATATCACTCTGGCCGCATCTCTTCCCAAACCTTGGCCCCACTCATTTCTGAATGTGAAAGGCTTACTCCCACCATATGGGAAACTCTCTACAAGGAACCCCATCTTCAATTACAGCAATCAACAGTTCCTTGGTTCGTCAAGCTAAGCCCATTCTCTCAGCCGAAGCCTTCATGGATCTCAACTCCATAAACCCAATTCAAGAGATCTATGTTCAGTGGGCAGCCAGATATACAACCTTCTATGCTTTGAAGCAGGATCTGCTTGATCAGAAGATTTTCTATCCAATCTCTCTGGATAGATTTCTCCATCGTGCCAGCTTTGGAAAGAGCACTTACTTCAGATTTATCTTGGACCCACATCAGTATGAAGAATTCCTGGAAAAGCAACGGCAACTTTACATTCAACGGGCCATTCCATCCATGGGTCCTAATTTTTCAGTTGCTTCTGAGGTTTTCCAACAGATTTTTGAAGATCTTGAGATCAAGGCATGGGCTGTCATCTCACAGCATGCCTCTTTGATGTCTCCTATGTACTATCTTCCTCCCACTTAATACAATGATTTCTCTCTTCTTTGTCTCATAGACTATCTTTTTGCTTATTGACAAAATGGGGGAGAAAACTAACTATTCTGAAAAACATGTTTGTGTTGTATAATGTTTAGTATATTTTATCATCATCAAAAAGGGGGAGATTGATGACCAAACTTTCCCCATATAAATTACTTCACTTATTTATATACATTAATTTTGATGATTAACAAAATAGTACTAATGAATTACTTGACCTTTGAGAACAGGAAATAAAAGAAAAATGAAAGTTCAAGACAATCAGGTAAGTCTCATTTCATGCTTTGTCCAAGTCTTTGTATCGACTTCTATTGATAAGCAGAACGATTTCCTTCTGACCGAAAAGTTCAATCAAATCGATACCGCAACTATTTCTTAAAGAAGTCGCAACGATTTCTTTAGTTCTCGTAACGATTTCTTTAGAACTCACAACGACTTTCTAGCCGTAACGATTTCTTTAGTTCTCGTAACGATTTCTTTAGAACTCACAACGACTTTCTAGCCGTAACGATTTCTTTAGTTCTCGTAACGATTTCTTTAGAACTCACAACGACTTTCTAGCCGTAACGATTTCTTTAGTTCTCGTAACGATTTCTTTAGAACTCACAACGACTTTCTAGCCGTAACGATTTCGTAAGTTCTCGTAACGATTTCTTTAGAACTCACAATGACTTTCTAGTCGTAACGATTTCGTAAGTTCTCGTAACGATTTCTTTAGAACTCATAACGACTTGGTAGCCGTAACGATTTCTTTAGTTCTCGTAACGATTTCTTTGAAACTCGTAACGACTTGGTAGCCGTAACGATTTCTTTAGTTCTCGTAACGATTTCTTTGAAACTCGTAACGACTTGGTAGCCGTAATGATTTCTTTAGTTCTCGTAACGATTTCTTTGAAACTCGTAACGACTTGGTAGCCGTAACGATTTCTTTAGTTCTCGTAACGATTTCTTTGAAACTCGTAACGACTTGGTAGCCGTAACGATTTCTTTAGTTCTCGTAACGATTTCTTTGAAACTCGTAACGACTTGGTAGCCGTAACGATTTCTTTAGTTCTCGTAACGATTTCTTTGAAACTCGTAACGACTTGGTAGCCGTAACGATTTCTTTAGTTCTCGTAATGATTTCTTGGAAACTCGTAACGACTTGGTAGCCGTAACGATTTCTTTAGTTATCATAACGATTTCTTTGAAACTCGTAACGACTTGATAAGTGTTCATAACGATTTGCTTTGCGCAACGATTTCTTTAGAGTTCATAACGACTTGATAAGTGTTCATAACGATTTGCTTTGCGCAACAATTTCTTTAGAGCTCATAACGACTTGATAAGTGTTCATAACGATTTTCTATGACTCATAACGATTTCATAAGTCATACAGTTATCGATTTCATATCTTGATATCTTATTCATCTTAAAGCATTGACCAGTCAAAGTCCACGTAGATATCTCTCTGACGCTTTTGCATTTATGAGATCTGAACATATCTCTGCATGCATGCAGACCATATCATCCTTTATCGTGCCTACTCTGATAACGTCCTTTAGACTTAAGCTATTTGGCATTACTATTTTCTTGACTATTGCCACTGACGTTGACTGACATCAGAGATAGCTTATCTGTCTGCTATTTAAGATTGACATCTGTGCAGACCTCTGAACTAGCTTCATGGTACAACGTTAAACAAATAGAAGCCATCGGATATCTTTGAAGATCTCATCTCTTTGCGTGCTCAAGTAATCAAAAGACTGAGGACAGGAAGCTTCCAAGACTCCAGATGTCATTCAGTCTAACGACTACTCAAAAGAGAGACAACGGACACTTTAACGTCTAGATTTCAAATTGAAGATATATATACAAGTCAGAAGAATAGAAGAACAACGTTCAAGGCATTGGATATTCAAGCATTCAAATTCTTCTGAAGAAAGTCGAGAGCCAAGATCCTTCACTCCTTTTTAGCTTTTGCTCTTTTGCTCTCTCTAGCTAGTGAAAGATCTTTTGAAGAGAGCTTGTGTAGTTCTGAGAGTGAGCCTAGATTTAGATTCTTTTCTCTCAGTGCTAGGTCCTTCAGATCATTGCCTGTTGCAGTTTGATCTAGGGGCTTATCTTTCAAATCTCTCTTTGTGTTGTTCCCTTCTGGTGTGAAGGAAGACCTGGTGGTATCCAGGGTGTTGTTCCCTTCTGGTGTGAAGGAAGACCTGGTGGTATCCAGGGTGTTGTTCCCTTCTGGTGTGAAGGAAGACCTGGTGGTATCCAGGGTGTTGTTCCCTTCGGGTGTGAAGGAAGACCAGCTGAGCTGGGTGTTGTGTGTCCTTAAGGGGGACTGTACCCTTGTTTAGTGAAATCCTGAGGTATTGCTCAGGGACTGGACGTAGGTCTCCTGTGGAAAGGAGTTCCGAACCAGGATAAAAATCCTGCTGTCTTGTGGTTGTATTTTGTGTGATTGCTATCTCATTTCCTCTAACTCTAACCTTCATTTAAGTTGTTGTGTAATCCTTTTAGTGAACAGGTTTTTTAATCGAAGATCAAATTTTTAATAACCCATTCACCCCCCCCCCCTCTGGGCTAGCTAGCTGGGCAACACTAAGAGCTCAGAGCATTCTTCATCCTCTTCAGAACACAAGAGTTCAAATGGGTCTACAAGGTCAAGTAAATCAATTCCAGATCCATTTATGAATTTGAATTCTGACTCAAATGTAGATGAAGGCATGTCTTATGTTGAATTGATTGAATTCTGTGAAAAGATGCAAAATCTTAATGCAAAGCTAAACACTAAAAATAAAGATTTGAAAAAGACTTTAAAACATTGCCACAAAGAGAGTGAAAATTTGAAAAATACACTTGAATTGCTCCAGAACAATGATAAAGATCCTTCACAAGAAAATGAGAATTTGAAAATTGAAGTTCAGAAACTGAATTCTGAAAAAGAAAGTTTGAAAGATAAAATCAAAATTTGTGAAAACAAGTTGTCCAAGTTGAAAGAAAATCATGACCAGTTGGAATATGAAAATCTTGATTTGAAAGAGGAAAATGGATAATTGATTGATCTCAATGAAAACTTCAAATTCGATAATGATCAATTAAACAAACAGATTTCTAACATGACTCATGATCATCAAATAAATGAAAGATGCAAACAACTTGTTGAAGAAAAATGTCACTTAAAGAGAAAGATTGAATGCTTGTTACATGACAAACCATTAGATAATGATTGTAGCAATTTTAGTAATAAAATTGCTGATATGGAAAAATAAATTACTCAATTTGAAAATGAAAAGAACAAGATGAAAAATGGTTTGGATGTCATGCTAAACAAGCTTAAAATTTCAGAAAAAGAAGTTATTGCATTAAAAGCTGAAAAACAGATGCTTCAACATGAATTGAAAAATACTAAAATCACAAGTCTTACTTCTGTAAGAGATAAGAAAAATGAAAATAAAACAAAACTAACATTTGTTAAAGCTGATGCGAACAAGAACTCTGCTAATTCTAATGAAAAACTTATGAAAGTTCTTGTTCAGAAACAGATAGAGAAAAAGAAAAATGCTACTGTCAAGAAGATTCATCTACTTCCTCCATCAGTCCAAAAAGCTCCAAGGCAAGTTCCAAATTCACATCATGCCAAGAGCCACCAAAAAGTATCTCCTTCTCCTCATGGTAAGCCTCCTCACATGAAAAGGAGATTCCAGCAAATGCATACATGCCAAGGTAAGTACCAGGTAAGAAATGCTCTCATTTGCTTTAACTGTAATAAACCTGGTCATCTTGCCAAACATTGCTGGATTAGAAATCAAAATTTCAATAAACATGCCAAATCAGTCCAATGCTTTCATTGTTATAAAATTGGTCATATTTCTAGGGACTGTTGGTATAGAAATGATTTTGTTGTGCATGCTCAGAAATTCCAGTCTAATGCATATGCTCATACACATAGGAATAAATATCATGTTCATACTGAAAATGTTCAGAAATTCCATGTGTATAGGGATAGAAATGTTGCACAAAATCATTTTGTTTCTGCTTATCTTAAAAATCCAAAAATTAGAAAACTTCATAAAAACATAGATGCATTGAGCAAGGTAAAAAGAAAATCTGGAACTAATTCTGCTCATAATTCTATCAATGAAAGAAATGCATATATACCAAAAATAAAATCACTTTGGATTCAGAAATCTTTATTGCACTCTAACATTGATTTCATTACAGGACCCAAGCAAGTGTGGGTCCCAAAACCAACTTGATCAGTAAGCTGAGGAGTCTTGCAGCCATACATTGTAAATAGATTCAAGATATTGGCTGTGCAAGGCAAGAAATGATTAGAGAACACAGGTAAAATCTTTGAAAAAGAAATGAAGACTGTTCAGGTAAAACCTCATATCTTTTCTAGATTGAACTGCTTAAGTTAAAGAAAATTCCTAGAGTCTTATCTGAACAATGAAGAGTGTGTTTTGATGTTGCTCCCAACAATAACCTTGTGTCATAACAATTGGAATCATGTTTGTATTATCATGCTTGCTTAACTGTGCCCATGATTCTGTGTGCATGTCAACTTTTTTGACTTCTTGGTATATCAAATGATGACATGTGGAAAAACAAGTTATGCTTGTTTGAAAGCTATCATTATGCGTGAGTAAAATACTCTGCCAAATACCAAAAGTCATGTTATATATAAAGCTAATTGTATGCATAATCATGTGTGAATTGCTTGCTAGCTTTTTCATTCCATGCACATATTAAGAAGGAGTGAATTTGAAAAAGTGCAAAAATGTTCTTGAAAATGCAATGAATTTCATGCTAAAACTAAAGAATAATTGACCTTTTACAGTGACGATGTGGTATATCAAATGGTGAAATGTGAAAGGACAAATTAGGCTTCTCTGGAAACTATCATCATGCGTGAGAAAATTTCTCCGCCAAGTATCAATAGTCTTTTCCTGCATAAAGGTCATCAAGAAATATGAAAATCTCAAAAACTTTATTTTATGTCTTTGAAACATTTTTGAGTTTTTGAAAAACTTTTCTCCTTTAATAAATTGCCTGTTGATATATGCTTGATCATGTTCATACTCTTTCTGTGCAAACTGCTTAGAATGAACATATCTGAATTGCTTAAATGATCATTTCGTATCATGCATATCTTATGGGGGAGTAAGTCAAAAGAATCTTTGAGTAAATTGCGGGAGAAATATTCTTTCATATCTGATTTATTAACAACTCCCATTCAGTTTGTTGATAAATGTTCTTGCAAATAAATTCCTCACTCTCACATTGCATTGACATTCTTGGTATATCAAATGGTGATTTGAAGAAAGACAAGTCAGGCTTGTCTGGACACTTTCACTATGCGTGAGTATATGTCTCCAAGTATCAAGAGCCTTGTATGCAATTGTTGAGGGGGAGTCCTTGTCCTTCAAATAAAACATTCACGTTCATTCTGTTTTCACTTGATTCCATTCCCATTTCTTCAATAATCTTCATGTTCACCTTGTAAGGGGGAGATACATGAAAGGAGGAGTCATTCTCATATCTCTTGAACTTACTTGTCTATTTTGAACCCCAAGTCATCAGAATTTTTGAGTCCTTGTGCTATTTTCTTATGAGAGAATTAAAACATTGTAATTAAACTCATTGTGTATTTAGTTTAATTTCAAAGATTCATTATTATTTCAAGGTTAAGCAATCTTAATACTGAATGTTTTAAAATGATTTGCAAAACACTATTATAGGCACATGAGTGGCTTTAATATTTCACATGTGTATGTTTAAGCTTTATTTTTACCACATGTTAAGAATAATTTTTCTAAATTCGTAGTCATGACTTGTCTGGTCAAAGCAAACATATTCCTACAAAACATCAAAAGAAAATGATAAAAATGATCAATAATCTGGAAAGATACAAGCAGAGCAATGTAAATTTTTGATCCGCTGAGTAACCAGGCCACTTCACCTAAAAAGTGATTTATTTCGCGTCAAAAAGTGGAAATCAAAATTTTCAACTCTGTATAAGATAATGAAAGTTAAACCACTGAGTAATCAGGAGATCTTGCATCTAATCAATGTGATCTCTTGCACTGAAAAGTGAGAGTTAACTAATTTATTCTTGTATTCTTTCCCAGTTAAAAATGAAAGAAATTCAAATTCACAGGATGGAAAAGCTTAAGACCTTCATAAAGTTCATGTATACTAAGTTTAGACCTATTATTTTACATTGTGTTAAACTAAAAGCTCCTAACATCCTTGTTAAATACTTCTGCTCATTCATATAGGTCACTTTTCTTCACATTTGCATCATTATCTTAACTACATTCAGATCATTATATTTTGCTATACCTTGTGTTGAGTGTGTCTTTGTGATTAAACTTTACTGCACAATAACAAAAACATAATAATTTCTCTCATATGTAAATATCACTTTGCCTCATTTATTTTGATCATTTCTGACCATTCATTTCCTACAATTCATTTCTTGATCTCTTACAATCTTTGGTTCTCTCTCTTATCTATCTTTTTGATGATGTCAAAAAGGGGGAGAAAAAAAAAGCTTCTAGGGGGAGAAAGTTCAAAGGGTGTATATGGTCAAGGGGAGTTATTGCAGTCAAGTGAGTCAAGCTATTGGGAGATTGTGCATATGTTTTATCATCATCAAAAAGGGGGAGATTGTTGGGTTGAGTGTGTTTTGAAACTTCCTAAAGTTGTATTTTAATGATGACCAATGAACATCACTCATACTTTGATTTTGATGATGACATATTGTGATTTTGATGATGACATGTTGAACATGTTATACATTTTATACATATCACAATAATGCTTAAACAACATGTTTTTGATGTTTAATATCTCATATTTTAATGATAATATTTTGTGCAAATGGCTTATGTGTTAAATTTTCAAGAATATCCAGATTTTGTCATGGTAGTGTCGACACACCCATTGATGGTGTCGACACTAGGTCAGAGTTCCTAAAGCTTTTTCATGAAAACAGGGTCAAGTGTGTCGACACAGTCCATGGTCGTGTCGACACTAGACCCAGTCTCCAGAAGACCCAGTTGCCTAACTGGGACAGTGTGTCGACACAGCCAGTGGCAGTGTCGACACTAGACCCAGCATCCAGAAGACCTATTTTGCACAAGTGGGACAGTGTGTCGACACACTCCCTGGTGGTGTCGACACACTCTGGCTGAAACTCAAAAATGTGAATTTCTCTAGACACATGGCTGCTTGGGAATTAAGGGATTTGACCTAGGTTTTTGTGCTCACGTACCCCAAGGCTCCTTATGGACATATGGGGCTATAAATACCCATGTTTCTTATACTCTAAGGGATCCCACGAGGAGAGAGACCAGACATCTCCAGAAAAGGGTGTGGCGGCTGCAGAAAGGGAAAAAGGGAGCAGAGTAGTGCTGTTTGGAAGGAGAATGTGAAGAAGAAGAGAAGAGAAGAGGAGAGAGGATAAAGTATCAGCATCCAGAAAGGGAGCAAAGCAGTGCCATCAGATTGAGGAGCAGAAGAGCAGTAAAGGAAGAAGAAGAACTGGCAATTCGGATGCCATTGAAGCAGAGCATCGTTGATTGAAGAAGATCTCCAACAAATTCCTTCAAGCATCTTCAATCCAAGCTTCTGCAAGTCTTCTTCATCAAAGAACATCCAAGTCACATCTATTTCATTTATTTTCTTGGAGTGTTCATCCAGTTTTTCATTGTGTGATCTGTGCATGTGTTCTACATAGATCACTTAATTCTGTTTGTTCGATTTTTATCATTGTATTGAGATAGATCGGGCTAGAGGATCTATTCTCTAATTGAGCTTGTTCTATCAAAACTTGGATCTTTCGTGGTCCAAAGGTTTGGAGCCGTAGTGCTCCGGTTTTGAGCCGTTGTGCTCAAGTGCTTGTGAGTCATCATACTCATAAGTGGTTTGTGGAGTAGGTCGTCATACCTATCTTCTGGGTTTTCTTTGAGTCATTGTACTCAAAGGGTTTCGAATCGTCGTGCTCCGGTTGTTTCTTGAGTCGTCGTGCTCAAGGGTGTTTGGAGTCGTCGTGCTCCGGTGTGTGTTGTACTCTTTTGAGTAGTGGAGCCTCACTGTGTGAGGGGTGGATGTAGGAATCACATGGTGTGATTTCCGAACCACCTAAAAATCCTATGTGCAATGGTTTGATCTTCTTGTCTGTGCTAGATGCTTGCATAGGATTTCGCACTCACACTATTTGTTGAATTGCTTCACACATCATCTACACACACTCACACTTCAGATTAGTAAATTGTTTGGGTGAATTGATCTCTGATTTGAAATAATTTTAAATTTCTTGAGCTTCCGCATTAATTAGTGTTAGATCTATTCAACCCCCCCCCCCTTCTAGATCTGATCCATCCACCCATTCGATCCTACAGACGCTTCTCCAGAGCCTCCTGTAAATGGCAGACCTAGTTTAGACTCAGGGGTAGAATCTAGCAAGTCCTCGTCCCCGTCTAGGAAGAGAAAGGGTAGTGGCATACCTAATAGATACTTGATGGATCTGGTGCAAAGGTGTGGCGCTCTTTTGGCAATCAAAGAGTTCGTCCAAGAAGCTATCGTTTTAAACATAGAAGCTCAGCATGAAGGGGAAGGGCTAGACGATGGATTTGGAGTATATGAAATCTTAACTGAGGAAGACCCAGCGGATGAAGAAGATGGTGAGATAGAGGACGTTGCCGAGATGAATGCAAGTGGCATGAGAAGATTCAATGAAACCACATCGGCAGTGGATGAACCCACCAAAGAGGTAAACGTTGGAACTGACGAAGATCCCAGGCTCCTAACCATAGCTTCCGATCTCCCTCCTGAGGAAGAAGAGGCGCTCGTAGAAATGCTAAGGAAGTTCAAGGATTCTTTTGCCTGGTCATATGACGACATGCCTGGCATCGACCTCGAATTGGTGGAACATAGGTTAATCTTGAAGCCAGGGGCAGTTGCCGTTAAACAAAAGTTAAGGCGTTTCCTCCCCACATTGCTTTGAAGATGAAAGAGGAGATTGACAAACTACACAAAGCTAAGTTTATCCGTGTAGTCCTCTATCCGTTGTGGGTGGCGAACATAGTTCCGGTAATGAAGAAGGATGGAAGAGTACGAATTTGCATAGACTTCCGGGACTTAAATAGGGCATGTCCAAAGGATGATTTCCCTTTAACTCATTTGGATGTGTTGATTGATAACACCGCTGGGTATGAAACTCTATCGTTCATGGATGGATACTCAGAATACAATAAAATCCGTCTAGCCCCGGAGGACCAAGAGAAAACCTCCTTCACCACACTCTGGGGAACGTATTTCTATGTGGTCATGCCATTTGGATTGAAAAATGCCGGCGCCACTTATCAAAGGGCAATGTTAGCTATCTTCCACGATATGATTCATATATATGTTGAGGTATATGTGGATGATATTGTGGTGAAGTCGCGGACTAGAAGAGAACACTCCTCCGTGCTTGCCAAGTTGTTTCGTCGTGCCCAAGAGTATCAATTGAAGATGAATCCTAAGAAGTGCGTGTTTGGGGTTTCCTCAGGTAAATTGCTAGGTTTCATAGTCAGTAAGCGGGGGATTCAAATAGACCCAAATAAGGATAAGGCAATAAATGAGATGCCTCCTCCAAAGAACATATCCGAACTTCGAGGTTTGATTGGACGTCTGCAATTCATAAGGAGATTCATATCTCAGCACTATCAAAGATGTCATCCTTTCTATGAATTTTTGAAAGGAGGAGCCAAGTTTGAATGGAACGCCAAATGCCAAGAAGCCTTTGATGAGCTTAAGAGTTATCTCATGAATCTGCCTGTGCTGCAGGCGCCTGTCCCTAGGAAACCCTTAATCCTATATCTGTCGACTATCGAGGACTCCCTAAGAGCCGTCCTTGCTCAACATGATGATTCTGGCAAAGAAAGGGCAGTCTATTACCTATCTAGGCTCTTCAATCCTTCCGAGCTCAAACTTACCACAATGGAGAAAACATGTGCAGCGCTAGTATGGGTAGTGCAAAAATTGAAGCACTACTTCCTAGCCTATAGGGTGAGTTTGATTTCTAGAATGGATCCTATTAGGTATCTCTTGGAGAAGCCAGTCCTCGCCGACAGATTGGCGCGTTGGCAAAGCGTCTTGTCTCAGTTTGACATCACCTTTGTAGTCCAGAAGGCTATAAAAGGCCATTGCCGAGCACCTTGCTCACCTTCCTCTTCCTGTCAGTGACACGGTTCAAGAGGATTTCCCTGATGAAAACCTGTCACTCATCTCTCGCAATCCTTTCTGGTCACTCCACTTTGATGGGGCTCTCAATTCTAGGGGATGGGGCATAGGTGTTGTCTTGCTGACCCCAGAAGGGATCACCATTCCACTTGCATATCAACTCCAGTTCCCTGCCACCAATAACGTCTCTGAGTTTGAGGCTCTCCTAGACAGCCTAAAGCTTGCCTACCTCTTAGGCACGCGCCACCTTAAGATCATAGGAGACTCTCAACTCGTTCTTCGGCAGGTCCTTTCTACCTACTGCACTCGTGACCCTAAGCTCAAGCCTTATCAAGATCTAGTCACGCTCCTAGCTAAGCAGTTCTGAAAGCTCAACTATATTCACACTCCTCACTCGCAGAATATCTTGGCCGATGCCTTGGCATCTCTGGCTTCATGTCTCTCTTTCCCTCTCAGCCGCAGTGTTGAAACTATCACTATCCAAAGATTAGAAGCTCCCTCCACCCAGGACCCTTGGTTCAATAACCGTAGGAGCTCTTTAGTCTTAAAGGCAGAGAGAAGAGAAGCGAAGGAAGTGTTGTTGGTAGAGCTAGGAGAAATGATGGAGGAAGAAATGCCATGGTACCACGAGATTGAGCAGTACTGCAAAGACGGTACCTTCCCAGAAGAAGCTGAGGCTGAGGATAGAAAAGCCATCCGTAGAGCGGCGTTAAGATATACCATTGTTGGAGAAGTATTGCACAGACGCGCTCTAAATGGAATGTCCCTCAGATGTTTGTTGGACGAAGAAGCCTGGAAGGTAGTGGAAGGAGCTCACTCTAGTGAATGTGGAGGGCATGTGAATAGCCAAATGTTGGCTAAGAAGATCCTTAGGCAGGGCTACTACTGGCCAGCCTTAGAAGAAGACTGTGTCATCTACGTACGTAGGTGTGTCAAGTGCCAGCTCCATGCCGATAAGATCCATGCCCATCCTCTTCTTTGCATCCGCTATCTTCCCCTTGGCCATTCTCCATGTGGGCTTTTGATATCATCAGGCCTCTTGGTGATCCTAATGCTCAAGTAAAACAGAAATCTTTCATCCTTACTGCTACTGAGTACTTCACCAAGTGGGACGAAGCAGATGCATTTGCATAAATCAAATGCTCGACCATGTGCAGGTTCATCATGAAGAACATCATCTCGTGGTTCAGAGTACCAAGCGACTTCGTCACTGACACCTTTTGCATCGCATTTTCGTGAGCCCTTGTCGCCGCCTCGAGGTCGACCGTGGGTGCCTCCTCCTCTTCCATCTCCACGTCCGGCACCACCTCCTCTACCAGAGGCGTCGCTTCCCGCCGCCGGACTCTTTCCCTTTCCGCCAGATGAACCACCACCATTGTCGCCTCCTTCCATTGCCGGGAAAGTGAGTGAGAGTTTGAGAGAAAGATATTGAGGGAGTTTGAGAGAGGGAGAGCGCAAAGAATGGGAAAATCGTCGGAGAGGGGAAATCGCCCGGAGCAAGCAGAGGTTTGAAAGCGTGGGAAAGAAAGGGGGGTTTTTTTGCGTTTTTGAATCGTCAGTTGCTTTCGCGGCGGCTATAGGCATCACGTTAATGTCGCGATGGCTAGGTAGGCTGCGAAAATTTCGCGACCCACCGCCCCGTCGCAACCTTAAGGCGACCTGGGAAGTAGTTGCGATATCAGCCGAGCATGCACAAATTAAACAAAATCCTGATTTTATTGATTCAAATGATCAATTACAATGTCTAATCCTCCCTACAATTAATCAAATGTTGTTTGCTACCCTAATTACCATCTGATAATCATGCCTACATCAATCTAATCCATCTCAAGCTCCCGGTGCAGCTGGACGAACCCTCTTCAATGCCTCGAGGTACTCCCGGGTCACGTCCTCATCCTCCACCACATCCGCCTGAAGGAGGCTCGTGGCGCATCCCTCCCAGTGGATGATGGCGCTCCGTACGTCACGTTCATCCTGATCATCGTCCCGCTTCCTTGCTTGAATAGGAGGGAAGTGAGATAGCAGCGGCATCACCGTACGTGCAGCCCCGCACTGAAAGTGGCAGCGATCCAGGTTGTACAGGACCAATGCCTCGTTGCCTATGAGCCAAAGAGCCAGCACGTTGCGCTGAGGTAGGTGGATCATCGTATGGTGGAGGTAGCATGGGCACATGTCGAACTCTGCCACCGTCATTGCCTTGAAGCAATCGCGCCATCCTTTCAGCCCTTTTACCTGTGTGGTCTTGCACCAAGCCCGTGGTGTCATGTAGAGAGGTGCACCGACGAAAGCCAGAGGGTGGTGCAGCATGCTCTTGCACTCTGTAGAAAGGTTGTCCATTGCCCGGAATTGAATATGCATCCCCATCCAGAGCTCAAGGGCAATAACCGAACCGTAGAAAGGTCCACCAGTGGCTGCAGAAGATAGTCCAGCGTAAAGATAACCAAGGACAGCCTGTGCAATGCTCATACCTTCTGATATGCAGTCGATAATGCTCAAGATGGAAATCAAGAGGAGTCCATCTTCTACTGGGAAGAGAATAACGCCGCAAATGCATATGGCGGCGGCCTTAGCTATGGCAAGGTAATTCCCAGTCTTGCGCTTGCACTGGAAGACGATCCACTGGGAGATGGGGAGTAGGTGGATATGAGTCCGGCTTGTCATAGTGTACAAGTTTGTCTGCTTTGTGGTGATCTCTCGGAGTATGACCCAAGCGTCAATGGGTGCCACAGTGTAGGGGAGGGCATACTCTTCTCCCCTCTTGTACTTAGGGAGACCCAACATCAGCTCAAGCTCCTCTAGAAGGATGGTGGCCTCGAATCCGGGGAAGATGAACGTGTGTGTATGGGGATGCCACAGCTTCGACAATGCAGTGATGCTGTCCCACACATGTACAATCTTGTGGTATTGTTTTGCCAGGATGAGTACACTCGACAACCCCCACTCTCGCAGGTGATGGGTAGATGCTAGAGGGAGCATATCGATCATGGGTGCTAACCACGAGACTTTTGAGAACCTCCTATGGCCCAGGAGGATCTAGAATAGCAGAAGGAAAAAAGAAAAGAGGGTTGGTAGCAGCAGGAGGAGAAGAAGAAGAAGAACATGGAGAGAGAGAAGAACTAGAAGAGAGAGAAAGTGCACTCACTTGAAGCTCCGATCTTGCACAAATGTGCCCGGGCACGGAGGAGAGGCGCTGCAGCTCGACGTAGGACTCTCGGGCCGCTTTGGGGCCTGCATAGGGTTGGGCATCAGCCTGGAGGGTGGAGAAAGATCTCTTCATGGCTGAAAAGAGAGAAAATTGAGAAAGAGGAGGAGAGAGAGAGAGAGCTGCGAATTGGAGACCTCTATAGCCCTATTTATAGAGCCCTAGGGCAGCTAGTCCATCCCAATCCCGTACCTAGGTGTTAGAGTCATAGTAGGGTAGGTTTAAGAGTCCTAGGAGAGGTCTAGGTAGGATTAGATAAAGATAAGATCGGATTTTTTTCGTCTTTATCCCGCGACTGGTTTCGCGACGCCGCGATGCGTCGCGTTAAGGTCGCGACCACCCAAGGCGTCGTGACCCTGTTGCGACCCCCAGATGCGTCGTGTTTCTGTCTGATGTGTCTTTGTGTGTCTATACGTTGTTTGTTTATGATTTCATTTGTGTGAATGTATATATTTTATCGTTGTCATGTTTGTTTGCTTTGATTTGTTGCCAGAAAAATCACAAAAAATCAAAAAAAAAAAAAATCGATCTCCACAGGTAAGTCAGGTAAGTATCTCTATCCCTATTCCCTTGCATTACTATATGGTATCCTACTTATTATATCGTTTCAAGGACCGGCTGGTTCTCAACGTGTTCTGGGATTTGAGTTCCCCTTTACCAAAAATAGTGATAATCTAGGAGCACATTGTTAATCGTTGGATAGGCCGTTAAGTTGGGTAATCTTGGGAGCAACAGACTCTGTCTTGCACAGCGGTTGCAAGAAGACTCCTGACCCATTCTTGTCTGGTTTAGAAATACTATCCTTGATATATTTTCTATTTTCTCCTTTCTTTGCATCTATTTTAATGATTTCTTTTATTTTAGCCCAGTATGCATCATGTAGGACTTTGAGCTTTCACGTCTCATCCCTGGCTAATGGTGAACCCTTGTTGAGTGCCCAACCATTCTTCATTTTTTGACACAAGAAATCCTATTCCACTCCGAATCGGAAGGTCTTCCTCCGAGTGAGTTGTTTTTGTCAGTTTGCCGAGAATTTCCTGTCTGGATTCTCTATACAATTTCATCCTTGTTCCTTTTGATCTGTTTTACATGCCTGGCATGCACATGTCCCTCCAAAATGAAACCTGCAGGCCAATCGGCTAGGGTATCTCTCAATCGAGGGGTTGATCGTCCTTTTCTTTCCTCTTCTCGTCCAGACTTGTGTTTTCCTTGCATTCTACTCGAGCAACTAACTCGGGGCTTTCATGAAGATTCCATTTGCTTGTTGATTAGATCAGGTGTCTCTTTACGTTGGCTCCCAATTTTCAGTCCACTCCGCATTATCTCTGCTCCGCCGTCACTTCATGACACCTCCGCTACACTTTGCTTCACTCCCCTACAAAGTGGAAGCCAAGGAGGGGCAAATCTGTAGACACCCGATTCTGGCTTATAAGTTGAACCATATTTCTTGTTATCTAAGTGAGCCCCAAGTTGGTCACTCACCTTGAGCCCACCATTGGCCTTGCTTTGAGCCCATTAACAGCCCAATTTTCATGATATCCCATCCATTATCTCTTAAAAGAGTCCTTGTGCCTTTAATGCCCATTATTCCTCATATTGATTGGTCAAAATTCAGAAATAATCATTTTTTATTAACACGACGGGTCGGGGTGCTGTGTTACTCTTTTCGCACCCTCTTTGGCCGTCGCGACAGCCCATGCATATCCATGCACGTGGCTTCATAGTCGCACCCCTTTTGGCCGTCGCGTTCATCTCCATCGCGTCCCTACGACCCGTCGCGACAACAGCCGCATACGCAGGCCTCTGCAACCACCTCCTATTTATCCTCTCATGGCCTTTATCTTTATCTCCAAGCAACCTCACAACCCCCTGAGTGCATTAGGAGGTTGTGGGACTCCTTGGAGGCCCTTTAGGACTCTCACCCATGAATTTTAATGGGATTTATCCTTCACTTTGGTATTTATCATCTAAAAATGAGATATTCTCTCTCATTTGGCTATAAAAGTAAGGTCTTCTCTTCAAGGGAGGGAGAGCCCTATTTTCACCCCGAAGGGCTGCCGAAATTTTTTGTGATCTACACTTAGCTCGCAGCTCTCTCTTCACCACTCATTTTCCTCACATCTTCCACCTTAAGCCATGCTTACCTCCTCATCCATGGAGCTTGGTGTGTGAGGAGGGCGGCTCCCACTTCGTCCACGACATCTTCACGACTCAAGGACACTGTACAATGCCAGGGAGTCGCCCCTTTGGGGCCCCTTCTGCCTCCTTTCCTTTTCTTATTTCTCATGCATTTTGTTATTTTCTTCTAGTTAGGCTGCATTCCCCATTTCCATCCTACGTTTTCCATGCACCCTAGGGGTTTAAAAACCACCCCCAAGTCCGTTCCCTCCATGCTTCACATTTCTCTTTCATTTTTTGAATAGTTACTACACTTAACGCATTCTAACAAGGTTTTATTTCTTGTCTTCGTTGTTTTGGCAGGTATTCAAGCGAAGTCCCACTAGCAGCTCTTGTCCTCTGGCCAGCCGGAGGACAGGAAGAAGGTCCACACCAACTTCTCCCGCACTGCAGAGAACGCGGCTGGCGAGGACGATGCAACAACGTTGACGGGCCCGTCGCGATCTCAGGTTAGTGCCCCATTCTCTCTTCCTTTTCCTAGCATAGTTAGCCCCTTTTCATTCTCATTAGGTAGCTATCTAGGTGGTGATCACATTCCTTATTTCCATACTTCTATTTTGAATATCATCGGAACGGACTACTGGTTCATGACGCCAGTATCCAACCCGAACAATAATGCACAAGAACTACCTCTTAGTCTCGCAGTCATGGACGGAAGGTCCAACTGCCGCTCCACAACAACAAGCCAAGAACAGTGGAGACTAACTAACCACCACAACCTGCAAGTCACACACCCCGCAGGCCCAAGTCTGACACCTTTAGGGACTCCGACCGAGAACCCTAAAGTGAGGCACTGGAACAAGACTAGCTGGGGACTAGTGTCGACTACTGGTGTCTGTCCCACAACCACGAGCGTGCTACAAATGGCCGCACACCCACAAACACAAGCCGTTGTCCTCTATCGTCTTTCCCCTCAGCCGAATGTACTACTCAAGCATAAGAGGAGGGTGTCTAAGAAGATGACACAGACCCTGACGGTACTCCCGTACCGAGACAAGCCCTAAGCACCCGGTGCTAGGGTAACTGACTAGAGAGATATTCCGGAATAGGCACCAGACACCAGACTCGGTAAGCACACAAACCACGATATATGATCCTTTATTATAAACCTCGGTATACAAGTGTTAAGCTTAGCTTGTCAACGGTCACCATGTGACCTTCATGCCAACCAATGCCGACACATACACAACTCACCGTACTCAAGTGTAAGGAATGGCTTATCATCGGTCACCCTGTGACCCTCAAGCCATCCAACACACAACCGCTCATTAACGGGGTCATCACATGACCGCCAAGACCACACATTAGACTTGTACCCATTAACCATATCGGAACACAACCTTACCTGTCATTGGTCACTCTGTGAACTCCTTGGCAATGCAGACCACTTAATACATATTACAATAATCTTTAAAGAACAACCACACACCTGGGCTAGGTCTACACCAGACCTTCACTGCCCAACACCACAGGACGACCACAGAAGCCAAAACACGTGGGAGACAGTCGACGCCTTACAAATTACGCCGACCAGTTTGGACGCCATTCCAAACCTTGTCGCGACGGGGCCAAGTGCCGCAACCATGTCGCGTCGGCCCTTCCAGAGGCTATTCCAAAGGCTGTCGCGATAGGCCTTAGTGACGCGACCAAGTTGCGTCGACCTGACACGACGCCACCAGACCCAAGCCGGTCAAACCTTTGATCAACACTCAGTCGCGTCCGACCACGCCGACGCATTTCCATATGAACGCGTTGGGTCAAGCAGACGCGACCCCAACGCCGCCTTAGCATGACAGACAAAACCCGAAACGCGTCGGTGCAGCGCGATGCATTCACATGAACGCGTCGGCTGTCCTGGACGCGTTTCAACGTTCACAAGGAGGTTAGCTCATAGGCCGAACCCCCACTCCCACACAGGAGAAACCACCACAAAACTGAATATCCATTCCATACAAAGCTATGAACATGTAAAACACAACAAGGGCAAACCACCCTCACATGCTCCAACCCTTAACCCAATCCAAACATGCTTTAAAACTGAGAACAGAGGTAGGAAGTCTCCCTACCAGCAGAAGACACCGAAGAACGCCCAAAACCTCCTTGTCGTCGGCATGCCCATGCTCCGGACGCCATCCTCGCGTGGTTCTCACGCCGCACGAGCCACCGGAAGCCGAAATCGCTAGAAATCCTCGCTGGAGAAGCTTCACAGCATCTCCCCTATGCCGGACAGAGCCTACTCTGCTCTGTCTGGCCGAAACGAAGATTTTATCATACATTCTCAAATCGCATCCAGTATAGACACCACATTTAACTTCCTTAAATGCATCCGCCATATTCGACGCCTAACAGAACCCGCGCGCCATGTGTCACAGTGGCAGTTCCTTGAATCGCGTCCGACAAGCCCGACACGTTCAAATCACGTCGCCTAGCTCCACTGCGATGTCAAATAGTGAACCAGCAGTGCAAATGGGCTGACATATCCGGCCCACACTGCTCACTCTGTGCACAGAAAACCCAAACACAACCCATTGACCTTCTATTGGTCAAGAGCACTACACATAGACCCGATAAACCTGGATCCGAACTGTCGTACTGTTATAGGTGGCTACCTAGAGCGACGAAGATTCAGACACCTCATCCGCTAATCCTTGAGAAAACATAGAAAATCTATGTCCCATGGTTCATGGCAAGGAAGCTGAAGAGGTAAATGACGAAACCGAAAACTTTTCATCAGAACAATGGGAATTACTCTATACCTTTTTATTTGAAAAATTCTAGAAAGTAAAATCTGAAAACAAAATGCTGAAGAATAAAATTGAGTCCATTATTCATGATGAAACACCTTGCCCATCATGCATAGCGTTAAAGAGAGAATATGAAATCTTGAAGGAATCTCATGAAAATTTACTTGCTAAGTGCTCTATATCAAGATGAAATTGAGTGCGTGAATAGTGAAAAGGGCAATGAGAAAATTGTTCAAATTGAGAAAGAAAATATTGAACTTAAAACTGAGATTACCAAATTGAAAACTAAACTGAGCACATTTGAGAAAGAAGTCTCTAAACAAAAGGGTGTTGTTTCTAGACTAATTAAGGGTAAATAGAGTTTAGATGAGCTCCTTTCAATTCCTGTGAATTTTCAGAGAGAGGGACTCAGTTATAAACCTGACAAGAAAAAGGCTTTTCAGTCTAAAACTGAAACTTCGTTTGTCAAAGAAACTAGCAATGTGAAATTTTCTAAGCCCAACCATGCTAAAAATACTCAATCCAATAAGAAAACTAAGGTTCACAGGACCAAGCATGTTGTTCATAACTGTACTTATTTTTCAAGGCCATCACCATAAATGTCCAAAATCACATGTTTTTATTGCTGTGGTAATGGTCATACTAATGTAATTTGCCCCTTCAAAAGAAATCCTCAAAATATCAAACTGGTCTGGATTAGAAAAGATTTCATATCATCTTTGACTAACACAAGTGGACCCAAGAGGATTTGGGTACCAAAATCCAACTAAAATTTGTTTTGTCCTTGCAGGTATGTCTTGAAGCTGAAAGCAAAAAGGGTATCTAGATAGTGGATGCTCAAGACATATGACTGGAGACAAAAAAAAATTCACAGAGCTTCAACTGAAAGGAGGAGGAAAGGTAACCTTTGGAGGTAAGGGCAAAGGTAAGATCATCAGAATAGGTAAGATTGAAAATCATGTGGAAAATGTACTTGTCCAAGGCTTAAACCATAATCTTTTGAGTATAAGCCAATTGTGTGATAAGGGGTACAAAATTATTTTTGAAAATTTTCATTGTGCTATAATGGACAAGAATTCAAGTAAAGTAAAATTCATAGGTCAAAGAGTAAACAATGTTTATACTATTGATTTGGACCTAAAAAAAGCTAATGATAATGAGAATGCATGCTTATGGCACCGTCACTTGGGTCATGCTAGTTTTGGAGTTATATACAAGTTGTCTAGAATGGACCTTGTAAGTGGCTTGCCTAAAATAAAATTTGAAACTAATATAGTCTGTGAAGCACGTGCTAAAGGAAAACAAACAATAGCTTCCTTCAAAAAGAAAAATATTGTGAGTAGCACACGCCCACTTGAACTCATCTATTTAGATCTTTTTGGTTCATCCAGAACATCTAGTTTAGCTGGAAAATCTTATGGTTTTGTGATTGTTGATGATTTCTCACGCTTTACTTAGGTATTATTTCTGGCCAATAAAAATGATGCATTAATGGAATTTCAAGTGTGGTGTAGGAAAGTGCAGTATGACAAAAGATTTGTCATTACCACAATACAAAGTGATCACGGAGGAGAATTTGAAATTTCAAAATTAAGTCCTTCTGTGATGAATAGGGGTTCTCTCATCAATTCTCATCACCAAAGACACTAGAGCAGAACAGTGTGGTTGAAAGGAAGAACAAAACATTGGCTGAGATGGGACGAACAATGCTGAGTGAAAATGGTCTTCCACGGAACTTCTGGGCTAAAGCGGTAAATACTGCATGTTACATTATCAATCATGCCATGGTAAGACCAATACTTAAGAAAACCCTTTATGAGCTCTTCAAAGATAAGAAACCCAATATCTCCCATTTAAGATCTTTTAGGTGTACTTGTTATGTTTTGAATAATGGTAAGTCAAACTTGGGAAATTTTGATGAGAAAAGTGACAAAAGAATTTTCCTTGGCTATGCTATAAATTTAAGAGCTTATCGTGTATTCAATAAGCGAAGTCTTGTAGTAGAGGAAACTCCACATGTCATTTTTTATGAATCTAACTCGAAACTGACAACACCAAATCTGTCTGATAATGATGAAGGGGATACATGCAACAGTCAAGAAAACTCTCCCCAAGAAGAGAAAAAATCAGATAAAGATGTATTTGACCCGTTAAATACCATGGAGAAAACTAAAGATCCACCACTTGAAGAACTTCAAGAAATTCCAACGGAGGTTCCTGAACTCCCAAGGGAGTGGAGATTTATGAAAGATCATCCTCCGAGCAATGTGATTGGAAATCTTGAAGACAACTTGAGGACAAGATCCTCACTGAGGCAAGTGGTAGATCAAGATCTAACAACTTTTGTTTCTCAAGTGGAGCCTAAGAATGTGGACGAGGCACTGGCAGATGAATCATGGATAATGGCTATGCATGATGAGCTGCACCAATTCTAAAGGAATGAGGTGTGGTCTCTAGTGTCTTGTCCTAAAGACCATTTTATGATTGGAACCCGTTGGGTTTTTAAAAATAAACTGAATGAATCCAAAATGGTAGTTAGGAACAAGGCCTGGCTTGTAGCCAAAGGGTATAGCCAAGAGATGGGCATTGATTTCGATGACTCATTCGCACCAGTGGCCAGACTAGAAGCTATTTGCATTCTTCTCTCTTATGCATCCTTAATAAATTTCAAATTATACCAAACGGATGTAAAATATGCATTTTTGAATGTCTACATAAAAGAGAATGTGTATGTAGAGCAACCCCCAGGCTTTTAGGATGTCAATAAACCTCATCATGTCTACAAGCTTCATAAGGCACTATATGGATTGAAGCAAGCTCCACGAATATGGTATGAAAGGTTAAGTAATTTCTTACTACATAAGAATTACAAAAGTGGTAAGGCAGACCAAACACAGCTCACCAAGAATTCTGGTAAAGATATCATTGTGGTTCAGGTTTATGTTGATGATATCATATTTGGCTCAACTAACTCTATCCTATATAAACAATTTGCAGATCTCATACAAGGGGAGTTCGAAATGAGCTCAATGGGTGAACTGAGCTTTTTCCTTGGTCTGCAGATTAAACAACTCAAGGAAGGCCTTTTCATATGCCAATCCAAATACACCATTGAACTGCTCAAGAAGTACTGGTTTGAAAATTCTAAATCCTTTCCAACTCCCATGTCATCATCAATTAAATTGGAAAGTGATGAAAAAGGTAAACCCGTTGACCCTACCTTATATAGAGGCATGATTGGATCCTTATTATATCTTACTGCTTCTAGACCAGACAACCAATTTAGTGTCAGTCTATGTGCTCATTTTTAGTCAGGTCCTAAAGAGTCTCATTTAATGGCTGTTAAATGGATTTTTCACTATCTAATGGGCACAATAGACTTAGGCCTCTGGTATCCCATCAGTTGCTCTTTTGAATTAATCGCATATACCGATTCGGATTATGCTGGATGTAAAATTGATCGAAAAAGCACAAGTATCATTTTTCAGTTTCTAGGAGGTTGCTTGGTCACTTAGGCCTCCAAGAAACAATGCTCTGTGCCACTCTCCACTACTGAGGCAAAATATGTTGCCGCCGGTAGTTGTGGTGCCCAAGTGCTTTGGATTAGACATCAATTGCTTGATTATCATATTTCATTGAATTGTGTATCTATCATGTGTGATAATACAAGTGAAATTAATCTGTCAAAGAATCCAATCCAACACTCTAGAACCAAGCATATAGAGGTCAGACATCATTCTTGAGAGATCATGTTGGGAAATGCGATTTTGAGTTAAAATTCATTGAAACAAATGCACAAATTGCTGAAATTTTCACTAAACCCCTGAGTGAGGATAGGTTTACCACACTGAGAAGAGAGCTGGGGTTGTGCAAAGTTTAGATGTGCAATGAGTAAGGGGGAGATGCATGTGAGATACTTCCATGTATTGCATGTTGATTTTTTTGCATGTTTCTGATATAAATCTCTTGCCTACGTGTGTATATATATGTATATCCCAAGTCATTGACCTTTCTAAGATTGAATTCCTTGATGTACAAAGCAAGTCTCCAGATTTGTGATAGACTTAGGCAATCACTTTGTTGGAAGTTGTCATGATAAGGAAATTGGAGGACCTATAGATTTTCTCTATCTTTAAATTCATTATGTCTCCGTGAAAAATAGCTTTAGAAAATCTTATAGGGATTTAACCACTATAAGAATATGTTGTTGATTGATAAAATCCTTATGATTTGTCAATCCTAGGGCTGTTCATTCTAGTTCATTGATGGATGGACCGAATTTCCTTGAAATTAGGGAAATCGATCGACCGATTCATCAAAGTCGATCGACCGATTCTGATCGCGAGCTGACCGATTCATTTCAATCGTGACCGACCTAGTTGGTGTGACCCAACCTGGCTTCATAAGGCCTTGGGGTTTCAAGAGATGTCTCTTGAGCTTCCTTCACATCCTTTCAGCCCCCAAGCGCCCCCTTGTTAAACCCTGGAACTCTTTCCCCTTTTCTCAAGAGTTCTTAGCCCTAGAGTTTTTGGGAGATCCACCATCTTGTAGTTTCTCCTTCCCAACCTCCCAGGCTTGTACATTGCAATCTTTTCTCTTCTCAGCTGGATTCTTACTGGGGTTCTCATCGTCCTAGACTCAGGAGGCCTCCCAACCTCACAAGATTCATTGCTCTGACGGTTCAGTGATGGCTCCAATGGTCCGCGGTGGTCATGTGAACTCAAGGCGTCAACAGAAGGTTGGAAAGAGTTCTGGAGTCGGTACACAAGTTCCAGTGGCACCAAGAGAAGTGTTGGTTGATCGTAGGAGAAAGATACTCCCTCCACAGTATGTTGACTTTAATGATTTGGATAAATTCGAACCCATGCTGTCTCTCCTATTTCAAATACAGGGCTGGGTTAGATTTCTGTCAAGTCATAAAGTCTATTATCCAAAGTTGATTTAGCAGTTCTATGCAAATTTCTATACAAGCAACAACAGGCTTTTTACTACTATAAACAGAGTTGAAATACCAGTTGATGAAGCTTTGTTCAGTAGAGCATTCAGGATTCTTGATGCTGGCTATTATCGGTAGCAAGTCCCCTACAATGAGAGTGATCTGTGCCAAGTGATGTTGGGGCAAGATCCAGTAGAGCGGGTAGTACATCATGCCCTCATCAATGCAAATGCTTTTCCCCCACTTCAGAGGATCATCTACCACATCATCACAACAAATATTTCCCAAAGGTGGCAGTAGGGAATAAGTGACCAGAGTGCACAAAGGTATATTTCACTACCTATTTCACAATGTGCCTCTGTGTTTGTCTGCACTGATGATTACGCTCATCAAGTTGGTGAAAAACCAACCTAGGCGATCTTTGTCTTATGCAACACACCTCACAGTTTTATTTGAACAAATTGGCATTGATCTTACAACTGCAACAGCTGATAATATTTTGTCATCACTCATTTACAATCAAACGAATATTTTGCAGTTTATGAACTACAGAATTGTGGATGGACAATTTATAAGAAATCTTGGTGTTCACCACAGAGAAGAAAGTGAAAATAGTTCTGAAAATTCAAAAACTAAACATGGTGAAGATAGTGAAAGTGAAGATCATGCTCTTGGGCCAAGAAATAAAGATCCAAAGCATCCAGCTCCCATGGAACAAGACTTGCCTTCTTCTGGTCCCGATGATGAAACCTTTTCATTGTGGTTCCAACAGAGTCTGACCAGGCATGAGGAGGACATGAGTTCTATGAGAGGGGAAGTCTGCCACATGGGTGAGTCGCTAAGAGATCGCACTAGAGTTTTGGCTGAGATGAGGATTAACCAGTAGAGCCTTATGGACTCTCAAGCTCAATTCTTTAGGGAAGTCTTAGGTTACCTACGTCCTAATCAGGATCAGCCTCCACCTCAGTGATCCCATGGTTGTCATACCTTCTTGGAGCCACTTGCTTTCTTTGTTATCCCACTCCCTTTTTGCTGTGACAAAGGGGGAGAGGTTATATAGATATATAGGTTATAATTATATTTATGTGTGTCTTTTTTTTCTTTTTTCATTCTTATTGTATGAATGTGTGCTTGCCTGATGCATATAGGCTATGTGAGGCTAACTAGGTTCAGGTGAGTGTGCATCAGTCTATTTCTTGTAAAAACAAAAAAAAATGAATATAAATGAAAACAAAAAAGAGATTATTCAAAAATTCCAAAAATAATGTTCTTCTTGTGTGATTGATGCTTCATAAAGAATGTTCATATCTAAATCTTTTTGTCGACATCAAAAATGGGGAGATTGTTGTCTCCATGTGAATGATGTTTTGAAGTTGACAAAATTAGATTAAGTTGAAGCATATGGTTATGAGTATTTTGTGGATTTTATGAAACATGTGTGTAAGGTGCTCATAATCAATTTACCTTGGTTAATTTCATATGCTGATGAATTCTACAAGGTTTTTTCATGATGGTTAGAGTTCATACGCAAAAGGCCAAGGTGAGTGTTTAATTATTTCAAGTGTTAGAATCCAGACTGACTTGATTTCTGCACTTTTGCAGGGAATCGATCAACTGACCCTGAGAAATCAGTGGACCGATATTCAAAGGAATCGATGTCAAATCGATTATGGACCAAAGGGAATCATTGGACGATCGATTGTTGACCAAGCAGAAGTCGGACAAACGATTTGGTATGTTCTATCAACCGACCCAGCCAGAAGCTTTGGCAGTGAGACAATCAAAGAGTCGGACAACCGACATGAGGAAATCGGTCGATTGATTTGCCATCTGAAGCGGAATCGCTTCGCATATTCACGTTGTATTTTTGTCATCTGAAGCATCTTGACTTCGAATGTCATGATTTACACTTGGCCAGTCGAACTGTTAGTACTTCTGATGTTCACCTTATAACTACTCCAGCCAAAGTAGCGGTCGAAGCTAAACCCAAAATCGGTCGACCAAAATTTCAGAATCTTAGGGTTCCATACGAAGCAAGGTTAGAGAAGCACAAGCGAACTAGTACTTCCTCAAGGCCTTCTTCTTCATCCTTGCTTATACAAGTTGAAGTGTTTGGACGACCAGTGTGATCTGCGACAACAACGCATCGTCCAAGGAAGCCAAAGAAATTGCTAGTCCTCTACTTCAACGTTCTCTCAACACTGCAGACAGGAGAATTTTGAAACTCTATATTTTATTTTTATTATTCTCTTGTTTCTTGCATTGAGAAAAACTTCACAACACTTACTTCTGTGTGTGTGAAAGTTTGTGCTCCTGTTTTACGGACAGGTGTGTGTGTAAGTTTTGACAGCAAGACCTTATTGCTGTTGAAATGTGTGTGTGTGTGTTTTTTGTGTGTGGAGAAGTTGTACTCTGTATCTCTGGCCAAGTTCAAGTAGTGTGTTGCTACCTCACATCTGTGAGTGGTGGATATAGGTGCACAATCCTTGTGTGACTGAACCACCTAAATAACTGCGTACTGTATGGTTTGTTCCTTTTCTTCTACCACTTCTACGTACGTGGACCGTGGTTAGTTTGTGGTAACGAGTCTAGTGCGATAGCTTTGTTTGTCATGTCAAATTAGATTAAATTTTAATTTGGTAGTCAACCAATTCATCCCTCCCCTCTTGGTTGTACGTTGCACATGTTCACTTTAGTCAGGGGTCGGGCGCATTAATGAGAGAGGTCGCGGTCCCCATCTCGGTCACGATAGTGTTGCGAACCTGATGTTGGGCGCAATACCAGAGAGACTTCTAAGGCTGTTTGTATCATGAAGAAAAATTCTAACACAATTCCTAATAGTGTATAGGACTTGTGGGTACAACCAGCTCGTCAAATATGATGTAAGCTATAGCCAAGGAGTCTTATGGAGGTTCTGAACAAGGATTTACTAGTCTGGCCGGAGTCATGCCCGACGGAGAGCTCATCCAAGTCAAGAAAAAAATATAGAAAATGTTTGCTCGACAATCTAGAGTATTCTAGAAAAGGACCGCTAGTAACGATGTTCCAAACAATCATGTAAAATGAAGACAAGTCCATTAAAATAATAAGGAAAGTATGTACAATATTGCAATAATTTACCAGATACATTATGGAACATTTTAATAGCATGGCAAGTTATGATGGGTGGTTCCTGGTGTGTGTATGTGACAAAGAAATCATAGATTGACAAGATGAAGTGCATGAATTTTAGGAGAGAATAAAATTTGTCCTCTTTTACTATGTTTCAGAACATTACATGAGCTATAAACTCAGGTATAAGTCAAGAAGTAAAGAGAACAAGGGTTTATGGGCAATACTCTAGAAGGCGACGTATCCCTGTAAGGATCGCGACAGGGTACATCAAGAACGCGACGGGGTCTTTAAAGGAACATAACATGACTCCCTAGGACAAACAGGTAGAATGAGATGCAGGGTCCTGTCACTTTCACAAAGTGACCAGGTACCTTGTCGCGAGTCGGTTGAGTAGGTGACCTATCAGACTATCGTGTTCTTAGGGTCTCTACCTGAGCCCAAATAGGAAATTAGAACACCTTGGATTGCGGGATACTCTCCAAGGATTTTGACATAGAGACTTTAAAAATAGAAAATCTTAACAGATACTTATGAAAAATCATGAAACCAGTTTTGAACGAAACTAGACTTGCAGTAGATTAAACAATAAATAGTAATTAGATTATCATGATGGTTCCAACATAACATGAACATGTTCTTTCTGTATGAACTAGTTACTTGACACAGAGATCAAGGGAGAATTAATTCGCAAAAGATATTTGATAAAAATTGGGTAAAATCATATCAACATGATGCAGACAACATGTAGTATCTACAAAAAAAAGTTTCAAGGTACGAGATCAAGTATAAACAAGGATTTGAGATGAACATGATAAGTCAAGTGCATGTTCATAATAGAACTTTGGACATGAAATTAGCAAGAAATGCACAATAACAATTGCGGAAAACATAGGACTTTTGTTCCTGAGATCAAGAACAACTTATAAACGAATTTAATTTAATTTTTGCTTGCGAGATTGCCTACCTTTGGACAAATTGGTGAAACTAGGGCAAACGGAATGAACTTGTTGAAGAACACCTTGTGCTTCTCCTTTCCATGAATTTCTCCTCCTATGGCCCTCTCTTTATGTCCCAGAGAAGCTTCAAGCAGCAATAGGGTCGGCCATAAGGGATTTCGGGTGTATTTAAAAGATTTGGCCTTTTTATTTTCTAATACAACTCTAACTCTTCTTAATTACGAATTTTCTATATTTAACCTAGTTTCTTTTTATCTAAATCTCAATTTTAGATTATGATAGGGCCAGATTTTGTGGCTATTGGGTTAGGCTAGGGTTGAGACTCTTAATTAGATAATTACATGAGCTGTAAAGGGATTTACTTGCCCTTTTTAATTTGTCAAAAATTTAGTTACGAATTTTAACCTATTTATCTCTAATCCATCGTCTAGACTCTTGTTTTTGGCCCAATAACTCATGCATGGACCAATTATACAACTCATATACTTATTTAATGGATTTAATTTACCCCCTTTTATAGTTTTAATTTATTCACTTTTGTTTACGATTTTAATTGATTATTTACTTTTAAATAGATGATTGCTACAGGTAGGCTAAGTCAAACCCAAAATTCAACTCTTTATCCACCAAACCACAAAGGTAGACTAACCTAAAAATCAAGATCCAAACCTTAACCAGCAAACCACAAAGGTAGGCTAACTTGAAAATCAAAGTCCAAACCTCAGCCAACAAATTATAAAGACAGGCTAACTGAAAACCAAAACCCTGAACCTTAGTCAACAAACCACAAAGGTAGGCTAAGTAAACTCAAAATTTCAGGCCCTTAGCTAGCAAACCACAAAGGTAGGCTAAGTCAAAACCAAGATTCTAGATCTTAGCTAATAAACCAGAAAGGTTGGCTAAACAAAAAATCTCAAGTTCTAAATTCCAAAAAACCCTGGCCAATAAACCACAACAAACCAGCCAGATAACCAAATTAAATTCAAACCTATCAAATTGCAAAAGTCAAACAACCAAAAAGAAAAAAAAAAGAATGGGGGTTAAAATAGAGGTGCCCCAACAGACTTGATTATATGGTTCGCCATGTATTTAAGGGTAAGAAGGTCAAAACCCGGCTGAGGTGAAAACTCGAAAGGGTGCCTCAAACAAAAATGGGTAACCCCTTAGCATGAAAACCCACAAGGGTACGTTGGAAAAAGCTAGAGGGGGCTACTATTGGTGAAAACTCGAAAGGGCGCTAATGCTAGTAAAAAGGTAAAAGAAAAAAGGAAGAGAAAAGGAAAGAGAAGAAGATGGCGACTCCACAACTCCCCAAAAGAAGGACGTTGTTCATACTAAAGCAAAGTTGGCAAACCAACAGGCCGCATCTCTCAGGCCACTCAAATTTGAAGTTGTGGATGCTTTGAAGCCCTCTCAATGCGTGCACATGATGTAACAGTTCAAGAAGAACATGTCATTCAAAACAATAATGACACAAAATATGTCACTCCAGCAGCAATGATTACTTTCCCGATGAGTTTGTTGACTTGAAATGAGCACTCAAAATCTATTCTTGTGCCAAGCTAGAAAGGCAGGTCTCATTGACCAAATGTCAAAGTCAAGCCATTGAGTAAAGTCAAGAAGGTCAACCTTAGCAACAGAATCTCTCATCGAAATCTGAACAAAGTCAGAAAGTCAAGATTCAGAAGAAATATGTCAAGTCAAATCTCGAGTAAAGCGAGGAAGGCAAGTCTCAAGAGAAAGGTATCAAATTAGGCCAGAGAGCAAAGCTAGAAAGGCAGGCCTCATAGATCAAATGTTAAATCAAGTAGTTGAGCAAAGCTAGAAAATCAAGTCTCAATAGTCGAACCTCCAACCCAACCCTGAGCAAAGTTAGAAAGGCAAGTTTCAGGAGAAAATCTCAAGTCAAGCCATTGAGCAAAGCCAGAAAGGCGAGCCTCATCGACAGAATCTCCCATCGAATCCTGAACAAAGTCAGAAAGACAAATTTAGGAGGACGATATTAAAATTAAGTTCCCAAGCAAAGCCAAGATGGCCAATCTCGGAAGAAGAACATCAAGATCAAATCCTGAGCAAAGTCATAAAGACAAGACTTGGGCGAAGAAAATTAAAGTCAACTCCAAGCAAAGCTAGAGAACAATTCTCCAATAAAACTCAGTCGTAGGGTTGACTTGGTGGAGCAGGTCCATGTCACTTCTCTGAAGTGATGTGCGCTCTCCGAAGTCCTCTCCTAAGGACTGCCGAGTTGAAAAACATTCAAGAAATATAGACCAATGGCTCAGGGAAAGATGCACGATAGAGTTGTTCGTCAGCCCAAACTACAACAACAAATTGTTGTCCAAAGTTGCTCACGACACTACATAAATGCTAAAGCAAATTTGAAAAGCGCACGAGACATCTACCTTTATTTGCCTTCGGCTCCAACACACATCCTGTGGGGGGCATTTGTTGACACCAAGAATATTCATTAATTTTTTTTGAATATTTTGATAATAAATAAATTATACATGGATAAATTTGCTAATCATGGTGTAAAATGGTATAAAACCATGGCCATCGGCAAAAAAAGTCCAAGCAACCCTCCCAAAAAATCTGAAATTCTTGAAATCTAAAATTTTCAGGAATTATTCAGAATTTCCAAATTTCTTGAAAAAACCAAAATTTCAGAAATATCCAAAACCAAAAATTTCTGAAATATTCACACTTTCAGAAAATTTGAAAGCCCTCATTACCCAATTTCTTGAATTTTCAGAACTCAAAACCCATTTTCCTAAAATATCAAGAATTTTTTTAGAACCCAAAAATCTAAGTTTTTGAATTTTCAAAGTTTAATACCTCATTGCTACAAATTTTCTGAAATCTTTGAAAACTAAAATCCCTCAAATATTCCATTTCTGGGATTTCTAGAAATACCATATCTCCAAAATTTTCAAGTTTCTAGAAATCTATATTTTAGAAAATATCATATTTTCCAAAAAAATACCTTAAATCCAAAAAATCTCTAAAAAATATCATTTCTGGAATTTTTAGAAGTTCACCAAACTCCAATTCCAGAAATCTCCAAAACCTAAAAAATTAAAAAATATTAAATTCCCAAAAAAAACCCAAAATTCTTGAAATATCTAAATTCAAAAAATATCCAAACTACCAGAAAATCCTGAAAACCCAAAATCCCAAAAATATCAAAATCCCAAAAAGCAATGGGCCAAAAAGGGGCCCTATTAAAAGGTGGTTTCGATGGGCGCCCCATTGGAACTCGAGTTCTGATGGACACCCCATCGGCTCTGATGGGCACGCTATCGGAGCCCACCCCACCTAGATGGGATGCTCCAATGGGCTTCCCATTGGAGCCCTCCTACAATGGGCCCCACCCTCTGATCGGGCGGGTTCCGACGGGGGTTCCATCAGAGCTTGGGTGGGCCCCACCCACTGATGGGGTGGGCTTCGATGGGACTCCCATCGAAGCCTCCATCGGGGTGGGCCCCACCCTCCGATGGGGTTTCCCTCGTCCCTCTCTCTCTCCTGTTCAACAAAAAATTGAAAAAAGTGAGAGATGAAAAGTCTCACATTAAAGATGGGCTCCGATGGGGTGCCAATGGGGGCTCCGATGGGCCTCCCCTCTCCTTCCAAACTCCTATAAAAGGAGATCCAGTGCCAAGTTAAACGGACTTTAAGACTCAAAGATTTTTTTGTTGAAGACTTGGGAGGAGCCAGGAGCTCCCTCCTCCTATGTTTGTTGTTTTTTTCTCAAAGAAAGAAGAGGCCAAGAGGGAGGCAAGGGAGAAGATTGCAAGGAATCACTCCCTGCTGCAGTCACCCCCGAAAAAAAAAGGCGGAGTTGCTCACCCCGTATAGCTACCACTGCTACTACGCTAGAGAATGGTCCAACGGTGCTGAGGAAGAAGTCCCACACTCCTACTATTTTGTTGTTCTTGTGTTTTGAGAAGAAGCCAAAAGTCTTCTTGAGGTAGGTCAACAAAAGCTGCTGTGGTGGTTGATTTGCAGGTTTGATAACTAGATATGGAGACTTATCCCCCACTTAACATTGGTGATAAGTTTTATCCCACTTTGATAATTAATTTAAGATAAACCTCGATGATAAATTTTATACACGGATAAAAGAGTGTTAAAGGGGGAGATAGATATCCCACCCATGGAGGGGGGATAAAAGTTATCCTTAGGGATAACTCATTAAATGTTGTATTTTTTCCCTAGAAAATCATCTATCCCCTCTTTATACATGGATAAATGATGTCAAACTAGAGATAAAATGGTGATAACTCTATACACCCTATCACATCACATCATATTACATTAAAAAAGTTATCTCCCTTCATAACTATCTCTCATTAAACCAATAAGGCTCCATATCCAAGTCCGTCTCCCGCGAACGGACCGAAGTCTCACAAGGGATAGCTCGTACACGTGTCTAGTAGGAATATGAAAGATAACCACAACAGTATAAGACACAAGAAAGTACATGTGCTCATATCTGTATATAACAATTTACAACTGTCCCAATACATTATTACATGTCCAATAAAAAGAATACAACTACCTGGGGCATACCCTGAGAGAGCACAAGCTCACACAACACGACTAACTCTACTGCTGGTGGTACAAGTCTGCCACAACACCTCCGCAAGTCACACAAACGGCAAGCCCTGAAAAGAACTGTAGGGGAGTGAGCCTCAACAAGTCACAGGCTCAGTAGGGACAACCCAAAAACAACACACAAAACTTAAGAGACCTGAACCCCAGAGGGTCTCACTGGCAACACCGTTAGCCAAACCATAATATGCTCACAACAAAACATAATAAATAACAGCTAAATAATATATCTCACTATCTAGCACAAATCTCGGAAGATAAAAGAGACAACAGGACTAGCACAGCAATACTAGTCCGCTCAACAACTGAAACGCCTAGGCCATAAGCCTCACAGGAAATCACTGCATTAGCTAGCTACAAGCTTCACAGGCAACCTACCCACGAAGGGTAACAGGACTGGCATTAGCTAGCTAATTCACCTCACACCAACACCTCACACCAAAACATAATCGGAGGTTTACCCGAAGACGAGTAAAAACACAACACGTGGAAGGTCACTCCACAGACCTCCACAGAACACAAGTCCACCTCTACATCTGAAGGGACTGGTACACAACGCACCACAACACAAAGCTACCCACGAAGGGTAAAGGTACCTACTGCCACGAGGTACCACCACAAAACCACAACCACAACTAGAACCGTGCCACCACTAGGGCGCACCACAATGGGTCAAACCTCAACCAACCAGACACACACACACACAAGCCACCACTAATGGCAAATTAAGCACGAGTCGGAAAGAATGACGCCACCACACGGGAACGGACTACTGGTTCATGATGCCAGTATCCAACCCGGACAACACAACACAAGAACTACCTCTCAGTCTCGTAGCCACGGACTACTCAGTCTAGCTACCGCTCCACAAACACACAAAGTAAGTCAACCAACTATGGAGACCAACCAACACTACACCTGCAGGTCACACACCCTGCAGGTCCATGCCTAGCACCTTTAGGGGCTCCGGCCCGAGCTCCCTAAAGTGAGGCACTGGAAACACAGAACTAGCTGGGGATCAGTACGTCTACTAGTGTCCGTACCCCCAACCACGAGCGAGCTACAAGTGACCAAACACAAACTCTCACAAGTCGCTGCCCTACTGTTGTCTTTCCCTTAGCCGGACGTACAACTCAAACACAGGAGTGAGGGTGTCTAGGAAGACGACACAGACCTCTGTGGTACACACCGTACCGGGACACGCCCCGAGCACAACAAACACACGTGCCTGTCTCACACAGAACTTGGGGTACCCGACTGAAGAGGTATTCCAGAATAGGCGTCGGACCACCAAACTCAGCTAGCACGTAAACCATGATACATACTTATGCGACATTCATCCGTAAACCACTGTGTAAACAAGTGTCAGGTTTAGCTTGTCACCAGTCACAATGTGACCTCTAAGCTAACCTACTCAGACACATACAAGAACCTCATTAGCTAATAATGACCTGGCCTGTCATTGGTCATCTCATGACCTCCATAGCCATATTAAACACAATATATAATAACCACACACTAGCCTTTAACCCTACACATACTTTACCAATTAAATTATCTTAACTAACTTATAAAAGACATTAAAGGCCCGGGGCTAGGTTCACACTAGAACCTCACTGCCCAACCACTACTAATTAACCACTGAGGTTAAATCACAACGAACACAAGCGACGTACTATTCGCCATATACACACAAACCACATGCACAACATTCAAACCACATGAGCAACACGCTCCTCGAGCGCTACAAGTGCCAAAGCACCACTTACCAATGCCATACACAACACATAACAATAATCCGATAACGATATAACTATACACAAACATATAGCCCTCGGGACCCTTAACGCGACAGGGTCTTTGGTCGCCTTCAGAACGCGGCCCTTCGATATGTCGCGTTCAAAAGCAGAACACGGCGGGTCGGCCTGTCGCATTTAGAATGCGACAGCAGGGTCCGTCGCCTTCACAGGCAGGAACCCTAATCTGGGATCCCATCACCGGATCTCCCACTCAAATCATGTAAAATGATATAAAAACTCAGTTTTCATGCTTTACTCAACGTCCTAGCATGGTATCTATCGTTTATAAAGCGAGTAACAAACCATTCATGCTTCACATGCAATTCACAACGTAAAACTGGGTGAAAACTCCCTACCTTCGCGAAGAATGCGAAGAACGGTGATCACCCGGCATTTCCCCCGCTCCGTGAGATGTCCTCGCGGTGAGAGCACGCCAAAACCTCCTCCAAACCCTGAATCGTCTGAAAACCTATGCAAAAACTCCTCCCTGGCCGAGTAGAGCTTCCTGAGTTCTGTTTGGCCGACCTTTCTTAAAAACGCATCATAGTTGGGAATGCGACGTACCCTACCGTCGCGACCTGAACGCGACGGAGAAGGTCGTCGCCTTCCCATGGTCGACGTCAGTAGGCCACCCAATGCGGAACACGTGGCGGGCATGCAGACGAAGACCGCAGTGTGGCGGCAACCAGAACATGACACCTAGGGCCGTTACGTTCAGAACGCGACGCCAGCCTCTGTCGCGTTCACAGACAGAGAACCTGTGAGCCCTTTGGGCCCAACCTACTGGCCCACAAAGCCTCACAACCTGTGAAAACACCTAAAACACAGACTAATGGGCCACACACTAGCCATCAAACCCGCTAAGCAAGGATCCGCGAAGATCTGAAAAATGCGCTACGTTACACACCACTTCTCTGAAGTGGCATGAGCTTTCCTGAGTACGGATCAAGGCAAATCATACTTGGGAATACTGACTTGGTGGAGCAGGACCCACGTCACTTTTCTAAAGCAGCGTGCAATCTCTAGTCGGGCCCCAACCTGATCATACTCGAGACTGCTCGGAAAAGTCAAGAAATGGCAAAAATGTCCGAGAAGGTCAAGAAATGACATAAAAGACATAAAATGCCAATAAATGGCAAAAGCACCTAGGGAAAGTCAACCAATGACAAAAAAATCCAAGACTGCTCAGGAAAGTCAAGAAATGACAAAAAGAACCTGAGGACATTAGCCAATGGCAGGAGATCTGAAAAGGTCAAGAAATGGAAAAGGTGCCTGGAAATGTCAGAAAATGACAAGGAGCTCTTAAACAGTCATGGATACAATGTTGTCTAAATCTCCTTCGAGTCTCTTCCCCAAAACACAACATTGGCCAAGTTTTCAGCTCTTTGATCATAGTGGCTGATACTTGCAAAAATACTCTGACGTGGGAGGGCTGCAGAAATCCAAGAAAAGGGTGGAAGATTGCAGCAAAACCTCAAAAAGAGTGCAAACTTGTAGAATCTTGGCAAGATCTGTAGCAACCTAGATTTTTCAGAAAAATAAAAATTTAATGATAATAAAAATAAAAGTAATTAGAAAATCAAATAAAGAGAATTAAATAAAACTCATTAAATGAAAAGAAGTAATGGGCTTTATTAAATGGACCCATTAGAAATTAGTGGGCCAAAATAGATATTTTTAAAAGGGAAATAATAGGAAAATACCCTAAATTCGTAACTTAATTAATACTTAAATAGAAAAGGGATATTTAATGCATTAAATAAGAAATTTGAGTTGGATTTGGATTCCTAAACCTACCCCAATAGGTTGGCCACGAATTTAGCTCCCATCCTAACCCAATTAGACGTTCTCAAGCTTGGAAAGGGTGAAAGAAATAGGAAATCCCGAAATTTAATAGCAATTAGAGTCCTATTAGGAAATAGAAACCCAAGAGACATAAATACTCTCCTAATCCCTCATGGCCGGCCCTAGCTCGTTGCCAAGGGTTTCAGGACGTGGAGAGGAGGCCAAGGAGGAGGAGGATTCGTGGGAGAAGAACTCCATCAAAGCTTCAACCCCGTTCTTCAAGTTCTAGCCCTACAAGAGGAAAACGATCAAAGGTAGGCATTCTCACGAGCAAAACTAAATCAAATTCGTATGTAGGTTGATCTAAACCTCAGGATTCAAAGCCCTCTTGTCTCATATTTTTCCTTCGAGCCTATATTTTCTTCTTGATTTTTCATGTTCTGCAACTAGCATGAGCCCGACCCTTCATCTTAATTCTTGTTCTCCTTGTATACTCAACCCCATGCCACGATATTTTTACTATAGGAACTGATGCATGTTAGGCATCTTTTTCCCCTAAAAGCCCTAATTTTGATTCATCCTATCTTGCGAATTTAATCGTTGATCTCAACTATGTATTATTTCATGTTCATCATGAATACCCGTGTTTAAAGAATGTCTAAACCCTGTTTGTTTTCAAATTTCTATTTACTATAAGTACCCATGCATGTCTAGATCAATTCGCAACTAGTTTCATGACTTTTCATCGCTTGTACAAATAGTTATGATTTTCTAAATCACCCTGTGTCAAATAGGGTAAGTCTGGATCGCAATCCAATATACTATTCTTGTCCCTGTCGCACTCGGGAGCAGACCCTGTGAATGTGACGGCCCGATAGGCCACGTCCATAGGGCCGTTGTGACAGTGCACTCCATCACGATCTGATCGCGACAAGGCCTGTCGTCGCGATCTGCTGCCCGATCTGACGAGCCGTCGCGACCTGTACAAGACCCCGTCGCGATCTCATTGACCCCGTCGCGACCTTCATTAGGGTACGTCGCGATCTGAGTTTTTGTATGAAAACCCCCAAATTTCGATGCTCTGACTCTCTACAGTACTTATACACTTGGCTAACAGTCATACACACCGAAAATTACACTTAACAGTCATACACACCGAAAATTACACTTGTCATAAATTAAACCTCTATGTGTGATTAAAATACATACACATGATCTTTCTCTATCTATAATTTCTCTTAACACATGCACACACTTGAACCATCCAATATGGCTTAATTTGGCATGAAAATATTTCATAATGTATTTGGTAATTTATGTAATTAAATTGCCATATTTTTAATAGACTTATCTTCGTTTCTCGTGTTGTTTTGGAAACACTGATACCGACATTCCACTGTTCTAGAATTCCTCTAGAACATCGAGCACTTGTTTCTATACACACTCTCTCTTGACTTGGACGAACTCTCCGTCAGATACTCCTTCTCCGGACTAGTGAGTCTTTGTTCAAGGCCTCCGTAAGTCTCTTCTGCCCATGGATTCCCACATGGTCGACGAGCCAGTTGTACCCTAACACCTATGATACCCTTTAGGGATCAACATGATCCAAATGGCTATTAGAAGTTCGCTCTTATCTTGAATCACGCCGGACCTCTAGACCTGTGCTTAACATAGCCAATGGAAAGGTTGTGAGTTCCACCTAACTGTCAACACCAAGTGCACGTGTTGTGCAACTGTTACTATCGCCTGTTTACTCGACGTGTTATGTGCAATGTCCACTAGCTCTCATCTATACTCTACTCGCTCATCTATTCCCGTTTACTCTACTATCTTATCTATTCATCTAGTACTCTCATCTATTTCTTGGTACTCTCTATTGGCCATTGATTGATTGTCTAAAGATAAACAATATAACCAATGCCTGGCAATATATAAAGGGCCCGATCTGGTCCTGAGATGTGCACCCGAAAGTGCTAGTACCCATGGGAGTTAAATGATCAGAGTGTTTGGCATTACACTCGAGTGCTATCTATCTCGACTATCTAAATGACAATCAAAAGTGCTATGTTCTCTCGTTGTCTATTAACAAAAGTGCTATGTTCTCTCGTTGTCTATTGACAAAAGTGCTATACTATACCCGTTGTGCTATTGCTATACTCTGTGCTATTTGTGCTATGGCCATCTTGCTAATTGTGCTATACTCGACACTTGTGCTATTTTGTCACGTGCTATAATGCTATCTCTCACGTTACTGGACTCTCTCGCTCTATCATTAGTTACTCTGCCTTTTAATACATTAATCATTTAAAGCCTGCTTGACTATTGAGATTTAAGTCCTACTGGGCGTTATCGCTCACCTTGCGTTATTTGTCGATGTGTTCTTAGGTGAGACCGAGGATGACACCTACACTCAAGAGGACGGGAACGACCAGGAGTGATGTTATGAGCACCCTAGCGTCCTAGCATTATGTTCGAGTCATAGTTTAGTCTTTTGCTTTTATTCAATGTAATTGGCCCTATAGAATGGCTCTGATATTAGTGGTTGTAACTAGACATTTGGAAAGCTATTAATGAAATGAATTTGCTTTAGTATTTATTCTTGTCCAATGGTTTGATGTCTAGTACTCGCTCTATACCCGTTTACTTGCAACTGCCTCGCGTTCCGATATTCCGCGTCGGGGCGTGACAGTTTTGTGGTATCAGAGCCTAGGATGTTCTTAAGTATAGGATGATCTAGGTTAACCTGCCTCGACTAGAGTCAATTATCCTACCTATGTGAGTTGTGGTTAGAGCCAAGGGTAAATAGCTAAAATGAACTCACATATGCACGAATTAAATTTCACATCAATATCATGACAATAAGTTATTTTTGTAGGAACTAAGCAATCAAGATGACTGCTGAACGTGCTCAAATGAGGGGCATGCAACAGACCATCCAAGAACTGACGCGCGTGATTGTGCAAGCTACCCAAGGAGGTGGCAATCGTGGTGCAGGCGACCTGCATCATAACTTCAGGAGGCTGAACCCACCTAGGTTCAGTGGATCCATGGATCCGGATGAAGCCGAGCATTGGCTAAAGGAAACAGAAAGAATCTTCCATGTTATGCAATGTGCAGCGGGGGATAAGCTGCTGTTGGCCACATTCCAACTTGAAAAGGACGCCCGCACTTGGTAGGAGTCTGTTGAAGCGACCAGAGCTAATGTTCAGTTGACCTGGACCGAGTTCAAAGAAGCTTTTAATTCCAAATACTTCTCGGAGCGTGTCCAAGAAAGGAAGGATGTGGAATTCGCTGCTCTTAAACAGCGGAGCTTGACTGTGGCCGAATATGAAGCCCAATTCTCTAGACTGGCAAGGTATGTTGAACACCTAGTAAACACGGAAAGAATGAAGGCTAAGCACTTTCTCAATGGCCTTAAGCCTCAATACATTACCCAACTAGCACCTCTCGACATCCAGACCTACGCCGAGATGGTAAAGAAAGTTTAGCTACTGGAAGATGCTGCGGACTTCACCGACCGTATCAAAGGGAAGTTCGTGAAGAAGGAAATGACCTCTGGTCAATCATCTGCTAAGCCAAATAATGGCAAGAAGCGTCCCTTCAACATCACGGAGGGACCCAGCCAAGAAAGAAAACCCAAGGTCTTCGTACCTAACACTCCAGCCAAACGCAACTGCAAGCATTGTGACAAGCCAAATCACACTGCTGACGAATGCTAGAGGAAAGTCGGTGCATGTCTGCGTTGCGGAAGTCGCGAGCACCGCATCCCCGAGTGCCCGCTACTGAAAGAGAATGAAAGGCGCCCTAATGCGCCTAAGAAACAGGGAAGACTACAAGCCCTACATGATGAGGAACCTGCTACGGACAGTGGCGTGGTAGAAGGTACTCTACAAGTTTTCTCCTTATCAACATTTGTCTTATTTGATAATGGAGCAACTCATTCTTTTATATCTCAAAACTTTGTTGATACCCTGACTGCAAAACCTATATCCATGGGTTGTGAGTTCTCTGTCACAACACCACTAGGAGAGAAGGAGAAATGAACAAATACTTTCCCTCTGCCGATGTAATGATCGGAGAACATAACCTAAAAGCCGACCTGGTGTGTATGCCCATGGAAGGCTATGATGTAATTTTGGGAGCCGACTGGTTGTCCGCTTATGGGGCAAGTGTCGACGGTAAGAAAGGGAAGGTTACCTTTAGTGACTTTCCTAAATTGGCATTCTCTGGGATTAGACAGAAGAGACGGATGTCTCTAGTCTCTGCCATAAAAGCCCACAACATGATAAGGAAAGGTTGCATTGCTTTCCTTGCGGCCGTAGTAGTGGAAAAGAAAGGTTCTAAGATAGAAGACATCCACATAGTCCAGGATTTCCCCGATGTGTTTCATGAAGATTTGCCAGGGATTCCCCCGGAACGAGATGTCAACTTTGCCATAGAGTTGATCCCTGGAGCTGCCCCAGTATCACGAAAACCGTACCGGATGTCACCTGCCGAGCTAAAGGAATTGAAGATGCAACTGATGGAGCTATTAGAGAAGGTTCATTAGACAGAGTACTTCCCCATGGGGAGCACCTGTGCTATTCGTCAAGAAGAAAGATGGATCGATGAGGTTGTGCATCGACTATCGTCAACTCAATCAACTCACCATCAAGAACAAATACCCATTGCCCAGGGTCGATGAACTATTCGACCAAATATCCGGAGCTCAATATTTCTCCAAGATCGACCTTCGATCTGGCTACCATCAAATGAGGATCAAGGATGACGATATCTTCAAAACGGCTTTCAGGAGTAGGTATGAACATTATGAATTCATCGTTATGCTTTTTGGTCTAACCAATGCTCCTACAGCCTTTATGCAACTTATGAACAGCATATATCGGCCATACCTTGACAAGTTCGTGGTCGTCTTCATCGACGACATCCTCATTTATTCAAAGACCAAAGAAGAGCATGAAGAACACCTGAAGATTACATTGCAAGTCTTGCAAGACAACAAACTGTACGCAAAGCTTAGCAAGTTTGAATTCTGGCTTGAAGAAGTGTCCTTCTTGGGACATGTCATCTCAAAGGATGACATCTCAGTTGATCCCTCCAAAGTCAAAGCTGTACTCAATTGGGAGAGACCAACCAACGTCACCGAGATAAGAAGCTTCTTAGGACTGGCTGGCTACTACAGGCAGTTCATCAAGGACTTCTCAAAGATCGTCGTTCCTCTCACACGTCTGACACGAAAGGAGAATCCATACTCCTGGAGTAATGAGTGTGAGAAAAGTTTCCAAACCCTTAAAGATTGTCTTACTTCAGCACCTGTTCTCGCTCTGCCAATAGAGGGAGAAGGTTTCTCTATCTACACCGATGCCTCGGGGATTGGGCTAGGTTGTGTATTGATGCAAAAGGAGAAGGTTATTGCTTATTCTTCAAGACAACTGAAGACGCATGAAGTCAACTACCCTGTGCATGATCTAGAGTTGGCTGTCGTGGTCTTCGCCATGAAGATTTGGAGACATTACTTGTATGGTGAGAAATTCACTGTCTACTCCGACCATAAAAGCCTGAAGTACTTATTCTCCCAGAAGGAACTCAACATGAGACAGAGAAGATGGCTAGAATATCTGAAGGATTTCGACTTCAACATCCAATACCATCCAGGCAAGGGTAATGTCGTGGCTGATGTTCTTAGTAGAAAGTCAATGACATCTGTTTCAAGTCTAGTCCTTGGCGAGATGCAACTACTAGAACAATTCGCAAGGTTAGACTTAACTATTGAACATAGAGATGATCGAGTCTTGATTGCCAATATCAAGATTCAATCCGACTTGCTGGAAGAAATTAAAATCCAACAAGATAATGATCCATTCTTAGTCCGCATCAAGGAAACCTTAGCCGAAAGGCCGGACTTTGTTATGACTGAGGATGGAAGACTGGTGTTCCAAGGGAGGACATACATCCCCGACAATGAATAACTGAAGAGAAGGTTAATGGATGAAGCTCACAAGACAAAGTACACTATTCATCCAGAAGGTACCAAAATGTATCAAGACATGAAAAGAACATTTTGGTGGCCGAACATGAAGAGAGAAGTAGCTGAACATACCGCACACTGCCTTACTTGCCAATAAGTAAAAGCGGAACACATGTGCCCTGCTGGTGTACTCAGACCACTTGACATCCCGGAATGGAAGTGGGAAAGCATAGGTATAGACTTCATCATGGGTTTACCCAAGACTCGTGGTGGACGCGACGCCATATGGGTCATTGTCGACTGACTAACCAAATCTGCCCACTTTCTAGCCATAAAGAGTAAGTGGTCGGTAGAGGTACTAGCTACCTTATATGTCAAAGAGATTGTAAGACTACATGGAGTTCCATCATCCATAGTCCCGGATCGAGATCCGAGATTCACCTCTCATTTTTGGAAAAGACTGCAAGGTGCACTGGGTACTAAACTCAACTTTAGTACCGCATTCCATCCACAAACTGATGGGCAGACTGAAAGAACCAACCAAATAGTGGAAGACATGTTGAGAGCTTGCACCATAGACTTCCAAGGATATTGGAACGAGCACCTATCCCTTATTGAGTTGCCTATAACAACAGTTACCAGGCGAGCATCAAGATGGCACCATTCGAAGCACTCTATGGAAGGAATTGTAGATCTCCTGCATACTGGAATGAGGTTGGAGAACAGCAGTGGCTAGGCCCAGACATGGTACAACGAACAACAAAGGATATACAAGTGATTAGGGACCGGCTTAAGACTGCTCAGTCCAGACAAAAGAGCTATGTCGACAAAAGAAGGCGAGACTTAGAATTTCAAGTGGGTGATCATGTATTCTTAAAGGTGTCACCTACACGTGGCATCCAAAGATTTGGTGTGAAAGGAAAGCTCAGTCCTAGATTTATCGGTCCTTTTGAAGTACTCGAAAGGATTGGTGAGATTGCATACCGACTAGCATTGCCACCGGATCTGGCATGTGTACACAATGTGTTCCATGTCTGCATGCTCAGGAAATATGTATATGATCCTACCCATATCATTCGCCACGAGAAGTTGGTGCAGAACAAGGATGTGACATACGAAGAGAAGCCAGTCAAGATACTGGAACAGAAGGTGCAACAGCTTAGGAACTGTCCCATTCACGTGGTTAAAGTCTTATGGAATACCCGCGGAGTGGAAGAAGCCACATGGGAACCGGAAGGAACCATCAGACGAAACTACCCCGATCTTTTCGGTAAGACATTCCCTCCATTATGATCATATGAATTTGGGACCAAATTCTTTTTAAGAGGGGGAGGATGTAGCAACCTGGATTTTCGAAAAAAAAAAAAAATTAATAAAAATAAAAGTAATTAGAAAATCCAATAAAAGAGAATTAAATAAAACCTATTAAATGAAAAGAAGTAATGGGCTTTGTTAAATGGACTCATTAGAAATTAGTGGGCCAAAATAGAGATTTTTAAAAAGGAAATAATAGGAAAATATCCTAAATTCGTAACTTAATTATTACTTAAATAGAAAAGGAGTATTTAATGCATTAAATAAAAAGTTTGAGTTGGATTTGGATTCCTAAACCTACCCCAATAGATTGGCCACGAATTTAGCTCTCATCTTAACCCAATTAGAAGTTCTCAAGCTTGGAAAGGGTGAAAGAAATAGAAATCCCGAAATTTAATAGCAATTAGAGTCCTATTAGGAAATAGAAACCCAAGAGACATAAATACTCTCCTAATCCCCCATGGTCGGCCCTAGCTCTTTGCTAAGGGTTTCAAGACGTGGAGAGGAGGCCAAGGAGGAGGAGAATTCGTGGGAGAAGAACTCCATCAAAGCTTCAACCCCGTTCTTCAAGTTCTAGCCCTACAAGAGAAAAACAATCAAAGGTAGGCATTCTCACGAGCAAAACTAAATCAAATTCATCTGTAGGTTGATCTAAACCTCGGGATTCAAAGCCCTCTTGTCTCATATTTTTCCATCGAGCCTATATTTTCTTCTTCATTTTTCATGTTCTGCAACTAGCATTAGCCCGACCCTTCATCTTAATTCTTGTTCTCCTTGTATACTCAACCCCATGCCACGATATTTTTACTGTAGGAACTGATGTATGTTAGGACATCTTTTGCTCCTAAAAGCCCTAATTTTGATTCATCCTATCTTACGAATTTAATCGTTGATCTCAAGTATGTACTATTTCATATTCATCATGAATGTCCGTGTTTAAAGCATGTCTAAACCCTATTTGTTTTCAAATTCCTATTTACTGTAAGTACCATGCATGTCTAGATCATTTGCAACTAGTTTCATGACTTTTCATCGCTTGTACAAATAGTTATGATTTTCTAAATCACCCTGTGTCAAATAGGGTAAGTCTGGCTCGCAATCCAATATACTGTTCTTGTCCCTGTCGGACTCGGGCGTAGACCCTGTGAACGTGACGGCCCGATAGGCCGCATCCACAGGGCCGTCGCGATAGTGCACTCCATCATGATCTGATCACGTCAGGGCCTATCGTCGCGATTGCTGCCCGATCTGACGAGCCCGTCGCGACCTTCAAAGGACCCCGTCGCGATCTATCTGCCTAAACCAATGAGCCCGTCGCAACCTGTACAAGACCCTGTCACAATCTCAGTTGACCCCATCACGACCCTCATTAGGGTACGTTGCGATCTGAGTTTTTGCATGAAAACCCCCAAATTTCGATGCTCTGACTCTCTACAGTACTTGTACACTTTGCTAACAGTCATACACACCGAAAATTACACTTGTCATAAATTAAAACTCTATGTGTGATTAAAATACATGCACATGATCATTCTTTATTCATAATTTCTCTTAACACATGCACACACTTGAACCATCCAATATGGCTTAATTTGGCATCAAAATATTTCATAATGTATCTGGTAATTTATGTAATTAAATTGCCATATTTTTAATAGACTTATCTTCGTTTCTCGCGTTGTTTTGGAAACACCGATACCGACACTCCACTATTCTACAATTCCTCTAGAACATCGAGCACTTGTTTGTATACACACTCTCTCTTGACTTGGACGAACTCTCCGTCGGATACTCCTTTTGCCGGACTAGTGAGTCTTTGTTCAAGGCCTCCGTAAGTCTCCTCTACCCATGGATTCCCACATGGTCGACGAGCCGGTTGTACCCTAACACCTATGATACCCTTTAGGGATCAACATGATCTAAACAGCTATTAGAAGTTCGCTCTTATCTTGAATCACGCCGGACATCTGGACCTGTGCTTAACATGGCTAGTGGAAAGGTTGTGAGTTCCACCTGACTGCCAACACCAAGTGCGCGTGTTGTGCAACTGTTACTATCGCCTATTTACTTAACATGTTACGTGCAATGTCCACTAGCTCTCATCTATACTCTACTCGCTCATCTATTCCCGTTCACTCTACTATCTCGTCTATTCATCTAGTACTCTCATCTATTTCTTGGTACTCTCTATTGGCCATTGACTGATTGTCTAAAGATAAACAATATAACCAATGTCTGGCAATATATAAAGGGCCCGATCTGGTCCTGGGATGTGCGCCCGAAGGTGCTAGTGCCCATGGGAGTTAAATGATCAGAGTGTTTGGCATTACACTCGAGTGCTATCTATCTCGACTATCTAAATGACAATCAAAAGTGCTATGTTATCTCGTTATCTATTAACAAAAGTGCTATGTTCTTTCGTTGTCTATTGACAAAAGTGCTATACTATACCCGTTGTGCTATTGCTATACTTTGTGCTATTTGTGTTATGGCCATCTTGCTATTTGTACTATACTCGACACTTGTACTATAATTGGAAACGTGTGCTATTTCGTCACGTGCTATCATGCTATCTCTCACGTTACTGGACTCTCTCGCTCTATCATTAGTTACTCTGCCTTTTAATACATTAATCATTTAAAGCCTGCTTGACTATTGAGATTTAAGTCCTACTGGTCGTTATCGCTCACCCTGCGTTAATTGTCGTTGTATTCTCAGGTGAGACCGAGGATGACACCTACACTCAAGAGGACGGGAATGACCAGGAGTGATGTTATGAGCACCCTAGCGTCCTAGCATTATGTTCGAGTCATAGTTTAGTCTTTTGCTTTTATTCAATGTAATTGGGCCCTATAGAATGGCTCTGATATTAGTGGTTGTAACTAGACATTTGGAAGTTATTAATGAAATGAATTTGCTTTAGTATTTATTCTTGTCCAATGGTTTGATGTCTAGTACTCGCTTTATACCCGTTTACTTGCAACTGCCTCGCATTCCGATATTCCGCGTCGGGGTGTGACAAGACCACTTAAAGGTTTTTATGCCTTTTTGCCCTTAGCTACCCTAAAATGGGGGCGGCTAAGTCCGTCGGGGCATCTCTATTTTAAGCCCCATTTTTTTCACCTTCTTTTTTTTTTTTTGAAAAACATAGATAACTGGTTAACCTTTCATGATGTAGCAGTGAAGGTCTTGAACTTTAAGGTTGATCAAGTGTGAAGTTTTGAGTTTTGGGGTTTGTGATTTATGATTTGGCTAACCACTATAGTTTGATAGCCAAAGATTTGAATTTTGGCTTTGGGGTTTGACTATCTTTATGGTTTAACAGCTAAGGTTTGGAGTTTTGATTTTGGCTTAGGCCTTTGTGGGGTGGCTAAGGTTTGATGATTTTAGGTTTTAGCTTAATCTACCTTTGTGGTTTGTTGGCTAACGTTCTGAATTTTGGTTATAATTTAGCCTACCTTTGTGGTTTGTTGGATAACGTTTGAATATTGATTCTGGCTTAGTATACCTTTGTGGTTTGTAGGCTAAGGGGTCAGAATTTGGGGTTTTTTTGTGACTTTGCCTACCTTTGTGGTTTGCTGGATAAGGTTTGGGACTTTGGTTTTAGGATTTTTTTTGGCCTACCTTTGTGGTTTGATGGTCGGGGTTTGGTATGGGGCATTTGTTAGTGTAGAGAAAAGCTATTTGAACGAAGTATGTCCACAACAACGGTGACGTATCGATGGAACTTTTCCTCTCTTTTTTTCACATTACCAACCTTGGCACCTTTTTGGGTTTTCACCGAAGCTGGCCCCTACAAGTTTTCACACTAAGGGGTTACCCAATTTTGTCAAAGGTGCCCTTTCAGGTTTTCACCTCGGTCGAGTTTTAGGCTTTTTTACCTTTAGTAACGCCTATTATGGGTGTGACTAAGTCCGTCAGGGCACCTCTATATTAAGCCCCATTTTTTTATTTTTTCATTGGGAATTGGTATGTCTTTCAAGGGTTGGTGAGGGTGTTGTTGTCGCACATTGTAGCGTCGATATGTTGCCATGGTGGTTTTGAACCTAGCCTTTATGGCGCCATGCTATTTTTGTTGGTGAAAAGACTCTTGCTTTTAGGTTGGGAGGGTTGAGGGGCACCTTCAGATTAAGGTTGTCATGTCAGACTATCCTTTCGAGGAGCTTAGGCTAATGATGTTTTCGGTGTCGCATCAACCCAGTCAGTTTCCTTCTGGTGCTTTGGAACACAACATTAATTGCTTGCTCGATTGTTTCGAGCAGCAAGTCTTGGAATTTGGCCATAAAGAGAACAAGGTGTTGGAAGGCTGATTCTGCCATCGACTTCTCGTTCTGCTCATCCCATGATTTGTTCAGAACTTGTGTTCGGGGGCGGTTTTTGACCCCGCCTTGTTGAGTCTCCCTGGCATACTTGTGATTGAGCTAGGCTTCTTGACCTTTTATAAAGTTTGATTTGACATTCTCTTGCTGAGACTTGTCTTTCTATATTTGCAATACATTTAGCTTGAGATCCTCCTTTCTGAGTCTGCCTTTCTTACTTTGCCCAGGACTTGATTTGATGTTTTGTCCCTAGAAGCTACATTTTTGCTTGGCTCATAATTTTATTTGAAATATGTCATGGAGCTAAACTTGACTTGGCATTTTGTTTCTGGATCTTGCCATTCTAGCTTGACCTAGAACTTGGATTTGACATTTAATTTTCTAGAACTTGTCTTTCTAACTTGGTCCAGAACTTCGGTTGACATTTTGTTTGTTAGATCTAGCCTTTCTAGCTTGGTGCAGAGCTTGAGCTAACATATTTTCTTAGAACTGGCTTTTCTGGCCAGGTTCAGAGCTTTGGCTTTGACATTTGTTTCTAGAGCTTGCCTTTCTGACTTGATTCAAAGCTTGAGTCATCATTTGGTTTTTGAAGCTGGCCTTTTCTGGCTTGGTCTAGGATTTGACTTTTAGTTGTCGAAGTTGGCCTTTCTGGCTTGGTCAAGAACTTGATTTGACATTCAATTTTCTAGAGTTGGTCTTTCTGACTTGATCCAAAACTTGGATGGCATTTGGTTGTTGGAACCGGCCTTTTTGGTTTGGTTTAAAGCTTGATTCAACATTTGGTTCCTGGATTCTTACCTTTGTAGCTTAACCCAAGACTTGATTTGATATTTCACCCTCAGAACTTGTCTTTCTGACTTAGTCCAGAGCTCAGCTTGACATTTGGTTTTATGGAGCTAATCTTTTTGGTTTGGTCCAAAGCTTAGATTTGACCTTTACTTGTTGGAGGCGACTTTTCTGGCTTGATTCAACATTTGGTTCTTGGATCTTGTCTTTCCGAATTGGTCAAAAGCTTGACTTGGCATTTGGTTTCCAGAGCTAGCCTTTCTAGCTTCACCCAGAGCTTGATTCATCATTTGTTCATGGAGTTGGACATTTTGGCTTTGTCCAGAACTTAGATTGACATTTTCTTTTCTGAAGCTGGCCTTCATGGCTTGATCTAAAACTTGGATTCATATTTTTTTTCTAGAGTTGGCCTTTCTAGCTTGGTCCAATGCTTGATTTGAGATTTTTGCTCGTGGAGTTAGTCTTTTTGGGTTGGTTTAAAGTTTGGATTGACATTTAGTTTCTAGAGCCTGCCTTTCTGGCTTGGTCTAGAGACTAAAGCATCATTTGGTTTCTGAAACTTGCCTTTATGGATTGGTCCAGAAATTGATTCCTCATTTGATTTATAGAGCTTGCCTTTCTAACTTGGTTTAGGGACTGAAGCACCATTTGGTTTATGGAACTTGCCTTTTTGCCTTGGTCCAAAAATTGATTCCTTATTTGATTTTTGGAGCTTGCCTTTCTAGCTTGGTCTAGAAATTGATTCGTCATTTGGCTTATGGAATTGCCTTTTCTAACTTGGTCCAGATCCCAATTTGATGTTTGCACCTGGAGCTTGCCTTTCTAACTTGGGGTAGGGGTTTGACCTAACATTTACTTGTTGGACCCAGCCTTTCTTGGCTCGATTCAAGCTCGATTCAATATTTGGTTCTTGGATCTTGCCTATCAGAGCTATATTACTTGAGGATTAGCTAAGGTCTTGTCTTGAGCAATATTTGGTATTTTACCGCTAGCTTTTCTTTGAGTTTTCATCCCTAGATATGTCGTTTGACTTTCTGGGTTGGCATCTTGCTTGGGTTGTTGCCTTAGACTTTGATTCTTCAAGGTTTTTTGACCCAGTCGGCCTCTTGGTTTGCTACTGGGCTGACAACTAGGTAGATTTAACTACACTAGATTGCCAAAATAAACCTGGGGGGAGGGGGCTGCTTTTGAATTACATGGCTCTGGAATTTATTGTCAGCATGCCCCGTGAAGGTGAACTCCTCCTTTCACTTCTGCTGGAGTAGCATGAAGCAATTGGAGGTGGGGATGGTCAGACAAAATTATCCTTTAGGAAGATGGGCTCGCCTCCATCGAGCCCGATCCGGAGATTTTCGATAAGGGCAATCTTGACGGATTTGGATATAATGGCCCCGGGCTTTCTACCTTTATGGGCCTGGTGTCGCCCCCTTTTCACGGGTGTGATGGTGCTAGAAACAACATTCATAGAGAACATTCAGCCTCGAAAGCAGGGCTTGATGCCCCCAGTAGGAGCTGGCTTCATTTCCTTCGCCAATAGCTCTTGAACCACAGTAATAACCCCGAGGAAGTGAGGGGAACCGACCACAGTGGGAAAGTCACCAAAGCATATTGGCATGGTGAGGTACCCGTGGCGGGCATGGTTGGCAATTACCAGAGGTCCGAATGTGATGGATGCCATTTGTACTCCCGTAATATCTCCTTAGTTTGGTATTTTTTTGGTTCCTATGATGGACTCTTCGAGGCTTCTTCTACAACAAACAAATCAACACCCTGGCACTTTAGACTTGGTCGATTTTAGAAGTCTTGGACAAGTTTCAGATTTCCCCAAATTTGTTTCATACAAAGTTATTTCATATGTGATGAGAAAACATGTGTAATCAACAACCAAGAGGGGAGGGTTGAATTGGTTGTCGTCTAACTAGAAATCTTTTACATTAAATAGATCAAACTCAACTAAGCAAACCTATTGTATGAGATGCACAATAGAATAACAATTAAAATAGTGAAACTAACTATCCTAACGTGTGTAGGATGGGGATAGGAGAAAAAGGATCAAACCACATAAGCATGCAGGATTTAGAGTGGTTCGGCAAACACACCACAATGTGTGCCTATGTCCATTACCTCACACCCCCGTGAGAATTTCCGCTAACTTGTTTCCCAAGTACAAGTATAAACCCCCACACCGTTGTTTCTGGGGACAACACCAACCCCACCTCATTTCCAGGGACAAGATAACCCAATGTGTATGCATAGCACGCACTACACACCAATCATGTGCTCACAAACCGAGCACACACACACACACACACGATGATGTTTGTATAAATAAGTCTGAAGTATAGTTCCCAACTCAAGATCAAGAGAATAAATATGAAATTCGTACTTCAAAATCTTCTATCTAGCATGGTTGAGAAACACCAGAGAAGAGCACAGATGCTTGCACAGGCCTTCCTGGACGTGGTACAATAGATGCACGAGCTTCTGAACATCCAAAACCTTGAACTCTCACAGCAAACCTTGAAGAAATCATCTGGAAGAAGCTCTGGTTCGCTGGTTCGTCCTTTGACCTAATCAGGTGCAAAAACTCATTCCCCAAAAGATGTGCAACTTGTCAAAGACTTGATCTTGGCCGTGGATCTCAAAGAAATGTATCCGGAATCCAAATAAGGAAAAGGCCTATCCATATATGGAAATAGCATGTTCATAATCGGTCGATCGATATTCCCAAGTTGATAGTCTGATTTTGGGCTTAGCTTTGGTGCCAGCCTGCTTCTTCTTCTGCATCAACACCTTGCTCCAAATCGGTCGTCTAATTCCATAGAAATAATGCTTTTGTGGACACCAAAAATTGACATATTATTAAGGCCTAGCTCCAACATGAAGTAAAAGCAAAATGCAGGTCAACAAGAAAGTGGCAACCAAATCAGTTGATGGTCACCAAGCATGATGAAGAGCAATTATAGATCAAAGACTTACTTCACGCAGTAGATCCAAAGCCTGGGAAACACAAAATGGACAAAGACAAAAGGTCATGCAAAAGTTAGAAGCATGAATGGAGTCTGGCACCCTAAGAGGACTAGCGCCGAAAGGAGCCTGATGCCTTTCAAGCCATGTTCTCTTGGCCATTACATGCAAAAAAATCAAAGGGTCAGTATCACCTTGAAGCCCTTCAAGTAAGAGGCCATCACAACAAATGGCTCATCAATCCAATGTTCGTACATAAAGTTATGGTCAAAACAAAGAAACTTCTATAGTACTGGCATCAGAACACCTCTTGCTACAGTACCGACGCCGGATCACACTTGCTACAGTACCCGTCGAATCACCATGAAGACATGAACTTGTGCCACTTGCCACTGAATCACCATGAAGAGATGAACCAGTGCAACTTGCCACCGGATCACCATGAAGACTTGAACCGATGCCACTTGCCACCAGATCACCATGAAGACATGAACTGGTGCAACTTGCCACCGGATCACCATGAGGACATGAACCGATGCCACTTGCCACCGGATCACCATGAAGACATGAACATGTGCAACTTGCCACCAGATAACCATGAAGAAATGAACTAGTGCCACTTGCAATGAATCACCATGAAGATATGAACCAGTGCAACTTGCCACCGAATCACCATGAACATATGAACTAGTGCCCTTTGCCACCGAATCACCATGAACACATGAACCGATGCAACTCGCCACCAAATCACCATGAAGACATGATCTGGTTCCATTCAGACCTATGCACCAGATCAGCATGAAGGCAGGAATTGGTGCCGTTCAGACTTGTGCACCAGATCACCATGAAGACATGATCCAGTGTCATTCAGACTTGTGCATCTAATCACCATGAAGACATGATTCAATGCCAAACTAATCTGTGTGTCGGATCACTATAACGATATGATCCAGCACATACCAGTCTGTGCATCGGATCACTTTCCTGCTTACTCCATAAATAGGACCCAAGGGGTCCATTTGCAAGGTGGCCAAGGGATAGGGGGAGATTATGCCACTCCCAAATCTCACTCTCTCCTTTCTTATTCTCTTGGGGTTTAAAGGGAGGGCTTCCTCCATGGAGTGCACACATATAAGGGGGGTAGTATGTGAGGTGTGAGAGCTCCACCATCTCTCTCTTTCTCTCTTGTATCTTCATGCTATCTCAAAAGCTTCATGCAAAGTAATGTACTATGGTGAATATGTGTAATGCAATAAAGACTTCTACAACCTCTTTTTGCTTCTATGTCTATTATGTTGTTCTATGTGACATGTATGCTTTTTCTCTCTTATATCTCTTTCCTTTTCCATTTTGATCTTTTGGTCACACTTTGGATCTAGTGGGCATAGAGTTCGTCCAATTCATGGATGGGGCTCTATGACTCTGGGCATCCTAAATGGCCATAATATTGTCAATCTACGCTCCCTTTTACCATGCTATGTTCTCGTGTTGTGGCCCAGATTTAGCATGGTGGGCATAGGGTCATCCAAAATTAATGGATGGGGTCTATGGTTCTGACATCCCCAAATTGCCCTTCTATATCAGCGTTTTGCACCGTGTAAGCCACACCTCTATGCACACACATGCACGAAGCCGCCCATATTTTCTAGCGAGGATATGGCCTTGGGGTTCATCCTTTCCATGGACGGGGCTCTATGGTTCAAGACCTCAAAATGACCCCTCCATCATATTTATGCATGTTGCATTCTATGCATTCTATTTCCTACAAAATTAAATTCATGTTGCTATATTGCATATTCGTCCCTTTATCTCTATAGGCCACTTGGCCCTTCTTTTTCCCATTTCTGAAATGGTGACATAACTTTGGGTGATGGCCCATGCCCCACACACTTGGACAACACCCAAAGAGATCTTGGGCTTGCCCAGTGATCCTATGGCAGACGGCTAATAACTACATGTCCGGGGCGGCCTCCAAGAGATCAGCTATGGCCCTTCTATGCTATATGCTCATATCTTATAAGTCGAAATTCCCCATAGTCTGGGTTCCACTCACCGGCACGGTTCCTACTGCCCAACCCTGATGTTGCTTCAATGGGCATGAACATGCCATCGGTCTCCCGGTCGGTTTGACAACCCTTAACTTAGTTGGAGTCCCTACCAAATGTTCACTTTTCCCTCAGAGTCATCATCCCCTATGTCGGAATAGCACCTCGGGGAGCATGCATTGTAAACTCCTTGGACGTCATGCTACATTTCTCATGTTACAATCACCGCCATGATTTTTATCACAATCGTTGGTTTTAGACTGAACTGTCAGATTTCATGCTTTCTTCGACGTATTTTGAGCATTGTTGCCGCCCCATTGCCGCTATGAACACTGGGCTTTAGCCCTCATGTGTTGATTCTAGGCTGAAAATTGGCCTAAATTATAGTGCCTTTAAATGACGCACATTTGTCCCTTGGATCCATCTAGGCAATACGGGGCCCTCTCGTAGGCTTGTCCTTGGAGGAACGGTGCCTAGACCCTCGGGTGCATCGCTAGCTGCATATCCCGCCGTCGAGGCCATCTCAGATTTTTCCGTAGATGGTTACTCATTTGCACCCCCTCAACAAGTCTTGAGGAAAGGGGAAGGTGATGTCTGAATATTATCATATTTTCCTTTTATTTAAAATTTAAGTGTTTATGTCAAAAGCTTAATCAAACAAATAAATGATGAATAAGGAATAACAATGATTGCAACAAATTTGGCCTCCTTGGCACGATCGAATGGTAGGACCAGATTGTTTTGGTGCACGCTGGGCGGACCAAGGACCCACACTATTATGATGCCAAGTTGGCGATGAAAATGGCATATTCATAAAATCAACACATTAAATAAATAAATAGAAAAAATGTTTAAATAAAGACTTAATAATCAATTCATTTATATAAATAAAATAAAAGTGACAAGTCACCGACATTAAATGAACCATGCAAATAATGATGAGTAATAATGATAATAAAATAATATAATAAAACAAAAATAAAAATAATAACAACAATGGAATCATCTTTAAAATAAAAAATAAAAATTAATTAAAACATGCCAAACAAACCCTCAAATGAAATAGTCAAGTGTCGAGGATGAAGGAATCCAATGCAAGGATCATCCTAAGAGCTGGACCACCAGTGCCAGATCGACCCAGTGCCGGATGATGCTTCCTCTCCCTCAAATGTTATGTATAAGAAATGAAAAAAAAATGTAATAAAACTAGAAATAATAATAATAATAACAAGGATAAAAGGATAAAATATATAAACAAATAAATAATAATAATAATAATTAAAGGAGCATGAACATAAATAATAGATGAAATGCAACAAACCTAAATAAATCAAAAGCAATAAGCTAAGACTAGACCAGCTCTAAAAAAATATAAAAATAAATAATAAAACCATGGCAATTTCAAAATCCAAATGAAATTTAAAATAATAATGGTTTCAAGTGAAATAGGAATGAAGTGAAAGACAAAGAAGTCTGAACTCAAATAAATAACATTAAATATCCTCAAACCATGGCATGAAACAAATACAAGTCAAACTAAACAAATCATAATAAACAACAAAAGAAACCAAATCAAATCAAATCCATGTAAAGAAAATCAAATAAAACCATCTTAAATGATCAAGTTAATTTAAAACAAGCTTTTTCTTGACAACAAAAACCAGGCATTCTACCTATGACTCATGTTATGTTGTCTTTATTGGATGTCTCCGCTTTTAGCCATGAGGCCCTTTTATTTTGATGATTAATTAAGGATTTTCTTCCTCAAAAGAAAGATATAATTAACGTCATTGTGTTTAGTGGCGGCAGGTCTTTGGTTTCGACCGATACCCATGTTCGTTTGACGAAGTCAAGCGTTGCACACATGAGACTTAAAATCTTTCGATTTTTTGAGGCAGAATATTCTGTCACCTTATGACTGCCACGCCTACACTCTATGCTTGCAATTTCATCTTTCATTCCTCAGGCAAAATCATCATTAGGCCGAATGAGACTTGAAGTTGCATACATGCATATTTGCATAAGGAACCATAAATAAATAGTGTCACCATGCTACAATATCCATACCCATGTATGTATACATGTATATACATATATATGATAAAAAAACATTCTCATATATAGTCCCTGTAACAAGTTCTAACCAGTTAGGTCTGTCTAAAATTTACCGAGATTTAGTCAATAAATGGTACATCTGACTTTAATTAGTGACATAGCCTTAATTGGCATGTTATTAAATTTACTTTTTTAGGTGAGTTTATTTATTTGGCTTAATTGAGTTAACTATTAAACTAGGCACTACAGTGCAAAGGGGCATTTGCGACAGCTGAGAGCCGTCGCAAAATAATCTTGAACAATTTTTACGACTATTGTACGAGGTCGCACGAGCTGTCACAAATGTCCTCATCTCAAATTTTCATCGCAAATGATCTGATATTTGTGACAGTTATAACCATCGCAAAAATGAAAAAAAATGATTTTTAATTAAAATATACCCATTGCAAAAAAATATATTTCTATCTATTAAAATTAAGTTTTTGCAATGGCGGTAGTTGTCGAAAAAAAGTTAGTTGCAATGGGAGCCGCCATCACAAATAAAATAAAATATATTTCAAGAAAATTGTGAGGGCTATTTTTTTGCGACACTTTATAGTCGTCGTAGATATTTCTTTTATGATAGCCAGCCAGTGCAAATAACTTTTAACCTGAAAAAAACTACTTCATATAATTATTTTTTTAAAACCTTTACACATTTTCACAATATAACAACAATAAGCATGTATGCATTTGCACAGTATAACAATAACAAACCGGTATACATTTTCGCAATATAATAACAACAAACTTGCATATATATATTTTCCCAATCTAACAACACCATTGACATATATTCACAAACAATTAAAATCACAATAACATATTAAACATCTCATTTCAAAACTACAGAATATCCATGCTATGTATATGCATCCATCAGATAGACAAGAAATATCTAGAGGGAAAAATCGATCCTCCTAATTGGCACTAGAATCATCCTCCCCATATCATAAAAAAGGATGAAGGTCATAACATCATCTCCTTCATTGGCACTAGAATCATCCTCCCCATAGTCTAAAGAGAGGATGAAGGTCATAACATCATCTCCTTCATCGCTTGCATCTATTTCCTGAACGTCGATCTCAACGTCTGAAGCTCATGGCTATATTTTTTTTTTGGTAACGTAGGAAATCCCGCCCTGTGGCTTTGTGGCTCAGGAATGGTGTTCGTGAACTCCAAGGTAGGACTTGGCAGCTCCTACTTTCCGTGTACCCGTATTGTCCTTACCCCACTTGATCGGAAAACTTCGGATCTACACACCTCGAGGATTGCATGTAAATCAGGTAAACCCCCCCCCCCCCAGGAATCGAACTCGGGACCTCTTACTTTTAAGCAAGAGTTTCTAACCGATCGACCAAACCGGGGTCCTCTTGAAGCTCATGGCTATAGCTTCTTGTTGTTGGGTACAGCATTCTTCATTCAGAGATATCCTTCTTAAAGTGACAAACATGTTGAGAACTGTTGCTTCCCTTTTTAGAAGGTCCACCACCATGCCATGTCCTCAATATTTCACCTCGATCTGCACAACAAACGTGTAGGTCTATCTTATCCCATCACCTGAACAAATGCATCATCTGGGGAGACAATGGTTGCGGCAACATCACTATGATTGTGGAGCCATGAGTTGCATCATCCTCTCCTATAACATGAAATGTATAATAAATATCAAATTATGATAAATTAATAGAAAAGATATAACACAAAAATATTGATAACATTCTTATACCATTCTCTCTCTGCTCTGATTGTAGACTCAAATTTGAGATCTATCATTTAATGGTCGACAATGAGTCAACTAAAATATCTCTAGACGTGTGAGATCATGTCCCTCTTCCCTCTTCTATTCATAAATAAAATAAGAAAATAGTATAAATAGTATGAATCACTTAATATCTTTAAGAATATATAAACAACAATCTTACCCATTTGTCATTTATTTGGTTGATGCTCATACGACCTTTTCTATATCCGCTCTCCAATTGACTCTTATTTGCCGCATTTCTTACAGCAACATTCTATTAAGTAATTGAAACTTAAGAAAGTTAATATGCATTTACATTGCATAAGAAATGGAAAAAAAAAAACTATCCGTTGCTCATTCCTATTCCAATACTCACAAGTCATTCTCCGTTGATGAACATCCACATCCTCTAGGACATTACCAATTTCTTCCTCAAATGGTTGTTCTTCATGAAATACTATGATGTAATAAGGTATTAAAAAAGATACAAGTCATTGAAAAACTGAAATGGAAATTACATTTAATAAACATTATAGAAGGACATACAATATTAACAAAAATTTTAACTGACCTTTATTTTCAAGTATAATTTTCCTTTGTAATAGACTCTCTCATTTTACTCAAAGTCTACCCATCTCTTTTGGGAGTCAGTGTGAATTTAAAATGTCGCTACATTTAAAAAATATATAATAGTTGATTAAGAATAATAGAAATGATCATGATAAATGAATAAAAAACTTTTATGAAAGAAGATGCATTACCGTCAAATCTCTAAAAATTCTCTCCCTCTTTATTTTGCGAAGGACTTCTTGAGGTCTTTCTCTCGTAAATCACAATGCATCCTACCTAACATCTCTTGATAACTAGTGAACAGATCACTATCCATATGCCCACACCACACCCATACTCAGTGAAGACCTGAAGCTGTTAGCCCTCTTGCATGTGCATCAGGCGTCCATACTTTGATGTACCTAGATCTCCCTTGTTTAGATGTAACTGTTTAAAAAAATAGAGAATATATAAAAATATGTAAATTGTAAGGTAGAATGATTAAAACCTTCATAACCTACTACGCTAGACGAGGAAGTCCATGCAGTGTACGGAGAAGAGTATGAGTATGTGGGGGTATTCTCTAAGTTATGTTTTGTATTTGGATAGATTGAGAATAGAGTGAAGTTATCTTCAAAATTTTAGAATTATTTTCAAAATTTTGAGGATAACCTCACTCTATCCCTACTCTATCCCTACTAATCCAATACCAACATAGCTTCGAGGGAGATCCACTGGTTGGGCTTGACAAATCATGCTGCTGAGATGATGTAGACCCGTGCCTAGACACAGGTATTTACGCCCAATTCTACCACTCTGGCTAGACATCAATTCAATTAACAAAGATATTAAATAAACAATTTATAAAAACAATAGCATATGCAATACTAATAAGATTTAACAAAATTATGAACAGAACTTACAAACGTAAAATAATAAGAACTTCAATCAATGTCAATTTCTATATCCTCTAATTTTGGAAGACCTTCTGCACTCATGACTGCATTCCATGTGTTTAAGAAGGTGAGAATATCAATTAATGTTTCTTGTTAAGGCTAAAGGAAATAAGACTTGTAAAAGAATATGACAATTATGACTTTTTCAATCTTATGATATCTTAAGCCTCATCACAATTTGATATATTTAATGATAGCCATTTGAGACAGATATATTCTTTAGGATGAACTACGACTCCTTTTTCAGTTTTGTTGAGACTGTAGTATACTGACGGCTTTGGTTTTTTAACATTAGACTGTAAATGTAGTTTTGGCCGTATATCCATATCTTTTAAGTCCATTCTAGACTCTTCAATATACTTTGGATTTTGAAAAAGATTGAACATGTCAAGAATATGATTGAACCCTCCCCTCTACACACATACACACACAGTGATCACAAAGAGTGGAGAGAGAGAGAGAGAGAGAGAAGGTGAGAGGGGAAGGGGAGGCCAGCCTACAGGGGAACCCTATCAACCCCCCCCCCAGAGAGAGAGAGAACCTTACCCCTTGATCATAGATAGTGAGAGAAAGTGAGAGGGGAGGGGAGGCCAACCGGCAAGGAAACCTTGTCGGACATTCTCTCGCTCCCCCCCCCAATGCACATACATGTTTCTCTTATTATGGAGATCCAGAGGAGAGTGAATAGGTCTAAATCGTGATATGTACATGTTAACCAATGGCATCATGCCATCAGTTGGTTGCCCACGTGGGGCAACCTTTGGGAAGGAGGCAAACCGCCAGTGCGGTTGTCTCCCATGGGTATGGGACTCTTTTGAGTATTGCCCCGGGCAGAAAAGAAAGCAAGTGACTCTGCTTCTCTCTCCCATGCGCATGAGAAGAAGATCATTCTCTCTTTTGTATAGAAACCAGCGCAAGTCTCCTTCTCTCTCTCTCTCTAACACACGAGTGCAAGACTTCTCTCACGGGACATCACCACCGGATCCTGAGGACGTTTGGAGCGAGGAAACTACGAAGAAGATTCTTGTAGCTTTCTTCTCGATCCTACGAGATTCCGCAACGCACAAGATAAACATCTCGCTCAAGATCGAACATACATAATTAGCCATTTCTTAACAAGTGACAAGGGCGTTAAGTAAATATGCAAAGACAAGCATGTACATAGAAGAGACCAAATTTTATCTTGGTTCAATGTTGAATCACTCAACATCTATATCCAGTCTTCAAAGATAAATATCTTCAACATCTACTATCCTAACTATAACCACAATCCTCGAAACATCACTAGATATAGACTTCTAACAAGTACATACACCACACTTGAGCCTTTCAAATTGTCTCCTTTCAACCCAAGGAAAAACTAAACTAAATACAAATCTCTGGCCAGTCACTCCACCTTCTATCACCACAGTCAGGTCCTCTCCTTCTACCCAAGAAGGCAATACAATCACAAGCAAGTGCCAGAGAGGTGCCTACAACATAGATGGAAAAGGCACAGTAAAAAGCACAATAAATGCAAGTCCAACTACAAACTAAGTGCACCAGGAGACGTGTTTGTAGTTGGGCCTTCAATGCGAATGGAGATGCTTTATGGTTGTCGTCAAGTTGTAAGAGTGGCTTTCATAAGTACTCCTTTTAGCATGCCTTTTACCTAGTGTGAGGAAGATTTGAAAGACATTGTCGCTGGAGCTTGAGGGAGTTTGTCTTTTCTTTGTGCCCTCAATCTCTTTTTCTGTGTGTGCATTTTCTTTCGTATCGTCTCTTGTGTTATATATAATTTTTTGGTTGACACAACCTCTTATTTAAATCTTCTATGCATGATAGTTGTTGGATCGACCAGTTGTCTCATGAGTTATCTGAACATTAGACTCATGGTGTGATACGTTAGATACATCAGTTTATTTGTGCCATACAAATAGAGATCTTGCGCACGTCTTCAGTTTTCATGCTTCCATATTTGTGCAAACCTCATATGACCTATCTTGTTTGATTTTGATGATATGGGGCTAGTGCACTTCTTCTAGAACCTGTAGAATTCGTCCTTTCTTGCTAGACGCTAGTTATCTGAACAGATACAAGTCTTAAGAAAGCTATCAAATTTGAACTTAAAATAAAGTATGTGACCAATAAGTGTTTGACACATGAAAAGATACCTTTTATAAAATGAGGTTAAGTATAGGAGGTTTTTCTGCGCTGTGATGCTCAGATATTGTCAGCGACTTTTCACAAAAATATTTTACATAGAGGATGATCAATTTGAATTTCAGTGATGTACACTTCTTAAAATTGAGTGTAAGAGATACATCACTTGATCAAATAAATAGTTAGATGACAAAATAATCGATTAAACACTAATAATAGATTAGTTATAAATAAAACAATTAATTATTTAAAATAGTTAATTATTTTATTGAACATGATAATCGTTTATTCTAAAATGATTTGTTACTCTGAAATATAAGGTAATCAATTCAGGTAAGTAATGTTGATTAACTATATCAATTTTATTAATCACTCAAAATATAAAGAGGGTGTGCAACAACACACACAAGCAAAGAGATCGGGGGAAACGACGGGGGGATAAGCTGGGGTGGGGTAGACAGTGATAACCGTTTGGTATTAAAATAGATCGAGGATAAATTGAGGATATGTTCAAAATTTTAAAGATATCTTCACTCTATTCTCCATCTATTCCGATATCAAATATGACTTGAGGGATTGCTAGAAAAGAGAGAGAGCACTACAAGCGGAGGAGGCGATAGTGGTGGGTAGCAGAGTCGGTAAGTGGTGGTAGAACAATCGGAGGTAGGGGAGTTGATCGAAGGCTGCGGAGAAGGGCAAGGGGAGTGGAGAGGGAGAGAGCGAGAGTGAGGGTGAGTGTAGTATCCCAAAAAATTTATGAATTAGAAATATAGATAAATTAAAATTTTATCAATTAATAAATCTAAACTAGTTAAAAAGTGTACACATCATTATTGCATGCGTAAAAACCCATATAAAAATTCTGTAAAAATAGTAGTCATACCTTAAATAATATTCTCTAATGACCCATCAAAAAATTTGGGCATAGAAAAATCATCTGGACCAAGTTTAATAATTATTGTGACTTATTATCGTAATTAAAGAATAAGTCAGAAAACTCATTATCATATGTGCCAAAGTAGATTATAAATCAAAATAAACGTGTGGTAGACCTTAAATAATGGGTGTTGAGAGCCCATTATGGAAATTAGACCAATGGACAATTTTGGCCCATGAATAAATTCTCTAATAAAGGGATAATTAGACTCATTAGTAATTAAGTAATGGGTTTCCCTAAATGGTCCATACATGAAGTAATGGGCTCAAAAGCTAAAGCCCATTGTTGGATGGGAGATATTTAAACCTAAATTCGTACCTAAAATATTAATAAATAAAAAAGTTAAGATAATGACTATTTTAATTCATAATTATCTTAAAAAGAGTCATAACCATAGTCTAACTCAATAGCATTGAAATAGGACTCTATCCTAATCTAAAAAGGGGATTTAGATAAGAGGAAATAGAGAGATAAGTAGAAGACTCATATTAAATAGGGAATTCGTAACTATATTATCTCCTAATTAAAAAGGGGTCATAAAGCACTAATATGACTTATATAATATATATATATTATATATATATTATATATATAAAAAGAGTCCTAGTGCCCTAATCCCTTAGCCACGAAATTGGAATTCTCCCAAGCTAATAGGTGGATAAATGCTAGAAAAAGGGAGATAAATATGAGAATTTTCGTAGCTAGAAGGGAGGGAAGAGTTTTAAGGGTGTTGGAGTCTTAAGAGATACAAATACTCTCTTATTTCGTACCAACCTAACCCTAGACCACTTCTGGAGCTTGGAGGACGAAGGAGGAAAGGCTTTGGACGTGGAGATCAAGGAAGAGAAGGCTAGGGACGAAGGGCTTCATCAAGTTCTTCACGTTTTCAAACCCTAGGATTCAAAGCGCTTAAAGGTAGACAATCTCTCAAGCAAAATCTAATTAAATTCGACCCTAGGTAGACCATAATTCCCTCTATCAAAGCCCCATGATTGCCCCAATTATCTTTGTGCCATGAAGGAGTATTTCATGCTCTAATCTATGTCATGAACATGTACCCGAACCTACTTGTTTGCTTTCAATCCATGTGTACATTAGATCTCATGTCTTGCAAATTTTATCATAAATACTGCATGATCACTACAAGAAAAAGCGCATTTAGTGATCGACATTTTCGATCTCTATTCGGTCCCTATTCGGTCACTAAAATGCTCAGAGACTGAATAGTGACCGAATAAAGACCGAAATTGTCGGTGAAGAATTTTTTGTCACAAATCTGTGACCGAAACATTTCGATCACTAATCGTGACTATTTAGTGACTGATTAGTGATCGAAATACTTCAGTCGCTGAAAGTCGTTATCAACGACTGATCCTATTTCCCCCAATCTTCATCATGTATCCCATGCGAATTAAATCGGATTCCAACACTGTGCATGCTTTAGGTCACTGAAATGTAACCTAATTAGAGCATGTTCATTCCATGCCTATTTTCTAATTACTCTCTACCGTTGATACCTATGCATGTCTAGTTTCGTTTGAAACTAGTTTCGTGATTTTTGGACATGTATGCGATTTTATATGATTTCTAAAAGTGGTCTGTGTCAAACCCTTGACTGCTTGGACAGCAGCCCAAGGAGTCTGTACAAGTCACTGTGCTCGGGCCGAGGTTCTGAGATTGCGACAACCCGATAGGTCGCGATCTCAACCGGGTCATGACCAGGAACCCTGTCGCGTTCTTAACGTGACACCTCCTTGCATCGCGATCATCTCGTCAGGTCGGCCCGACCTGAACGCGTCGCCCCGACAAGTCGGGACGAGCACCTCGTCGTCGCGTCGGCGTCTCGGTTGGAACCAGAATGCATCGGCTAGCTCTGTTGAGATCTGAACACGACGCCAGCCGACATCGCGACCTGATTGATTGAATCCAGAAACCCTAATTTCCATTCCAACCTTGTTATTCATGCCATTTAATCATTATTTAACTCCTAAATTATACTGTTATGAACAGTAACGACGTATTAATGATTAATAGGTAATATTTACATGAACCCTATTAATTAAAAGATGTGTGCACAACTATCTCTTGCTATCATGATTATCTCACACATGCACACACTATACATAAATGTTGCCATGAAACCTTACCAAATTTACTCAATAATATATCTAATAACTAAAGTGTAATTATTCATATAATTTCTCTATTATTTTAATGAACTTGTTTTCATTTTATTCGCATGATTTTATACCATTATCGGTCCCTCTGCCTTCGAGCACTCGAGGCACGACGAACACTATTTTGTACACATTTCTTTCTTGGCTTGGACCCCTCTCTGTTGGGAACACTCCTAACCAGACCAAGGACTCCTTGTGAAGGCCTCCGTAAGTCTCCTTGGCTTTGGCGGACGTTCATTGCCGACGAGCAGGTTGTACCCTCAAACCCTTTACACCCTTAGGGATCAGCATGATCTAACGACCTTAGATGATTCTCTCTTACCTTGGGTTTGTAGACACGCGATTTCGAGTCTGCCACGGGCAAATTTCATATTGCGCTATAATGCCACAAATGGCCCTCCTTTCGCCTTGCAAGATAATGAATTTACTTATTTTATTTACGGAGACTGCCCATTACCATTTCATGAATACGTCCGCTATAGGTGACGCGATTCTAATCTCGCATTGGACAGGATTTTCATAAATAAAATTCGAAAAGCTTAAACGCGTCGTATCATGCAATTTTTTGATAGAATTCTCACAAACTTTAGCATTTTCTTCAAGCACATTCACTTGGTTTTTTAGTTCTTCATTTTTAAATTTCAGAGAATTATTTTGATTTTCAAATATGCTTAGTTTTTCAAAAACACCATGATCATGAGCTAAGCATTACAATTCTTGTTCATATAATGAAATTTTACTTTGCATAACCTCATTTTCATCTTGAAGAACAATGCATTGTAAACTTAACAAATCACATGATTCACAAGGATATTCATTATGCAAGATATCATTGATTTTATTTTTCAACCTCCTATTTTTTTTAGCTTTCTTATATTTCTCATGCAAGACAGAGTACATTTCTTCAATCTCCTCAAGTGTAAAAGATTCTCGGTAAGAGTTTACCTCAAAAGATTCTTCCTCAAGCGCCATGAGGCCACACTCGACACCCTGTTTCTCTTTGACATCTTTTGCTGCGGAGCTTGACTCATCGGAGTCACTACATGTGGAGAATAGTTTTGGGCTTCTTTGCCTTGAATTTGTTCTGCTTTCTCAGAAATATTGGGCACTCGAATTTCATGTGTCCAATGCCTTGGCATTCATATCATATCATCTCAGTTTTCTTGTTGGAATCTCCTTCCTTATTTTTACCCTTATACTCCTTGGAGACTGTGGCAGACGGTGGCTTTTTTCCTTCTCAGAAATTTTCTGAAGCTTTGTGCTAGCTTGTTCACTTCTTCAACATCTTCACTTGATGAGTTCTTATATGAGCAGATTGTCTTGAACTTTTTAGCCTTCAGAGCCACACCCTTTTGCTTGATAATGGATTGCTCTACTTCTTCCCTTTTTAGATTTATCTCATAAGTCATGAGACTCTCATTCAACTCCTCCATAGTGAGGCTTGATAGGTTTTTAGAGTCCTCGATAACTGTGGCTTTTGTGCACCACTCTAGTGTGAGAGATCTTAGAATTTTTCAGACTATTTCGATGTCCATGTAATTCTTGCCAAGAGACTTCAATCCATTTTGTGATCTTTGAGAGTTGTGTAAACATGTCAAAAATTATTTCCACCGGGTTCATCTTCAACATTTCGTACTCATGGGCCAGGATGTTGGTCTTAGTCTCTTTGACTTCTGAAGTGCCTTCATAGATTAGCTTCAATTTGTCCCACATCTCCTTTGTTGAATTACATATAAAGACACGAGAATATTCATCAGGATGTATTACACATTGCATAATATTCATGGCACTAAAATGATTTTGGAATTTTTTAATATATTCCTCTGTCCACTTTTCTCATCCTCTGGTAGCATGTATGGGTCGTACTCACGATTTTCCAGATCTCATAGTTTTGAGCTCTGAGAAAGACATGCATATAGTTTTCTAATAGGAATAATTGCTACCATCAAAGTAGGGTGGACGGTAGATGGAGTGACATTCAGGTACAAATCCTTGATTAGCCATAGCACATAGGATCACTCTAAGATCAAGAGTCCTGCTCTGACACCAATTGAAGTAAAATATACGAACGTATGTGTGATGACCAACAAAGAGGGAAGAGATGAATTGGTTATCACATAATTAAAAATTCTTTCACACAAGACATATTAAACTTAATTAAACAAATCTAACATGTGAGATGCACACTGAAATATAACACATAAACAGCGAAACTATCATAACGTGTGTAGAATGAAGATAGAAAAGATGGATCAAACCACAAAGCACGCAGGATTTAGAGTGGTTCAGCCAAAACACCACGTGTGCACCTACATCCATTACTTCACAACCCCGTGAGGATTTCACCACTAACTTGTTTCCAGGTATAAGTTACAAACCCCTCTCACACACAGTTGTTTCTGGGGACAACACAAACCCCACTTGTTTCCAGGGATGAGATAACCTAGTTATGTAGTGCGTGAACACACCAACTACGTGCTCACAAACCGAGCACACACACAGTATGTCTTTGGTTCAGAAAAGAATAGATAAAAACGTAGAAAAAAAAAAAACAACTAAACACATGAAGTATGAATTCCCCCTTGTCACATAGATGAAGAGCCGAAGTAGAACGATGAGCACCGATGTATGGAGCGATTCAAACTCTTCACCGAAGCCTTCTATATGTTGCTTGAATGTAGCACAATCCTATGATGTTTTGTAGCAACTCCGCACAGCAGTTATGACGTCTCCCATGCTTGAACATAATTTTGCTATAGGCTTCTCCCTGAAAATGATGGTTTTTACTTGATGGGTTGTAGTTCCTGGGGTTTGGGATAGGTGGTATTTATATGTACCAACCCAAAAGATCCTAACTTGGACGAAATCTCAGATAGAAACCTGATGGAGGAAAGAGTCCATCCAAAATAGGAAACTATGTCACCGTAAATGGTCGACCGATTTCATCAAGTTGGTCGTCCGATTTTAGACTTAGCCTTCGTGTCGACATGCTTCCCTTCATGTGTCAACTCACTCCATAGAATCGGTCGTCTGATTCCACAGAATCAATCATCTGATTTTCATTTTGGTCACCAATCAAAGGCTTCTTCTCCTCTTCACCAATCGGAAGGAGTTCTCTTCAGCAATTGATTGGCCTGTCATTTTCGGTTGACCAATTCTTAGAATTCAATCGTTTGATTTCTGCTTGTTCACCAATCGATACATGCCTTTCTTCGTCAACTATTGCAGGCCTTCACTAATCAGTAGGTTCTTAAACCGGTCGATCGTTTCCATATTTTGGTCGTTCAATTGCCTGGCTGTCCTAGGTCCAATTATTACTAGAAGGATCGGTCAACCAAAATCCCTGGATCGGTCGTCTGATTTTGCCTGGAGTTCTGCCTTCTGCAGTATGCACTTCTGGACGATTGGTCATCTGATTTCTTCTAATCGGTTGACCGACTGTTAGTGCTGCACTTCCAGATTTCCTTTTAGTCAAAGACTTTGCCCTTTGTGAAGTCCACTTTAAGTGCGACTTTTGACCAATTTTGTTGCACACTTAACACACAAATTAGACTATCAAAATAAATATAAATAAATCAAATACTTGGGTCATGAACATAACTATGTGTTTTGTGAAAATATCAATATAAAAAAGAATTAGTATTTTTGTGACCATCAAAATCTACAGAGTACAACAATTCTTACTTGGTTCTACAGGTGTCTATGTCTTAAAAAGTACTAGGACGGTAGTAAATGCCTACAAAAAGTGACTTTCCTCTCTACCTTTTAGCTAGAATCACATATCTTAAGAAAGTAAGACAGATGTTGACATCATAAATATTTTTATAGAGATTTTCTTAGAGTTTCAATAGATACATTAAATACTCATATGAATTTCTAAGCTCTTTCGTGAGTATGTCTCAGATATTAGGATGTTTGACAAAATAAATAATTTGTTTATTTTCTAAATAGATATTCTTCATATTTCAGATGGAATAAACAATGTTCTTTAAATATAAAAGCTTATAGAATATTTGTTGAGATTCTTGAGAGGTGTTCATTTTAGTTTAATAGAAACAAAACAAATCATGATCATTAAATGCATTATATATATATATTATGCAATACAACGTACATACCTTTATCTTTATTCCTAAAAAAACATTTCATCGAAATTTCAAGAATGTAAACAAGACATAAACAAGGGAAAATTAATTGGGGGTCCCTGTCAGAGCCTTCTACTTTTTTCCTGGTCCCTGTCAGAATACCGGCAGATGTAAAGTCCCTCCTTTTCTCAAGGTTTAATTTCCAGTCCCTGCTTTTCACACGTCACCATTTACGACCATCCACGCACAGTTTCTGTCTCCTTCGTTTCCGTCTCTTTTTCCCATTCCCGTCTTACCCTTCCCTCCTTTTTTCCATCGCCTGTTCCCCAAACGACGCTGACGCTTCAATCCTTTCCAAGGCCCGTGAGCTGTAATCGATGGGAAGTTACATAGCTTGCGTAGAAGTGTTACAGCAACCCAATAACATCACTTACAAACAGCGTTCGGAGGACCGTTCTTCACACTATAAAAGGAACCCAGAGTCATACCTATCCTTCATCACAAGCTTCTAACGCTCTTGTTCTTCCTATCTTTCTTGCTCGTCTTCTTCCTCTTTATTCGCAGATGTCTTCATCTAAGCGTGTTCCCCAGAGGGATGGCAAGGCACCTGCCTCACCGGTGCCACCGTCGCCCCCGGCTCCCCCGCTCTACCTTTCCCGGAGACGTACAACCCCTACTACTGGAACGGTTTTTACGTTGGGTGACGATGGCTTTACAGAAAGCCTCTCGGCTGTACCACCACAAAGGCCTCACCAACATCCTCCCTGACATCGGCCCTAGGGCAGAACAGATCTGTTCCTCACCTTCCTCTCGTCCCTCCTCGGCCCACTCCTCTTCCTCCCCTCCCGCGTCCACCGAGTAATCGGGTTAGGGAGTTTAGAATGTCTCCCTCCCCGACCCATTCCTCCTCCTCCCCTCCCCTCCCCTCTTGGTCACTTCCTCCCCTCCCCTCCCCTCCCCTCCTTCTCTGATGTCGTTTATTCCTCCCCTCCCCTCCTATCTCTGCTGTCCTTATTTGTCCCCTCCTATCTCGGGTTACGGAGTTTAGATTGTAACAGTGCTTGTTTATGGAATATACCTATTTTCCTTTTATGCAGTCTTCTGTGGGCTTGTATGTGCTCTCTATGATGCGTGTACTGTAATACTAACAGGTTCCTCCGAAGCGGTCAACCTGTACTGCTGTAACTGTAACCCCATAGCATGGACACTGTAATGAAGAAGGGCACATACTGTAACACGGGAAACTATTATGTAATAATGTAGTTGTAGGTTTAGTTCTCGAACTGTAACCTCCTATCATGCATACTGTAATGATATATGCAGCTATTGTAACAGGTTTGTACGTATACTGTAATAATGTAGTTGTAGGTGTGCGTCAAAGCTAAAGGAACGATGTACTGCTCGAACTGTAACCTCATAGCATGTATACTATAATGACAATAGGTAAGTACTGTAACAGATTTCAACTTATACTGTAATAATGTGTTCTGGAACTGTAACCGCCTATCATGTATACTATAAAAGTATAGGTAAAGACTGTAACAGGATTCTACATACACTGTAATGAGGTACGCGTAGCTGGGCGCTCAAGCTGTAAGACTGTACTTCTTCAACTGTAACCTAGTATCATTTATACTGTAACAACAATAGGTAAAGACTGTACAACAAGTATCATTACAATGGTTAGGAATTAGTACGTGCGGCAGTTCTCCCTCAGTTGTAGACGCTATGAACGCCCTTGTCCATTGAAGTACGCTTTGATGAAGTGGAGGGCCATTTTTGCTCGCACTAAAGGCATGTCATCCTGACTGAAGGGCAAATCTTGAATGTCCCTACGTGCTAGACATTCCATGTATTTGCAAGTAAAAATTCCGCAGTCGTCTCCCGATCCTTGTTGTGGGCATGGGTCGGGGTAGCGTAGCGGCCATTTATCTGCATCTATGTGCTTGCCCTTCAGGTATCTTTTCAGTTCCTCCACCTGCATGAGAGAATGAACAAAAGAGTTCCAGCAACTTAATGTAGATTTAATGTTACTGTTACGTCTGTAACACAAGTGCTCGCGCACTGTAACGAATGTAAGCATTGTATGTAACACGCGTCACTTACATATTGTGGAATGTCAGCACGATGTTTGCTTCGTAATGAGTCGTACACGTGGAACTCTTTTTCCTTGATGTGGATGACCAAAAGAGCCCAATGGTTCGTTCCAACGTGCATGGGGAGAAGATGAGGTCGAATTCATTTAGGGCGCGGTCCAATTTCCTGAAAGCGTATTCGAAATGTTCTTTCTTGCTCTTGTCGTCTCTGCAAGATTGGACATAACCCTTTAAACGGCTCCCAAATATCCAAAATTCCAAAAAATGTCCGGGTTCTCTTCACGGGGGCGAAACAAGTAAGCGTTGACGTAGCAGTCAATTACGACCGATTCGCTTTCCCTCGCGAACAATAGCTCCCGGATGTCATGAAACGAGAGGAAATTGTCGTGTCCTTCCTCAAGCATTGAACATGAACTCTCTACATGTAAGAAAACATCTTTGGTAAGAATTAAGACTGTCATCAGTAATAGACGAAATGTAAGATGGTAGACATATACTGTAAACATGGTAGACATATACTGTAACATGTTTGGTCGAAACTGTAAACATCTTTCGTCGAAACTGTAAACATGGTAGACATATACTGTAACACGTACTCATTAATGATGCACTCATTAAGAAATCGTTCAATCAATGACTTTTCGGCCACTCCTAATGCTTCCCGGGTGACGTAATCACGTCTCTCCTCTTTCTTGCCCCTTGGAAGTGTGTCTGTACTCTCTTGAGAGTCAACAAATATCGGTTCGGAAGTGGACACATTCACTTTCGTGGCTTTGTGGTGCCGAAAATCGTCTGGCTGCGATAGAGTAAGTAAAAAAAGAATGTTCTGTAAAATGATTATAATGTAATTGTAACGGACTCTGAATAATACTGTTATGTCTCATGAAGGGTTCTGTAACCGAATGCTCAGCTTATGTATATTCTGTAAGGGGAAACCATACCGTATAGCACTCTGGTTGTCGTCTTATCCTCGTCCCAGCTGAAACACGTCGGGACAATGATGATGGGGATATCTGACGCCGCTTCCTCTTCTTTTCTTCTTCTTCCTCCTCCATCTTCTTCCTGTGCTCGTCCTCCTCCTCCTCCCTTTCCTCTCCGCCTCCTCCTCCTGCTTCTTCCTCTGCGCCTCCTTCTTCCTCTGGTCCTCCTCCTCCTCCCTCTTCCTCTGTGCCTCCTTCTTCCTCTCCTCCTCTCCTCCTTCTTCTTCCTCTGCCTCCCTCCTCCCTCTTCCTCTCCTCCTCCTCTTCCTCTGGTCCTCCTCCTCCTCCTTCTTCTTCCTCTCCGCCTCCCCTCCTCCTTCTTCCCTCTTTCTGTCCTCCTCCTCCTGCTTCTTCCTTCCTCTACGCCTCCTTCTTCCTCTGGTCCTCCCCTCCTTCTTCTTCCTTCCGCCTCCTCCTCCTCCTTCCTTCTTCTTCCTCTTCGCTTCCTTCTCCTCCTCCGTCTTCCTCTCCGCCTCCTCCTCCTGCTTCTTCCTCTGCCCTCCTTCTTCCTCTGGTCCTCCTCCTCCTCCTCTTCTTCTCCGCCTCCTCCTCCTCCTCCTCCTTCTTCCTCTCCTCCTTCTTTCTCTCCCGCCTCCTCCTCCCTCTTCCTCTCCGCCTCCTCCTCCTCCTCCTTCCTCTCTCTTCGCTTCCTCCTCCTCCTTCTCTTCGCTTCCTCTCCGCTCCTCCTTCCTCTTCGCTTCCTTCTCCGCCTCCTTCTCCTCCTCCTCCTCCTCCTTCCTCTTCGCTTCCTCTTCCGCCTCCTCCTTCTCTCGCTTCCTCCTCCTCCCTCTTCTTTTCGCCTCTCCTCCTCCTCCTCCTCCTTCTTCTCTGCTCTTCATCCACCTCCTCTTCTTCGCCTCCTCCTTCCTCTCCGCCGCCTCCCCCTCCTTTCGCCCCCTCTTTTTCCCCCTCCTTCACTCCGGGATGTGAAACTCCGAAAATTTCCGCCGCGACCTTGTTTGGACGGTTCTCTTCCTGTAACTGAGAACACGAAAGTCTGTAAACGTCTATGAAAGACAGCTGTAAACGTAGAAAATATTTCTGTAACTTTGTATATGAAAGACTGTAACAATAGGAATCCAACTGTAAACGTAGACTACATGAGTATTACTAGTATACGAATGACTGTAAGAGAGCAATCGAACTGTAAACGTAAAAGCATTTTCTGTAACTAAGAAATGAAACACTGTAAGTACACAAAACGTTACCTTGACGTTGGGAACTCTTCTCTGCCACGGCATGTGATCGTACAGAAGCGTTGGGAGCTCCGTGGCGGTAGGGCTAACATTGCAGATTCTGTCTCTGGGGGGGGATGTTGCCACTGAGGCTGCCGCTCAAATTGTTCCTCCAGTCTATGTAGCCTTCGTCCATTGACTGGAGGATATTGTTCTGCCGTGTAACTGGTCATTCTGCCGCTTTAACTGGTCATTCTGCCGCAGTAACTGGTCTTTCTGCCGCTGTAACTGGATAAGAATGCCATGCATAGAGTTATTTGATGGAGGGCTCGGGAAGTGGTTGACGGATGCCCTCAATCGTCGCGAAGCTGTAGGTTGCTCATCCCTCACATTAACTTTGGGAGCTCCGGTGGCGGTAGGACTAACATTGCAGATTTTGTCTCTGGGGGGGGGGGATGTTGCCACTGAGGCTGCCGCTCAAATTGTTCCTCCAATCTATGTAGCCTTCGGTCCATTGACTGGAGGATATTGTTCTGCCGGTGTAACTGGTCATTCTGCCGTTTTAACTGGTCATTCTGCCGCTTTAACTGGTCATTCTGCCGCAGTATGGTCATTCTGCTGCTGTAACTGGATAAGAATGCCATGTATAGAGTTATCTGATGGAGGGGCTCGGAAGTGGTTGACATGGATGCCGTAATCGTCGCGAAGCTGTAGGTTGCTCATCCCTCACATTAACCTCCAAATAGACCTGAATTAACGCAGGTACAGTATAAGTGATATACGAAGATAACACAGTTCCAGGGTAAGTGACACTTACATCAGAGCGTCGCAACCCCCGTAGTAGGGCGGATAACTCCGGTCCCTTACCCCGGCAATCCCAACGGAAAAATGGGGGATCTCTTTGGGGATGATCTAGTTTCCATTTTAATTGGTGCATCAAAAACCATGCCTACATCATTAAGAAATAGATAATGCGTATGAGAAGTGTATCGTAAACGTATGGAACAGATACATATTCTTCTGTAAAGGATTATACGCGTACTGTAATAGGTTCTTATGTCTTCTGTAATAGACACCGTCAGGTACTGTAACAGAGGACATCTGTAAATGTAATAACAGATACATATGTCCTCTGTAAAAGAAGTCTTCTCCTACTATAATATGTACGTATGTCTTCTGTATAGACACCGTCAGGTACTGTGACAGAGGACATCTAAAACGTATGTAACAGATACATATGTCCTCTGTAAAAGAAGTCTTCACGTACTGTAATAAAGACCGTTTGGTACTGTCACAGACAACTAAGGGTATTGTAACAGTACATATGAGGTAAGTAAAAGCATACTCATACCGAGAGCGGGAACACAGCCGGTTAGGAAGATGGTTTTGCTGGAACCAGTTGCTGTTCTGAATGCCTTCAGCCCCGATATTAGGTACTTGTAGATGGCAGCAGCCCAGTTGGCGTTCTTCATCTCATGGAGGTCGTCCAGGTATGGCAGAATGGACAGCAACCCCGACCTCCCACTTGTGGGAAGAAGAAACAGGAACATAGGAGCGCAACCCAAAGCTTTACCAAAATTTCAACAGCTAGCGCACCCTCCTGTGGAACGTACTCCCTAAGTTTCAGATGGATATTGTCTGTCCATCGTTTGTTTGGATCCAAGGATGCGGCGCAAACTAGCTTTTGTCCCATCCGTCTTCAGGTCGATAGGTGAACCAACATTTGGTATACCCATAACTGTTGCTATGTCCGAAGGGCAAAAGACAGGCTGCATGGGCCAATCTTAAAACGCTCTCCATCGAAACGTGTCATAAGATCGACAATGAGTGAAATCGGGTAGGTGACCATTTCGCATTTCACATACGCGTGAAATGGTGAATTTCTCATCAACTTCAGATGCGCGCTCCTAAATTGCAAATCTTGCATAACGGAGCAGTACCATGAAAGCGAGCATCGCGTATTAAATTCATTCTTTTCTGCAAAGAGAAGATCGAATCTAAAAAAAAAACAAAACATGCATTCGACAAAGATCCGTCTTAGGGTAAGAAGAAATTACTATTTCGGACGACTTGGAGTCTGGTTTCCTCAACTTCCACGGACATCAGCGCTTATTGCACCGCATCCGCCGCGATGCTCTCAATGTCAGCGCTCGTAGGAGATCGACGTGGTGCCATCGTTAGAGGGAGAGAGGGATTGCTTCGTCTGGAGATGTAACTGAAGAATGGGAAACTGTAACAGAGAAGACGTCTGGTGCAGGAATGGTGTGTAGGAGTAAGGGAAGGGAAAAGTCATGATATATGAAGGGATGGATTCGGTGGACCCGACGGGTGGACCCAACGGGATGGCGGTGCCATGGAATGATGAACATCGGGCGGCTGAAAATAGTCGGTACAACGGACGATGGGACGTGAAGGATATCACAGCCGTTTGTATAGAGCTTTCCCACCATTTATGCTAACCTTATACGCACTCCCGCCAATTTGACCCCTAGTCCAAACCACTCATACATGCTATTTACGCACCCTATTTCGTTCGTCGTCCACGAAACGTTCGTCTTCCTCTGCGACCCAATGGAGCAGCTCCCTGGAAGATGCTCATTTGGAGATCAAAGTTTTGTTCTTTTCATAGGGAGGGACACGGATTTGGCGTCCATTCATAGCAGGGTTTCCCAAAGGTTGGGTGGTAAACATGCAGGAGAACATATTGAAGTATCGTCCTCCCATGGATACCGACGTTGAACAGGTGTTGCTTGACGATGGGGATGTCCAAGCTATGTTTGATCTTCACAAGTGTCAACGAACATCATTCATAAATCTACAAATTCATGCAGTGGAAACTCGTTGCCTTAGTACACATGCTAGTCGTCAGTCAGGTGATCCGCAACCACTTGATAGGTACGTACTCCATGCATTCTTCACTAGCCTTCATGTATCCCATGCATTCTTAAAAAGCCTTCGTCTTATCACATGCATCTTGTACGTATGTATGTACATAATTTGCAGAAGTACTTCAAACACGCATGGCGGTTCTTTGGAAACCACCGAACCCCTCCAATTACCAGGAAGCAGTTTGGAGTTGTACGACCGAGGACAAGGAGCAGAAGGTGTAGTACCAGTGTTGACGCAATATTCCGTAGGTAGAATACACTCAGTAGGACAAGTCTTCATAAGTAAAGAGCTATTACAGATGGAACTGACAAATTACACGATCGCACGAGGATTTAATTGGAAATATTTGAAGAACGACTCTGTACGATTAACTGTACGTTGCAATGTCTCTGTTTGCCCATGGCGCCTGCATGCGTCCGTCGTTCGTGGAGGTCCACAATTTGCAATCAAAAGTCTCAACAACATACACACCTGTGGATGTGACATTATGAGCGACGGACATCCACGGACATCTAAGAAGTGGGTAGCAAATGCTGTGAAGGGGAAACTAGTTGATAAACCCACCTACAGAGCAAGTGAAATGATGAGTGACATCCGTCGGGAATACGGTATCTGCATCCCTTATCATCAGGTATGCATTGTAACAACTATCCTCATATACTGTAAGACTATCATTGTAATAAACATAATCATTTCCACGTATACTGTAACAATACCTGCAGGCCACATGTAACAACTGTAATCATATACTGTAAGGATATGTAAGAATTAATAACTGTAATCATTTCGATGTATACTGTAACAATACCTGCAGGCCACTGTAACCATATACTGTAAGGGTCTGTATTGTAACCACTATACTCATATACTGTAAGGGTCTGTATTGTAACAACTGTAATCATTGAGCGGTATACTGTAACAACTTAACATGGCTATTGTCAGGTATAAGGACAAGTACTGTAACAATCTTACATAACATGTATAATCATTTGAATAGGCATGGTGGGGCAAAGAGGTTGCTGTCAGTTCACTATACGGTGATTTCAGAACAAGCTATCATATGTTGAACTGGTACAGCGAATGTGCATTACAGTCAAACCCGGGATCGATCTTGTCTCTAGAAGTGGACCCGGAGACTCAACGTTTCAAATGCTTTTTTCATATGCTTCGAGGCGTCTGCATATGGGTTCGAAGTTGGTTGTCAACCTATGCTCTTTTTGGACGGAACTCATATCAAACAGCATAGAGTGCAAGGGGTTATACTTGCTGTAAGTGCCTAAACAGTAACAATGAGCTATTCACTGTAGTATACTCCATCGCAGATTCGGAAATATATGACAACTGGGTCTGGTTTCTACAAAATTTGAAAAAAGGCATTGCTATCAGATAGAAGGATCGCGTTCCTATCAGACAGAGGGAGAGGTCTGAAGGAAGCGATTCTGACATATTTCCGAATGATCATCACGGCTACTGTTTCCAGCACATCATGCAGAACTTCAACGACCAATGTGCGGGGAAATATGTCCACCCTTTCAAAAAATTACTTAGAAAAATTCTTCAGCGCATTGCCTATGCTGTTACTGAACAAGAGTACGAAGACGCAATGATGGCAATGGAGCTTAATTCTGCTGATGCCAAGAATGGGTGCTCCGAAATGATGTCGAACACTGGTCCCATGCTCCTTTCCCGGGACAAAGGTTCGGCTCTTTAAATACACAAGCGATATGTTTCTATTACATTCTGCCATTTATGGGCTTACAGTTATAGGGATAATCTATTACAGCACGTGTTAAATAAGGTTACAGTATGTAGCAGACACTTGTTACAGATATTTGATGTAAACCTAATTTCCTTCACATTTCCATACAGGTTTGGGGAGTTATACTCTAATTTGGCAGAGTCATTCAACAATTGGATACATGACGTGCGAAGTCTACAATACTACAGATGGTTGACAAAATTAGAGTGCAAATGATGGAAATGGCTGCAAAGAGGAAAATTGATGCTGCCTTGTGGGATACACCATATAGTCCTAAAGTACAAAAACATCATCGAAAAAAAACCTTCAAGAAAGGAGAAGCTTAGCAATCCGTCATTCAGATGGAATCAAATTTGAGGTTGTTGAAAGTATGAAGACGTACGCCGTAGACCTCCATCTACAAACATGCTCCTGTGGACACTGGCAACTTGTCAAGATTCCTTGCAAGCATGCATGCGCAGCATTGACAGTAAACAGGAGGCCGTTACTCAATATGTTTTGGCATTTTACAGCACAAAAGTGTATAGGGCTGCATATGAAAGAAACATTCACCTATCCCAACATTTGACATGCCGGATCCGCCTCAACCATCAGAAGTTCTAATCAAGCCACCGACAACAAAAAGGTTGCCAGGAAGACCGAGAAAGAGGAGAATACATTCAAGAGGAGAAGTAGATCATGCATATATTTGTTTAAGGTGCAAACAAACAGGTCACAACCGAGAACTTGTAGCAAACCACCCCACAATCCTGACGGATTTTAAATGTTGTATTAGTTACAACAAAACGTCGTCCTGATATTCAATATTACAGTGTATGTAATATATTATACAGTCTACGCACTACACTGTTACAATTCCACTACTACGCTATTACAGTTTCAGTAATACACTTGCACAGTTCGCGCACTTACAATTACGTTTTGTTATACAGTTAACTCTAATACTCTTACAGTTTGACCTGTGTACCGTATGTTAGATGAAGACATTTGCGAATAAAGAGAAGAAGACGAGCAAGAAAGATAGGAGAAGAAGAGCACTGTCTCCTCACGATTTCTGTTACAGTATATGTAATAAGATTGCAGTTTAGGCACTAGACTCTTACATTTTCAGCACTACACTCTTGCAGTTCCAGCACTTACGTATTCTGTTACATCATACGTAATAAAATGTTACAGTTTAAGTACTAGACTGTTACAGTTCGAGCACTACAGTGTTACACTTAAAGAACAGCCCTGTTATAGTTTGAGCACTACACTCTTACAGTTCAAGCACTACAGTCTAACATACAGTTTTACATTATACGTTATAATCTCTTACAGTCGTTGGTCATGTTGATTATAGTATATATATGAGGGGATGTTACAGTGTGTATTGGTAACATGTTGAGTTTGCATGTACAGAGCACATACATAAGCACACAGAAGACTGCATCAAACGAAAATGCTTATCATAAACAAGCCATGTTACAAAACTCTCTACTCTACTCTACCGACCACTCGGTAGAGCACGGAGGGGAGGAGGCGGAACGGTCAGGGAGGGATGGGAGGAAGGGGAGGAAGGAGGGTGCCGGAACAGTCCGGGGAGGGATGAGAGGAAGGGAGGAAGGGGAGGTGCCGGAACGGTCAGGGGAGGAAGGGGAGGAAGGGATGTGTTCTACCCTAGGGCCGATGTCTGGGAGGATGTTATTGAGGCCCTTGTCGCCGTAATGCCGGGAGGCTTTCTGTAAAGCCATTTCCAGCCGTCGTAAAAACGTCCCAGTAGATGGGGGAAGGAAGACTGTCGCACGGGGGAGCCGGGGGCGACGGTAGAACCGTGAGGCAAGTGCCTTGCCATCCTCTGGGAGCACGGTTAGATGAAGACATCTGCAAATAAAGGGAAGAAGACGAGCAACAAAGATAAGAGAAAGAGAGCGTAGAAGCTTGTGAAGGATAAGTATGGGGCCCTGTGTTCATTTTATAGTTGTGAAGAACGGTTCACGGCGCCTCGAAAGGAGCTGTGTAAGTGATGTCAATGGTTGCTGTATCAGTTCTTGGCACGTTATGTAAGAGTAACTTCCCATCGATTACAGCTCATGGGCTTGAAAGGATCGAAGCGTCAGCGTCGTTGGGGAAAAGGCGATGGAAAAAAGGAGGGAAGGGTAAGATGGAAATGGAAAAAGAGACGGAAGCGAAGGAGACGGAAACCGTGCGTGGAGGGTCGTAAATGGTGATGTGTGAAAAGCAGGGACTGGAAATTAAACCTTGAGAAAAGGAGGACTTTACATCTACCGGTATTCTGATAGGGACCAGGAAAAAGTAGAAGGCTCTGACAGGGACCCCTAATTAATTTCCCTATAAACAAGTAATATATGCTTCAATAATACTATTTTACTGATAATCAAATCCCTAAAGAATTCACAATAATATGTGAGAGATTTGAAAAAAAAAAGTCTTTTAGTGAAGGAATTGTTTTCTTTCTAAATTGAAGACTCATTTTCTAATCTCTGAGAAGGAATTATTTTGATCTTATCATGAGAATTGTTTTAGGATCTCAAAAATTCAAATTAAATATAAGAATCATTTTCCAATTTCATCATGAGAATCATTTCTTAGTTCTCAGAAAGAATGTTTTGATTTTATCGTGATAATCATTTTTCTAATTCTTAGAAAGAATCATTTTAATTTCTTAGTGAGAATCATCCTCAACTTTTCCAGGAGACTCGTTTTAAAAAAATTGTTTCAATTGATTTGCCTTTTTATGCAGAGTCATTTTTGTAAAGCTTACTTTTAGTTATACAAAAAATACTCATTTTATTTCTGTCGTTTTACTTAGAGTCGATTTCAAAAAGATCATTTTTTTGCTTCATAGTGAGACTCATTTTGCCTATGTGAAAGACTTGTTTTAGATTTGTTCATGAGAATCGTTCTCAATCTTTTGAGAGACTCATTTTTTGATTCATAAGTGATTTGGCTTTTTTTGCAAAGAATCATGTTTGTGTGTGAGACTTGTTTCTATGTCTTCACGATACTTGTTTTCCATTTCTCTCACAAGACTCATTTTCTCTTTCTCTAGAGACTCATTCATTTCAACATCAGACTCGATTTGAACCTTAAAGCAAGACTTATTTTTATTTTTGAGGGTCGTTTTTCACATTGTGCTTTGAGACTCATTTTTCTTTATTTGTCTAAGACTTACTTTGGAGTTTATGTGTAAAATTTGTTTTAGATATTTGTCATTTTTTGAAGACTCATTTTTCTCAAACTTGTTTCAAGGTTTAGTCATGAGAGACTCATTTGTATTATGTCTAGGGACTCATTTTTCTCTGTGAATCATATTGGAAATTTTTTTTTTTATTGTCTCCTAATTCATTTTCCTTCTTAGTCTTGAGACTGTTTTTCTTTCAAAGACATGATTTAAACACTTAATTTTAAATGTCTCCAGAGCTTTTTTTTCATGACTTGAATTTTGTTTTATCTAAGACTTGATTTTTGCAACTTGTTTTTTCATAGAAATAAATATTGAGATGATAATACATTTATATATTTTTTTATTTCATGATAGTTCAATATTTGATATTCAAGACAAATTATGAAGTTCTTTTGTCTTTACTTAACACTGTCATTCATAATTTAGTTATCACCAAAATTGTCATTACAAATTTGTTACCATCAAAATCTGAATTAATTATGGAGTAAATTTCATCTTAAATAGACCCTACTCATTATCGTAGACCAATGAGAAAGCTAAGACCGATTTAACCACTAGCGACCCCTCTGACGAACATAAGCACTTTCGAGTGTTTAAAATATTGTTAAGCATTTTTACTGATAGAGAATGATCTTGAGTCACCTCCACTTCTCCTGCCCCTTCAACTTCCACCATTGACTTAAGCATCGCAAGGTGATCCCCAAGACATGTCCCTGACCCTTTGATGTTTGGTCTCCTCTATGCAGATCTATTCAGGGTGCGCTCACTTCATCCACATTGTCTGAGGCCATCTAACGGTTTGTTGTAAGAATCAAGATCTGCCCTCTTCAAAGATCATCAAGTTGACTAACAGACAAGAAAGGAGTGAACAAATAAGTGACATGCAAAACATCAAGAAGAGGAAGATCTTGTTGGGCAATATTAGCAATGCTTTGCTGAAACACAACAAACCGTTAGCAATGCAAATTTGATGTCAAGTGAGAAGGAGACGTAAGATAGTTACGCGAACTGTAGAGGCGAAGGACTCATATGATTTGTTGTATGCAATAGAATCAACGAGAATTTTGATTCTGATCTAAAGAGGTACGTGCAAAATTAATTAAGTCTAAGTTAATAAATTTATTTTAAATCCAAATCTATTAAGTATTAATTTACCCTCCTTTCTGTTATCTCCTCCAATTTTTTTTCCTTAAAAACCCATCCTGCCCCTGACAGTCAAAGTTGGAGGGGCAATCAAAGTTACAGGGGCAATCGAAGTTGCATGAGCAGTCGAAGTTGCAGGGGCAGTCAAAGTTGTAGAGCACTCAAAGTTACAGAACAGTCTTCGTACAAATGGTACTTTATACAATTTTAGACCTTTTACCCTCCAAACTGTTTGAAACTAACGGTTCATCTTATTTTTGGATCGGAAGTTGACATTTTATAGATTCTTGGATTTAAACTTAAGTTTGACCGGCCAATGAACTAAAAATTAAATAGAAGTTATGTTTTTGGACCGGGTGCTGATTCTACCTAGAATCAAATACCTAAGTAGCTACTAGTTGCACTTAAGTTTGTGGTGTTAGTGAAACCTTATATGCTGACAAGGTTGGCTGAGGGTCAGGTAGTAGACTAAAGGAAGTGTGCAAGTTGCTTAGATAAGAAGGCTTGAATGCTTCCGTGTGAGATCCTTGAGGAGTCATGCTATACAAGGTTGCTCAAACCCCTAACATTGCCCTTCCATGGTGGCGGGATATATATAGTAGCCATTTGTTGCAATAGATAGGTACTCTCCCCATTCATACTTTTCGTGAAAACAATCATGTAAGGACAACTTGGCAAATCATGCTTGCTTTGCACAAGTGAATGTGATATGGAAAATACTTATTATCCGGGCGCTCGTGGCGCGCGCCATATTTAGCTATTAGGGAGGAGATGCCTTTCAGAAGCTCGCGTGCGTGTTATTATTGGTGTAGTGGGTATGTCTTCCATTTAGATATACATAAAATTAAGGCCCTTAGTTTTTAATTATCTTATGTGTTTTTTTGTGGCCTTTTTTTGTGGGTCATTGTCACAAGTATGTCATGGTTTTGTATTTATATATTATTCTTTTAGTCGATAAAATTCTATCTAATTTGACTTGGTAGAAAAAGAATATGTCACTTCTTTAAAGTGATATGCATTCTCAAAAAATAAGGTACTACTCAACTTTGTGATAAATAAATCTATGACAAAGAAGCTCAAAATCTACCCTTCATTTGGATGTCCATGAGGACATTTTTTTTGAAAAAGATCTGCAAAAAAAACTTATAGAAAGATAAATTATAATGGTTAATTTTACAATTTAAGAATTGTCTCATATATTCATGAAAAAGCTGGTTTTGATAGCCGGTTAAGTGCCAACTAAGTTTAAGGGCCGAATAGTGGGTCTCAGATATGTTTGGCTACATTGTGTAATCTGGTTTATACTAGTTGTGGTCTTTGATTATTAGGCTGTACAAGTAAAAAAAAGGCAAAGTACTTGGAGGTGACTTACATAAGCTATGTATTATCAAACTAAAAAAGAGAAAAATAAATTATACTATCTTAGAATACTAGTACCTTTCATGTAGATCTCAAAAGTCTATAAAAGGATATTTTTTATGCAGTGAAGTCTCCAAAATCAAAATAGTCATTCATTGGAAGAAGACAAAAGCATCATAAAAAGTTCTTTTAAAAATTTAAACAACAAAATAAATTTCGCGTTTTCCTTAAGTCGCAATCAAGCATTTTTAAACTGGATTTAGTCCGAACCGGGCTCAAGTGAAAGTTAACTGCAAGCAAGTATCCGGATCGGGGTTTTGGTGGACCGGACCGGTCCGAAACACGTGTGGGCCGGTTCTTTCACTCCCCTCCGATTCCCCGCCTCCTTTTTCCCCATTTCTGCGCTTCGGCAAATACAATACACCCTCTCTCTCTTCTGCGGGACGGCGAAGGGAGAGAGAGAGAGAGAGGCGAGGATGTTTGGGCGGTGGTTGCTGACGGGGGGCCGCAGCGCTGGGATGCTGCTGGCGAGGGTGAAGGAGACAACGGGGATCGTGGGGCTGGACGTGGTGCCCAACTCGCGGGAGGTTCTCATCGACCTTTACACCCGCACCCTCAAGGAGATCCAGGCAGTGCCGGAGGACGAGGGCTACCGCAAGGCCGTCGAGACCTTCACCAAACACCGCCTCCAAGTGTGCCAGCAGGAGGAGGACTGGGAGCAGATCGAGAAGCGCATCGGCTGCGGCCAGGTCGAGGAGCTCATCGAGGAGGCACGGGACGAGCTCACCCTCATCGGCAAGATGATAGGTACGACGTGAGATATTTCCTGCCTTCTCTTCCTTCTCTCTGTCCCGATCTCGCCCCTTCCCGCAGATCTCAGTTTCTGTTACAACTAAGCAATTATTTGCTGCTCTCCGGGAAATGCTGTTGTAGGATGATGTACGATTTTTCAGATGTTCTTTCTGAACTTGAGGATTGCGACACCAAATCAAACTTTTGTCCGTAGCATTCGATTTCTGGGTTTGACTTGTAATGCGGGTGAATTCATGGCGCCAACCAAAAGTTGGACGTTTTAACAAATCTAAGCTCTTGGAAACCCCAATCTTTATTGGTGACGCTTTTCCGGGCATTTTGTCTTTTGACCGATCTTGCCCGACCAACTATGACCTAGAAACGATAACCTATTTGAACTCTGATCGGAAGCTTTTCAGTACAGATATTGTGGGTCTACGGAGGGTTGAAGAACTGTTCTAGCATTGGTGCTAAAAGAGATTGCAGAATATGAAGTTGCTCCTATGGAAACAGTCTCTATGCTGCAAATTTATAGTGATATAGGCCAACCAATTTAACATATCTGTTTCTATTGGATCAACGTACATTGAAAAGGGAGTCATGAAGGTTCGGTTGTATTCAGCCGGCACTTTATTCTGTATGGGGAAAGGGTGGATGTTTTTTGATGAGAATTATGAAGTGGGTCACTTTCCTTGTTCGATGGGGGATGAGCTAGTTGTCATTGGCGGAAAAGGATATGAATGGAGGAATAGCAGCTACTTTATTCTCAAAAGCCTTGTTTTCTTTTAACCATTTTTTTTACTATTTTCCTTAAATGAGTAGTTGACTACATCACCAATTTTATTAACCAAAGCAAGGTAGTACAGTCACGGAGAGGAGAGGCTTCTCACTCATCTACCTTGTGGAAAACAAGGAGCAAGAAACAGTCAAATGAGTAAATACCTCTCAACACCTTCCAAGTATCTGGACAAATATCCAGAATATTTTTCTGCTCTACCTAGAAAGAAATGAGGTAGCCCTTAAATGTGAATGTGCTCTATATAAATTTCATGTTCCTAGAAGATACTGTTATTGCAGGCTCTGCAGAGACCCCAGCAAAATACATCTGTAGTATTGTTTCCTGGATTTTTACCATCCTATACATTGAGACTGCATATTCACAAGCTTCCACTGATTGAACAAACTGAATGTTATTCAACTCTCCAATGAGTTTACAGGGATGCATCATGGTGAGTTGGGAATGTCTTTCTTGATAACTATGATATGGAGCATTATTCTCACAGGAATGATTGTGATATGGTCCCTTAGGGTGGGAGAGTTGGATAGGCACTTCACAGGAAACTATGAGGTCACCATATTTACTCTCACTAGGGACATACACACAGGGTACATTCTAAAATGAGGCTCACATGGGTCACAACCTCCTGGACTTTGCCGGGCCTGGGAATACTCACTGCCCATGAGATGTTTGGCTTCCCCATGACTGGGCCTACCGTTGATGTGGGGTTGATCTTGTGTGGGTGGGTTTACTCTTGGTATACAGACGGAAAAAAGAAAGATTGTGATACAATTTGATGTCTTAGAAATTTTCTTGATAAGGTTGGTGATGTTTTGGTCTCAACTTTTTCCGCCAACCCCCAAGAACACTTGGCAATGAGGATTACATGTCCAGTCAAGCAATGTCTGGGTTTTGCTGAAGCAGTTGGTTCATACCAAAATGTTGAACTAGACATTATTGACTAAAATCAGTGGTTGTAAATCCATTTGGTACATGCTTATGGTCAAAACCAAATGGGATCAGAAGCCTGGAATTGGTGAACTAGGTGAGCGACTGAACTAGTGCAAATTCCTAGTTGACCCTGATTCCAGCCAGTCAGAGCTGCTTTTTTGACATTTTAGGCATGTTATTTGTTATTTAATTATACTTTTAAGATTTCTCAAGTCTGATTTTATATCTTAATTAGAAAATTTAGAACCCATTTGTGATATTTTTGCATGTCTTATGTTTTCCTAGATTATGTTAAATTGTGTAATGTTTTAGATGGCCAGCTGCAACTACCTTCTTATGTTGAAGCATCATTTTCAAGGTGTCTGGGTGTTAGCCCCTCCGGGTCTGATTAGTGTGAATAACTAAAAATATCAAGCATCAGAGAGATCCAAATCATCATCATTTCTCCAATCCTCATTGTTTGTCTCATCATCATCAATGTCATCGTCTTCATCACTATCTCCATCATGAATGTTATCCTCATCCTTATCGGTAGACAGTAGATGTTTCATTTGAGCTTAGTTCTTCCTATTCATCGAACATTGGAGCTGGAGTTTCCCTTCTTCTTGTGTAACCTAATTCTCATCTTCTAGTGACTTCTCTTCTAGATCTTGAACCTTGAATTGCATCACTAGCACCCATAGCTTCATCCACACTAGCCCGTGTAAGATCGCCTCCTTCAATATAGGGTCTTCTTGATCCAAATTAGAATGATGAACTAACCACTCACTAGTAGCGCCAAGATCATCACTAACTAAGAGGATTCTTATTCCCAAAGTTTTCCTCATTGTGTGAAATCTCTCCTTCAACCTTTGATTGTACATACACAAGATTATTGAACCTTTTTTGTTCCAAGTGATTTCTTTTTTTTCGGTGTGAATCTAAAAGACGTGTAAATAATTAATAAAACTATCCAATATTATTTTATAATCAGGTGCATCACCTCCCCACAACTCCCACCATTCAACTAAGGCAAGGAATAAATATACATAGTTAGAGACTTATAGTATAAACATTTGAAAGAAAATTGGGTGAGTAATCTAGAATTAATACTTATGTGGACTTTTTGTTTTTCATTGACGAATTGCTCCCCGTTTTCCAAAAGATTGCGCAAATCTCTAGTCTATAATCTGAGTTGATCAGTAATCCTATCTTGAACATCTTGATCTTGGATCATCTTCTCCAAGCATTCAATGAAACCCATTTGATATTTCAACATGCTGTCCTCATTTTTGTCCCTTTCATTATAGTATACATTTTGGTTCAAAAAGTAACAAGTAGTATGCAATGGATGGTCTATATGATCTTTCCATCTTTCATCAACAATAGCAAGAATTTGTCAATAATCCCTCACATTATTCTTGATTTTTTTCTTTATATTTTCACATGTCTTAATCATTTCATGATATATGTAACCCATGGGCCTTTCATCTTCTGTTTCCACTCTCCTTAACACACTTACAATTGATTGAGATGCTAAGATAGATTTTGCAATTGTTTTCCAGAAGACACTAGAGAACATAATGTTGGCAACCTTTTTACCTTCCACCTTCTTCACCCATGCACTGTTCTTCCAATTAGATGAAAGAAACAATTGTCTTAGACCATCCCTATGCTTGTATAAGCTTTGTAAAGTTATAAAAGATGTTGCAAATCTTGTCACCATGTCTTACCAAATCCTTATTTCCAGTGTGCTTCCTTATTATACTGAGTAACATATTATGCTTGTATATGAAATTAGTAATTGTCCGCCCTTTAATTACAATGGATTTGATGAACTCCAGCTTTCCAATGTACTCTAACATAAGATCTAAGCAATGTGTAGCACAAGGTGTCCTATAACTGTGAGGGTGCTTCTCCATCAAAAGTTGTCCAGCTGCTACATTTGCACTTGCATTATCTGTCACTACCTGATTTTAAAAAAAATGTCATAAATATACATTTCAATTGTGTAATAATTAATAGTAACATATTACCTGAACCACATGCTCTACACCAATTTCTTCAATTACAACATCAATTTGTTTGAGCAAGTATTCAGCAGCGTGTTGTTTATCTGATACATCTATGCTTTTTAAAAAACATTGTACCACTTGGACAGTTCACAAGAAAGTTCAATAAACTTCTCCTCCTTCTATCTGTCCATCCATCAGTCATCACTGTGCATCCTTATATCTTCCAAGCATGGTTTGGCGGATCGAATCGGATCGGCCCGATTCTCCCGAATCGGGGCAAATCATGGAAAACCCGATTCTCGATTCCATCGATTCGGTCCGATTCGCCTCATATATATATAATATATTATATCATATTAGTAATATATATTATACATTATAAATATCATATATATGATATAATATATATATAATATATATTATACCCATGAGAATCGATCCGATTCGGATCGATTCGGGTCGATTTGGGAAGAATCGAATCGGATCAAGAAAATCCGATTCGCCTCCCGATTCCGATCCGGTAAACCTTGCTTTCAAGAACTCTTGTGAGCCTCCATCATTTGGGAAGTCCTTCGTACCTAAAAAATATTTAAAATAAAAGTTTATTAACTTGTCTCTGACTATGTGTGCTTAAGATTAAATGCCTGTTAAATTAAAAAATATATACCTACCTCCTCGTTAAGAATGGGATCCCTCAATTGAAAATAAGGAGGTTTAAAACCAGGCCCAAAACCAACGTCTGAGCTGCATAATGGTATTTAGGCTCCAAGTTAGATATGCATGCAGGGATGTAGAGATTGGAACTACTATAGGAAAGTTCATTGTGTTGAATGGATTCCAGATGAGGAAGTTAGATGGAGGCAAAAATCCAGATACATTGTCTTTGGCTCTGATGATAACACTGGCTTATTTGATAAAGTAGCAAGCGTCAGGAGAAAGCACATCTCTTATTAAGGAGGATAGGATGATTTACGATGAAGATAATATCAAGTGATCTTTTCTGCCGAAGGTGATATCACTGAAGACGGTTCAGCGAGGAAGCTTTAAACCAAGGTGCTTCATGCTAAGTTAAAATGACAACTTTTAGTCTTGTGGAGGGAGCGCCTAGTCCTCATGGCCTATAGCATCCCTTCATATCAGAATTTTTAAGTCTTGGCCAAACTGATGTCCTTCTACTGTATAGACTGTTTGTAAAGGATGAGGCTATGAGAATGTAAATCAATCTCTTATTTGGGACTTCCTCTTACCCTGTGTGCTCTCAGGTGGGTAGATTGGCAGCCCATCATCAACAAGTTTGAGTATAGACTGGCAGGATGGAAGGCTAGAGCTTTTTTATTTGGAGGCAGGCTGGTATTGCGCAGTTCGATGTTGAATAGTTTGTTGACCTATTTCTGTCCATGTTCAGGGTGCCGAAGATGGTGGTGAAGAAGATCGAGTCCATCCAATGCAAATTCTTTTGGCATGGTAGTGGGGGGAGATGCAAGGGCTGGCACGATATTGCATGGGGGAGGTTGGCTACTAGCGAGGTCTAGGGAGGTCTGGGTCTCAAGAACATCAGAGATTTCAACCTGGCCCTCCATTGCTAGTGGTTACAGATAATAGGGAGTGGAGAGGAGGGACTATGGGCCATGGTGATTAGTTAAAGATACTTCTGTAGGAGTAGGCTTTGGGACTTCCATTCTGCTGTTAGTGCCAGCACCTCTCCGCTCTGGTGTGATATTCTGTTGTGCAGGGATGTTCTTTCATTTAGAGCCAGGGTGTGTCTTGGTAGTGGGGACAAGTCTATTTTCTAGAAGGACTGGTGGTGTGGGGACTTTGCATTGTAGGATGTATTCCTTACTCTTTTCTGGATCTTGGTGGATTCTTTGGGGACAGTAGCCTAGGCATTTGACCCTCTTTTACTGGGAGGCATTTGGACGCTGACTTTTAGGAGGGATCTCAGGGATGATGAGATGGTGCAGCTCCAGGACCTTGTACCTCATTCCATTCTGATTGCCTGACAGAGAGGATGGGATGATCTGAAGGAGAAGGGAGGTGGTTTCACCATTAGATCTACATACTGCATCATTTCAGATAAAGGAGTTCAACACTGTTTGCATGATCAAGTTTGGTTCTTGAAGAGCCCCCTGAAGGTGAAGGTTTTGATTTGGAGAATCTCTCGTGGGAGGCTACCGATGTGGGACAAGCTGCGTCATTTTATTCCAGATATTTAACAAACCCGTGTCTTATGTCGGTGTTGGAAGAGTCACTTGACCATCTTTTTGTAGGGTGCTCTTATTCACTGAGAGTATGGAGGGAGGTGGCTAGGAGGGCTCACTGTGGCATCCGCCAGCACACGGATGTCCAACAACTATTTAGGAGGTGGAATAGGCAGTGGCCCCTCAAAGGAGTTACGATAGGCTGGTGGCTCATCCTACATGTCACCCTTTGGATGCTGTTGGGGGGGGGGGGGGGCGGAACAGTTGGATATTTAGAAGAATTTCGCGTGATAAGGAAGCTATTTTTACTGTTTGTTTGTCTTAGAGTTAAGGAATGGGCTGCTAGTTTTTGTAATGTGGATTCCTCTACTTCTCTTTTGGGTTTATTGCGGAGTTAGCTCCACCACACGATCTTAGTGTGGCATTCTGGTGCGGGACAAAATGAGGAAGAGGGGAAAGAGGGGTAGAGGAGATGGTTGGATGGGAACAATAGCCGTGAGGCTTCACACCCCCCTCTTATCCCAGGAGCCCTAAAGAGTAACAAGCCCCATCACAGGGCGCCGCACCGGACACAGGAAATCTCAAAAGACACACAAACTTTTCATTTCATTTCTTCCTCTCTGAAGTGTACAAAAGTGGTCCCTTTTATAGAGACAGTACAATTGTAGGATTACCCCTATTAAAATTAAAAAAGCAACTCAGAGCTTAAGGACTCAAACTATGAGGCCCATTTTAGTGTGGCCCAATTTATTACAAACTGAGATTATTTGACTCCAAAATACAACTAAAAATAAAAAGTACATAATAAAGAAAAGACTCTTCGTCTTCTAAAGTCGATGTTTGCATCTAGCGTCGATCCACGTCGTCTGTAGTCCCACTTCCGTGTCACATTCTAATTTATAGGTGGTGGGAAGTTGTATTTTGGTGCATCCAACCTATACTTGTACATTCCATTTCCATTTTCATTAATATACTTGTGGTACTATCCACTTGCTGAGAAAAAAAGAAGAGAAAAGGATGATGAAACTCTTGATCATAGTTGCCAAGGCACCAAGGTGCCCCAAGGCATTCTTGTGATCCTTGGGTGCTTAGGCACCCAAGGTGGTGCCTAATTTATGTATCTAAAGAAAAAGGGAATAAAAATGTTAATGTGGCATAATAGTTAAATACATAATGTTTACTATAAGAACCATTAAAGGCATAACAAATTAGATGGTTCTTGAACAATTAGGAATGTTTTTTTTAACATACAACAACCGTGGACTCTTCAGTCCTATATTAGATCGTAATCATTCATGACTGGACAATCACATTCTAATGCTTGTGAATAATTATGGTCTAATGACTGTGACACTATTCACAATCTCATGATTGCCAATAGTGTTAGAATGTGGAGCTTGAACTCTTCAACATGTGAGTTCGCACACGAAGATCTGCCTGCGCAGTTAGGTTGCAGGGGTCAAGGGGGCAATGCCTCTTGCTGGGGCTTTGGGAGGCGGAGCCCCTGCAATGAAAAATTTCTTTACAACTGGGGTATTACTCTCTTTGTTGTCTTGATTCGAGGGTTGTGCATGAGGGCCTCTTTCCTAACAGTCTACAATCAGGTGGTCAGGAGGGGAGGGAGTGGGGGCTACATCGCCGGTGGTCAGCTGCAAGTGGAACTGTGGGGAACATTGGGAGGGGAGGCCTAGTGCAAGGGAAGGGGGCTGTCCAAAACGGAACCAAGGTGGGCCAAGGTGCAGCCTTGGGGTGCCTCTCTGGATCCCAACAAGGTGGGCTTGCACCTTGGACACAGCTGAGTGCCTTGACAACAATGCTTTTGATTGAGAGATTCTAGATCCATACACTTGTTAATTGGGTCATGTATGATCAAATCTGTTGGCAATAAGATTAGCTAAGACAGTAGACAGGATATAGTGAAGAATCAATGTGCTTTCATCAGTAGGAAAAGGCTTGACTATAAGATGCTTTTCTGGTAGTTTATGAAGCAGTCTATCACTTAGAAATGAAAATAGGTCCTTGTCTGTAAATTAATAAAGCCTATGCCTATGACGAGGTTTCCTGTGGCACTTACGGAATATCATTTTGATCCTTGTGTTGCTAGAAGGATGGGTAAACATCTTGAAATATTCCATACGACCCAGTTCTTGGGAATATATATGGTTTCTTCCCAAGCTCAAGAGGATTTGGAGAAAGGGATCCTCTTGTCACCTCTACCCTTTGTGATTGTTGCCAATGAGCTAATGAGGATGTATAAGAGAGCTAGACAGAAGGTTGACTCAAAAGTTGCAAGTCATGAAATCTCCTATGGGATTATCACTATTTCTGTGTGCAGATGATGGGGTGATTTTCTTTGAAATGTAACACTGAACATTTGAGTCTCCTTTGTTTCAACTTTCATCATCCATACTTTTGGACATATTTCAGGTTAAGAATCAAACATTAATTATGAGGCAATTAATGAAGATGCAGTTGTTATGGATTGCAATGTGGATGCTTCCTATTCAGTTCTTGGGCCTGTCATTGCATCATAAAATGATCAGCACTTTAGGCTGAGATCCCCTGGGAATGTACAATATAGTGGCTACATTGAAGGCTAAAAATCTGTTATTCGGTTGGGGAATTACCTTATCTGACACAATCTCTGCTCCATGCCACAGAACTGAGATCAATTGAGGACTTTATAATAGATGTGTAAATGAAAATTAAAGGCGTGTTCTACTAGTCCTGTAGGAGACTGTTTGCAGACCAAACTAAGAGTAGGCATAAAAGATCTACAGTCCCTCAATCTTGCCATGATGTGAAAATGGTTTTGGGAGTCATGTTCTAAAGAAAAGATTCTCTGGAAACACATCTTGTTAGCCAGATTTGGTAATGACAGGCATAGTTAGTCTGTATTAATACAGGGAACCAAGCTCTCATGGTCCCCTCTCGGGAAGAGATACTGAAATTGAATGGATGGGTGGGAGAAATGTCTTAATGCAAAGATAAGGAGTGGAAACACACTTTTTTGCTGGAAGTAATGGGCAGGAAACCTGTCTGAAGAACATGTTTCCAGGTATTTTCCTGATAGCTTCTAAAGAAAGGCAGACTGTTAGAGAATTCTATTTCTGGAGTCGCAGGTAAACTTCATTATGCATTATCTTGGGTAGAATCCCAAGGATGAGAAGACAAGGTCATTAGTCTTTCTTCAGCATGCAATGTCAGATTGCACCTGGCGGAAAAAGGCTTAACTGAAATGTGAGATGAACAGTAATTGTTCAATGAAAATCTACCAAATTACTTTAGGATATCCTCCTGCATATGTTTCGAAGGCCAAACAACTTATTAAGTGAAAACTTTCAGGTGGTGGTTGTCTTGGAAAGGATCATAAAAATTTACAGGAGGTGGAGCAAGAACAGTTATGTCATCTGCATTTTATGTTGAGAAGATAGAGAACATATTGATGCTTTATTTTTAAATGCAAAACTGGGCAACATGCCAACATGTGTTGTCACCTTTTGTAGAGTAGCAGGTCGAAGTTTCAGATCTAATCTGGGAAGAGGTTCGATTTGTTTTTTTTTTTTTTAAATCTGAAGTTACTTACAAGGTCTTGTTCTTGCTATCTATTTGCATCTGGAAGGAGCATACAAGTGTAATTTTTGTGGCAGTGGAATTTACATAGAGCATTCTATCTTGGAGCATTGTGTTTATCTGTAATGCATGTCCATATTTAAAATTCCTTTGGATACTTGGAGGGACGCAATGAAAGCTGTGCAGCTTCTTTGCTAGTGTACTAGTAGAACACTTAGACATTGCACAAAATTCAGTCTCAAACTGTAGGGAACTAAATATAGGATGTTCAGATAGAAAAATGGGTTGGAAATTAGTTTTTAAAGACGGAAAATATAGACACATGCATCTTGTATTATCTCATTGTTTCAAGGGGCATTTGGGGTTTCTGTCTTCATCAAGTTAACCGAGCTAACGGTTTCTATTACAAATGGATCAGGAATTAATTTTTTGCCTGTGTTTGGTCTTATCATCATGTTTATTTTCTTGGTGAAGCAGAAATTAAATGAGATGTTCATATTTGGACAGGATGTTAACTTCTTGAAAAAGAAACCTTCAAAGTCTTCTTGCTGTTGGGTTGTTGTTTGTTGGTAATTTTTATGAATATTAGTTTTGAAGCTTGTGAAAGTTGCAGTGCCTTTTAGTTAAATACCATATAATATTATCCTCTATGATTATTCTATTCACTACTTTCTACTAGTTTTGTATGGTTGTCTGTGAAAGTGGGCATGTTCCTTTTCGTTATCTTGTTATGTATCAAACGATTGGTTTCACTCCATGATTGTTTTATGTATTTAATCTTATCATGTTAAGCTGCTGCTTTCTAGATGTGTAGCCTTGGTTCTGTTACTGTGAGAAGTTGGTTTTGGATTCTCCCTTTTGTTCTTTCCCTTCTTAAAATGAAATTTAGAGTAGAATATGCATGGGTGCTCTGTACTTAAGCGTACGTCATTCTGATCTTCTTGCAACCATGGTCCATGCCCAGCTCTCCTCAATGATTCTCTAAATGGTTAAATAGAGAGTAGAGTATGGCATCCGCATGTTGGAGAAGAAATTTAATCAATATACGACTCATCTCTTGAAACTGCTGCTTTTAGGAATGTCCTGTTCAAACATAGTCTACTCTTTGAAATAAACAGGTGTGGACTTTGCATTGCGCACATGAACCATAAAAAGATTTTGGGTCACATCTATGGGGATTATACATGTTGTTTATTAAGTTTATTAGAAAAATTATTGCTAGTGCTAAATTAATTGCTACTTTTACTGTAGAATGGGATCCATGGGGTGTTCCAGAAGGATATGAATGCGAGGTCATTGAAAATGATGCTCCAATACCGAAGCATGTGCCTTACCACCGACCACCTCCACTTCCCGAGGAGTTCTATAAGACGCTAGAGGCCTTGACTTCCAAGTCCAGTTCAAAGGATGAAGTATCCACTCCCACTCTATCAAAGGAATAGTCTTTTGAAAAGAAATGCAATTCTGAATGAACATTTCTAGCATCTTTTTACTTCAGTTTTTTTGTGAATGCTGCGCCATGATGGATGTTATCAACTTCTAGAAAATAATGTATGATTGCCCCTCGTTGAAGAATTTCAATGCACCTCTTCTTTGGCAATTCAAATATTGTATCTGATGGGAGCATTGTCCTGTAGAGGTATCTTGCATTCAGTTATCCAATCTAGTTGATGCTCTCCTGAATCACAAAACCATACGGTTGAAAGTTTTCTACTGCATTGATGTTTTGCTGCGCCATCTTGCTTTTCTCAAATTAGGACTTCTCAGAATGTGGGATCCACAGAATAATACATTAACACTATTGAGGTATATGTGGAAAACACGATGTCTGGCTTCCCTGCCCGAAGATTCAAGTTAAATTTATTTTGCGGCCTCCATTACAAGTCCTTACTACTGTGCGCAAGGTTAGCCCAGTTGGCTGGGCGCCTGCAGCACATCCGGGAGAGCAGGGCTCGATCCCTGCGAAGGCTGTGCGCCTAGGCGCATTTAAGTGGTTTCTTAGTTTTCAAAGGCAGGCCTAGGCGCATTTAAGTGGTTTCTTTTCAAGGTTTTTTGGTTTCCAAAGGCAGGAACAGGACATGAGGGAGAGACCCTGGGTTTTCGTACCTGGGGCAGGCTGATTTCTTTATTGTACAAAGCCAGCGGCTTGTACGCTGTGCCAAACCCCCCCCCCCCCCCCAAAAAAAAAAAAAAAGGATCCTTACTACTTGTCTAGGCATTCCCTTGAAAACAGAGAGAATAGGCAGGAAAGCCTTTTCCTTTATTAGCCCATGGTTTTCATTCCTGTTAAGGGTTTTGAACTTCCACAAAATAATATTCTTACATCTATAATTGTTCAAGTGTCTCTGATACATTAATTGAAATGACCTTACTGCATAAATATGGTTACAGAGATACACCTGTGGTAAACTGCAGTAAAAAATACAACAGATTTATTGAAGGCATCTCTGTACCTATGGACATGGATATCCGGTAGGATTATTTTTTGTGAAACGTAATGAGCGTGTTTTTTAGTCAACCAGATTTTGGTATGAAGAGCATAAAAAGTGTCTTTTCAGTACCAGTTTTTTACATTAGATTTAACACACCAATAGATATGCACCACAACCTCTGTGAAGTGGCGGGCAGCTTAACACTTGTTAGTTGTTATCAAAAGATGATGTGGCAGGCTTTTATTTGCTGGTGTCAAGAATTGGTATTAATAAATCAGTTTTGTTAAGGATGTTCTTTGACTGTTGTTAAACTTTTATTTATGTAATGTAGGCCTAATTGAATGGGCATTTTTGCTATGCGTGTTAGACTTCGCAGATTTGTCGCATTTGTGCAGCAAGTATAAGTAGAAGTAGAGCCCACAGGGCTTCCAGAATTCATTTATAATCTATAATGTCCATTCATATAAAAGTAGATCAATACTTGTTATTGGTCTATTTAGGATTGATAAGATGGTTGACAATTAATTTGGTACCGACATTGCCCCTCGTGTATTATTTAAAGACATGTCATTCCATCAATCATCTGCATCTATGAAAATGATGCTTATCTAAGCGCATCAAGCAACGTGTGCTTGGTAAAGATTTGGTGTTAGAATATTGGAAACAGTCCTCCCAAAAGAGTACATGGCAGCGTGAACTTAAAATAGCTTCGAAATACCGAAATATGATCACTTGTATTTCCTATTTGCAAGGTTTTTATTGCACCGTGCCCTCTACGTATCCTATGGACGACAGGAAAGTCTATTTTCCATTAAAATAATACTCGCAAAAATCCAACCTATGCTGCACTCTCTTACGTTCGGCAAACCTTCCATAAAAAGAACACAAGCTTTTGGTGGCTTGCGTTCGGAGTTCAGGTGTTTTTTTTTTCTTCTGATAAGTAGCTCAAGTGTATTGTACTTGAGGGGTAGCTCTTCTTGTACACTAATATTGAATGGGCTGAGATTCAAATCTCATTGGAAGCAAGATTGCAAATAATTTTTGAAGGATGATATGATAGTATAGTCTAACTTCCAATAAAAAGAAGAATAATCACTTCTGTGTTTCTTTCTTTTCTGAAATAGGTTTCTAAAACGTGGCATCCCACATATCCAGGGATAGATAGCCCGGTTAACCTAATCGAATTGGATGCGATAGTTCTCCCGTCGGTGAGAATCTTTTTAACCCATGCAAACATAGAACTTCCATAGGTAAAAATGAAAATAATAACTGGTACCATGATGGAAGAATTTCGTATTGGTTAGGATAACCACCCCCTCCCCAATGTTGCATATTCTACTATATAATCTAGAATCTTACATACTCCACTCCATACTCTAAATTCTTGCATGTTCTAGTCCGATCCATACTTTCAAAATCTTGTACATGTGTAGCCAGCTAGTCGAAATCACCAAGCGTGATACCTGAAGAGATGTGATTTAAGTGTGTCTCCCAAGAGGTATTGTCTCCATGTTTGGGGTTTTGTCTTTTAAAAGGGCCCTCTTGGGAGAAGAGGTGAGGCTCTTGCTGTTAAGCACACACTTGTTCTCACTATCTTTCAATGTGGGACTAAAGAATACCTCTACACAGCCCCCCAGTGAGGATAAGGGTGTGCGGGTTTCATGAAGATGAGACGCTCGGGTAGGGCGCATGGCCTCTCGTTCGTTCCCACAGACGGCGCCACTTGTTCTCGTTCGTTCTCTTGCTGTTAAGCACACACTTGTTCTCACTATCTTTCAATGTGGGACTAAAGAATACCTCTACACAGCCCCCCAGTGAGGATAAGGGTGTGCGGGTTTCATGAAGATGAGACGCTCGGGTAGGGCGCATGGCCTCTCGTTCGTTCCCACAGACGGCGCCAATGAAGAGACGTGATTTAAGTGTGCCTCCCAAGAGGTATTGTCCCCATGCTTGGGGTTTTGTCCTTTAAAAGGGCCCTCTTGGGAGAAGAGATGAGGCTCTTGCTGTTAAGCACACACTTGTTCTCACTATCTTTCAATGTGGGACTAAAGAATACCTCTACAATACCGAACAAGGCTCTCATCACCCTCTTCCTGCAGTATCCTTTTTTTTTTTACCATGTCTTCCTGCAGTATCACCCTAATAGTTAATACTGTTTTAGTTATATCACTTGAGTTCCAATGTTGTGAAAGCTAACAACATGTGTAACGACCCAGAATCCGCATTACCAGTAACAACCAGTAACCCGAATTCTGACCCGCTAACCCACGAGACAAGCTCGGAAGGGTAGGAAGTGAAAGTCCGAGGAGACTATATGTAAGAAAATACACACCATGCAAAGCAGTAAAATTTCACTATATGAACATATCATTTACAACCTCAGAGTCTGAGCAAAGTACAACGTACAGAAGTTCAACAAAAAGTACTACTCACTGCAGCTAAGGAGCACCAACACCGGAGTGGCTAGACTCGCCTGAAAGGGAGTCGAAGAAGACCCACCTGAAAGGGAAGGGAGTGAGTCTCAAGAAAGAGACCCAGTAGGGAAAAGTAACCCCACCGGCAACAGAACTAAAGTGCGGAAAGTAAAAACTGAAAGTAAGTACACGTCGCACCACAACACAAAACTGTAAACCTCGCGGCTCAGTAAACACACACACACACACAGCAAGTAGGACTCAGCTAGGGTCTGTGGCTCGGTGTCCCGTCACCACAGAGGCTCTCAACCCCAGCCACGTGTGCACACTACAGACGCTCTCTCTCGCGTCTGGTCCACGACCGGTTTTTCCCTACGCTTGACCCTAGCGGTAGAGAAGGGGCTCCACGGAGACCGGCTCAAAACCACCACAAGGAGTACGCACAGGACAGAGTCGCACTCGGTGTCCTGGCTCACTAGCGGAGGATAACCACACGCTAGTCATCTAGACGGAGTCGCACCCACGCCTAGGTAACACAACAGAAACGGGCACGCGGTAACGCAACACGCGTACAACAGACGGAACACACTCAACGTCTGAAACTCCGTACAGTAGTAAATAACTCAAGTCACAATCAACTACTCAAATGCACAGGCGGAGTCACACTCTAAGCCTGGCCCACATGTGCTATTAGGGCGGACATCACATGTCAATCGCCTCTAAACACACAACTCAAGCCTGCTGGGACACAGGAGATTAACGGCCATATCGATTGCCGCCAACATGAGGTAAACGACACTCACCATGTCGTTTATCCTGATTAAACGGCAATCGACCTTGTCGTTTAAATCACCCCTAAAGATCTCAACGTCAACAGATGTGGACGTTGATCTCTTCAGTCCCCTAAACCCAGAACTGAACTGAATCAGTTCAAATGGGCAGAAAAACTCAATACAACTTCGACTGATGGAGGGAAACACTTCCTCTCATCAGTCCAAACTACCAGAACATCAAATTTAGACAGTCTAACACCTAGATTGTCCAATACACTCACATTCCGGCATGATATAACCCAAACCCTAAACCATGATTTGCACACCAATTCATTTAATTGGACATGCTGGTTTGCTGGGAAGGTTATAGGGGTTAAGTTCTACCTCAGAATGCCTTAAGAATCCCCAAACAGCCACTAATCGCGCCGGATTCCCCCGAAGACTCCGCGCGAATCACACTAAAATCTCGCGTTTCTCGCCCGATCAAGCAACGCCACACGATCCAGGGGCTTCCCACGAGCTTAAATCAACCAACAGGAGCTGCGGAAATCAAGAAAAGCAAAGGTGGAGAGAAGGAGAGGAAAGGAGAAAGATAGGTTCTGCTCTCGGGCTGCCCTATTTCAACAGGACTGGTTAGTCGACGTCCACATCTCTGGTCGCCTACTGAACCGCCACAGACTAACGTCCATATCACATGTCGTTGAGTTCAATATCAAACGTCCACATCGCTGGACGCTGACTCTGACTCAACGGCAAGCCCTGGCCGTCAACCCTAAGTCAACGACAATGGTCTTGTCGTCGACCACACAGAACCACTACAGACCCAATAAGGATCCACTAAAGACCCGAGACCTTACAGCGTGTTCCTATAAATATAACATTTTAAGTGGGTAAGCATAGTACTCTATGAAGTACTGTAGAATAGAAATGACAGATGATAGGACATATACGAATGAGAAATACTTATTTCCTATAAAATATAACATTTTAATTAAATGGTTAGGCAAGAGTCTATGAAGTAATGTAGAATAGAAATGACATATGGACATGTAGGAATGGGAAATATTTAGTGCACATTAAAAATAATGTATTAGGGGTGACACACCTAATAGAATTATGTCACCTTAATCTTGAGATATTATAATATCTTCCTCATTCTTACTTTTTTAAACCTCAAGAGTGAGGTGACACACTCCTATTAGATGTACCCACCTTAGTGCAAAAGTATTTCTCTATATGAATTTATCTATGGCAACGTAGATTAGGAAAAGTTTACTAAGAAATACTTATTACCCTCTAAAGAGGGTAATAAAAGTGATGTTGATTGTTCTCTAAATAATCTTATTAGTTGAAAAAGAGAGAGAGAAAGAGAGACAAAAATATCTTGTTAGATTTTTAATCAATAAAATTATTTGAAAGATAATTTACATCATCTTTATAATCTTCGTAGGAGGATAATAAATATTTCTCAAGCTTAATTAATTACTATTCTACACACTGCCCACTTATTTCCCAGTTCTCCCCGTCAAATTGAATACTGTAATACTGTTCGCCCCCGCTTTCGGACGGACTTATTTTGCAGTCCGTGAAATCAATAGTAGTTGGAAGTCTTTTCTATTATTTTTCTTTTTGTTAATCCTTCACATTTAGATCATCGACACAATTGTAAAATTGTTAAGATGTGAACTCATGTTCGTAGTTGTTAATTTATTGACACCTTCTAGAGGTGTTAACATGAGTTAACACATAATGGACGTTGAAACACACAATCACCTGTGATATTTTAACTTAGATTGATTTAAGAGGATAGGGAGAGTTATCTCCTTTTATCACCACCCCTTTTGATAAAATAAGAAAATGATTTGAAAATTGAGAGAGATAAATTATCTTAAGACCACAACCTTATCCCACCCTCTCACCCTTGATAACTAAATCTATGAAATTAAAAAAGAGGATAAATAAGGACAAGTTATATAGCCTATCTATGAATTCGGACAACTTTGATAACCAGATAAAATGAGTTATTTTTTATTTATCACTCCTGATAATTAAAATAATATTTTGATAACTAAAATAAATTATAATAGAGATAAAAGAGAGTGCAGCTAAGAGAAATAGATGTTAAATAGAAACAACACTATCTCGGCTCCTAACTAGATAGAGATAAAAGTTATGGATGCTATTAAAATGGGTATGATGGGGAATAGTAGATATCATTTCACTATTCCTCTACTATTCCAGACACATGAGAGTCTGCACATAAGCCATTTAATGATATTTCCTCTATTATATGAAAATTCACACCAATTTATCTTATATTTATCTTCATATCCACTATTGTCAAATTCACATAAACGAAAGATAAATAGAGATAACAACTTAAAATGAGATTATCAAAATAAAAATGTGACTAAAGAATGATACGTTATACCTAGATATCTATCCCTATTATAACTTATCTAATTATCAAAACTGCCCATAGGTATCTAGTTATCAAAAGAGGCCTTAAAACCTTAACACAATAATATTTATGAAGATGTTACCAGGTTAACATCTTTACAATTGTCGATGCTTTGACCATGGCATACTGGATCTTGTGAGATGTTAAAATGGAAATTTGTGAAATGCTCTTCAACGGCAGTTCATGGTGAGAACTGCAAAATTAATCCATCCGAAAAGTCGGGGGCTCAGGATATTTGATCTTTTTGACAGGGATTGAGAAATAAGTAAAGTTGGTGTGAGGGACTTAATTTTGCCTAAAAAGTAGAGTTAGAAGTAAAACTAAAAAGATTTCCAAGGGTTAAACAGATTGTCCCTATTTCGTAAAAGACTGTTTTTTTTTTGGTTTCTAATTAATCCATTCATTTCTTTTAGTTAGTGTTTAACTATCGAAATCTTAAAAAGTAGCTGTTCTGTTGGTGTTAGCTAGGGTACTTAATTAACATGGAACCAAACAAACTTAACTTTTCTTAAAGCAGGTTCCTTTTGGCCGTAATAGGGACTAAAACTATTTGTGAAATCCACCAAAGGACCTGCTTCTGGAGAAACATATGTTTCTTAGATTTAGGAAAAATAGTCATGTTACAAAGATGAAAAATTTAGTGTAGAAGGCTGGAAAGACTAAAAACTAAAAGCTGGTTTTCAAATTAAAACTCATTTTACAGATTCGTACTCGATCGTAGACTTGTTTCAATAATTGAACCGAGTCGTATACTTGCGGGATGTAGAATCGGTGGATGTTGAGGCGACAAGTACACTTTGATAGAATATTTTATGTGAGAATGTTAAAATAATAATAGTTTAATTATCATATATCATATCATCCATATCACGTACGTAAGGATATATTTTCTACTATTCCATTTCAAACTAATTAATCCACATCTTCTTAACTAAGCAGAACGTTATCTGAGATCTTTAATTGAACGAACCTGGTGCTTCTTTAATCATTGACGTATTAGTTACATCATCTAGGTAGCCAAGTCGAACTCCCTCTGTAGTTGAACAAGCCCACGCTCTGCTGTGCGCGCATGCATTTTAATCTTGATTTGGCCGATATCACTGAGCTCTGGATCAGTATTATATGTTAGTTTGTGTGGCAGCTCCCTTGCTACGTAGTACTCTGACGGATGGTGGCGCCTTAATTAGTTTGAAAAGGATCGAAAGGATGCACACCAACTGGAGAAGAACACAAGGGGATAACTACTGACGCGTGCACCTTTTCTAATTATGACCTAGCTAGTGTCCCATAATTCCATATCTTTCATACATACTGTCATAAGAAAACAAAAAATAGAGGGACAAAGATAGGATTCGACTAAGGGTCTATTTAGTTGTATGTAAAATAGTTTTAGAGAGAAATAATTTTTCACGGAAAATTTTTACGTAAAAATAAAAATGTAATTATCTATTTAGTTGTTAGGAAAATATAAAATTATATGGAGGAGTATGAGATCTTATGATCTACTCAAATGAGAGAGTCATATACTCCTTGTGTATTAATTTTTGTGTGATATGATTTTTTAGATTTCATTTTTCCATGGTACCAAATGGTCTAAAAAGAAGATTTTCTTTGGAAAACCGTTTCCTAACAGAATTTTACCCACAAACAAACGGACCCTAAGTAATGCAGGATCTAGAGATAGTTTGCGTAAAATTAAGTGGACTTTAAAAGGTTATTTAATTACAATAGTCAATTTTAGAATGCATAGACTATATAACTACAGCTGGCGTGCTGGCTGAATTCACATCAGCTGAGACAATTAATTTCATTATTTAATTGACCTCATATATAGAAATTAATTAAGTCATACATATTAAATTGATGTTAAGACAAGGCATGTTCTCTAAGAAGCGTTGTTGCGAGATATGAGGATCTCATATACAGATTTCAACGATCAAGAAAGCCCAGAAGATATCCGATCACGAACTTGGTCAGCGGGCCGGGAAGGGGAAGCGAATTAACCTTTGGTTGTCGATCCCATTCCATCGACTGCGGACAAAACATGCAGTAACGCCGGCCGGAGGAACATGCTTGCAGATTTTATATCATCCATTAATTTGACTTCGTCAGTTGGAGCCCCCGATCATTTTATTTAACCCGTACTTACAGCGTCGTCCTTCCACGCTCTCTCTCTCTCTACCAACATTTAAGATTGCTAGCATATGTACCCAACTTCGCTGGTCAGCTATGAAAGTTTTTCCACAAGAATAAGTCAGAATCTCTTCGTCACCTCTTCTATTGTGACGACTGAATGTAAGATCGCAATTCAGTAAAATTTTTAATAATATATTTGCAGAATATATTTTAATCAAGTTAAATTCTAAATGGTAAAAATTTACATTTTAAATAAAAATTTTCTAATGTAGTGGATGTAGGAACAAGGTAAAAGTAGAAGGGATTTGGGACTCTAGCAATGAATTTTCCACAATATTGTTGTTGTCTTTCTTCCGATGGAAATACCCATAAGTTATGAGATTTTTTCACTCATCCCCTCCGTCCCAAATCTATAACCGCTCTTTTGATGTTGGATCCGTTTCTAAATCTTGATGAGAAAATCTATCATCCATTCTTGATTTGTTGGCCATAATTATTCTATAACATTCGAACGTTACCACAGTGGAGTCCTAAACTTTTTTTAGGAATCATGTAGGTCCGTCACTGTTCCCACGCATACATGTTGGCTGGCTGACCAGCTACATGCCCATGTGGATTTTAGACCGTTAACAGTGGAGGAGCTGCAACCAGTACTGTTTCATTTTTCTTTCTTGAAATTGGATGAAACAAGATCTGTACTGTAACCTACAAACGAAGTAGTCCTGATCGTTGAAGCTTCACCATCAACCTTGGTGGCAGCGTCTGCAAAGTTTTTGTGAATTTTTTTTTTTATTGTGAACGATGAGGGGTTCGGTGCTTCACGGTTGAGTCTAGGAGATCATTTTAATGTGCTTAGTGGGCGGCCCATCTCAACGCGACCCTAGCAAAGTAGCAACCCAGCCAATATTGGTCTTCAGAAGCTGGCTCCCTCATGCAACAAATCCTGGCGACAAATTCAAGCCACAATCAATGCACTGATTGATGGTGAAGCGACCTTGTTAATCTGTACTCATTAAATGATTCAGATCTCCAATGTGTCCGAAGATTCGGAAGGAATTCACACACAATTTAGAGAGATATATAATAGTATAAATAATTATAATATAAAATAAAGATTTTATTACCCAACAATGTCCTAATCTACATTATGAGTATAAAAATAAAGTGCATCATCTTAGGAGGCATCTCTCGAGGTAACACAAAAGAACGAGCTACTACTAGTGCACAGAATATCAAAGAACGAGCTACTACTAGTGCACAGAACACCACTACACCTGATGGTTAGGATAAGGTCAATGCTACCTCTACGAACTTGCACATGAAAAAATAGTGTATAAACCTCACAAAGTCATAGACTCAGTAGAATGTTGTGCAATTATTTTCTACAAAAGTATGTTCAATTGTTTTTGATTATGACAAAATCATTTTAGTTCTACAAATTTTTTTTTCAAGTAATAAACAAATTTATTTGATAATAACATAAAGACATTTCTCTTAGTATTGTATTTGTTGTGTTAAGGCAAAGACATGTATGTATTATAGTGTACAATCATTTATATATATAAATGTGTCAACATATGACTACTTTCTAATGACACCCATCTATCTCCAGTAAATTTCTCGAAGTCCACAACCAGTACAAATATCATGTTGATTCCGACTCCTAGAAAGTCGAAGTGAGAAATCGATTGTTGAACAAAAGTCATTAATCGAAGTCCAACTCCAACTCTTGAAAAGTTGAAGTGAGACATCGATTCGTGAACAAAGGTCAGTAGTTGAAGTCTCTCTGTGTGACTTCCATGCAGTCAAAGTTAGGTATCGATTGATGAACAAAGATCAACAGTCGAAGTCTCTCTCTCTCTCTCTCTCTATGGGTGTGTGTGTGTGAGTGACTTCTATACAGTCGAAGTCAGATATCGATTAATGAACAAATGCGATTAGTCGATGTCTTTAGTATCGATTGATGATGTTTTAAATATCGATTGCTAAAGTTCTATATAGCGATTGCTGAAATATTATTTCGATTGGCTATTTTCTAAACATTGATTGTTGTAGTTCTACATATCAATGGATGTAGTATCGTTCCGATTGTCTTTGTAATCCTTTATAAAATATTTTTGAATATCGATTAATGAACATCATAATATGTTTTAAAGATATGTCTATACATTTTGATTTAATATCTTAAACTACATATCTGAAGCTCTATGGCTTAGATAATTCCCAAGTAGCTATATGTTTGCAAGATATCCGCAAGTGTCATTCAGACTGACATATTTCCAGTTTTTAAAGAAAAGCCTTTTGTAGGCACCCAAGTAGGTGTCCATACCTCCTTGAATGCTCACCTACCGTAGCACGCTTTAAGTACATTTTTTTTTATGAAGGAGTTAGATATATTTTCAAATGACTTGTCTCTTGCTTTCACTTAATATTTTTATTGCTTACAAGTCTAACCATGAGGAAGAGAAAAGTCTTTGCATGGGTATGGTGTTTGTAGAGATCTACTACAGCTGTCTACAGTACCATGCAGCTATCCATATAGCTAGGAAGCCGTTTGTTTGTGATTGTTTGTTTGTGATCTACTGTGGCTGTCTATAGAACCTTGTACATTGTTTGTGATTGTTTCCGCCTAGTTACGCTTGTTTCACATACATTACACAAAATACGAACACTTCTATCAAGTGTTCTTCCAGATTCAGATAACTTTTAAAATTGCAAAAAGTCCTATTCACCTCCCTTCTAGGACATCTAAAGCTTCATCTTGATCCAACAAGTGGTATTAGAGCATGAACTTCTCAAAAGAATCAAATGATTTGAGAAGAGATGGTAGCAGAAATACAGAACATTGAGGGTCAATCCGTTTCAAGGCCACCAGACTTTGATGGTGAATATTACCAATACTAGAAGATGCGAATGGAATACTTCCTACGCGGCACAGACTTTGATTTGTGACAAGTATTTGAACAAGGTGACTATGCCATTCTTATTGAATGTTTATCTCAGTTATCCTTAGCTAATAAAAGACACGTCTTTAAACTATAAAGCTAAGAACTATCTATGTTGTGTTTTATCTAAGAAAGAATTTAATAGAGTTTTTTCTTGTAGATTTACTAAAGAAATGTGGGATAAATTAAAAATAACTTATGAAGGTAATAATAAGGTTAGAAAAACCAAAATAGATATTCTTGTTTCTCAATATGAACAATTTAGAATACTACAAAATGAAAACATTACTCAAATATATAATAGGTTCACTGATATAACAAATGGACTAACTTCATTATGTAAGAACTATACAAATGAAGAAACAGTTAGAAAAATTCTCAGATCATTAACTAAATCTTGGACTCCTAAAGTAACTGCTATAGAAGAAGCAAATAATCTTACTAAACTCTCTATAGAAAAGTTAATAGGATCACTTACGGCTCATAAAATCAACATGAAAGATTTTTTGGAAGTTCTTCGGAAAAGAAAATGTCTAATGCTTTGAAGGCTGCAGCTTCTTCTTCTTCCTCCTCATCCGAAGATGCTAAGGAAAACTTTGAAGACAGTGATGATGAAGCAATGCTATCAAGAAGACTTCAGAGAATTCTTGTTAAGAAAAAGAAGTATGGATCTAAGAGATACTTCAAGAAGGACAAAAAGAGTAAAGAACTAACCTGCTATAAATGCAAGCAGGTAGGTCACTTCAAAACAGAATGTCCTTAGCTAAAAAGAAAAGTTCCAGTTGAGAGGTATGAGAAAAAGAAAGGAAAGGAGAAGAAATACAGAAAATTTAAAAAGAAAGCAATGACAGTCACATGGGACAATGAAGAAGTAACAAATTCAGACTCATCAAGTTTAGAATTAGAACAAGAAGAAGCAAATCTAGCCCTCAGCCCTCATGGCAGGACTAGACTAGGTAACCTCTGAAACTTCCTTCACTTCATGTTCAAAATTCAATTCTAATAGTTTAGAAGATGCATTCAATGAATTGTATGAAAAATACGAAACTGTTGTAAAACAACTAAAAATAATGAAGCTAAATCTTGTTAATGGAGAAAAATCTAACATCATTCTAAAATTAGAAATAGAAAAACTAAAAGAACAATTCACTGAAACCAAACGATCAAACAACTTATTATGTGAAGGCTTAAAAGTCAAAAATAGTAAGATCATGGAACTTGAAAATAATCTAAATGAACTTAAGAATGAAGAAAAATTAAAAGAAGAAAATGACTATTTAAAAACATCAATAGACAAAATAACCAATTGCAAATCATCCTTAGTAGTTAGATTGAAAGGTGCTAGAACATGAAAGAAGAAGTATAGAGTAGGATATAAACCATTAATAAATGAAGATAAAATTATTTATCCTGAACAATATCTAACTCCTAACTTTGTAAAATAAAGCTTAACTAGAAAATATAGAAAAGTAAATCAACATCACCATAAACATAAAAAGGACAATGTGAGAACAAAACCAAAGAATGCACATAATTTATGTTGCTCTCATTATAATCAATTAGGATACACCATTAGCATCTGCATCACTAGACATCTGCACTAGATTCCAAAAACTAACCTTCATGGACCGAAGAAAATTTAGGAATCAAAGGTCTCAACTTAATTTTGTTAATAGGGGCACCTAAAAGCATCCAAATGGTACTTATATAGTGGATGCTCAAGGCATATGAGATGTGATAGAAAGCTATTTACAAGTTTCAGAAGTAAAATTGGTCAAGTTACATATGGTGACAATGGAAAAGGAAAAGTCATTGGATATGGAACAATAGGAATAAAGACCAAAAATTTAATAGAAGATGTATTATGTGTTGAAGGACTCAAGCATAACCTCATCAGGATCAGCCAACTATGTGACAAAAGTCACTTAGTCAAGTTTCAGAATGATAAGTGTATAATTATAAAAGATAAGAAAGTAGTATTTGAAGCTCACAGAATGAAGAATCTGTATAAACTTCAACTAGCAAAATTGAAAGGACTCAATCTATGTCTTGCAACTACCAAAAATGATGAGACTAATTTGTAGCACAGAAGACTAAGACATGCAAGCACCTCAGTAATAAAAAAATTAATGAAGCATGATTTGGTTGAAGGTCTTCCAAACCTCAAATTAAAGAAATCTGCAATCTATACAACATGTGCAAACGGAAAGCAGACCAAGACATCTTTTCAATCCAAGACTACAATAACAACTTCAAAACCATTGGAACTCATCCACATAGATTTATTTGAACTAATAAAAATTGCAAATCTTGGAGGAAAAATCTATGGCTATGTAATTCTGGATGATTACTCAAGATACACCTGAGTATCATTTTTGGAAGTAAAATTAGAAACTTTCTCAGCTTTCCTGAAATTTAGTAAACTAGTACAAATGAGCCAGAAATATGAGATAAATCAATATCAGATCTGATCATGGAGAAGAATTAAAAAATGATGACTTCATCTAATTCTGTGAAGAAAATGGAATAGAGCATAACTTTTCTACTCAAAGAACTCCTCAGCAAAATGGTGTAGCAAAATGGAAGAATAGAACACTGCTTGATATGACCAGAACCATGTTGTCAATGTACAATCTACCAAGATATTTCTGGGCAGAAGTAGGCAACATTGCATGCTACATCATTAACAGAACTATGGTCAGACCAATTTTGAAGAACACTCCACATGAACTTTACAAGGAAAAGAAGCCAAACATCAGTCATCTACGGCCCTTTGGTTGTAAGTGTTTCATTCTAAATAATGGTAAATATAATTATCTAGAAAAATTAGATGCTAAAAGTGATGAAGGTTTTCTATTAGGATATATTTCAAAACCTAGAGGATATATGGTGTTTAACAGAAAAACTTTAACAATTGAACAAACTGTTCAAATTTTATTTGATGAGGCTAACCATTCTATGAAAAGAATAGAAGAAGAAGAAGATGTTGTTGAAGATTTGTGAAGGGATCTGTAATATACTTCTCTTGAAGAAAAAGATGAAGACAAGAAAGATTCTCCACTAGAAGAACCACGACAACAAGAAGAAGCACATGAGGAACTATATGTAGAATTGAGGTATCACATAGATCATTCAAGGGAAAATATAATAGGTGATCCTCAAGATAGGGTAAGAACCAGAGGTATGTCAATTCCCTGTAATTATCTTACATTTGTTTCTCAATTTTAGCCTAAGACAGTCAATGATGCATTGGCAGATGAATCTTGGATCCTAGCTATGCAAGAGGAACTTAACTATTTCTAATGCAGCCAGGTCTGAACACTTGTATCTAGACCTTCTAACCATCCAGTTATTAGAACTAAATATGTTTTTAGAAACAAGATGGATGAATCAAGGGCAATGACTAGAAACAAGGCCATATTGGTAGCTCAAGGATATTCCCAAGAGGAAGACATTGATTTCTATGAAACATATGCTCCAGTTGCTAGATTAGAGGCAATTAGAATTTTATTGGCATATGCATGCTCCTTGAATATCAATTTATATCAAATGAATGTAAAAAAGGTTTTTCTAAATAGTTTCATAAAAGAAGAAGTTTATGTTGAGCAACCGTTAGGTTTTGAAGATACTAAATATCCAAATCATATTTTTCGTTTAAGGAAGACACTATATATTTGAAACAAGCTCCAAGAGCTTGGTATGAAAGATTAAGTGCTTATCTTCTATCACATAATTTTTCAAGAGGTATAATAAACAATACTTTATTTATTAAGAAATTTTCAGAAAGTATCTTAATTATACAAATATATGTTGATGATATTATCTTTGGTTTTACTAATGATTCACTCTACAAATTCTTTGAAAAGTTAATGAAAAGTGAATTTGAAATGAGCATGATGAGTGAACTTAATTATTTTCTTGACTTGCAAATCAAGCAGACTAAGAAAGGGACTCACATTTGTCAAACCAAGTACATTCCTAATTTGCTTAAGAAATTTGGGTTTGATAAGTGTAAGCCATTAGGTACTCCCATGAACTCCAACATAAAGTTAGATAGTGATCCAATGAACAAAAATGTAGATCAAAAGATATATAGAGGAATGATTGGGTCATTGCTCTATCAAACTGCTAGTAGACCAGATATAATGTTCAGTGCATGTTTGTGTGTCAGATTTCAGACTGATCCCAAAAAGTCACACTTACATGCTGTTAAAAGAATCTTTAGATACCTTATAAATACAAATAAACTTGGTCTATGGTATCCTCGATGTTCTGAATTCAAATTACTTGGATATAGTGATGCTGACTATGCTGAATGCAAAATAAATAGAAAAAGTACCAGTGGTACTTGTCAATTTCTTGTAAGGAGCTTAATCTCTTGGTCTTCCAGAAAACAAAACTCAGTAGCCTTGTCCACAACAGAAGTAGAGTACATTGTAGCTGGAAGTTGCTACACCCAACTACTGTGGATCAAACACCAATTGGAAGACTATGGTCACAAATTAAATGAAATTCCAATGCTATGCGACAATACAAGTGCAATCAACTTGACAAAGAATCCAATCCAGCACTCAAGAACCAAGCATATTGAGGTTAGACACTATTTCATCAAAGACCATGTAAGTAATGGCAATATCCTGCTTGATTTTGTTAGTACATTTCATCCATTAGCAGACATTTTTACTAAACCCCTTCCTGAAGATAGATTTACTTGAATTAGAAGAGACGTGTAATTCTGAATAACATACTAGTCTATAGCTAACATTGCCAAGTGTTATCCTATGTTTTCATTTCTTCAATCTATGATATTCGACTTCTCACAAGTCGAAGTTGAAAGTTGAAGTTTAATTAAAATCATTTATCATATTTTAAGACAAATGAAATATGTCTGTTCTAAAATATTCGATTAATCTCAGCCGTAAATATCACGACCTTTGGTCTTTGATATACTTCCCTCTTTTATATCTATATTAAAGACCTTTCTAGTTCATTTCTACCAACCTCATTCGAAAACTCTTCGACTCCCTTCATCGTCTTGCTGGTTCTCGTGCCTATCTTCGACTCCGACAGAACCCTCGTTGTGATCCTCTTGATTTCATCAATTTTTCTGAAGAAAGGTAGGATCTTTAACCTTACTTTGAACATATCATCCATTCCATAAGTTCCTTTATAGTCATTTCCATCATTTCTGTCCAGATGGCCTCTTCTAGGGCTCTGGACGCCTCCTTCTTCACCCCAGAGCAGTTCCGGAAGATCACCTCTACTAGATCCTCCATCTACGCTGACAAAGTTATAGACTTTTCTTAGTTAACTAGAAACTGAGTGTGGTCTCCGATACTCGAGATGCTATGGGCTGGAGAAAACTATGTGAGATCTAGGAATCCACATATGAAGATGCAGTGAAAGCGTTTTATGTCAGCTCGTCAGTTTTAGCAGATGGTTTGGTGGAAGGATCAGTATAAGGAATGAAGACCAGAGTTTCAAACTCCATTCTAGCATAAATTTGGAGTGCCCTAACTCTGGCCGCACACCTAGTGAATCAGTGGCTCTTGAAAGATAGAGGTTAGGGATTATCAGAAGCAAATGGGATATTCACAAGAAAGGGCTGCTTATTAATCAACTGTCAGCTGAGAAACATCTCCTCCACGCCATCATCACTTCCATAATCACACCCAGAGCAGGCACTCATTCATCTATCACTGGTAGAGATGGAAATCTTCTCTTCTGGGCTATTCAGAGGCACCCAGTCAACTTGACCGCTATAATCTTGGAGAGGATGAAAGGGTCCATGTTTTTGAATGAATCAGTGGCATATGGACCACTTCTGACAGTGTTGTTTAGAAGAAATTCTCTAAATTTGGAATCAGAAGTTGCCACTCCAGTCAAAGAAAAGATAGGACCATCCACCCTCCAGAGAAGCCACTACACATTAGTGGATAAAGCCCAAAATCTATGGATAAAAGATTTGGTACCTGATTGCTAACATGAAATCTTTGCAAATGTGACACAGGGAACACCCATTGCTGCTCCTCCTTTGCCGATCTCTCCACCAGTCATAGAGAGAACAGAAGCAACATCTCACATCATAGAAGAACCTCTGTTGATCAAGAATTCCCTGAAGAAATAGTTGCTCAAGTCATCGGGGATATCAGAGAATTAGATTCATCAAATATAACATGTACAATTTTCTCAATGAGTAAGGTTCTTTTGTTAAAGACTCTATATCCTCTAAGCTTAGATATATAACCAAGAAAAATATATTCATCAGATTTTGGGTCCAACTTACCAATGTTTGATTTACCATTGTTGTGAATGAAGCAAAGGCATCTGAATATCTTGAGTTGATTTATCTTGGGCTTCTTTTTCTTGTACAACTCATAAGCTATCTTCTTTAAGATGGACCTTATCATTGCTCTATTTATTATATAGCAAGCTGTATTCACTGCTTCTACCCAAAAATATCTTAGTAGGTTGTATTCAGATAACATTGCTCTAGCCATATCTAATAGGGTTCTATTCTTCCTTTCAGCAACTTCATTTTGCTGAGGTATTCTTGGTGCCGTGAAGTTGTACTCAATTCCATTATCACCATGGAATTCGATAAACTTATGATTTTGAAATTCTCCTCCATGATCTGACTTTAGCTTAATGACGTTGAACTTTTGATCTTTTTAGACTAATTTGTTAAATTTGACAAAAGTTTTAAATGTATCATCTTTATTTTCCATAAAAGAGACCCATGTGTACCTTGAGAAATAATTAACAATAACAAATCTAATTTTTTTTCCACCTAGACTAGTAGTTCTCATAGGTCCAAATAAATCCATGTGAAGTAGTTCTAGAGGCTTGGATGTAGTGACAATTGTTTTTGATTTGAATGAAGCCTTGACATGTTTCCATTTGGCACAAGGTCTAAAAATTCTATTAAGTCCTATATTGATTTTTGGTAACCCTTCTACTAGATCATGCTGGATGAGATTTCTAATACCATCCTTGCTGGCATGACCTAGTCTCCTGTGCCAGAGTTCTACATGATGTTCTTTATTTGCTGCCAAGTATACATTTTGCCCATTTATCCTCGAATTATAGAACATAGAGATTCTTTTCTCTGTGAGCTTCAAAGACTATTTCATTTTCTTTGATGATTAGGCATTTTGATTCTTGAAATTTGACTTGATGACCCTTGTCACATAGCTGACTTATGCTAAGTAAATTGTGTTTAAGGCATTTTACTTTTACACACAGTACTTCTTCAATGAGAGTTTTTCTCGTACTCCCAATTGATCCCAGTCGATGACCGAACATTTTCCATTATCTCCATATCTTACTGTTCCTTCCTCAGCTTCAATTGATGAGAACAACTTCTTGTCATATGTCATGTGCCTTAAACGTCTGCTGTCTAGGTACCACTTAGATGCTCTAAGATTTTCTAGCCAACAACTCACTTAAATTTAGATACCCAAGTTCTTTGGGTCCTGATTAGTTAGTTCCACCAGATCTATCTTTTGGGATCCATTTTAAGTGATTAGTTGTGCAAGTATTTTTAGTGTGACCAAGTTTGTTATAATTGTAATGACCCCGAGAACCGGACCCTCGGCCCAAGCCGAGGACCCAATTTTCGTGATCGCCGCCCACGGATCCGGAGACCTGAGAGGACTATAAACACAAGTCTAACAGAATATGTAAGGGAAATAAACGTCAACTTCTAAACTAGAAGCACACACGCGGAAGCAGAAAGAAGAGCGAGACCGCAACGTATCGCTCTAGGTACAGTCCTAACACACGCACAACTAGTAGAAATAAAAAGGGGAAGGACAGAGCCCTTAGGGGCATACCCCGAGGGTGACGTACAACTAAAAGGGGGAAACCACTGCTAGCTATCGGGACGACGACTACCGCCCTGCCTACTCCGCCCGATGCGCGCCTTGCTGCTGCTAAGAAGTGTCACTTGGAAAAAGAAGGGATGAACTTCACAACAGAAACTCAGTAGGGACTACCAATCTCCTACTATCTCTAACAGGCAAAAGAATATATAAATAAATAAATAACAGTAGTTATATCTTCTACTCTACAAGGGAAAGTGCGGAAGCAAAGCTACTAACTAGAAATTGTACGGAAGGACACCATGGTCGAAAACTCCGTAGAACCTGCACGACGTGACCACCACACGACTGGCAACGCAGACAGAGGGGACTCTGCCTGGACAAGAGACACTAGCTACGAAAAACACTACCACTATTCAACCGGTCAGGTGCGTCCACTAACGTCTTATCCTCGGCCCAGGTCCAAACCTCCACATCTCATCAGAGTAGGGTAGGAACACGAGTAACACAACAGTAACCGCCGTAGTCTGGCCAGACTACGGTCCCATGTCTGGCCTCTCCAAGTGGTTCCGGGGCCACAAAGAGCGAGACAGTGAGAAAAGGACTGGTTGGCCTGCACCGGATAGAACTCCGGCCATCCTCGGTGTCCCAGACCAACCAAGAGAGCTCTGCAAACGACTCGACGTTGTTGTCCTAACCACCGTTTTCCCCTCAACTCCAGAGTCCGTGACTCGAGTACGCTCGTCGCCCCGAACGCTCCCTCTAAGGCGCACAAGGATGGGGGTTCCAGGCAAATGGTAACAACCTCTCTCGAGGGACAAGCCCTCAGGTGCTGAGCACCGGGCAAACGATTAGTGTAGGACCATACTAGGAACTAGCACTGGTTCCACAGGTACAGAAACAACCGAAAATGACGAAGACTCCATGAGAAATGAAACTCTGCAAAACTTACCTATCTCTGGTGCAGTCGCGACGCCACAGGCCGTCGCGACCTGGTCACGACGCCACAGGCTGTCGCATCACTGTCACGATGCCTTAGAGCATCGTGATGATGTCGCGGTGGCTGAGCCGGTCGTGACATCATCGCAACCTCTATACTGGTCGCGATCTCAACCGAGGGGCGTCCCGGTATAGTCCTCCCAAGGACTACCCCAAAACCAGTACAAACCACATCAATAGGGGGAGGGGAGCATGTGAAACACTATGAAGACTTCCAATCAATCCAAACCACCCTCAAACCCCAACAAACATGCATTACAAGGAAATCTACACTCGAGGAAACCTCACTCATCACGAGCATGGACCTCACTCACCCCCATAGCCCCAAAACCATGGGGAACCAAGGATCTCAAGGGGAGGGAAGCATGCTAGGATGAGTGGGAGACGAGGGTCCCTACCTCCAAGAGTAGAGCCGACCCGTTGGGGCCTTTACGTCGGAATGGTCACCTCCTCCTCGTTTCAAGCACCACGAGCATGTCACCTACACCAAGGGGACATCACCTCCTCGCCATGAGCACCATAAAACCACCGGAGAACGCAAGAGAGCTCGGGAGAGGAAGAAGGAAGAAGAAGAAGGAAAGAGAGAGAGAGGGGGGAAATGGGGCGTCGGCCTCAGTTTTAAACCGATTGGCCCCGAGACGTGACGTGCTGGCCTGGCGTGACAACAAGCATGTCACGACGCCCCCGGGCGTCGCGACCATGTTGCGACAGCCATCCCTGGCGTAACATTAAAAGCGGTCAAATCTCGAAGGCCAGAAAACCAGAACACGACGGCCTGCCAGGTGGCGTCAATGCTGTACGCACCTGACACCCGACAAGACCGTTCTGACAGAAAGGCCAACAGTCAGATCAGTCAGAAAAGCAGTCACGTTGCCTTCAGACGCCGCGACCAAAACACGACGCCCACCCCCGTCGCGACCATGTCGCGATGGCCAGGTGTGCCACATCCAAAAAACCTGTTGCGACAGGCTCCCCTGGCGCGACCATGTCACGACCACGGTGTCCGTCGAGACCCTGAGGATAGGGCCAAGGGCTCCAGAGAGCCGGGTCTTACAATAATGAGTACAACATGTAATGTTATTTGATGTTTTGGTTGCTTTACTATGTTGCTCTCTTTTATTTTTGTTAATGTAACACTTTTCAGCTACAAACTTTGGTAATGTATATGTTTCAAGATATATTATTATTTCTTCATTTTCTAGGAGTCGATAGTCAACTCCATATTTCATCTTACCATATCTTCTTGCACCTTTTAATATTAATGAGGATTTTTCATTTGTTAATTTTTCAACAGTGGCTTTTAGATATTCATTATCTTTTGTTAAAGTTTCCATTTCTTCTTTTGATTCCTTTTTAATATCTTGGTTTTCTAAACTTAAAATTATGTCGTTTTTCTCTTTTATATCTTCACACAGCAACTCATTTCTTCGTTTTTGTTCTTGAATTTGATTTTCAAGTTGTTCCATTTCAGATTTTAAGTCTGAGTTGGTGTTTTTTAGACATGCAAAATTTTTCTTGATGGTTTTTAAGTGTTTGCACACATCTTTGTATTTTCCATATAACTCATTGAAGGCTTCTTCCAGATTATCAGAATCAGATTCATTACATGAATTAAAAGAAGAGTCATAGTTTACATTGTCATCGTGGCTGACCATAAATGTGAGGTTCCTTTTTCTTCTTCCTCTTCGCTTGAGTTTGACTCACTAGTTGAGTCTTCCTCATTGCTCCAAGTAGCAGCCATTGCCTTCTTTTTTTATTTCTTGTATTTTTTATGGTGTCTTTCTTCTTGTAATCCATCTTCTTCAACTTTGGACACTCAGCCTTCAGGTGTCTAAGTTTCTTACACTCATAGCAAATTGGCTCGGGCTTCTTGAATTCTTTATTTTTCTTGAAGTTTCTTATTCTTCTTTGGAGTTTCTTCTTTGCCAAAATTCTTTGCAGTTGTCTTGAAAGAAATGCTTCTTCCTTAGTATCTCCATTGCTCTTTTCATCCTCAGAGTCACTTCCAGAAGTACTCGCCTTAACCTTCAGTGGGTTGCTAACTCTTTTCTTGGAGGAGCCTTCTCCTAATCTCTCCATGTTTATCTCATGAGCCATTAGAGACCCAATGAGCTTTTCTAGAGACATAGACATGAGATCATTTACTTCTTCTATGGCTGTGACTTTGGGAGTCCATATAGTTGCCAAGGATCTTATGATTTTCCTCACCATATCTCCTATATTTTAATTCTTCCCAAGTCCAGCCAAACCATTGGTGATGTCGGTGAACCGATTGTACATTTTAGACATGGACTCTCCTGAATGCATTTAAAATTTTTCGTATTGAGCTACCAATATATCTATTCTTATTTTCTTGACTTTGTATGTCCCTTCGTAGGTGAGTCTCAACTTATCCCACATTTCTTTTGCATATTTGCATGCGAAAATTGTGCTGAACTCCTTTTTGCTTAATGAGCAACATAGTATGCTTTGGCTTTGCTATTTTGAGACAGAAGTTTCTTGTCATTCTTAGTCCAGTTCTCTTTGGTGTTTAGAACTATCAGATCTTCATCTTCTATTATGCTCCATAATTGAGTGAAAAATACTCTATTAGTTATAAATATAGTTTGTTGCCCGGTTGACAAGCCCAGAGGGGGAGGGGGTGAATGGGTCTTTAAAAATTATTCGATTAATACCTGTACTTAAAACATTCACACAAAGACGTTCTTCGAAGAAGGTTAGTAATAGTTAGTTTAAAGCGCAATCACACAAGATAAGCAACCACACAACACAAGAACTTATCCTGGTTCGGACCTCCTCTCCTTAGGAGTCCTACGTCTAGTCCCTGAGCAATAACTCAGAATTCTACTAACTAGGGTACAGTCCCCCTATGGACACTACAACACCCAGCTCAGCTGATCTTCCTCCCAGCTCAGCTGATCTTCCTTCACACGAAGGGAATTACACCACCCTGGATACCCCACCAGGTCTTCCTTCAACACAGAAGGGAATTACAACAACAAAGGTAATCAATGAGGACAAGCCCCTAGATCAAGCTTCAACAAGCTAAGATCTGAAGCAAGCAGGACTGAGAGTAGAAGATCTAAAAACACAGAAGACTCTCAGAACTACACAAGCTCTCTCAAGATTTTCACTACAGAGTGGAGAGCAAAGAGCAACACAGAAAGGAATGAGGTTCTAGGCTCTTAGAATTCTATCAGAAAATTTGAATAGCTTGAGCGTTCGTCGTATTTCTTCTTGTGAACTTCTGTCTTGTATTTATATCTCCATTTGAAATACAGCCGTTGAAGTAACCGTTGTCTCTTAGAATGGTAGACGTTAGACTGTTTGAAGTTTGAAAGCTTCAACAATCTTTTATCCAGTTGAGCACGCAAAGGGATAATGTCTTCTGGCGTCTGTATGGTCCAACGTTATATGACAGAATGTCTTTAGGACCCTGCACATATTAAATGCTAAAACAGTAGACAGCTAGGTTGTCTCTTTGTTTTCAGTAAATGTTGATATGAGTATTCACCAAAATAGCAATGCCAAATAGCTTGTTCTAAAAGATGTTGACAGAATATGCACGATAATAAAAAGATATCATCTACATGTATGCAGAGATACGTTCTGTCTTCATTAAATGCACAGCAGTCAGACAGATAGAAGAAGTCTTTGACTATTCAACGCTTTAAGAGATAAGATAAATATCAAGTCGATATAAACTATATAAAGTTGTTGTCTATATGACTTATGAAATCATTATGAATACCAACAAGTCATTAAAGAGAGCAAATCGTTGTATTCAATGAAGAAATCGTTATAGTCACTTAACAAATCGTTATGAGCTTTAAAGAAATCATTGCACGAAGCAAATCGTTATGAGCGCTAAAGAAATCGTTGCGCGAAGCAAATCGTTATGAGCACTAAAGAAATCGTTGCGCGAAGCAAATCGTTATGAGCGCTAAAGAAATCGTTGCGTGAAACAAATCGTTATGAGTGCTACGATGAGCAAATCGTTACGATGGGCAAATCGTTATGATGACTCAAGAAATCGTTACGATGAGCAAATCGTTACGATGGGCAAATCGTAATGATGACTTAAGAAATCATTGCGATGAGCAAATCATTACGATGGGCAAATCGTTATGATGACTTAAGAAATCATTGCGATGAGCAAATCGTTACGATGGGCAAATCGTTATGATGACTTAAGAAATCGTTACGATGAGCAAATCGTTTCGATGGGCAAATAGTTATGATGACTTAAGAAATCGTTGCAGAAACGACTTGTTTGTAACAGCATGATATTTCGGTCTTATGAAGAAATCGTTAAGACACTTATGAAATCGTTATGATATTAAATCTTTATAGCTCTATTGAAAAAGATACACTCATAAAGGAGTCGTTGTGACTTTCAACAGAGATCGATGTGGACTTAGAGAAATACAGTCTCGAAATATTTAATGCTTCAGAAATATAATGCTTACCAATATTGGCTTGATTGACCTTGACCTTGAAGTATTTCTTGTACTTTAAGACTTAGAGAACTTTGATAAGGTTTTGTTAATTACCAAAATACATGTATATTTAAAAATTACTTGGGGACAGACTAATTATCAATCTCCCCCTTTTTGGTGATGACAAAAATTTATCAATAAGCATGAATATTTCCAGAAAGTATTTTAAACATGCTAAGTATTTTTCTAAATCTAAAGATTTTCGGAATGTATTTCAGACATGCTAATTTTCTCCCCCTTTTTGTCAGTAAGCAAAAAGATACTCTGAGACAAAGAAAGAAGAGAAAAGATAGAAGGGCAGACAATCAACATATATTGATCAGTTTTGAGGATTTACAGATAAGTAATAAGCAGGGGATAACAAGGAGCCAAAACGCTTGATTACAGGGATTGCCTGGCGTTCCTGCTCTTCAAAGAAGGCTTGAAAGGCTCCAATTTCAATTTGATAGGAGGGTCCCATGGTGGGAGCCATCCTTTTGATATGAAGCTGCCTTTGATCTGAAGTGAAGTCCCCATACTTAACACAGCCAAGGGCTAACTTGTAAGTTAAGAAGGACCCAAAGCTAGCAAACCGAAGGAAAGCTTCAATCTTGAGGGGATAGTCAATCTTAAGCGACCTAAGCTCTTGCTTTAAGGCAAAGAACACTTTGTATCTTTCGACCCAGGTCAGATAGGAATCCTGGATGAGGTGAAGATAGTTTGCATCCAAAAATTCACCAGGTGACAGAGGAGGTTGATTGGAGCTGGCCTGAGAGGCATTTAGATCACCTAGTTGCTGAGCAGACAAGGGATAGAGTTGCGTCCACTCTTTAGGAGACAGCCGCTCACATTCAGAGAGAATGGGGGCCAGAACATCTGCCTTGATATGCCCCTGAAGATATTGCCTAAAGACGAATCTAGGAAAGGATAAGTCACGGCCGTCTTGCATAAATAATCTGGCCATTACCCTTGCAGCTCGCTCAAAGATAAGTGTTCCCACGGAAGAGTCCATAATCAAAGCATGGAGAGGGGGAAGGAACACTACATCAGGAATAACCAGGGTTGCAAAATCAATCTGAAGGGACTCAGTATGAGTTGTGCTTGAACTGAGGGCCCTGATGGCTGCACGAAACTGACCCAACTGAGATTCTGGAAGGCGATTTACATAGCAGTAGTTACTGTACATCTGATACTGCCGGATAAATTTGATTTCTTTCTGAATGAAGGGGCCAAACAAATTCTTGTGATGGATTTGGAACCATTCAGAAAGGGGAAGAGGAGCTTCCCTAGGCGGATATCGGGCAGCTTGAACTCGGCAGAATTGACTATACAGGTCTTTGTTGCTTCGAGCCCACTGCTCTTCAGTTTTGGCTTCAGTCATGGAGAAGATTTTTTACTGTTGAGTCTTAGAGAGATGGGTATAGGGAAAGATGGTGGTGAGATATTCAGAAAGATTTTGGAAAGGAAGGCCAAAAATATGGGCAAAAACTACCTTTTGAAGATATTCTTCCCAGATAAGTTTCTGCTTGTTGGAGATAGAAAGGGAAAATCAAAGGGGAGGATAGAAAGGTTCAGAAGAGACAGGATGAGAGGATGTGAGTCTCCTCTTCTTAGAGATAGGACTAGAAGAGCCTGTCCTATGAGAATGGGTCCCAACAGCCAGGACTGAACGAAGTATTGCTACTTCAAATTCATCTTTGATGTCCTGGATTTCGATTTGAGTGAGTTGGGCACCTTCAGGGATAATGGTAATGAAAGAGGGAGGTGTAGGTGGATTGAAGATAGAATCAAGAGTGACTGCAGGAAGAACAAAAGTTTCTGAAGTAGGACCAGAAGAGGATGGTCCAGCTGAAGAGGATGCTGGTGGAAGCTGAGGAGGAGAGGATGGTGGAGGAGCAACAATGGTGGAAGAAGCAGGAGATGAGGCAAGTTGAGAGGAAAAAGGTTGGGGAGAGGAAACAGATCTTGAACGGGGTCATTTAAAGGTGGTTAGAGCTAGAGGTGCAATGGAAGAAGATGGAGGAGAGGGAGCAGCTGGAGTGGTAAGTGAAGAAGAGGCAGGGGGCTCAGGAGCTACAGCCTGGTCTTCTTGTTCAGCTACCGGATCCACTGGATTGAGTGACTCCTTCGCCGGTCCAGACTCCTGACACAGAATAGAATCTTCACGAGGCACCTTTTCAGAGATCTGAACTTCAACACTTGGCCCTGATGGCCCTGCTGGAGCAATAGCTGAAGGCCCTGATGGCCACTCCACAAGATCAACACAGACTTGCCCTGATGGCCCTGCATTAACCTCACTTGGCCCTGAAGGCCCATGCTCTTGAGGAGTAGGATCTTTGGGCCCTACTGCCTTCAAGACCTCAGACAACATCAACTTCATAGAGCTTAGCTCCTTATTGAGCCACTTCAAAGCAACATTTGATTGATAAAATTCATTTGACAAAGATGCCTGGTGCTCAATGTTAGTACTTACAGCTGAATTTACTGAGTCCATGACTGCACCTTGATCATTCAATCGCTTCAAGATGGGCTTTAAGTGCATCTTCTTTAAGAATTTCTTCTGCCTTTTGTGAGCAGTTTTCTTGCCGGGGCTTCCCTTTTCTACTTGCTCCTCGATCTCTATTGGAGCTTCAAACTGCTCTTCATTCACAGGAGCATCTTCAATAGGTGCATCTAGAGATGCTGCTTCCTTCTCAATATTTTGCTCCCCCTGAACAGGAGCATCCTCCACAAATCTTTCTGTCTCCCCCTGAATAGGAGCATTAATCAGTACAGAATCTTCAACGTGGCTAGATGCCACAACCTCTTCTACTGAATTTCCACCAATCTCTGGAGTGACTGGGGTGGAATGAACAGAATCCAACACCTCTCGAAGAATTGAAGCAACAATAGAGGTGGGCAAAGGAGCTGCTGCACCCTCTACTGCTTCTCTTACTGGAGCTTCAGAAGGTTGTGATTCAACTGCTACTTCTGCTTGCTCTGCTGCTGCTGTCAACACAGGTGATGCTGCTGCCTCTTGAACTGCTAATGCTACAGCTGCTGGTTCTGCTGATACTTCAGGCACTTCTTCCTGAATATCTGGAATTTCCCCAATAATGGTCTCCCCCTCTGCCACAGAGGTCTTAATTAACCTAACTCCATCAATAATTGAAAATCCACTCTTTCTAAGATTCCTGGACATAATAGCTTTGCCCATCTTCTCAACTACTTCCCCAGACAAATCAATACCAAAATGTTTGAAAATCTTGGTAAGCAAATGGGTGTAGGGCAGAGAAACATTGAGCTTGCTCTTGGTATCCCAAATCTGATCACGAGCAAACTTCATCCTTTCCATCATTACTTCGGCCATGTTGATTTCTTGGTTTTGAATGGCCCAAAACATCATATCTGAGTCTGCCTTGGTGCAAGTTGAGAAAGTTGCACTTCTTGGAACCAAAATCTGACAAATTATGAAATGAAGGAGGCGATTGAGAGCACTCAACTGGTTAATATCTAACTTCCCATCTCTTAGTCTGAACCCTGGTCCTACAATACCAAGTCCTTTAACTTGGGCATCCACGGTGTGAACCCCACTGTGCCCGAAAGTCTTTACGCCAAACAACGAATGCAACAGCTCATGATCTATCTTTATTTGAATTCCCTTGACTAATGATATTAGTGACCCGTCTGCCTCTGTCCTTAAACACACATAAAAAGCCTTCACGAGGTCTGGATAGCTTACCTCAGAGAAGGTGGTGATTCCTATCCACTGCATCCTGCTCATTGCGGCCACTACACTGTGCATGCCATTTTTCTCAAGATCAGCTACATCCACTGCCTTATTTTTACAAACCTTGGTCTTCACGAAAGTACACCTCTCCTGCTGCTTTGCTGATAGAAATCAGCGCTGTAGCCACCAAACTGCCAGAGATCACGGTCGATGCCATGGACTTTGAGTGAGGAGGATTTTCTGGAAGGTTGAGATGAAAAGGAGAGAAAAGGTCCTCAAGAAATTCTTCGCGGAAGAAGAGAGGAACTTCAAATGAGCAGAGAGGCGATGACGGAGTCGTTAGGGCATCGACTCAGGCAACCAGACGAAAGAGGAAAAAGGGTGAAAGGGGGAAGATGAATAGTTTTCACATCGATTTTGGGGTTAAATAAAAGAATGCCGAAAAGCGAAGCGCCAAGAGGTGGCAAAAAACAACAAATAAGTTTGACCAGCCAAAGCAAACTTTATTAAGAAGAGCGACCAGAAGGGAACAATTTTAAATTTCTTTTGCTTAAAGCCAAGGAGAAAATTTACTTACTCTGAACATTTATGTCCCAGTTTTAATCAGAAGTCTTTTCACAAATTACACTTGCCCAATTCCCTTCTAGAGATGTAATCTCTCTTCGGGTAAGGCTTTTGTAAAATATCTGCTAACTGACCATTTGTGTCAATAAAGGATATTTCTATGTTACCATTTGCTACATGATCCCGAATAAAATGATATCTAACCTTAATATGCTTGGTCCTTGAATGCTGGACTAGATTTTTGGTGAGATTGATAGCACTGTTGTTGTCACACAGTAGTGGAATTGATTTGATATTTAGTCTGAAATCCTCAGTTGTTGCTTTATCCATAGGAGTTGTGTACAACAACTTCCAGCGGCCACGTACTCCTCTCAGCTGTAGACAGTACCACTGAATTTTGTTTCTTTGAGGACCAGGATATTAAACACCCTGCAAGAATTGACATCAACCACTGGTGCTTTTTCTATATACTTTGCATCCAGCATAGTCAGCATCAGAATATCCTACTAGATTAATTTCACAAGACTTTGGATACCGCAAACCTAAATCATGAGTTCTAGCTAAGTATCTAATATTCTTTTTACGGAGATCAAATGAGATTCTCTAGATCTGCTTGATATCTTGCACACATGCATACATTGAATAGAATATCGGGTCTACTGGTCGTTAAATAAAGAATGAACCAATCATACCTCTGTAGATCTTTTGATCTACTTTCTTACCATTCTTGTCACTATCCATCCTTGTAGATGTACTCATGGGTGTTGAGAGTGGCTTTGTGTTCTCAAAACCAAATTTTCTTCAAAGCTCTTTGTGTACTTTGCTTGACAGATGTGGGTGCCATCTTTTCCTTGCTTGATTTGTAGTCCAAGGAAATAATTTAGCTCCCCATCATGCTCATCTCAAATTCTCCCTGTATCAACTTTTCAAAGTACTTGCAAAGAATTTCAGTAGATCCAAAGATAATGTCATCTACATAATCTGTACAAGTAATATGCTTTTAACTTTTGTTTTTACAAATAGAGTGCTATCTACCTGTCCTCTAGTGAAACCATGGTTTAATAAAAATGAGCTAAGCCTTTCATACCAGGCTCTTGGAGCTTGCTTTAAACCATATAATTTCTTATGAAGTTTAATTACATGATTTGAAAATTCTATATCATCAAAACCTGAGGCTGTTCAACATACACTTCTTCCTTAATTAAGCCATTTAAAAAGGCAGATTTAACACCTATTTGAAATAATTTTAGATCCAAAGCATGCATATGCTAATAAAATTCTAATAGCCTCAAGTCTAGCTACATGTGCATATTTTCATCGAAATCTATGCCTTCCTCTTGGGAGTAGCCTTGAGCCACCAATCTGGCCTGTTTCTTAAGATTACACCAGTCTCATCCAATTTGTTTCTAAACACCCATTTGGTGCCAATAACTGGATGGTCTGATGGTCTGGGAACAAGTGACCATACTTGATTCTCTTGAACTGATTTAGTTCATCTTGCATGGCTATAATCCAAGATTCATCGGTGAGAGCTTCATTGACTGTCTTAGGCTCTATTTGAGAGACAAATGCTAGATAATCACAAGGTATTACATTACCTCTTGTTCTTACCCCTACAGATGGATCACCAATAATGTTCTCAGGTGGGTGATCTTTCTTGCATCTCCACTCCTTTGGAAGATTTTCATGTGTAATATCTTGTTGTTGCAAATCTTCCAGAGGTGGATCATCCCTGTCTTCAATTGAGGCATCCTTTAGTTTCTTGGACAGTTCGTCTGCATCATCATTGTCACTATCTTCTTCCTTTCTCAGGAAGGGTTAGTCTCATCAAAAATAATATACACAGACTGTTCAATTAATAAGGTACATTTGTTAAATACTCTATAACCTTTGGGTTTAGAAGCATACCCCATGAAGATACCTTCATCTGATTTGGCATCCAACTTGCCAATATCTCTTTTCCATTATTGTGAATGAAGCAAGGACATCCAAAGTCCTAAAGTGGCTGATCTTAGGCTTCTTTCTTTTAAATAGTTCATATGCAGTCTTCTTTAGGATTGACCTGATCATTACTCTGTGATAATATAGCTTGCTGTGTTCACTGTTTTAGCCCAAAAGTATCTTGACAAATTATATTCTGACAACATTGTTCTTGCCATGTCTAATAGAGTTCTATTCTTCCTCTCAGCAACTCCATTTTGCTGTGGTGTCCTTGGTGCTGAGAAATTATGCTCGATCCCTTGGTCATCACAGAATTTAGCAAATCTTTCATTTTGAAATTCTCCTCCATGATCTGACCGGATTCCAACAATGCAAAACTTATTGTCTTTCTGAACTTTCCTGCTGAAGCTTACAAAGATTTCAAATGTATCATCTTTATGTTCTAGGAATGACACCCATGTAAATATGGAATAATCATCAACTATAACAAATCCGAAATTCTTTCCTCCAAGACTGGTGGTTCTCATTGGCCCAAATAAATCCATATGAAGGAGTTCTAAGGGTTTGAGGTTGTCACTACAGTCTTTGTCTTGAAGGACTTCTTAACATGTTTCCCTTTGGCACAAGGTCTGCAGACATCATCCAATTTTGTGCTGATTTTTAGCAGACCTTCCACAAGATTCTTATTATCAGTTTCTCATACCTTTTATGCTGCAATGTCCCAGTCTTCTATGCCATAGCTAGTTGATTTTCTTTGTTTGCTGCCAGACAGACATTGATCCTTTAGTTCTTCAAGATGAAGTACATACATGTTCTTTTCTCTATTGGCTTCGAAAATTGTTGCTCCATCCTTTAATATGCTGCACTTTGACTCTTAAAATTGAATCTAATGACCTCTGTCACAAAGCTGGCTGATGCTGATGAGATTGTGCTTCGGCCCTTGACAAGCAATACATCTTCAATGACTATTTTTCCTTTGTTGCTCAGGAACCACTGCCAATTACTGTGCCTTTCCCATTGTCTCCATAGGGAACTGTTCCTTCTTCAGCTTGGAGATGGGTGAATAGCTTCCGATTTCTGACATGTGCCTTGAGCAACTACTGTCCAAATACCATTTGGATGCTCGAGTGTTACCCTGAAATAAATCATCAAGTTTTAAGTACCCAAATTCTTTTGGGTCTGAAGGGTTAGTATCATCAACTTTTCCTTTTATTATCCATTTCTTATGTCTTGTTGGACATGTAACTTTTATGTGACCTAACTTATTGCAATGACTGCAACAAGATGTTTTTGTTATTTTTTCAATATATTTGAAGTTTGCTTTATATGATATGTCTTGTTCAGGTACAAATTTTGGAGTCGGGTATATTTTAGGATAGACTATGGTTTCTTCATTATCTGGAGGTGTATATCCTAATCCATGTTTTTTCTTTCCTGATCTTCTGGCACCTTTTAGTATTAAGAGGTTTTACCATTTGTAATTTTTCCAATGTGCTACACAACTTAATATTTTCTACTGTTAGTGACTTAATTTCGATTTTCAGTTCATCTGAGCTTGCTTGTTTTTCTAGTTTAATTATTTGTTCATTCTTAGCTTTTAGATCCTCACACAACAGTTCATTTCTCCTTTTAAGTTCAGTTATTTGGCTTTCTAATTGTTTATTTTCTGATTTTATATTTGAATTTGTGTTTTCTAGACAGGTATTGTTTTTCTTGCTTATTCTTAAAAACTTGGTTGCTTCTCTATATTTACTGTATAATTCGTTGAACGCTTCTTCTAAACTGTCGGAATCTGAACCATTACAAGAATCAAAGGATGAGTCAGAGGTTACCTTTACTTCGGTATTTGCCATGCAAGCCAAGTTGGCTTCTTCCTCATCACTGGTTGAGCTTGACTCATTGTCTGAGTCGCTGCCGTTGCTCCATGCAGCTGCCATAGCCTTCTTCTTACATTTCCTGAATTTCTTGGAGCTCTCTCTCTTCCTAAATTCAGGCTTCTTGAGCTTTGGACATTCAGCTTTGATATGTCCTGGCTTTTTGCACTCGTAACATATAGGCTTACTCTTCTTTTGATCCTTTCCATCTGGTTTCTTGAAGTCTTTATTCTCTTGAAGTATCTTCTACCAGATTGAAACTTCGTCTCTTTGCTAGAATGCGTTGCAATCTATTTGACAGCATGGCTTCTTCATCTTCACAACCACTTGAGTTCTCATCTTCAGCTGATACTCATCTGACTTGTCTTCTTCTACTTTAAGAGCATTTGAATGCTTCTTCTGCTAGAGGACTCTCCTAGCCTTTCCATATGATCTCATGGGCCATAGGGACCCAATGAGTTTTTCCAAAGACATCCTTTTCAGATCATTAGCTTCTTCAATAGCTGTGACCTTGGGGTCCATGAGGATGGTAAGGATCTAAGAATTTTCCTCACCATGTCTCCATTCTCATAAGTTTTTCCTAGTCCGGCTAACCCATTTGTGATATCTGTAAATCTACTGAACATCTGGGTTATGGATTCACCTGATTGCATCTGAAATCTTTCATATTATGTAACAAGAATTCAATTCTTGTCTCCTTCACTTTGTCTGTGCCTTCATAGGTAATTCTAAGCTTTCCCACATCTCCATTGTGGATTGCGGGCTGAAACTCTATTGAATTCCTTTTTGCTTAGTGCACAGCACAGAATACTCTTAGCCTTATAGTTCAAGGAGATCTTTTTCCTGTCATCGTCTGTCCACTAAGCCTTCTCATTTGTGACTAGAGATCACCTTCTTCTACTATTGACCATATCTGATAGTCGTGACCGGAGAAAGTACTCCATTCTAGTCTTCCATAAGCATAATCTTCACCTTAAAGAGAGGGGGTCGGTTGACAGACTGACCTTCAATGTTACCTTGGGCTGCCATGGATCTTTACTCTTCAGATCGTTGGATCTTCTTCTTTGTCGAAGAGACTTGCTCTGATACAACTTGTTGCCCGGTTGACAAGCCCAGAGGGGGGGGGGGGTGAATGGGTCTTTAAAAAATTATTCGATTAATACCTGTACTTAAAACATTCACACAAGACGTTCTTCGAAGAAGGTTAGTAATAGTTAGTTCAAAGCGCAATCACACAAGATAAGCAACCACACAACACAATAACTTATCCTGGTTCGGACCTCCTCTCCTTAGGAGTCCTACGTCCAGTTTCTGAGCAATAACTCATGATTCCACTAACTAGGATATAGTCCCCCTATGGACACTACAACACCCAGCTCAGCTGGTCTTCCTTCACACGAAGGGAATTACACCACCCTGGATACCCCATCAGGTCTTCCTTCAACACAGAAGGGAATTACAATAGCAAAGGTAATCAATGAGGACAAGCCCCTAGATCAAGCTTCAACAAGCTAAGATCTGAAGCAAGCAGGACTGAGAGTAGAAGATCTAAAAACACAGAAGAATCTCAGAACTACACAAGCTCTCTCAAGATTTTCACTACAGAGTGGAGAGCAAGAGCAACACAGAAGGAATGAGGTTTCTAGGCTCTAGAATTCTATCAGAAAATTTGAATAGCTTGAGCGTTCGTCGTATTTCTTCTTGTGAACTTCTGTCTTGTATATATCTCCATTTGAAATACGACCATTGAAGTAACCGTTGTCTCTTAGATTGGTAGATGTTAGACTACTTGAAGTTTGGAAGCTTCAACAATCTTTATCCAATTGAGCACGCAAAGAGATAATGTCTTCTGGCGTGTATAGTCCAACATTGTATGACAGAATGTCTTTAGGACCCTGCACATATTAAATGCTAAAACAGTAGACAGCTAGGCTGTCTCTTTGTTGTCAGTAAACGTTGATATGAGTATTCATCAAAATAGCAATGCCAAATAGCTTGTTCTAAATGATGTTGACAGAATATGCACGATAATGAAAAGATATCATCTGCATGCATGCAGAGATACTTTATGTCTTCATTAAAGCACAACAGTCAGATAGATAGAAGAGTCTTTGACTATTCAATGCTTTTAGAGATAGATAAATATCAAGTCGATATATAACTATATAAGTCGTTGTCTATATGACTTATGAAATCGTTATGAATACCAAACAAGTCATTAAAGAGCAAATCGTTGTATTCAATGAAAAAATCGTTATAGTCACTTAACAAATCGTTATGAGCTTTAAAGAAATCGTTGCACGAAGCAAATCGTTATGAGAGTGCTAAAGAAATCGTTGCGCGAAGCAAATCGTATGAGCGCTAAAGAATCGTTGCGCGAAGCAAATCGTTATGAGCACTAACACCACAAGAAAAAAGCGGGATTACCGACGGATATTTCCGACGGATTATTTCCGTCGGTAATTCCGTCGGATAGTCCGACGGAAATATGTCAGTCGGAATATCCGTCGGCCGTTCCGACGGAAATATTTTCGTCGGAAATGTCCGTCGGTAATGAAAATACCGACGGATATTCCGACAGATATATTTCCGTCGGAATATCCGTCGGTAAATCTCCTATACCTTGTCCCGCGAAACCCCCTTCTTTCCTCTCCCTCTCTCTCTTTCCCTTCTCCACTCTCTCTCTCTCGCCGCCGGTCGCCGGTCGCCTGTCGCCGCTCCGCCTTCGCCGCCGCCCCGAGCCGCTCGCCGCCGGCGCCCCTCTCCCCGGTGAGTCCCACCCGGCCCCCCTCCCCCCTGCACCCGGCCCCCCTCCCTCCTGCACCCGGCCCCTCCTTCCCACCTGGCCCCCCCACCCCCCCCCCCCACCCGGCCCTCCCCCCCCACCTGGCCCCCCTCCCCTTCCCACCTGGCCCCCCCTCCCCTCCTGCACCCGACCCCCTCCCCTCCCCCCTGCGGGATGGCCCCCCCACCACCCGGCCCCCTCCTCTTCCCACCCGGCCCCTCCCCCCTGCACCGGCCCCCTCCCTCCTGCACCCTAATAAATTAATACATGCAAACTAAATAAATATAATTAACAATTAACATGTGACATAACATAATTAACATGTACTAATCTATTTTAAATAAATATCTAAAAAACTTAATTTAATAGTTACTTTTCACCACCCATTTGACTTTCTATTAGAATGGTCGTCAACTATATAAAATACTATATTTGTTGTTTATAAAGTCTAATCAGATGTAGAGAAAATTTAAAACGAGTTGGGGTTAACCCTAACTACTTTTCTTTATTACTTTTTTATTGTACTATGTGCTACCATCTACCATTTTTTATATTAATTTTATTTATTGTACAGGAACTCACATAGACCATGGTTTTGGTAAAAAGAGAATTGTTGTCACAAGTAATTAATCAATGTTAATTTAAATCAATTATGATTTCATTCCTTAATGGTTTGCATGTATTAATATATTTTTACAATTACATGGATCTATTGTTGTTCAAACAGAGGACAAGATTTAAATGAAGCAACATATTCTCATGTTCTGTATGTCTAGGCCGATTGTGACTCTTGTTGTACATTACTACATATTATATGTTGATGATGCTAATTAAATTTAAGGAGATTACTTTGTTGCATATATGAAAGATGCAAATTGCTTGTAATAATGAAAGAAGAATTTTATTACTTTGCTTATAATTACACATGTTGAATTATATTTAAGGCGCCTGTGAGACTTAGTTCTTTGTGATATTTTTGTATGAAATGACTACATGAAAGCCATAGACAATTTTACTTTATATTATATTCTCATAATTATGCTAATTTTACAAGAGTTAAATGACAAAAAATAGATAAAATGCTGTCCATTTGTTCCAAAAAAATAATTATAAACTTATTATAATTTGTTACTACAAAGTGGATATTTATAGAAAAATGCAGCGTATAGTTGAGATTTTACGTAAACTATGTATAATCACGTAAATTATACATTTTTTTCTTCTGAAAATGTGTAAATTTAGATTTTGAATGAAAGATTTATCCAATAGAAAATTAATCACCTATCTCTTGGAAATTAACGTATCCTCATATATGTCGTTAAAATGTGCACCTTATCACCTATCTCTCAGATTAGCTAGATGTTAGAATGCAACAATATTTCACAAGAACTTAGATGTAAACATCCTTACCCAACACCAAAGAGAGGGGAAAAAAATTTTGCCAAAGAAATAACATTATCCATTAGAGAAGTGCTAGTTACTCGGGCGTCCGAGTAGTGTTGGCTGACGTGGATCGGCGCACGCCGATCCAGCTCAGTTGGGTTACCCAGGGGCCAAATAACCAGCATTTCTCTATCCATTATGCTTGGTGGGATTTTAAAGGGAGGGGCAGGTTAGTCCTTTTCAACATCCATTTAATTATCATGGATAGATCTAGTAAAATAACATTATATATATAAGGAAATATAGTTAACTATGGGGTGTAGGCGATGAGATAAAAATTTAGGGATATATATATAAGAATAATCCATTTCATATATATTATTTATATAAAGAAGAAAATATCAAAATGAGGATTAAAAATTACATACAAGACGCCAGAAGAAGGATAAGAGTACTCTCAGAAATGTTATTCTACCAATAATAGAAACTAAACAAAAATTTCATACAAGACGCCAGAAGAAGGATAAGAGTACAATTCGTCGAGTACAAATGCCCCCCCTCCCCCTCCCTGTCCCAGCACCCCCTTCCCATCCTGCGCCCCCTTCCCTACATGTTCCTTCTCCTAATTGCTTATATTCAAAGCTTTTGGTAAATTAAGTTATTTTTTATTTATCTTGCTCGCTGTTATTTTTTACGCTTGACATGAAAATAAACAATGCAATGACTTTCTTTGTTAAACATATTGTTTACTTTCACAAATTTCACACTGCAAGTTAATCATTCAACATTCGTATGTTTATTTGTAGCCATTTGAGAGATTTTTTCATATTTACCATATTATGATTTAATTTCATATTTTAATTACTCATGAATAAATGTTATAAATTTTTTTTTGTAATTAGTGATGAGAGTTCGCGATTGGAAATTAGACTCAAAGAAGAACAAATGTCCAACGTATCAAAGTACTTGTTTGTTTGAACGTAAAATATTTCTGCTCGATATTCGAAGATTGCATGATGGTTACTTTTGGTGAAAGAGAAGATGACGAAAATCATAAAGATTATTCGGAAAGAAGAAAGAAAAAGTTTAGAAATAAAAGTGGATTATCTGTTATTGTTCAAGATGAAAAAGGAGTGCGATATTCTGTAATCTTACGACGCAGTTGGTGTGGTACTATGTACATGTTTATTGGAAAAGACTGGTGTAAATTTGTGAAAAATAATTGTGTCAAAGAACTTGACATTCTCAAAGTTATGTCTTCCCATATGTACGAAGAGATGTATTTGGCAAAATATTTAGGGATATCAGTGGTTAGTTCACTCCCTAGGAAATCTACTGAGAAGCTGGTGAATAAGAGCCGATCAAGTGGTGGTGGCCTAATATGAAGACATCACGGTTTGTGTTGTTTTAATGTTCAATACCATTAAGTATTTATATAGTGCTCAAATTTATTTGATATTCATGTATGTTTACTCTTCATTTATCTTTACGTCAACGCTTTATTTCACCCATTAGCTCTGGGACTCTCCATATAACGTATGTATGGTACTTGAATGATGTGAGGGTGTGTTGGATTTTAACTCGGGACATGACATTTAATCTGTAGGAAAAATGTCTTATGAGAATCGGTCATGGATGTACCGTGGAATAGTGAATGGAGTTGTGACCGAGGAGTTTAAAGACGGAGTTGACAGTTTTATTGAGTTTGCATTGAGTAATTCATCAGTAGCAGTTGATCCGATGGGTAACATTCGATGTCCGTGTTCGGCTTGTAAGAACAGAAAGTGGATATCGACATGGGATGTGCAGCATCATCTGTATACGAGAGGATTTGTTGGCCATTATGAGTTATGGTCGTGTCATGGTGAGTTGAATATTCAGTCGTCTGCACCAGCTAATTACTTTGCCTCCACAAGTACGTACGTAGACATGGTTGTCGATGCTGCTGGTCCGGAGTTCAATATTCATGAAGATCAAACAAATGAAGAAGTGCCGAATGATACAGCTCAGAGATTTTATCAGTTACTTCGAGATGCTGATGAGCCATTATGGGATGGTTGTGAGAAGCATACACTGTTGTCTGCAGTGTTGCAGCTATTGAATTTGAATTTCATATGAGCGAGAGTTGTTTTGACCGGCTTCTCTTACTGGTCAAGAGCATGCTTCCTCAATCAGAGAGGTTACCTGCTGACTTTTACCGTGCGAAGAAGATGATGAATGATTTGGGGCTTGGTTTTATGAAAATTGATGCATGTCCGAATCACTGTATGCTGTACTACAAAGAGGATGCAGATAAGACATCATGCTGTATTTGTAAGCATGATAGGTTCAAGCCCAAGAGAGGGTTCAAGTCAAAGCAGAAGGATGTTCCGTATAAGTCATTGCGGTACTTTCCTATCACACCCAGATTGCAGCGATTGTTCATGTCCTCGAGGACAGCTGGACATATGACATGGCATGCGGAAAGAGTCCGTCGCGACGAAGGTGAAATGAGTCATCCTGCCGATGGTGAAGCTTGGGCTCATTTTAGCCGTACTCATCCTTACTTCTCAAGGGATCCACGCAACGTACGGCTTGGTTTATGCACAGATGGTTTCAATCCTTTCGGAGGCTCGGTGGCATCTTACTCATGTTGGCCAGTATTCCTAACACCGTATAACCTTCCGCCAGGCATGTGCATGAAGCGTGAGAATCTGTTCCTTTCATTGCTGATTCCGGGTCCAAAAAGTCCAGGAAAGAATATAGACATATATCTCAGACCGTTGATTGATGAGATGAAATTGTTATGGTCAGATGGTGTGCAGTCTTATGATGCATCCAGAAAATAGAATTTCAATCTGAAGGCTGCATTAATGTGGACAATAAGTGACTTTCCAGCCTACGGCATGTTATCTGGTTGGAGCACACATGGGAGGTTGGCATGTCCTTATTGCATGGAGGATTCTAAATCATTTGTGTTGAAATCTGGGGGAAAATCTTGTTGGTTCGATTGTCATCGGCGGTTTCTACCCAGTGACCATCCTTTCCGAAAGCAAAAGGATTCTTTTATTAAAAATACAACTGTGATGGAGGAGGTAGATATGGAACGGGTGTCTGGTGGAAACATGGCGAGGCGGGTCCAGAACTTACCGACTGTAACACAACTGGCTGGTAGTACCCGACAAATCCCTGGCTTTGGGAAGGATCACAATTGGGTGAAGCAAAGCATTTTTTGGGAATTGCCTTATTGGTCAACACTTTTGATACGTCATAACCTAGACGTCATGCATATAGAGAAGAATGTTTTTGATAATGTGTTCAACACAGTTATGGACGTCAAAGGCAAAACGAAGGATAACGTCAAGGCACGTTTCGATTTGAAAGTACTTTGCAAACGTCCAGAACTAGAGCTACAACATGTTCAAGGAAAAGTGGTGCAACCTAAAGCTGCATATGTGCTTGGGGCCAGACAGATTAAGGAAGTGTTGCAATGGTTAAAGCAATTGAGATTTCCGGATGGATATGTCTCGAATATTGCGCGTTGTGTAAATGTGAACGAGGGAAAAATATACGGAATGAAGAGTCATGACTGCCATGTTTTCATGCAAAGACTGATGCCTCTTGCTTTTCGTGAGTTGTTGCCGAAACAAATATGGGGAGCAATGACTGAGCTGAGTCAATTCTTCAGGATTTTATCTGCATCAGAACTCAAAATTCATGACTTGCAAAATATGGAGCAAAATATAATTCAGACAGTCTGCAAATTAGAGAAGATATTTCCTCCAGCATTCTTTGATTCAATGGAGCACCTGATCATCCATTTACCATATGAGGCAAGGGTCGGAGGACCAGTACAATTTCGATGGATGTATCCGTTTGAGAGGTATATTTCTACATCTCAATTTATTGCCATTACGACGATCTTTTATATTACTTATGTATGCATTTGAATTATTGTCGTAGGTGCATGCACGATCTTAAGATGAAAGTCCGCAACAAAGCACAAGTTGAGGGCTCCATTACTCAGGCGTACCTCATTGAGGAGATATCGAACTTCTGTTCGATGTACTTTGACACGGAAATACGAACCCGACGCACTCAACCTCCACGTAATGATGATGGTGGAGATTCCGAGGTGTCAGACCGACTCTCTGTATTCAAGTGTCCCGGACGGGCGTTCGGATCTTCATCTACTCGCGCACTCCAAGACAGAGAGTTGGTAGCTGCGGAGATCTACGTGTTCATGAATTGCGAAGAACTAGAACCCTACATTCAGTAAGCTCTCCACGCTTATTCGTCATCATTTGCGTGCATTGCTGCAGAACCTAACGGTTGTGTGATATTTACATTGCAGAGAGTTTGAATCGGTCATATTGCGACGGAATCCACGTCTAACTGACGTGCAGGTTGAAAAGGAACGGGAGAAGTCTTTTCCTACTTGGTTAAGATCTCGAGTATGTGTCTAATTATTTTGAAACATAAGTGTTATGTTTTTATGCAGACTGAGTTGAAGTCATTTATTCAATGTTTGTCTATTTATCTCATAATAGGTTGAACAAGGCTTCATTCCCGATTCAAGAGTACAACAGATTAGTTTTGGCCCCTCGAAGATTGTACGTGTCTATCCAGGCTACATTGTGAATGGATACAGATTTCACACGAGAGATTATGGACGGAATAAGTCTACGATGAACAGCGGCGTATGTGTGAAGGGAAGTGCCTACAATGAAAATGAAATTGACTATTATGGCATTCTCGAAGAAGTCATTGAACTGCAATTTTTGGGACAAGACAACAATGTATTTCTGTTCAAGTGTCATTGGTTTGACCCGACATCTATTCGTCATGACACAACATATGGATTAATCGATGTGAAGCATAAGTCCAAATTGAGTACATATGAGCCATTCATCCTGGCGGCACAAGCCCAACAAGTTTATTATTCAAATTATACATCCCTCAAATTAAGAGATTGGTGGGCTGCATGTAGAGTGAAATCAAGACTATTCCCTGAGTATGAGCTTCTCCCGACTGATGATGAGCTCGAAGGTGTTAATGACAACTTTTTCCAATCAGATCGGAGTGACGCACGAGAGTTGGCAGCTTCTACGCAGTACAATGTTCATGATATAAATGAAACAATTTGCTTACATAAGGATAACGAACAAGAAGAAGTTGACCCAAATGTCGCTGAGCGGGAGGTGGAGTCTGATGTGGAGGAAGACTCCCAAGATGATGAGGATGAATTCCAGGATGATGATGAAGATGATGCTGAATTAAACATGTCTTCAGCATCTGATGATGAATATAGATAATATACTGCATATTTTGTAAGAAATTGGTGTTGTTGTTAATTACATGTTCATAATAAATTGCTACTTCAAATTGAGTGCTGATGACTTGCTATATCTTTATTTGTATCAATAGAGATATGGTACGTGGAGGACGCAGTCGGACGGTTGCCACGTCCGTTGGCAGAGGGACTGCCTCCCCGTCCACGTCTGCCTCCAGGTCCGCGACAGGTATATGCATATGTACACAAAAAACCATATGGGTATTATTGTTTATATTGATTTCACGAGAACTAACGTACATACAATTTTACAGGGACTGCCTCCCCGTCCACGCCCGTCTTCCCAGCGACAGGTAAATTTCTATATTGTTGTTTATTTGAAATTCATAATTTCTAATGTGTATGAAATTTTGCAGGGACTGCCTCCCCGTCCACGCCCGTCGTCCCAGCGACAGGTAATTTTCTACATTGTTGTTTATTTGAAATTCATAATTTCTAATGTGTATGAAATTTTGCAGGGACTGCCTCCCCGTCCACGCCCGTCGTCCCAGCGACAGGTAATTTTCTACATTGTTGTTTATTTGAAATTCATAATTTCTAATGTGTATGAAATTTTGCAGGGACTGCCTCTCCGTCCACGCCCGTCGTCCCAGCGACAGGTAAATTTCTATATTCTTGTTTATTTGAAATTCATAATTTCTAATGTGTATGAAATTTTGCAGGGACTGCCTCCCCGTCCACGCCACCTTCGTCTTCTTCCTCACCACAAGGTAAACATATGTTTCAATAGATTAGTATGTTTGGTCTCTTGCAATTTATACAATAAAAGTGTACTAAATTGTTTTCAACAGAGGTGGAGAGCCAGCATCCAGCAGCTGAGGAGGGGCCTCAGCTACCAGGACGACAACCATGCTGGATCTCAGGGTAAAGTTCATCATCTCAGTGTTACTGTATTTGTTATTTAGGATATACATTTCATGTAGAAAATTAATGTGGAATTGCAGGGGGAAGATAGATCCCAGTCCTGCTTCCCGCTATATTACGACGCTGGTCCACGCACATATTCCAGGACCAGTGGATGCATGGAGAGACTTCCCGGTGCCAGTCCGGGATTTATTATTTGACATGTTTACGGTATTTTTATTTTTTAGAAGAGTTGAAGTCATTTATTCAATTATTATTAATTTGGGTTTATTGCAGAACGTTGATTAATTTTATTTCTTTACAGCGGAGGTTCGCGTTCACGAGACCCGAGGATCTCCCTCAGGCTCGAGCCGTCTGGGAGATTACGGCCCAGACTAATTTAAGAAAGTCGATGTGGGAGGCACGGGACAAGGCAATGAAGACCACAGGCAACCGGGATCCTATGGCTTGGGTGGATTACGGCCCTGTTTGGCTGCGGACGGACTATTGGGAGTCCCTTTGCGCGCGTTGGGCTGCTGGACCATGGCAGCAGCGGTCACAGGCGGCAATACGCAACAGAGCAACTCAACCGGAGAAGAATGTGCATACTAGTGGATCCGTATCTTATGCGACCCACAGTCAAAAATTGGTAAGTATTTTATTGTTCGATTCATATATACATATGGATTATTATTGTGAAAGTAACTAATTTTGTTGAATTTTAAGCATCACGACCTGGAGCGTGCCCCTACTTTCCGCGAGTTATTTGACCGGACTCATAAGCGGAAGGGGACGGATGACTATGTTACCGAGAGTGCCCGCACGATTGCTGTAAGTCAAGCTTTAAATTATGAATTCAATTATGATATTAAAGTAATTTGTTTTCAATAATTTAATTTTAAATTATTTTACAGGAGACGTACGACAGGACGATGGCGGAGCGCTACACAGAGGGCACTCCCCAGCCAGATTTGGATGCGGACGCTTGGGTCGAGGCAGCGGGAGTGCCGAGGAAGGGTCGAGTGTACGGCTTTGGGGACAGCCTGGATACTCATCGAGTGTTGTCCTCATATGCCAGTTCGATCGCTCCTCCGGCACACGTGAGTTCATCTTCTGCGCCGCCCGTCAGTGGTGTAGAGGACATTAGAGGCATCATTCGGGAGGAGCTACGTACAGAGCTACAGACGCAGCGGGAAGAGCTACAGACGCAGCGGGTACAGCTACAGGCGCAGCAGGTACAGATAGAGACGCAGCGGCTACAGCTACAGACGCAGTTCAGCGATATGGTTCAGCAGTTCATGTCAATAATGCAGGGAGTACGCCCCACACAGCCAGCAGCTCAGGTCAGTATTAGTATTAATTTCATATACTTAGGATTGGGTCGGGCGTTCAATTGACGGATCTAAAAAACACCCAAGTATATATAAAGCGTCAAAACAACAACCCGGGGGTCCAAAATCCCAAATAGGGATCGGATCGGCGTGCCGTTTTCTCCGACACGACCGGGTGGGTTAAAGTGACGTGTGGAAACTGACGGAATCCAATTTGGATCTCCGGATTGGGTTGAGCATTCAAATGACGGATCTAAAAAAACACCCAAGTATATATAAAGGGTCAAAACACACAACCCGGGGGTCTAAAATCCCAAATAGGGATCCAATCGACGTGCCGTTTTCTCCGACACGACCGGGTGGGTTAAAGTGACGTGTAGAAACTGACGGAATCCAACTTGGATCCCCGGATTGGGTTGGGCATTCAATTGACGGATCTAAAAATAGACAAGTATATATAATAGGTTAAAACACACAACCCGGGGGTCCAAAATCCCAAATAGGGATCCAATCGACGTGCCGTTTTCTCCGACACGACCGGGTGGGTTAAAGTGACGTGTAGAAACTGACGGAATCCAATTTGGATCCCCGGATTGGGTTGGACATTCAAAGGACGGATCTAAAAACAGGTAAGTATATATAAAAGGTTAAAACACACAACCCGGGGGTCCAAAATCCCAAATAGGGATCCAATCGACGTGCCGTTTTCTCCGACACGACCGGGTGGGTTAAAGTGACGTGTAGAAACTGACGGAATCCAATTTGGATCCCCGGATTGGGTTGTGCATTCAAAGGACGGATCTAAAAACACGGTCAACCATATATAAATGGTTAAAACACGCAACCCGGGGGTCCAAAATCCCAAATAGGGATCCAATCGACGTTCCGTTTTCTCCGACACGACCGGGTGGGTTAAAGTGACGTGTAGAAACTGACGGAATCCAATTTGGATCCCCGGATTGGGTTGGGCATTCAAAGGACGGATCTAAAAACATGGTCAACCATATATAAATGGTTAAAACACGCAACCCGGGGGTCCAAAATCCCAAATAGGGATCCAATCGACGTGCCGTTTTCTCCGACACGACCGGGTGGGTTAAAGTGACGTGTAGAAACTGACGGAATCCAATTTGGATCCTCGGATTGGGTTGGACATTCAAAGGACGGATCTAAAAACACGGTCAACCATATATAAATGGTTAAAACACGCAACCCGGGGGTCCAAAATCCCAAATAGGGATCCAATCGACGTGCCGTTTTCTCCGACACGACCGGGTGGGTTAAAGTGACGTGTAGAAACTGACGGAATCCAATTTGGATCCCCGGATTGGGTTGGACATTCAAAGGACGGATCTAAAAACACAGTCAACCATATATAAATGGTTAAAACACGCAACCCGGGGGTCCAAAATCCCAAATAGGGATCCAATCGACGTGCCGTTTTCTCCGACACGACCGGGTGGGTTAAAGTGACGTGTAGAAACTGACGGAATCCAATTTGGATCCCCGGATTGGGTTGGGCATTCAAAGGACGGATCTAAAAACACGGTCAACCATATATAAATGGTTAAAACACGCAACCAGGGGGTCCAAAATCCCAAATAGGGATCCAATCGACGTGCCGTTTTCTCCGACACGACCGGGTGGGTTAAAGTGACGTGTAGAAACTGACGGAATCCAATTTGGATCCCCGGATTGGGTTGGGCATTCAAAGGACGGATCTAAAAACACGGTCAACCATATATAAATGGTTAAAACACGCAACCCGGGGGTCCAAAATCCCAAATAGGGATCCAATCGACGTGCCGTTTTCTCCGACACGACCGGGTGGGTTAAAGTGACTGTAGAAACTGACGGAATCCAATTTGGATCCCGGATTGGGTTGGGCATTCAATGACGGATCTAAAAACAGGTAAGTATATATAAAAGGTTAAAAACACAACCCGGGGGTCCAAAATCCCAAATAGGGATCCAATCGACGTGCCGTTTTCTCCGACACGACCGGATGGGTTAAAGTGACGTGTAGAAACTGACGGAATCCAATTTGGATCCCCGGATTGGGTTGGACATTCAAAGGACGGATCTAAAAACACGGTCAACCATATATAAATGGTTAAAACACGCAACCCGGGGGTCCAAAATCCCAAATAGGGATCCAATCGACGTGCCGTTTTCTCCGACACGACCGGGTGGGTTAAAGTGACATGTAGAAACTGACGGAATCCAATTTGGATCCCCGGATTGGGTTGGGCATTCAAAGGACGGATCTAAAAACACGGTCAACCATATATAAATGGTTAAAAACACAACCCGGGGATCCAAAATCTCAAATAGGGATCCAATCGACGTGCCGTTTTCTCCGACACGACCGGGGGGTTAAAGTGACGTGTAGAAACTGACGGAATCCAATTTGGATCCCCGGATTGGGTTGGACATTCAAAGGACGGATCTAAAAACACGGTCAACCATATATAAATGGTTAAAACACGCAACCCGGGGTTCCAAAATCCCAAATAGGGATCCAATCGACGTGCCGTTTTCTCCGACACGACCGGGTGGGTTAAAGTGACGTGTGGGAACTGACGGAATCCAATTTGGATCTCCGGATTGGGTTGGGCATTGAAAGGACGGATCTAAAAACACCCAAGGCGAAAATGATGGATCTAAAAATAGTATTGTATTAAGCTTGAGAAATAATCACATGTTTTAAATTTTATTTTTGAAAATATTGTATGTCTTTTATTTATTATTAATGTTTCTCATTTTAATTTGTTTTAATATAGGATCCAGCTCCAGACGATGACGAGGCAGGGACAGCAGACGATCCAGCAGATCTATGTTTATTTTTGTATTCATTATTCTATATGATTTTATATTTATTGTATTTTATGATTTTATGTTGATTGTTAGTATTTGTTAAATTTATGAATATTGTAGCAGGTTTGACATTGTAGCAATGTTGACAAATCATTTTTATTTGCCTATTTAAAAAAAAAATTTGTGTATTTTCCGACGGATAAGTATCCGTCGGAATGTATAAATTACCGACGGAAAAATACTGTCGGTAATACCTTTGGAAAGTACTAACGGATTGGCCGACGGATACATATCTGTCGGAAAGGATAAATTACCGACGGCTAAATACCGTCGGAATGCCGTCGGAAAATACTGACGGCCTTACCATCGGATTATATCTGTCGGAGGTTTCGACCGAATTCCGACGGAATTGTCATCCGTCGGAAATTGCTGACCAAGTATTTCCGACGGAAAGTTTCCGACGAGCTTTGGACGGAAAGCGGTCGGAAGGCTCCTTTTCCGATGGATGACCGACGGATTTCCGACGGATTAAGTCCGTCGGAAATAGCGCATTTTCTTGTAGTGTAAAGAAATCGTTGCGCGAAACAAATCGTTATGAGCGCTAAAGAAATCGTTGCGCGAAGCAAATCGTTATGAGCGCTAAAGAAATCGTTGCGTGAAGCAAATCGTTATGAGCGCTAAAGAAATTGTTACGATGAGCAAATCGTTACGATGGACAAATCGTTATGATGACTTAAGAAATCGTTGCGATGAGCAAATCGTTACGATGAGCAAATCATTATGATGACTTAAGAAATTGTTACGATGAGGAAATCGTTACGATGGGCAAATTGTTATGATGACTTAAGAAATCGTTGCGATGAGCAAATCGTTACGATGGGTAAATCGTTATGATGACTTAAGAAATCGTTACGATGAGCAAATCATTACGATGGACAAATCGTTATGATGACTTAAGAAATCGTTACGATCAGCAAATCGTTACGATGGGCAAATCGTTATGATGACTTAAGATCGTTGTGATGAGCAAATCGTTACGAAGGGCAAATCGTTATGATGACTTAAGAAATCATTGCGATGAGCAAATCGTTACGATGGGCAAATCGTTATGATGACTTAAGAAATCGTTACGATGATCAAATCATTTCGATGGGCAAATCGTTATGATGACTTAAGAAATCGTTGCAGAAACGACTTGTTTGTAACATCATGATATTTCGGTCTTATGAAGAAATCATTAAGACACCTATGAAATCGTTATGATATTAAATCTTTATAGCTCTATTAAAATCGATACACTCATAAAGGAGTCGTTGTGACTTTCAACAGAAATCGATGTGGACTTAGAGAAATACAGTCTCGAAATATTTAATGCTTCAGAAATATAATGCTTACCAATATTGGCTTGATTGACCTTGACCTTGGAGTATTTCCTGTACTTTAAGACTTAGAGAACTTTGATAAGGTTTTGTTAATTACCAAAATACATGTATATTTAAAAATTACTTGGGGACAGACTGATCATCATAGTTATATTTTCATTACTATTTAATGTGAATTATTGTTTATACTTCTAGACCTATGGACTATATAAATAACTCTCGGACTGTATAAATAACTCTCAGACTATATAAATTTCATGTGAGTATGAAGATCTTATTCTCTTGATGAAGACCTGTCATCTTACATGTCAGTTATTTTCTCATTGCAAGCAAAATTGGGAATGCGCATTATGATGTATTATTTTTTATGATGATTATATTACAAAACCCTGTTCTTTTTTAAATCATTACTTGGACACTAGAAAAACTGGATCAATGCAAGGAAATCAAATCCTACACAAGTACATGATTTCCTATCAAATTAAGAGATAAAGACAATCACTCATTCAATGAACATTGTAGCATTTCAAATTTCAATGACAAATATACTATGAGCAGTAACAATAGCAATGAACATTTCTTCATTTAATCAGTCCAGTCGATAACAATAGCATTCATTTAATAACAATGCAGCAACATTCATTAAGAGGGGGCAACATTGTGTAGGGGGGAGGGGGTCTGTGTAGAGGGAGGGGGGACTGTGTAGGATCATCGAGAGGGGGAGGGGGGGGGGACTGTGCAGGAGGAGGATTGTTGGGAGGGGGAGTGGGAGAAGGGGGACTGTGCAGAGGAGTGGGGGGTGGTAGTCATTGGGAGGGGGAGGGGGAGAGGAGGGGGGACTGTACAGGGGAGGGGGGGATGGTCGTCGGGAGGGGGAGGGGGAGAGGAGGGGGAGACAGTTGTCGGGAGGGGGAGGGGGAGAGGAGGGGGGGATTGTGCAGGGGGGGAGGGTTATTTGGAGGGGGGACTGTGCAGGGGAGGGGGGCAGTCATCGGGAGGGAGAGGGGGAGAGGAGGGGGGGACGGTCGTCAGGAGGGGGAGGGGGAGAGGAGGGGGGGGACTATGTAGGGGGAGGGGGGGAGGGTTGTTGGGAGGGGGGGACTGTGTAGGGGAGGGGGAGGGGGAGAGGAGGGGGGGATTGTGTAGGGGGAGGGGAGGGTCATAGGGAGGGGGAGGGGGCATACCGGCGGCAAGGCGGCAAGCCTGAGGCGATGACGGTGGCAACAGAAGGGCGGCGAGCCGGAGGCGATGGCGGCGGTAACGACAGGGTGGCGAGCCGGAGGCGGTGACAACGGCGATCAGAGGAGATAACGGCGGTGAGCCGAGGCAGTGGCGTCCCATCGTCGGAGGAGAGAGAGAGAGCGTGAGTGAGGAGAGAGAGAGAGAGCGAAGGAAAGAGAGAGTGCGAGTGAGAGAGAGCGCGGTTTTAGAAATTTGGGGGCCTTAGCGACAACATTTCCGATGGATATAAAATCGTTGAAAATTTTGTTTGTATTTTGCGACGGAAAAAGTTATCAGAAAATCCGTCAGAATTTTGACGTAATTTTTGACAAATATAATCCATCGGAGAAGGCCGACGAACATTCTGACAGATCTTATCTATTGGAAAATGCCGACAAAATTCCTGACAGATTATCATCCATCGGAAATGCCGTCGCTAAATTCGCTTTCTCTTGTAGTGTATTACTGAACTGCTACTGTCCTGCTAATGCTCTCCTACTCCACTGCCACTATTCAATTACTGTTATTTCTGTTATATGTTATTACTTGACAGAAACAAAGTACTTGCTTGTCTCGTGAAAAGCACGTTATACATTGACAGTCTAAATTCTATTATCTTGACACATTTCTGTCTATATGATATCCTACTAGCACTTTGTCATCAACTTTATCGTGCTTATGATTTAGCTTGTTACTTGTGCTTGCCTAGTTCTTAAATCGTTAATCACTTATATCATTGTCCGCACATCAAGATGTAAATCCTACTGGGCTAGTTTGCTCATACTTGCTTTCTAACATTTCAAGTAATGAAGATGATGATTATGTTTAATGGTGGGACTTGTGCGCCGAGCATGAAGTACACTTTAGAGAGTTTTTCTTTATTCTAGCCAGTGAGAGATTGATAATCATTGTAATTTTGTCTTTCCTTGAGAGATAGATGAGGCTAGTAGTGGAGAGTTGTCCTTATTTTGACATTTAGCGATTGTAACATTCACTTATGATAAATAAATGAGTATTGATTATTGAATTATGGGCCCTATTAATATTAGTTATTTGTCTATGATTAATTGAATACTTAATTGTTCATCGCGCTCTCGATTTATTTCACTGTTAAAAAATCGGGGTCGTGACATCCAAAATTTACATGATGTATATTTTTTTTGAGAAATGAAAGTAAATCAGATTTCTTGACCAAGATGAGCCATTTCGTAGTATCCTGAAGAATTGTGATAGATGGTGATCTCACTATTTTTTATTTTCACCTTAGCGAACCAAACAACTTTTCTAATTACCGAATCTAACCCCCACTTGTTGTTGTCTATATATTCTTTTGAGTTTTCGTATAGCAGGATACTCGATTTTGCTCGTAATATCCTTGTAGATTTTGACCATGATAGGCTATCTTTTTTTTCCTTGCTTGATGAGGAGTCTGAAAAATTACTTAGCATCTCTATTTTGAGCTTTTTTATTTGTTTATTTAAGAAAGATGAAGATGAGAAAACGCATAAAAAGGAGATGGATTTTATTTAAATGTTTATTTTCACATGTACATTGTTATCCTGATCGTATTGATGTATTTGGGTGCCTAGCTATAGATAGATGGCGTATAGGATATACAGGATAGAGAGAAAGCCAGTTTGGTTTGAGTGACCGGTGGCACTTTGGGAGATAAGGTAATTCTAATACTCTTATAATTGGAAATGCATTACATCACCTAATAAGTTACTCGAGGGAGATAATTATAAATTCATATTTCACCTCTCGGTGTATAGTACAATCCACCCACTAGTGTTAAGCCAATGTTGAATTCTAGCTGAAGAAACTTTTTCTCCTTATCAAACCAAAAAGAAGGGAAGATATAGAGAGAGAGCTCACAACAAGCCCTTGGCCCACCCCGTGCAATAGAAAGTTAAGAGGTGGCTTACCGGCCCCTCCAGGCCAGTTTGGGAGTGTCAACCAGCCTTTGCAATCATGAAATGTCATGTGGCTTTCACTCGCCAATAATTAGAATTTCAACAATCCTCAGCATCTCGCTTGCTAGCTGTGACCATCCACGTTATGAAGGTACTTCTGATTCCAGAAATATATGACATCTGAGATTTAACTGTTGTACGCATATCGGGGCACAGTTCAGTTCACACACAGATCGATCGAGAGAGAGATTCTCCCTCCATAAAGTGGAGGCCAGAGAGAACGTGGCTTGATATGATTTTAAAGACAGAGAGATAGAGGACTTGCAACCTGGGGAGTGAGAACCCAACGGCATCTCTTCGTTTCAGCTTGGCATCACTGCACGTTGGACCCTTAGCGTTAGGCAGAAGCGTAATGTATTTTCAATTTTTCATATCCTGGTCTTCAAAGTGCATTTCTTTGGCAAGTTGATAGCGTTTGAACTTTCTGACAACGCAGTTGTCCTGTTTATTGCACTTAGCCTTAATTTGTTTATTTAAAACTTTGAGATTGGAACTAGGGAAGTACGTCTTTTTTTTTTCCCCCAGTAAGTACATCTAGGAACAAGTACACGCACGCTACAATATGATTATTAATGGAGATCAAAGACGTCTTATAAAAGAATATTGACATGATCCCAGATGGTATTGGTGAGCAAACATTTTCTAGCGTGCCCGTAATTAATGTGTGGTACATTAATCATACTTGATGTCTTACTTGTGTGGCCGGGAAGATGGCTATTCCATCTTAACGTTCATCAGAATCGTCATGTCATATGGTGACGAAGAAGAACAAAAAAAAGATCTGGACGAGACATGGCGTGTCAACAAAGGCCATGACCACAGGTGAGTTCGAGAATTCGGTTTATTTAGAGAGTGTTGAGAGCTGTTATATATAAGACTTGAATTTTGGTCATGATATATAGTACTAGCTAGTACACGGTATATATAGTTGTTCATCCAGGGGTCATTCAGTCAGCTGCGACGCTGGCAACGGAGACTACGAAGCGGCTCCACTTACTCTCGCCAAATTAAATTAAACGCTGGCGAGGAAGACGTGAATTCGGTTTTCTGTATCCCCTTCGCCAAAAAAAAATTGCATCAACGAGGAGCTGGTCTCCCTCAGAGCCCAATCGGACTAACTTAATCAGGAACGATGAGCAGGGGTAGGTGGGGAGGAGGTGAAGAAATTAACTCCCGACACACCACCCCCTTATCAGTGACAGCCCATCCATCATCAATATCCATCACATCCACTGCCCCGAAATCGGAATTAAGGAAGATTGGAGATCTAGTAAAAATTAAAGAAACAAGGTCCTTTATCTTTTAATATTTCATATTCTTTGTGGCACTGTGGGAAGCTAGAGTGTGAGAGAGAGGCCGGGAAATCCGTGAAAGCAGGTGCCTCTCGCTAGCTCGTTTGCTAATTACTCTTCTAATTTAAACTAGTAAAATGTCTAAATCATTATTGCAACGGTTATACTTCATCCTTGAGAAATAGGTTCTACCAAGGACAAAGCTAGCGGCTTGTTTCTTAGTTTCAAATTGTCGTGAAAACTTTAATTTGTGAAGAGAGAGAGAGAGAGAGAGAGAGAGAGAGAGAGAGAGAGAGAGAGAGAGAGAGAGAGAGAGAGAGAGAGACCGTTTCCATCTTGACCGGGTTGGGTAGAGAGAACGAGTTCACAAGTACCGCAGTTAGTATAGGATGGCCTTTAGTTTCCAATGTGTATGCAATCGGGCTAGCAAGTAAGAGAAATATATATGTAGTATGCAATCAGAAGGTGCTGTGTCCCCTTCAGGCGCATTGCTGTACTCTCCGTTACAGGACGTTAGAATCCCCTCGTTTTTTCTTTCCCCCCCTCTTCCACGTACGCTTTATGTTTCTGGTGAAGGTCTATAAGTATTAGTCTCTCCAATTCTTTCCTACCCGTCCGAACCCTGGGGAGAGGGAGAGAGAGAGTCGCCTCTATCCACTACCTTCATTTCTTCTTCTCATCTACCGTGGAGGTTGAACCTCCCATGGTGCGAAGGATAGCAGTAATATAGGATACTTCACACGCGCGCATAGAGAGCAGATCTAGAGAGAGAGAGGACATGGGGTTGCTTCAAGCACCATCTGATCCCATGCAGTACTCGCTCTGGTTCCTGGTGCTCCCAGTGGTGTTGGTACTCGGCTGGCTCTGGGTGTGGCCGAGGAGGCTCCCGCTGCCGCCGGGCCCCCCCAAGCTGCCCATCATCGGCAACATGCTGATCATGGACCAGCTGACCCACCGCGGCCTCGCAAAGCTCGCCCACCGCTACGGCGGGCTGTTCCACCTCCGCCTGGGACTCAACCACACGGTGGTCGTTTCTTCCCCAGAGATGGCCCGTCAGGTTCTCCAGGTGCAGGACAACGTCTTCTCCAACCGCCCCGCCACCACCGCCATCTCCTACCTCACCTACGACCGCAGCGACATGGCTTTCGCCCATTACGGACCCTTCTGGCGCCAGATGCGCAAACTCTGCGTCATGAAGCTCTTCAGCCGAAAGCGCGCCGAGTCCTGGGAGTCTGTTCGCGACGAGGTCGACGCCGCCGTTCGTGCCGTGGCCCTCTCTGCCGCAGGGTCCTCGGTTAATGTGGGCGACCTCGTCTTCAACCTCACCAAGAACATCATCTACCGGGCAGCCTTCGGGTCGAGCTCTCACGAGGGGCAAGATCAGTTCATCTCTATCATGCAGGAATTCTCCAAGCTGTTCGGTGCTTTCAACGTCGCCGACTTCGTGCCGTTGCTGGGGCGATGGGACCTGCAGGGCATCAACGGGAGGTTGGTGAAGGCCCGGGGGGCTCTTGACAGCTTCATCGACAAGATCATCGACGAGCACCTGGCCAATCCCAAGCGCCCCGATGACCCCAACGCCGACATGGTCGACGAGATGCTCGCCTTTCTCCCCGACTCTCGTGTCGGCAACGGCCCAGGCGCTGCCTCCGATGAACTGCACCAGGCATCCTTCGTGCTCACCAGGGAAAACATAAAGGCCATCATCATGGTATGTCTGAACGACTTCGTACCTGTATATTACATGATACTTTTTCTTCGATTTTCTTTCGACAACGTAGTTGGCTACCTAGAAACACAATATAATTGTTTCCATCATATATATTCGATGATTTCGTTAATTAATATGAGTGCTCTACACATAATCGATTTGATAACGAGTTAATATAAAGTTAACTCAAAATTAATTTAAAGTTAACTCAAAATATAATTTGATAACTAAAAAAAATTAACTCAAATGTGTTAGATTAAAGATGGGTCAGATGTGAGTTAACTCACAATTTTTTAACCATTTTTAGAGGTGGATTGGAGTTAATAATCCATTGAGTTAGAGAAAGACTTAGTGCGCTTTCACATTGACAAGGCAACAAGCCTATGTGGTATCTAACAATTGGATTATCACTTTATCACTCCTCATGTGAGGGATATCACATAGACTATTATCTAGTCACATTGTACTTTAAGTGTAATGTACAAGTGTAATAAATCTTTCTCATTGAGTTAACTACTTTTTTTACTCCGACGGTACATAATATTAATTACTATTTTTCTTTTTCCAACACAATATTAATTATTATTTTCTCTTTTCAAATCATTTTTTGATATGAAAATAGGTTAACTCATTTTATCTTGCCAAAATAATCAAGAGAAAATGAATTAACTCACTGTAGTTAAATTAAGTTAACACACAAAAAAATAAATTAAAAAATAAGTTAACCTTACATAATTTTAATCATGAGTTGGAAATATCTCTAACCCCACCTCATTGCGAAACATAGGTTTAAGATTTGCCGCTAGCGAAGATACGACTTAAGATCTGCAGGTTACCTCACCTCCGAAAGATGAAGAGCATCCACCCGGGTCTGCCTAGCCGGAGCTGATTGGTTGCGCTCGTCATATATTATTCCAAAGATTCATCTATATATCATGAACTGATAAAAGTAAAAAAAAAATGCGCGCACCTAGCTATGTGCAGATAGGACAGAAATGGATAAGTGTTCCACATCCAAAATGATGACGAGCCATACAGTAAGGACGCAGACAATATTTGTGATTAGATTCCCTCGTCGGGCCGTGTGTCTTTTTCTTGTTCTTGAACGCTTCCCGGGTTCAAAGATTCTACTAGTCTAGTCTAGTTTACAACCAGAAGAAAGAAAACAAAGCTTCCATGTCGACCATAAATCAGAGGTTTTGGCGACATGTCACTTCACTTGGGCACACATATATATATAATGTTCATAACATTTTAGTCAAAGTTCAGATGGCCAATCGCGACCCCATTGATGTCTCTATACCACCGTGCGCGCATCTTCGTGTGAAATCATCTTTCGCTCTCTTGGATACGGCCGTGGCAGGACGTCATGTTCGGCGGGACGGAGACTGTGGCATCGGCGATCGAGTGGGCGATGGCGGAACTGATGAAGAGCCCGGACGACATGAAGAAGGTGCAGGAGGAGCTGGCGGCCGTGGCGGGCCTCGACCGCAAGGTCCAGGAGAGCGACCTCGACAAGCTGTCCTTCCTCAAGTGCTGCGTCAAGGAGACGCTGCGCCTGCACCCGCCCATCCCACTCCTCCTCCACGAGACTGCCGAGGACTGCGAGGTGGCCGGCTACCGGGTTCCAGCACGCACGAGGGTGATGGTGAACGCCTGGGCCATCGGCAGGGACCCCTCCGCCTGGAAGGACGCCGACTGCTTCAAGCCCTCACGCTTCGCCGACGACCTGGCGGCCCCGGATTTTAAGGGCGGCTACTTTGAATTCATCCCCTTCGGGTCCGGCCGCCGGTCCTGCCCCGGCATGCAGCTGGGCCTCTACGGGCTGGAGCTGGCGGTAGCGCAGCTCCTCCACTGCTTTAATTGGGAGCTGCCCGATGGCATGAAGCCCAGCGAACTGGACATGAGCGACATCTTCGGGCTCACCGCGCCCAGGGCTGTGCGGCTCGCCGCCGTGGCGTCGCCCCGTGTCACCTGCTCCCTCGTCTGATGGCGTTGCGTCCCCGTCCACCCTTCAACTACCCATTTGTCTATCCACTTGTATTTTGTCTTCTCTTGGCCCGTCGGTCAAATCCCTCCTCCCTGTACCTCTCCCGTTCACTTGCAAGCTGTTCTCTTTATTGCTTCCATCATCCCATAGGTTTTGACGTATGAACTATGCAAGAAAGGAGGAGTTTCCCAAAGAAAAAAAAATGCAAGAAAGAAGGAATAGGAAAAAAAAAAAAAGAGTGGGTGGTTCACGGCGGTTTCGCAGTGGCCATATAAAAATAAGAGCATGACTGGAGCATGCGCTTATATTTAAAAGATGGCAGATGTCATGTGTGTTTCCCTAAGCTCCTAAATTATCTGATTATTTAATACACACGCAGAACGGACAACGCCAGACCCGTAGCTCCACTTGCATGTAGACCGATTATGTTATATGCAGGCAGCGACAGTGATAGCTCATTTGACCGCGTGAATGCTTACCCCAGCTCGTATATCCAACATGTCGCCTTTTGCTGGGTTTATACAAGTCAGCATATATACAAGGTCAAGTACGAATCTGAAGTTTTATTTTTGAAAGCAATATTTTTTTTTTGTTTTTTCGACGATTTATATATAAACTCCTCAGTTCTTCAATTCCAATAAGAGCACATCTAATATCCTTAACTAGGTATCCAAAATCTCATGATCACCTCACTAAACATTTAGACCTTATTTCTCAAAAAAATGATTCCACTATGCTAAGGTCAGTGATGAAGCAGTAGCTCTCTCTCTAGTTTTCTAGAGAGAGAATCTCCCGGGCTTCGTTGGTGTTGGCAGCTTCGCCGCCGGCCCTAGGGGTCCTGGCCGGCCATGGCTGCCACGGGGGGGCCTGCTCCCACTCCTGCCGGCGGCCTCTCATTCGCTCGGGTGGTCGCTGCTTCCCTGTTGCTCCCTCCTGTCCCCACCGAGGTGCATGATCCGGCTTTTACCAATCATGGCGAGCCAGCAGTGTTCTTCACAAAGGCTGAGATGGAGGCTTCATTAACACCCTTTCAGTTTTCGGTGGTTGCCAAGACAGTGTTCGGGAGACCTCCCATCCCTGAGATCCGATCTCATCTCGTATCAAGATGTAGCCTGAAAGACCCTTTTCTCATCAGCTCTCTCGACAACTCTCATCTTCTCCTCAGGTTTAAATGCAATGATGATTATTTAAGAGTGCTTCTACGTGAATCTATTTATGTCCAAGGTAAGTTGTTCAGATTTTTTAAATGGTCCCCGTTATTCAAGCTTTCTGAGGAGCCATCCATTGTTCCTGTCTGGGTCGAATTCCCAGCTCTCCCGGTCAATCTTTATCAAAAGAACCTCTTATCCTCTATTGCGGCTAACGTGGGATCGGTTCTTCAAGTGGCCCATGCAACAGAGATATTACTCAATACCAAGGCGGCTAGGGTTTGCGTGGAAATTGATCTTCTTAAACCTCGGCCTGACAGGGTTTGGATCGGTATGGGAGATTTAGGTGGGTTTTGGCAAGAAGTTTCATATCTTAACCTACTGGACTACTGCTGCTTCTTGTAGACGTCTGGGACATGCTATGGAGTTCTGTCGTTCGACTGGGGAAGGAGTGCATGTGTAGAAGCGGCCATCAGCGGTCAGACAGGTAGTAGAACATCCTAAAAGCGTATGGGTTCCAGTTTCCGGACCAGCCGGACAGGATCCTGTGCAACCTAGCCAATCCAATTCCGATGTTGGGGTCCTTGTTCTTGCTGCAGTCAGGCAGGAGGTTGTGCAACCTTCCGGTACAAAATCTGATGTTGGCTTTGTTACTGTTTCTGATAAAACTTTCGGAGCTCAGGAAACAACCGACGCAAATCAGTTAGCTATTTCAGCTACTACTCCTAATGTGTTGCATGGGAGTCCTAATGATCCGCGGGGTGTTGAGGAGTCTACCAGACTTTCTATACCTGGCTTCCCTGCGGATATTCGAGGCTCTCTCTCTTCTAACAAGGGAGATACTAATGAAGAAAGTAATATGGTTGAACGTTTTCATGAGGGTTGTACTAAGGATGTTCTGCCTAGTCAGGAAATTTTGATTGACACGCATAAAGTGGCAAGCACTGGCAGGGAAGAATTTTTCATTTAATCGAGGGTCTGGTTTGGATACGGCATCTTTGGCACACATGGATAACCATCTTATGCCGCTGAATTCTGTTGTTTTGGAGGACACTTCTACAGTTCGAAGAGACCGGGTTATTACTAGAGCACGTGCTCGATCGGAGGATAGAGGTAAAGATCTGTTGCAATGAACTCTGCTCTTTTTTGGAATATTCGGGGTATTGGAAATTTGTCTTCTCGCAGGAATCTTAAGAAATTGGTGGTTCAGTTTCATCCGTCACTTGTGGCTATTATGGAACCTAAACAGTCGTTGAATAAAGCTAATAAGATCGCTTCCATGATAAAGTTAGACAATTTTGCTGGTAATATGGATCAGTCTTCCAAGATCTGGGTTTTCTGGGATTCTTCCATCCAACTTATTATAGTGGAAAGTTCTGATCATTATATCACATTGGGTTTGGTGTCTAATGCTGGTTTCTCACTCTATATTACTTGTGTTTACACCTCTTGTGATTATACTAGGTGCCTATCCTCTTTGCTGATCTTCTTCAGTTTGGCGCTTCAGTGGATGTTCCTTGGTTAATTGGTGGAGACCTTAACTGCATAGCTACTCCTTTTGAGAAAATGGGTGGCTCTTTTGGTAATAGAAATAGTATGATTGACTTTAATGCATTCATTACTGCTGCTGGGATTTTTGATGCTGGTTTCCTTGGCTCCTCGTTCACTTGGAATAATAATAGAGCTGGTAGTGCAAATATTCGTGCTCGTCTTGATCGCATTATATTTAATGATAAGTGGCAGGATTCCTGGCCAAACTCCATTGTTTCTCATCTTAGGAGAGGACCTTCTGATCATTGTCCTCTTGATATTTCGAATGTTCCTTCCAATCGGGGTCCCAGCCGATTTGTGTTCCAAAATATGTGGACAACACATGATACATTTCTTGTGACAGTTGCAGATGCTTGGAAGAAAAGTGTAATTAATCATGTGAACCCTTTGATTCGCCTTCAGGTGAAGCTTAAGGATGTGAAGAACTCTCTTAAATGCTGGAATAAAGATGTATTTGGTAATGTGTTTCAAATGGTTACTTTTGCCATGAAAGAGGTGGATAGATTGCAGCATGCTTTCGATCTCTTGCCGTCGGAAGGCAATAGGTGCGCCCTTTCTGCTGCTAATGCTAAGCTAAATCTTGCTCTAAACAGGGAAGAAATTTTTTGGAAACAAAAATCTAAAGTGGATTGGCTGGTTAATGGAGACAGAAACACTTCATTCTATCATACAACTGTCAAGTGCAACAGAAGGAAAGGATATATACATAGACTGAAAATTGATGGCAATCAAACTTGGTGTACGGATCAGGAAATTCTAAAAAAGGAGGCGGCAATTTATTTCCAGAAGTTGCTCACTTCGGAAACTCATGAAGTTGACGAGCATCTGTTGAGTGTTATCCCCTCTCTTATCAATGATGATCAGAACAATATGCTTTGCATGGTTCCTACTGCTAACGATATCAAAGAATTTGTTTTCTCCATGAATGGTCAGAGTGCACCAGGACCAGATGGTTTCTCTGGTCTGTTTTTTACTCAGTGCTGGTCGATCATTGGTGATGATGTGATTGCCGCTGTTCAGGATTTTTGCTGGTTTTGGCCTTCCTAGAGGGTTATCCTCATCCCTCATCACTCTTATTCCGAAAATTGCTGAGCCAACATCCTTTAGTGATTTCAGACCTATTAGCCTCTGCAACTTTGTGTATAAAATTATATCCAGGGTGTTCTGTGACCGGTTAACCCATATATTACCTTTGCTTATCTCTGAAGAACAAAGTGCTTTTGTTAGAGGGAGATTCATTCTGGATAACGTGTCGCTTTCTAGACACACACTCCGGGACATTGACCGTAAAGTTAGAGGACACAATATCATGTTCAAGCTGGATATGGCAAAAGCTTATGATCGCATGGAGTGGGATTTTATTCTTCAGGTTATGAAGAAGTTTGGTTTTTCAAATAGGTTCACCTCTTATATTGGCATGATGCTTTCTAACTGCTGGTCTTCCATTAACTTTAATGGTTCTATTGCTGGTTTTTTCAAGTCCTCTCGGGGGATTCAGCAAGGTGACCCACTCGCCCCTGTGTTGTTTATCATTGCATCTGAAGTGCTGAGTAGAGGCTTGAAATTCCTCTTCACTAATGGCCAAATTAAGTATTTCAGCGGCCCAAGAGGTGTTTTGCAGATCTCACATCTTTTGTATGTGGATGATACTTTAATCTTCATGAATGCAGGTATTAATTAGAAATGTCAGAAATATGCTTCTTTTTCTTCAGTCATATGAAAAGAGCTCTGGTCAACAAGTCAATCCTGGAAAGAGTTGTTTCCTAATCTCCAACAAGGCGCCTCCCTTGTTAGTGTCCCGGATTGCTAGTCTCACTGGTTATAGAAATCATCATGGCAGTCTGAAATATTTGGGGATTCCTTTGAAATCTAATAGGCTGAAAGTTCAAGATTATAAATTTTTGGTTGATAATGTCACTCGCAAACTTGCGGGTTGGAGAGCTAAAATTCTGTCACAAGCGGGCCGGGCTGTCCTTATTAGATCGACGCTTTTGAGTCTCCCTGTTTATATGGCTAGCTCCATTTCTATTCCTAAATCTATCTGCACTCAAATTAATCAGATCTGTGCCAATTTTTTCTGGCAAGGGGCGGATGGCGCCCAGAGACGGCATTGGGTGTCTTGGAATAAATTGCAAAAGCCTTATGTTGAGGGTGGTCTTAATTTCAGGAACCTGGAGACATTACAAGTTGCCATGGCAGCTAAACAACTTTGGAACATTATCCATGGTAAATCCCTGTGGTCCAATTATGCTAAGAAAAGGTTCATAAAACATAATCATCTTTGGGATATTTACACTCCCTTCCCTTTTGGAGTTTCCAAGAAAATTTTCATTCAAGCTAGGGAGATTGTGCTACATAATGTCAGGTGGATTGGAGGAGATGGCTCCACAATGGATTTCTTCAGAGACAAATGGATTGGTCAAAAGGCTATCATGCAGGACATGACAAACATGGTTATTACAGGCCAGCAGTGGCCGAAAATTTCAGTCAAAGATATGGCCATGGATGAGAATCACAACATTTGGAGAGGCTTGGGTGTTACCCCGCATCATGTTCATGACCTCTTAACCAATCAGCCGGATAAATACATCTGGGAAGGGAATGCTATGGGTAATTTCACTATAAAATCTTATAATGTGGTCACTACTCGGGGTCTTAGCTGAGGATCTTAGATCAAATTATGGCACCATGCTATCCCTCCTCGTTCAGCTATGTTCGTGTGGAAGCTTCTTCACAGGGCGGTTCAGGTGGACTCTAGAATTATGGATTGTGGTATTCCGGTGGTCTCTAAATGTGTGTGTTGCAATATTCATGAGCAAGAATCGTTGGATCACCTGTTCATCTCTAGTGACATTGCTCAGGAATTATGGAGATGGATGGCTCCTTTACTTCACAATAAGGTTACTTGGAGTGATCATGTTACTACTAGATGTTGGAGTGTCATTTCTAACTCTAATATGAATTCTACATTTCAGTATGTTGGTTTGCTTACATGTTTGCTCATGCTCTGGGAAATCTGGAAATTTAGATGCACTGCCAGAATGGAGGGGATTTCTCGTACTCTGGACCATGTGAAGCGCTCCATATTGTTCAATGTTCAAAATGTAGTATCTACTATGAAGTTCAATCGCCCCATCTCTAGTAACCATGCTGATATTCTTAATTCTTTTAATATCAAAGCTTCGGTTAATATTAAAGCTCCTCTTATGGTCAAGTGGATTCCACCAGTCTCTAATTTTTGCCTTAATGTTGATGGGGCTTCTAAAGGAAATCCTGGAAGCTGTGGAGGTGGTGGCTGCATTAGAGATTCTCATGGCAACTTCATTTGCGGTTTTGCCTTCTACTATGGCACTGGTAGCAGTATTTTGGCTGAGACAAGAGCTATTCATGATGGTTTGCGTTTAGCAGTTGAACGGAACATAAGCGTCTCCTATCTTCTTTCGGACTCTGCTCTTCTTGTCAGAGCGATCACTTGTGGGCGCTGCCCCCACTGGGCAGTCTTTCCTTGGTGGCGGGGAATTTGCAATATGATTCAGATCCTCAAGCCGAAGGTCCAGCATATTTTCCGGGAGGGAAACCAAGTCGCTGATTCTCTGGCCAACTATGCTTGCTCCCAGGAGGCGAACATTATTTTTTCAGATTTTCATTGCCTTCCTTCCAGGTCTAGGGGAGCGCTGATTGTTGATAAAGCTGGCCTTCCCAGCTTCCGATTCCCTTAGCTATCTCTTTTGATGTATTTTTTCTTGTTCGCTGGTGTGCTCTTATTCTGAGCGTCGGGTGTACCTCATAATCTTTTTCATTATGAAATAAAAGTTATCCCTGATGGATCGCCTAGTGGAGTGAGAACACTTTCTCCCTCTGGGAGGAGGTGCACTCTCCTAGCCGCTGATCCATTGGAGGTGTTTTGGAAAAAAAAGAAAAAGTGATGAAGCAATACTCAAGACGCGCAACGTTTGAGATTCCAAAATCTACTGCAGGAAGCAATTATGAAAGTTAAGCTTTGAAGTAACATAACTTAAAAAGACTACTTTCCCTTTAAACTGAAACTTGAACCATTTGAAAGTCTCATATTCACCAACAAGGCCATTAGGTAGATTGAAGATCCTAATTTCTATAGATTGTGCCACTCCCCCATCTGATTTTTTTTTCATAATGAGAATTTGACAGTAAGAACAACTCAACTTAACCAAACATAAAGAATATCATGATAACTAACTATACTTTCTCATATCATCAATTATTAGATTAAAGAATTAGTTCATTAATATACAAATACAACTCCAATCTATTTGTTGCTGTTGGAGCAAAGTGGTCGGCTCAGGCCGAGCAGCTCCCAAGGGACGATGGCGTGATATTGTAAGTGTTGTCGAGCTCTGACCTGCAAAACAACCAAGGGACCTCGGTGGGTAGGGACTCCGACGATCAAGTTAGTTCGGGAGGTCGGAGCAAGAAAATTTTTGGGCTAGAAGTTGCGTACCTTTTTCATGAGGGGTGCCTATCTCTTATATAGGGCTCTCTTGAGCCGGATTATCAGGAATGACTTGTGGCAATCGTGCCTATGCATTCGCCCTTGATTCCCGCAAGCCGAGGTCATGAGAGGCAAGTCTAGCTGGACAGATCCCGATCGCTCCGGGCCAGCTAGCGTCCGCAGATTGTAGGCGTGATCTTTGGGTCCTTCCTTTTATGGGTTGCTGCTCTCTCGAGGTTATATAGATCATCATAGGAAAGTCCATGCTAACACGTCCCTCCGAGGATAACGATGGGGCTCAACTCGACCAACAGCTCGGCCAGTTCGACAGATCGGCATATGTTCGGCCGATCTTTCGAGGACCGACCCATATCATTGGCCCCCTAGCTTCTGCTCGGGACGTCGCGATGGACCGAGGAGAAGATGTTAGAATTTTTAAAATTCACACATCATTGTACGTTCCCCTGTCAGGGAGTGTGAGGACGCGTCTGTGCGATGTCAGGACTGCGAGGGGGCGTGGCGGCTGCTGGAGTGACGTGACTTCTGGCGCTTCTGACAACAACCGAAACGACGCGCTGCCTTGACTTCCGTCCGCAATCATGGTGACAGACGATGCGACGGGCGTTCCCATCAGCGCCTCGACTCCCGAACCCCCTGACTTCGATCGTGATCCACATTCAAAGCTTATCGGCGTAAGGGGTGGCGACACGTGGGTCGATCTTGTTGCCTTAGTTGTGACGACGATCCTCATCCGTTGGATCATTGCAATCCTGGGACCCTATAAATAGCACCTTCGGTGCCGAAAAAAGGACCTTCGCACGTGAGCTCCATCGTCTGAGGCCATCGACCTTCCGAGTAGTGCGGGATCGTCCGAACGCTCTCGCCGAGCTTCGAATTGACAGCTTGTGTTTGGTTACTCCCTCCTCAGAGGTAAGCCATGGGCTCGTCCTCTGCTTCCGCTTCTTCTTCTTCTCCTTCATCCTCTTCATCCTCTTCGGGGTATTCTTCTTCTGAGGGTACCTCAGCTCGTGCCCCCTTCTCTTCCTGTTCCAGCCCCTGCGGGATTACCCGATGATCAGTTGTCGGGTACCGCATACGACTTTGTCCCTGCAGTGTCTCCTGGGACATATGTCCCCAGGGCCTCCTCAGCTCCCCCCTCCAGTGTGCTGATGCGATGCCACCGAGATTGACAAGACGACTCTGGAGTGGATCGTTGACCACCCTGTGTTTGCTTTTCCTTCCGACTTTACAGTCCATGCCTTCGACGATCTCCGAGCTCATCATACGATGGAGAACGGATTTTGTCTCTACTCAGAGGCGATCCGAGCTGGTTTTCGGTACCCACTTCACCCCTTTCTCCTTCATCTTCTTTTATACTTAGAAGTCGCCCCGTCTCAGTTGGCCCCCAACTTCTGGAGGTCGGCTATTGGCTTCTTGGCCACCTGTGCTTTGGCTAAGGTCGTGCCGAACATCCGTCTCTTCTTTTACTACTTTTCCCTCAAAGTTTCGGGGGATTGGCTATACATTTCAGCTTGGTCAGGCCGTCATTTCCTTGTCCGTCTTCCTTCTTCCATCCATGGGTGGAAGAGGTCCTTTTGCTTCATTCACAGCCCCAAGGGCTGGCACTTCCCTACTACTTGGTCGGCCGTCAATCCCAATGATAAGGCCTTCCGATCTCCATATGATATTAGTGATACCGAGCTTTCGGACTTCGAGTCGCTGTAGAACGTAACGATTTTCGATCTGCATGAACCTTCAGCCGATCTATTCGAGTTGATCCGGAAGGCTGACCGAGGTCTGATATCTTTAGGGATTTTTCTTACTTTTGTTCTTTATTCTTGTCGACCGAGCTGACGACAACTCCTTTTCCTGGCAGGAATGGCCAATCAGAACACTCCTGTGCCGAAGGAACAAGAGGGGGCCGATTACTCGGCCATCGCCGCCCAATGCTTCCTCACTGGGGGAGGTAGGTGGAAGACGAAGACGGCTTGGGAGAAGAGACCCGCCGAGGACTCCGATGTCCAGATTGTGGACCCCCAGCTCCTTCTGTTGGGAACGTCACTCCGCCTGTGCCGTTGTGCCGGTGCCATCTACCTAGGAAGCAGCAGAAAGGCCGGTCAAGTGAGCTTAGCTATCCGAGTCGTGTTTGACCGAGGGTGGTACTTCGAGTGCTACCTAACCGTCCCACCGTCCGAGTCTCCCCCTGACCCCGCCAACCGAGCCGAGCCCCTTGGAGTGGGGTCGGTCCTCCATTCCGGCCGGCGCTACATCTAGGGCCGCGTCGATGAAGACCCCCGACCTCGTCGACGAGTTATTTTGGGGGCTGCAACACCATCTGGGTATGCTCGTGTCCCTTCTTCAATGGGTGGACCAGACTCGGACGGCTGTCGAGGGTCGCTTGCACATCATCGAGGGGAAGTGCGCCGACCTCGAGGCGAAGAACTCTGAGCTGAAGGACTCCATTGCTGCCGAAGCCGCCGAGCTACCAAGTCGGAGGACCGGGTTGCCGCGCTTGCCCAAGGGTTGGACAAGCTTAAAACCTTGTTAAACACAGAGAAGGCGGCACGGGAGGCTGAGAAGAGGGTGCGAGAGGCCGAGGTCAAGACGCACGATCAAATGCTCAGCTTGTAGCCAAAGAGCGCGGGAAGGCCGTGGCCGAATACAAGAAGTCCGACGCCCACGTCGAATAGATAACTGGTCTATTTCGAGACGGTTATAAATATTGTTTGGGGGCCGTGGCTAAGGCCTTCCCCGAGCTAGACATATCCGGTGTGCAGCCCCTTGGCACAGACGACGACGAGTCCGAAGAGGAGGACGGGCAAACCGTCGCCAACGCTTCTACTCCTGCTCTTGCGGTCACCGCCCCTTCGGCCACCCCTGTAACCGAAGCCGCCACCGAGCTTTGATCGGTGTATTTTGTAAAAACTCCTTTTGGCTTTCAGGCCATTTATGTAGTATATTATAGATTATAGTTCTTTGTCCTTGTCCGAGGGTTGTTTCGCGAAGATTTGATGCAATCGCGTCACCGAAGCGATGTGAGTTTAGAGCGCCGAAGCAAACTTGTTAGACTCGGAATACCGAAGCGACTTCCTTGTAGATTTAGAGTGCCGAAGTGACCTCGTTAGTTTAGAGTGCCGAAGCGAACTCCTTATAGATTTAGAGTGTCGAAGCGACCTCATTAGTTTAGAGTGCCGAAGCGACCTCGTTATAGAACTAGGAGTGCCGAAGCGAACTCCTTATAGATTTAGAGTGCCAAAGCGACCTCGTTAGTTTAGAGTGTCGAAGCGACCTCGTTATAGAACTAGGAGTGCCAAAGCGAACTCCTTATAGATTTAGAGTGCCGAAGCGACCTCGTTAGTTTAGAGTGCTGAAGCGACATCGTTATTCATTGATATCTCAAGGATAATAACATTGGAGGTGCTCGGCATTCCATGTCCTCGGAACCGCCGAGCCATTCAAATTTGCCAACCGGTAAGCCCCCTGCCTGAGGTCCTCGATCACTCGGTATGGGCCCTCCCAATTAGGGGATAGCTTCCCACCTGCAAACTTGGGATCCGAGTTGGCGAGCTTCTGAAGGACGAGGCTGCCTGCATTAAAGCGACGAGGTCTGACAGCTGCGTCGAACTTTCGCTTCATCTTGCGCTGGTAAGCTTCCACCCTGGCTGCTGCCTCGTTTTGCCGTTCTTCGATGAGCTCCAGCTCAGCGCGCAGCGCGCGATCGTTATCCTCGCGCTCGAACCCTAGGATTTTTTCTAAGGCTACGAGTAGTTCCACGGGAGTCACCGCCTCTACTCCGAAGGCCAGCACAAACGGGGACTCTCGAGTGGCTTCTCAGGGCATCGCCCGGTAAGCCCAGAGCACATAGGGTAGCTCCTCGGTCCACCGGTCCTTATGGTCGTCCAACCTCTTCTTCAACCCATTGAGGAGAGTTCGGTTGGTCACCTCAGCTTGCCCATTAGACTGAGGGTGAGTGACCGATGTGAATCGATGGTCAATGTCGAGCTCCTCACAATTTCGGTGAAATCTGGCATTATCGAACTGCTTGCCATTGTCGATGACGATTGTCCTAGGCAGCCCGAACCTGCAAATGAGATTTTTCTAGACGAAACCCCATGCGTTGGCGTCAGTTATCTTCGCCAACAGCTCGGCTTCCACCCATTTGGTGAAGTAGTCGACCCCGACGATGACGAACTTCCGCTGCCTGGAGGCTGGTGGGAACGGGCCAAGGATGTCCATTCCCCACTGCACGAAAGGTCATGGAGCTGTCAGCAGGGTGAGGCCTGAGGGAGGATACCGATCTATTCTCCCGAAGAGTTGGCACTGCTGACATCTTCTGACGTAGCCCTCGGCATCCTTTAGCATGGTCAGCCACCAATACCCTTGTCGAGTTATTCTCCGGACTAGCGATCATGGTCCAGTGTGGCTCCTGCACGTGCCTTCATGCACCTCTCGGATAATCTCCTCGTCCTGTCTTAGGTTCATGCATCGCAAGTGTGGATAGCTGAAGCCTCTCCGGTACAGGTTGTCTCCGATCATAAAGAACCTCGGAGCTCGTCTCCTAGTCTTCAGTGCTTTGCCTCGATCTTTTGGAAGTTGTCCGTCTCGGATGAACTCCACAATAGGAGTCATCCATGTCGGTTCGGCCTCAGCGCATATGACTTCTGCAGATCCTACCGAAGGCTCGCTCAGTTCTTCCACGAGTACCGAAGACTCCTGATGATGTTCCAAGGTGGCCGCATACTTGGACAACGCGTCGGCTTTGGAATTTTCAGCACGGAGGATTTTTAGTAGCTCCGCCGACTCGAAGTCACCCATCATCCTCTGGACCTCGGCCATGTATGAAGCGAGCTTTTCTTCCCTAGCTTCGTGTTGCCCAGCTAGGTAGCCCAGAGGGGGGGGGGGTGAATGGGTCTTTAAAAATTCTTCTGCAAATACCTGTTCACTTAAAATGTTCACACAAAAAGACACACTTTGATGGATGTTAGTTATTGTTAGAATAAACAACAATCACACAAAGAAGCAATCACACAACACAGGAGTTTATCCTGGTTCAGATCTCCTTTCCTTAGGAGTCCTACGTCCAGTCCCTGAGCAACAACTCAAGAATTCACTAACTAGGGTACAGTCCCCCTATGGATACTACAACACCCAGCTCAGATGGTCTTCTCTTCTCAGCCCGAAGAGGAACAACACCCTGGATACCCTACCAGGTCTTCCTTCACACCAGAAGGGCACACACACACCCTGGATACCACCAGGTCTTCCTTCACACACGAAGGTTACAAGCACAAAAACAAGTAAGCAGGAGATTAAGCCCCTAGATCAAGCTTTGACAAGCCATGATCTGAAGCAAAGGACTGAGAGCTTAAGGTCTACAAACTAAGCTCACTCTCAGATCCAGACAAGCTCTCTCGAAAATCTACAAACAATGCAGAGAGCAAAGAAGAGCTAATCTAATGGAATGAGGCTTGACTCTTTCTTGAGAACTCGCAGAAGACTTGATGATCAGAGTGTTTTCTATGACTATCGTTCTCTCTCTATATGTCTCTTCTGGAGCTCCTTTCTTCAATATATAGCTTCAATTTGAAATCTAGACGTTGAAGTATCCGTTGCCTCTAGCTTTTGGTGGACGTTAGACTGAGTGGCACTTGGAAGCTTCCAGTCAATAGTCCTTTATCCATTTGTGCACGCAAAGAGATAGGATCTTCTGAAGTGTCCTTTGGCTTCTACAAGGTCCAACGTTGTATGACGAATGTTGTCAGAGACCTGCATATATTAAATGCTAGAACAGTAGACAGCTAGGCTGTCTCATGTTGTCAGTCAACGTTGGTGTGAATATTCACAAAAATAGTAATGCCATTTTGCTGTTCTAAAAGATGCATATGGAATAGACACGATAATGGATGATATTGTCTGTATGCATGCAGAGATACGTTCAGTCTTCATTAAATGCACAGCTGACAGAAGAATATGTGCGAAGACTTTGACTATTTAACCCGTTGAAAGGAAAAGTCATATGTCAAGTTGATTGATATGAAATCGATGCATTTATGACATATGAAATCGTTATGCAACCAAACAGCAAATCGTTGTGAGATATGAAAGAATCATTGTGATCATTGAGGAAATCATTATGATTACTTAAGAAGTCGATGCGCAAAGCAAATCGTTATAATATCTGAAGCAATCGTTGTGATAAGCAAATCGTTATGATAACTAAAGGAATCGTTATGATAGCAAATCGTTATGATCACTAAAGGAATCGTTACGATAGCAAGTCGTTATGATGACTAAAGGAATCGTTACGAGAGCAAGTCATTACGATGACTAAAGGAATCGTTACGAGAGCAAGTCGTTACGATGACTAAAGGAATCGTTACGAGAGCAAGTCGTTACGATGACTAAAGGAATCGTTACGAGAGCAAGTCGTTACGATGACTAAAGGAATCGTTACGAAAGCAAGTCGTTACGATGACTAAAGGAATCGTTACGATGAATAAAGAAGTCGATGCAAGCAAATCGTTACGCTCTCTTTAAGAAGTCGTTGTAGGAACGATTTCTTTTGAAATCAGAAGAAGTTTCCATCTATGAAGAAATTGTTAAGGTACTTATGAAATGGTTATGAAAAAATCGTTACAGTTCTACTGTAATCGTTATGATCTATAAAAGAAACTGATGTGTAGTTAGACAAATATGATGTTGTAGATATAATGTAAAGATGCTTACCTGTTTTGGCTTATTTTTCTTTGGTATTAATTCCTATGCTTAAAACTTATAGAAAATAGGTTAGTGACCTTTAATTAAGGGTTTGATAATTATCACAATAGTATGGTTTTGTTAATCACCAAAATAGAAATGTAATTACTTTTAATTACATGGGGATAGACTGTTCATCAATCTCCCCTTTTTTGGTGATGACAAAACTTTAACAAATTAACAAACTTTAGCAAATAGCACAGATAAATAGATCTCCATATGTATTTCAGAGCTGCAATAATTCTCCCCCTTTTTGTCATTAGCAAAAAAAATGCAAGGAAAAGACAAAGAAGAAGAGAAAACAACTAAATGAGACAGGGAGATAAAAGGCAGGAGAGAGGAGGGAGGCAAAATGAGAAATGATTTCCTATGCCTGTTCTTCCTGCTTTTCAAAAACTTGACGAAATATACTAGGGGCAAGAGTGTACTTGGGTCCCATGGAGGGAGCCATTCTCTTCAAATGGAGAGCCAACTGCTCATCAAGGAGAGTGGCATAGGCTTCTTTGCTAATGGAGATTCTTTTGAAGGATACTGATCCAAAACTGGCTCGAGCAAGAAATTGATCAACTGAAATGGGATAGAAGTTCTGCTTGGCCTTCAACTCTTGACAAAGGGCTACATAGACTTTATATCGCTCAACCCAAATCTGGAAGGGATCTTGGACTAGGTGAATAGAGTTCATGTCTAAAAATGTAGCTGCAGAAACTGGAGAGTGACCTTCCCTGGCCTGGGATTCATTAAGATCTGACAACTGCTGATCAGAGAGGGGGTAAAATCTGGCACAGTCTGAAGGTGTCAACCTCTCACATTCGGATAGAATAGGAGCTAGAACCTCAGCACTGACATGGCCTTGGTGGTATTCTCTGAAGAGAAATCTATGAAATGCTACTTGGAAGCCCTTCTGTACCTTGATTCTGCCCATTACTCTGGCAAAACGTTCAAAGATGATAGACCCAACAGAAGAGTCCATGACCAGAGAGTGAATAGGTGGGAGCAAGATTTCCTCTGGCACCTGAAGGGTGGCAAAGTCTACTTGGACAGCTTCAGTGTGGGCGTCGGCTGAACCAAGTGCATTTATGGCCTGCTTAAATTGGCTGAATTGGACCTCAGGGAGTCGATGGGCATATCTATAGTTGTTGAAGAGTTGGAAATGCCTGGCCATCTTGATCTCCTTCTGAATGAATGGGGCCCAACAATTCTTGGATTGAATTTGGAACCATTCTGAGAGAGTCAGGGAATGGTCCCTTGGAGGGAATCTAGCAGACTTAGCCAGAAGAAATTTGTTGTACAACTCTCTGTGCCCCCTAGCCCATTGCTCTTCAGTCTTGGAATGAGCAATAGAGAAGATTTTGGATTTTTCTGATTTGGTTAGAGAGGTATAGGGTAGAATAACATTCAAGTGGTCTGAAAGGTTAAGAAAAGGAAGATTGATAATAGTAGCAAAAACAACCTTCTGAAAATATTGTCTGTACAGAGGTTTATTTCTGTTGTCTCCTGTGAGAGAAAACCACAGAGGGGGATAGCGAGGTTCAGATGAAAGAGAGGAGAATTTCCTCTTCTTAGGAGCAGAACTAGAAGAGTCTGCCTATGGATATGATCCCCAACCTTCAGTACAGACCGGAGGATGACTTCTTCAAACTCATCCTTGACTTTCCCAAGATAGGGAGATTCAAGTTGAGCATCCTCAGGAATTATAGTAATGAAAGAGGGTGGAGGAGGAGGATGTAGAAAAGAATGTGAGGTAGAAAGTGGGATATCATATGGATAAGAAGAGGGTGGACCAGAAGAGGAGGAGGCTCCAGCCGATGATGATACTGGAGGAACCTCAAAAATAGGTGGAGGTGGAGGAATGGGTGTTGAAGATGCAGAGATGAAGTGGATTGTGAAGGAAAAGGTGTAGGTGATGAGATGGTTCTGGGTTGTGGTTTCTTGAAGGTTTGAGGTGCAGGTGGAGCTGTGGATGATGAAGGTGGTGATGGAGGTGTAGGATCGGATATGGGATGGACCAGATCTAGAAGGGGGGGGGGGTTGAATAGATCTAGTACCAATTACTGCGGAAGCTTAACCAATTTGAAAAATACTTTGAATCAGAGATCAATTCAGAGTGACAATTCACTGATCTGATGTATGAATGTGTGAATTGAGTGAATAGAGTGTGTGAACGAAATCCCTATGCATGCATCTAGCGCAGTATAAAATCAAACCACAATTTAAACCACTTGCACAGAGGATTTTTAGGTGGTTCGGAAATCACACAGTGATTCCTACATCCACCCCTCACACAGTGAGGCTCCACTACTCAACCCGAGTACAACACACACTGGAGCTTGACAACTCCAACACCACTGAGTTAGACAACTCACACACCAACTCTAGAGCACAACTACTCCAGAGAACTGAGCACACTTGTTCAAGCGCACACACTAAGAGTTCAACTCAATACAACTGAGCACAAAGGCTCACAAGAAACAAGCTAGATCAAGAACAACACAAATCAGATCCTCTAGCAATGATCTGATTCAGAATAAGTTCATTCACAGAGACTCGTGCAATAATTTATGAACAATCTCATGAATGAATCAGAAGAACACTTAAAGAATTGAGGGAATTAGATACAGATCATGTTCTTCAGTAGAAATCCCTTGCAAAAGGCTGAATTGAGGAAATCCTTGTAGCTTTGAGTCACTGGGTGATGCTCTGCAACAATTGCCTCTAGATCACCCTTGAATTCTCCTCAATTGATTGCTTCTGCTGGATCTGCTCCTTTGAGAAGTGTTCTCACCTCTTCTTCAGAGATCCACTTCACCTTCTGGTGCTCTCCAAGGATGTAGAAGGGTCACCAAGCACCAAGAGGAGCAAGAGCGGAAGAGTCCTCTTTCTTGCCGCCAAAAAGCCTTTGCAGGAATGCTCTGGAGGAGTTCTACAGCTTGGGGGCTGATTAGATGGGTATTTATAGCCCAACATGGCCAAAAGAACCCTTGGAGTGCGTGGTCACATGATCCAAGGTCAATCCAATTGATCCCTAGAAGGCCATGTGTCCAGGTGGAACTTAAGCTGAAAAATTAGCCGGAGTGTGTCGACACTGTCACTGAGTGTGTCGACACACTGTCCCAATTGCACAAAACAGGTCTTCTGGGAGATGGGTCTAGTGTCGACACACTCATTGGCTGTGTCGACACACTATCCCAGTCTGGCAACTGGGTCTTCTGGAGACTGGGTCTAGTGTCGACACTGTCAGGGACTGTGTCGACACATTGGACCTTGTCTTCATGAAATTGCTTCAGGGATTGATACCCAGTGTCGACACCATCAATGGGTGTGTCGACACTACCATGACAAGAATTATATGTCCCTGAGAATTAAACACATAAATCATTAGTACAAGGGATTATCATGAAGGTATGTGATCTAATGAGTTTGGAAACATGCTTTTTGAGCATTGTTATTATATAAGTGATGTATGTAAAATGTTCCAACCATTAAGCATTAAAATCACAACATGTCATCATCAAAACTATGAGGAGAAAAATATTAAATCCACACTCAACCCAATAGGAGGTACTGGGGTCTGAGTGGAGGAAGGAGCTGGGGGCTCAGGAGCTACAGCTTCTGCTTCTTCAGCTATGTGCTGCACAGACTCTAACTCCAAAGGCCCTGATGGCCCTGACATCTTCTCAGCTGGCCCTGAAGGCCCTTGCACTTGCTCAACTGGCCCTGATGGCCCTGAACCACTGACCTCTGCTTGTGAACAAGCTGCTACCGGCCCTGATGGCCCTGCCACTTGCTCATCTGGCCCAGATGGCTTGGAACATCTTCTTCACTTCTTTGAGCAGCAAGAGGTGGAGGAGGAGGAGCTTGGGCTCCAACTGCCTTCAAAATCTCTGAATGCATGGACTTCATACTTCCCATTTCTTTGTTGAACCATTTCATAGCATTTTTGACTTGAGATATCTCTTTGGTGACTGATGCCTGGCTCATGAAGATGGAATTTACATCAGATTGCAATGAGCATAAGATTTCTCCTTGAGCATCCAACCTCTCTATCACAGGCTTCAAATTGATAATCACTCTTTGCCTCATCTGACTCAGATAAGGAGTGTCAGCTAGGAGAGGGACATCTGGAACTTCTGCTGCTTTCCCTTTCTCCTGGACCTTGTCCATTGGAGGCTGCTGATCTTGATCATCCTCAGAATCTGAGGAACTGGCAGTCTCACCTTCTCTGAACTGGTTCTCTGGGGGATTTTCATTTCCCTCCCCCTGAGTCTCACTGCCCTTCTCAACTTCAGCTTCTTCTTCAACATGCACACTTTCCATGGGAACTTCAGTTTGTGCTGCTGCTGCTACTTCTTCTTCTTGAACTGGAAGGACTTCTGAATGAATTTTAGTGTGGCCTGATGCCACAACACTGACTCTCTGGATCTCCTCTGCCACTGACTACTCCCCCTCAATGGGAGCTTCTTCCATTACAACATCCTCTTGAATTGGGACTTGCTCCTGCTGGCTTGGAGCTTCTTCCATAACTACATCTTCTGTGTAGATCTCTGCCATAGATTTTGTTGGGTTGAGTGTGTTTTGGAACTTCTTAAAGTTGTAATTTAATGATATCCAATGAACATCACTCATACCTTGATTTTGATGATGACATACTGTGATATTGATGATGATATATTGTGATTTTAATGATGAGATATTGTGACATGTTGTGATTTTGATGATGATATGTTGAACATGTTATACATTTTATACATATCACAATAATGCTTAAACAACATGTTTTTGATGTTTAATATCTCATATTTTAATGATAATATCTTGTACTAATAGTTTATGTGTTAAATTTTCAGGTTCACACATTTCTGTCTTGGTAGTGTCGACACTAGATAAGGGCAGGTCGACACTAGTCCCAAACTCCAGAAGACCCAGTTGCCATAAAAGGGAAAGCAGGTCGACACTAGCTAAGGGCAGGTCGACACTAGCTCAGGGCAGGTCGACACTAGCTCAGGGCAGGTCGACACTAGACCCAGTTTCCAGCAGACCAGTTTGCCTAACTGGGAGAGCAGGTCGACACTAGATAAGGGCAGGTCGACACACTCCGGCTGAAAGTCAAAATCGTGAATTTCTCTGTACACGTGGATGATTGGGATTTAGGGGATTTGACCTAGGGTTCCGTGCCCATGCACCCCAAAGCACTTTATGGACATATGGGGCTATAAATACCCATGTTCTTGTACCCCAAAGGCAAGAGAGCCCATACACTTCCTGAAGAACCTTTTTGGCGGTGAAAGGGGCTTTCCAGATCTGTCTCCATCTCCAGAAGCTTCAAGCCATCCTTTCAAGAGGAAGGACAAGGGAATCAAGGGGAATCCCTGGAGAGAAGGTTGCTGTGCAAGGCAAGGGAGCAGATCCAACTGAAGAGGCAGAGGAGAAGAAGGATTTCTGGCATTTCAGATGCCATCAAAGCAGAGCATATCCAATTGAGGAGAATCTCCATTGAATTCCATCAAGCCTCCTCAATTGAAGCATCTGCAAGACCTCTTCATCGAAGAACACTCTTTCTACATCTATTTGCCTTATTTCTGAGTTTGTTCTTCCTTATTTCGTCTGTGATATTTGTGCATGAAGTTCTGCACAAATTTCTGTGTACGAATCTGTCTTGAATCAGATCATTGCTAGAGGATCTGATCTCCTTTGTGTTTGATCTAGCTTGTGTACTCTGAGCCGTCGAGCTCTGGTTTGTGAGTCGTCGTACTCACTGTGTGTTTGAGCCGTCGTGCTCAATTTGGAGTCGTCGTACTCCGGTTGTTGTTTGATCCGTCGTGCTCAGTTTGGAGTCGTCGTGCTCCAGGTGTTTGGAGTCGTCGTGCTCAAGGGTGTTTGGAGTCGTCGTACTCCTGTGTGAGTTGTACTCAAAGTTTTTGTAGTAGTGGCCTCACTGTGTGAGGGGTGGACGTAGGAGTCACTGGAGGTGATTTCCGAACCACCTAAAAATCCTCTGTGCATTGGTTTGAATTGTGGTTTGCCTTTGTATCTCGCTAGATGCATGCATAAGGATTTCGTTCACACTACTAATTGATTTGCTCACACACACTAATCACTTCAGATTAGTAAATTGTTTGGGTGAATTGATCTCTGATTCGAAGTAATTTTTAATTGCTTAAGCTTCCGCGTTAATTGGTGTTAGATCTATTCAACCCCCCTTCTAGATCTGATCCATCCACCCATCCGTTCCTAACAATTGGTATCAAAGCGGGTTAATATCTATCTCTGATCTGATTTGATTGCTTCTGTTTGATCTCTGTGTTAATAGCTTGAATTGGTTGCTTGCTCTTTCACCATCTCATTCTAATTGATGGATTCTCGAGGATTTGTAGCCGAAGGCCATTCCATTAATAGACCACCATACTTTGATGGGTCTGATTATTCATACTAGAAAAATCGCATGCAAGTTTTTCTTAGGGCTCAAAACTATGAAATCTGGAGGATAGTTGAAGTGGGTCCTTATGAAAATCAGGGAGATGAGGAAAATTGGACTAGAGAGCAGATTAGGAAAGCTACTCTTAATTACAGTGCCATGAACATGCTTCAGTGTGCAGTCCACCCTAAAGAATATTCAAGAATATCCATGTGTAAATCTGCTAAAGAAATGTGGGATAAACTTGAATTGATGTATGAGGGAACATCTCAAGTTAGGGAAATCAAAGCAAACATACTTGTTTCTGAATATGAATTGTTTATGATGAAATCTGATGAATCGATTTCTGAAATGTTTGCTAGGTTTATGATAATTGTCAATGGACTGAAGGCATTAGGTAAGGAATACACTGATGCTGATCTGGTAAGAAAAACCTTGCGCTCTCTATCATCTGTTTGGCACACAAAGGCTACAGTGATTGAAGATTCTAAGGATTTATCCAAAATCTCCTTGGATGAACTCATAGGATCTTTAATGACTTATGAAATAAATATGAAGAGAAATGAAGAACACATGCTTAAAGCTAAACCAGTAGCACTTAAGGCTTCATCAAGCATCAAAGAGAAAAATCAAGAAACATCAAATTCTGATGAGTCTGAGTTTAATGAAGATGAACTTGACATCATGACTAGACAATTCAGAAAATTTTTAAAATCAAGAAGAAGAAGATTCAATGAAAAGAAACAATATTCTTCTAATAAAAGGAATGTTTCTTCTTCAAATTGTAATGATAGCAGAAATCAAAAAACTGATGAAGATATTGTTTGCTACAGGTACCACAAGAAAGGACACATGAAAGGTGAGTGTCCTGAGATCAAAAAGGACAAATATGAGAAGAACAACAAATTGAAGAAGTCAAAAGCCATGATTGCAACTTGGTCAGATGAAGACCAAAGTGAGGATGGTGAAGAGAACTCTTCAAGTTCAGCAAATGAGGAGTTATGCTTCATGGCTAACAGAAGTGATGGAAAGAACTCACAAAGAAAAGGAGCAAAAAGAACTCAGAAAACTATGGCTCTCACAGCAAAGTCTAAGAGTTCAGAACACTCTTCATCCTCTTCAGAACACAAGAGTTCAAATGGGTCTAAAAGGTCAGGTAAATCAACTCCAGATCCATTTGTGTATTTCAATTCTGATTCTGATGAAGATGAGGGCATGTCTTATGCTGAATTGATTAAATTCTGTGAAAAGATACAAAGTCTTAATGTACAACTGAACACTAAAAATAAAGACTTGAAAAAGACTTTAAAACATTGCCATAAAGAAAGTGAAAACTTGAAAAATACACTTGAATTGCTCCAAAAAAATGACAAAGATCCTTCAGAAGAAATTGAGAATTTAAAAAATGAAATTGAAAAATTAAATTCTGAAAAAGAGAATTTGGAAGATGAAGTCCAAATCTGTGAAACTAAATTGAATGGATTGAAAGAAAACCATGAGCTATTGAAATCAAAAGTCATTGATCTGGAAAATGAAAAAGAAGAATTGATTGATCTCAATAACAATTTCAAATTTGATAATGATCAATTAAACAAACAAATCTCTAATATGGCTCATGATCATCAAATAAATGAGAGATGCAAACAACTTGTTGAAGAAAATTGTCACTAAAAAGGAAGATTGAAGGCTTGTTCCATGACAGACCATTGGAGAATGAATGTAGCAATTTGAGTAATAAAATTTCTGACTTGGAAAAACAAATTGCTCAATTTGAAAATGAAAAGAACAAGATGAAAAATGGTTTGGATGTCATGCTAAACAAGCTTCAAACTTCAGAAAAAGAAGTTGTTGCATTAAAAGCTGAAAAACAGAAGATTCAAAATGAATTGAAGAACACAAGTCTTGCTTTGTTAGAACTAAGAAAAATGAAAAGAAAAGCACAATAACATTTGTGAAATCTGCTGTGAACAAGAACCCTGATATCTCTAATGGAAAACTAGTGAAAGTTCTTGTTCAGAAACAGAAAGAGAAAAAGAGAATGCCACTGTCAAGAAGATTCATCTACCTTCTCCATCAGTTCAAAAAGCTCCAAGGCAAGTTCAAAATTCACATCATGCCAAGAGCCACCAAAAGGTACCTCCTTCTCCTCATGGTAAGCCTCCTCACATGAAAAGGAGATTTCAGCAAATGCATACATGCCAAGGTAAGTACCAGGTAAAAAATGCTCTCATTTGCTTTAATTGTAATAAACATGGTCATCTTGCCAAACATTGCTGGAATATAAATCAAAATTTCAATAAACATGCCAAATCAGTCCAATGCTTTCATTGTCATAAAATTGGTCATATTTCTAGGGACTGTTGGTACAGAAATGATTTTGTTGTGCATGCTCAGAAATTCCAGTCTAATGCACATGCTCATACACATAGGAATAAACATCATGTTCATACTGAAAATGTTCAGAAATTCCATGTGTATAGGCATAGAAATGTTGCACAAAATCATTTTGTTTCTGCTCATATTAAAAATCCAAAAAATAGAAAACTTCATGAAAACATAGATGCATTGATCAAGGCAAAAAGAAAATCTGGAACTAATTCTGCTCATAGTTCTATCAATGAAAGAAATGCATCTATACAAAAATTAAAAGCATTTTGGATTCAGAAATCTTTGTTGCAATCTAACATTGATTTCATTGCAGGACCCAAACAAGTGTGGGTCCCAAAACCAGCTTGATCAGCAAGCTGAGAAGTCTTGCAGCCATACACTGTAAATGGATTCAAGATATTGGCTGTGCAAGGCTAGAAATGATTGAAGAACACAGGTAAAATCTTTGAAAAAGAAATGAAGACCATTCAGGTAAAACTTCTTTATTATTTCAATTTTGAATTGCCTGAATTGAAACGAATGTTTAATTTCTATCTGAAAAATGAGAAATGTGTTTCAATGCTACTCCCATCAATGAACTTTGTGTCATAACAATTGGAATCATGTTTGTGTTATCATGCATGCTTAACTGTTCCCATGAGTCTGTGTGCATACTAACTGCTTTGACTTGGTATATCAAATGATGACATGTGGAAAAACAAGTTATGCTTGTTTGAAAACTATCATTATGCGTGAGTAAAATACTCCGCCAAGTACCAAAAGTCATGTTATGCTTAAAGCTAATTGTGCTCATAATCATGTGTGAATTGCTTGCTAACTTTTTCATTCCATGCACATATTAAGGGGGAGTAAATTTGAAAAAGTGCAAAAATATTTTTCAATAAATGCAATGAATTTCATGCTAAAAATAAAGTGTAATTGACCCTTTTTGCAGTGACTATGTGGTATATCAAATGGTGAAATGTGAAAGGACAAGTTAGGCTTGTCTGGAAACTATCATCATGCGTGAGAAAAATTCTCCGCCAAGTATCAATAGTCTTTTCTGCATAAAGGTCATCAAGCAAAATGAAAATCTCAAAAACTTTATTTTGAGTCTTTGCAAAATTATTCTCCTTCAATAAATTGCCTGTTGATATATGCTTGATCATGTTCATACTCTTTTTGTGCAAATTGCTTGGAATGAACATATCTGAATTGCCTAAATGATCATTTCATATCATGCATATCTTATGGGGGAGTGAATTCGAAAGAGTCTTTAAGTGAAATGCTGGAGAAATTTGCTGGAGAAATATTATGTCATATCTGATTCATCATCAACTCCCATTCAGTTTGTTAACAAATATTCTTGCTCATAAATTCCTCACTCTCACATTGCATTGACATTCTTGGTATATCAAATGGTGATTTGAAGAAAGACAAGTCAGGCTTGTCTGGACACTTTCACTATGCGTGAGTATATTTCTCCGCCAAGTATCAAGAGTCTTGTATGCAATTGTTGAGGGGGAGTCATTGTCATATCTCTTGACCTTACTTGTCTATCTTGAACCCCAAATTCATCAGAATTTTGAGTCCTTGTGCTATTTTCTTATGAGAGAATTAAGACATTGAAACTAAACTCATTGTGCATTTAGTTTAATTTCAAAGATTCAGTATCATTTCAAGGTTAAGCAATCATAATACTGAATGTTTTTAAAATGATTTGCAAAACACTATTATAGGCACATGAGTGGCTTTAATATTTCACATGTGTATGTTTAAGTCTTATTTTTACCACATGTTAAGAATAATCTTTCTAAATTCATAGTCATGACTTCTCTGGTCAAAGCAAACATATTCCTACAAAATATCAAAAGAAAAATGATCAATCTGGAAAGATACAAACAGAGCAATGCAAATGCTTGAACCACTGAGTAACCGGGCCATTTCACCTGACAAGTGATTTGTTTCGCGTCAAAAAGTGGAAATCAAAATTTTCAACTCTGTATAAGATAATGAAAGTTAAACCACTGAGTAATCAGGAGGTCTTGCATCTGATCAATGTGATCTCTTGCACTGAAAAGTGAGATTTAACTAATTTATTCTTGTATTCTTTCCCAGTTAAAATTGAAAGAAAATCAAAAAGACAGGATAGAAAAGCTTAAGACCTTAATTAAGTTCATGTCTACTGAGTTTAGATCTATTATTTTACATTGTGTTAAACTTAAAGCTCCTAACATCCTTGTTAAATATTTCTGCTCATTCATTTAGGTCACTTTATTTCACATTTGCATCCTTATTTTAACCACATTCAGCTCATTATAATTTGCTACTCTTTGTGTTGAGTGTGTCTTTGTGATTAAACTTTGTTGCATAATAACAAAAACACAATAATGTCTCTCATATGTCAATATCATTTTGCCTCATTTATTTTGATCATTTCTGAATATTCCTTTCCCACATTTCATCTCTTGGTCTCCAACCATCTTTGTCTCTCTCTCTCTTGTCTATCCTTTTGATGCTGTCAAAAAGGGGGAGAAAAGGGCACATCAAAAAGGGGGAGAAATTGGCACTTCCAAAAAGGGGGAGAAAGTTCTTTAAAGGAGAAAGGTCAAAGTGTGTATATGTCAAAAGGGGGAATTATTGCAGTCAAGGGAGTCAAGATATTGGGAGATTGTGCATATGTTTTGTCATCATCAAAAAGGGGGAGATTGTTGGGTTGAGTGTGTTTTGGAACTTCCTAAAGTTGTAATTTAATGATATCCAATGAACATCACTCATACCTTGATTTTGATGATGACATATTGTGATATTGATGATGATATATTGTGATTTTAATGATGAGATATTGTGACATGTTGTGATTTTGATGATGATATGTTGAACATGTTATACATTTTATACATATCACAATAATGCTTAAACAACATGTTTTTGATGTTTAATATCTCATATTTTAATGATAATATCTTGTACTAATAGTTTATGTGTTAAATTTTCAGGTTCACACATTTCTGTCTTGGTAGTGTCGACACTAGATAAGGACAGGTCGACAATAGTCCCAAATTCCAGAAGACCCAGTTGCCAGAAAAGGGAAAGCAGGTCGACACTAGCTAAGGGCAGGTCGACACTAGCCTAGGGCATGTCGACACTAGCTCAGGGCAGGTCGACACTAGCTCAGGGCAAGTCGACACTAGCTCAAGGCAGGTCGACACTAGACCCAGTTTCCAGCAGACTAGTTTGCCTAACTGGGAGAGCAGGTCGACACTAGATCAGGGCAGGTCGACACACTCCGGCTGAAAGTCAAAATCGTGAATTTCTTTGTACACGTGGATGATTGGGATTTAGGGGATTTGACCTAGGGTTCCGTGCCCATGCACCCCAAAGCACTTTATGGACATATGGGGCTATAATACCCATGTTCCTTGTACCCCAAAGGCAAGAGAGCCCATACACTTCCTGAAGAACCTTTTTGGCGGCTGAAAGGGGCTTTCCAGATCTGTCTCCATCTCCAGAAGCTTCAAGCCATCCTTTCAATAGGAAGGACAAGGGAATCAAGGGGAATCCCTGGAGAGAAGGTTGTTGTGCAAGGCAAGGGAGCAGATCCAACTGAAGAGGCAGAGGAGAAGAAGGATTTCTGGCATTTCAGATGCCATCAAAGCAGAGCATCGCCAATTGAGGAGAATCTCCATCAATTCCATCAAGCCTCCTCAATTGAAGCGTCTGCAAGACCTCTTCATCGAAGAACACTCTTTCTATATCTATTTGCCTTATTTCTGAGTTTGTTCTTCCTTATCTCGTCTGTGATATTTGTGCATGAAGTTCTGCACAAATTTCTGTGTACGAATCTGTCTTGAATCAGATCATTGCTAGAGGATCTGATCTCCTTTGTGTTTGATCTAGCTTGTGTACTCTGAGCTGTCGAGCTCTGGTTTGTGAGTCGTCGTACTCACTGTGTGTTTGAGCCGTCGTGCTCAATTTGGAGTCGTCGTACTCCGGTTGTTGTTTGAGCCGTCGTGCTCAGTTTGGAGTCGTCGTGCTCCAGGTGTTTGGAGTCGTCGTGCTCAAGGGTGTTTGGAGTCGTCGTACTCCTGTGTGAGTTGTACTCAAAGTTTTTGAGTAGTGTGGCCTCACTGTGTGAGGGGTGGACGTAGGAGTCACTGGAGGTGATTTCCGAACCACCTAAAAATCCTCTGTGCATTGGTTTGAATTGTGGTTTGCCTTTGTATCTCTCTAGATGCATGCATAGGGATTTCATTCACACTACTAATTGATTTGCTCACACACACTAATCACTTCAGATCAGTAAATTGTTTGGGTGAATTGATCTTTGATTCGAAGTAATTTTTAATTGCTTAAGCTTCCGCGTTAATTGGTGTTAGATCTATTAACCCCTCTTCTAGATCTGATCCATCCACTCATCCGTTCCTAACAGATTTTGCTATACTTGGCTCATGTGCAACTGGCTCCCCCTGAGAGATGGAGTCCAGTGCATCCCTAAGTAGACTGCCTACTTGGGAAGATGGAAGAGGAACCTCTGAGAATTGCCCAAAGGGCTCAATATGCTTAGGAGGGATGTCCTCAATTCTTCTGCTGCTTGCTTCTTCTGCTACTGCTAGCACTGTTGCTGCTGGCACTTCTTTTGAAACCGATGGAACAATTGGAACAATTTCAGGATCCACTGCTGCTGCTGCTGCCTCAGACACTGCTGCTGCTTCTGCTACTGGTTCAAGGTCATCTTGGGCTTCACCAAGGATGGTTTCACTCTCAACCGCACCAGTCTTAGACCACACACCATTCACTACAGAAAATCCACTTTTTCTTAAATTTCTGGACCTAATAGCTTGGCCCATCTTTTCAGACACATCACCAACTACACTTATGCCGAAATGATGAAAGATTTTGGTCAGGAGATGAGCATATGGTAGTGAGATGTTCAATTTGCTTTTTATATCCCACACTTGAGATCTTGCAAACTTCATTCTCTCAATAATGAGTTATGCAGTATTAATTTCCTGATTCTGGATAGCCCAGTACATCAGGTCTGAATCAGCCTTGGTGCATGAGGAGAAAGTTGCACTCCTTGGTACAATGATCTGACAAATTATAAAATTCAGTAATTTGTTAAAGGCACTAAGTTGGTTAATATCTAGCTTCCGATCCTTCAGCTTGAACTCCGGACCTATTATCCCCAAACCCTTGACCTTAGTGTCCACAGGGTGGACTCCACTTCGACCAGTGGTAGATACTTCAAACAAAGATGCTAACAGATCCCTGGTGATTCTGATTTGGGTTCCCTTGACCATAGAAGTCAGGGTCCCATCCTCTTCTATCTTCAGACATACATAGAAAGCCTTGACAAGATCTGGATAACTTACATCAAAAAGGGTTGCAATCTTCGTCCATTTCAGCCTCTGTAGAGCTTCAACCAAACTGCCCATTCCGTTCTTCTCTAAGTCTGCTAAATCCACTGCCTTGTGCCCACAAAGCTTTGCCTTGACTGAAGCGAACCTGGCTTGCTCTTCTGCGGTGAGAATGCAGCTCTGTAACCCCCAACACTGCCGGAAACAGTTGAAGAGGCCATGGAATCAAGCAAGAAGAGGTTCTGGAGGTCTGGAGGGGGTTGAAGGAGAAACCCTCAAGAAATTTCTGGCGGGAGAGGTTGAAGGCTTCAAATCTGGTGGAAGTCGATGCCGGGGGCGAAGGGTTATCGCCTCAGGCAAGAGAACGAAAGAGATAAAGTGGGGAGACAAATCGTTCTCATACAGATTATGAGATTTATGAAATAGAGGATAAATGCCCCCTTTTTGAAGAGGTGCACCTTTATGGCAGAAAACGACAAACTCCGGTTTGAAAGAAATAAAGAATTACACAAAACGAACCGACAAGAGTATTTAAACAAGAGGATAAATGAGAAGTAATTGAGATAATTTTTGCTCACTTCTAGGAGAATAATTAATTGGGCTCCGAAATTTAATATTTCAGTATTTAACAGATAAATCTATCACAATTTACACATGCCTAATTCCCTTCTGAGAGAAGTGAACCTCTCTTCGGGTAAGGCTTTTGTGAAGATATCTGCCAACTGATTATTTGTATCAATAAAAGATATTTCAATATTACCATTAGCTACATGATCACGAATAAAATGATATCAAATCTCAATGTGTTTAGTTCTTGAGTGCTGTACTAGATTCTTGGTTAAGTTTATGGCACTTGTGTTGTCACATAATAGTGGAATTGACTTGATGTGCATTCCGTAGTCCTCAAGTTGTTGCTTTATCCATAGGAGTTGTGTACAACAACTTCCAGCAGCCACGTACTCAGCTTCAGCTGTTGAGAGTGCTACTGAATTCTGCTTCTTGGAGGACCAGGATATCAAGCATCCTGCAAGAAATTGACAACAACCACTGGTGCTTTTTCTATCTAGTTTGCATCCAGCATAGTCAGCATCAGAGTACCATACTAAATTTACTTCACATGATTTTGGATACCAGATACCTAGATCATGAGTTCTAGATAAATATCTGAAAATTCTTTTAACACTAATTAAATGAGATTCTCTAGGGTCTGCTTGATACCTAGCACACATGCAGACACTAAACAATATATCAGGTCTACTGACAGTTAAGTATAGTAAGGAACCTATCATACCTCTGTAGATCTTTTGATCTACTTTCTTACCATCCTTGTCACTGTCCATCCTTGTTGATGTACTCATAGGTGTTGACAGTGGCTTGACATTTTCGAATCCAAACTTTTTTAAGAGCTCCTTGGTGTATTTGGCTTGACAGATGTGGGTGCCATCTCCTCCTTGCTTGATTTGTAATCCAAGGAAGTAGTTCAGCTTCCCCATCATGCTCATCTCAAATTCTCCCTGCATAAGCTTCTCAAAGTACTTGCAAAGAGATTCATCAGTAGATCAAAAATTATGTCATCTACATAAATTTGTACAAGTAGTATGTGCTTGACCTTTGACTTTATAAATAAAGTGCTATCTACTTGTCCTCTAGTGAAACCATGATCTAATAAAAAGGAACTAAGCCTTTCATACCAGGCTCTAGGTGCTTGCTTTAAACCATATAATGCCTTATGAAGTTTAAAAACATGATTTGGAAATTCTGAATCATCAAAACCCGGGGGTGTTCTACATAAACTTCTTCTTTAATGAAACCATTTAAAAATGTAGATTTGACATCCATTTGAAATAATTTCAAATCTAGAGCAGATGCATATGCAAGTAAAATCCTAATAGCCTCAAGTCTAGCTACAGGTGCATAGGTTTCATCGAAATCTATGCCTTCCTCTTGGGAATAGCCTTGAGCTACCAATCTGGCCTTGTTTCTTAAGATCACACCAGCTTCATCCAATTTATTTCTGAACACCCATTTGGTGCCAATAACTGGATGACCTGATGGTCTAGGAACAAGTGACCATACATGGTTTCTCTTGAACTGATTCAGTTCATCTTGCATGTCTAGAATCTAAGACTCATCAGTAAGAGCTTCATTGACTGTCCTAGGCTCTATTTGAGAAACAAATGCTAGGTAATCACAAGGGATTACATTACCTCTTGTTCTTACCCCTACAGATGGATCACCAATAATATTTTCAGGTGGGTGATCTTTCTTGTATCTCCACTCCTTTGGAAGATTTTCATGTTCAATGTCTGTTTGCTGCAAGTCTTCCAGAGGTGGATCTTCCTTGTCCTCAATTGATGTGTTCTTTAATTTCTTAGACAAGTCATCTGCATCATCAATGTCGCTCTCTTCTTCCTTTCTCAAGGAAGGGTTAGTTTCATCAAAAATAATATGTACAGACTGTTCAATCAATAAGGTGCATTTATTAAACACTCTATAACCTTTAGGTTTAGTAGCATACCCCATGAAGATGCCTTCATCTGATTTGGCATCCAACTTACCAATATCTCTTTTGCCGTTATTGTGAATGAAGCATGGACATCCAAAGGTTCTGAAGTGACTGATCTTTGGCTTCTTTCCCTTGAACAACTCATATGCAGTCTTCTTCAAGATGGGTCTGATCATCACTCTATTAATGATGTAGCTTGCTGTGTTCACTGCTTCGGCCCAGAAATACCTTGGTAAATCATATTCTGACAACATTGTTCTTGCCATATCCAATAAGGTTCTATTCTTCTTCTCAGCAACTCCATTTTGCTGTGGTGTCCTTGGTGCTGAGAAGTTATGCTCAATCCCTTGGTCATTATAGAATTTTGCAAATTTTTCATTTTGAAACTCTCCTCCATGATCTGACCAGATTCCAACAATGCAAAACTCCTTGTCTATCTGTACTCTTCTGCTGAAGCTTACAAAACTATCAAAGGTATCATCTTTATGCTCCAAGAAGGAAACCCATGTGAATCTGGAATAATCATCCGCAATAACAAATCCAAAATTCTTTCCTCCAAGACTAGTGGTCCTCATTGGCCCGAATAAATCCATGTGAAGGAGTTCTAAGGGTTTAGAGGTGGTTACCACAGTCTTTGACTTGAAGGAACTCTTAGTGTGCTTACCCTTTTCACACGGTCTGCAGATACTATCCAATTTATTGCTGACCTTTGGCAGACCTTCCACAAGACTTCTCTTTCTGAGCTTATTCATGCCATCCAAACTGCAGTGGCCCAATCTTCTGTGCCACAGCTCAGTTGACTGGTCTTTGCTGGCCGCTAAACAAACGTCTTGATCCTTGAGTTCTTCAAGATAGAGCATATACAGGTTCTTTTCTCTGTTAGCTTCGAAGATTACTGCTCCATCCTTCAGGATACTGCACTTGGATTCTTGGAACTTGATCTGATGACCTTTGTCACAAAGTTGGCTGATGCTTATGAGGTTGTGCTTTAGCCCTTTGACACACAGTACATCTTCAATAACTGTTTTCCCTTTGTTGCTCACAGAACCACTGCCTATCACTATTCCTTTTCCATTATCTCCATAGGTGACTATTCCTTCTTCAGCTTGGAGATGAGTGAATAGCTTCCTGTTCCCTGACATGTGCCTTGAGCACCCGCTGTCCAGGTACCACTTTGATGCTTGAAGGCTTCCCTGAAAAGGAGACATTAAGTTTTAGTACCCAAGTTCTTTTGGGTCCTTGTTGGTTAGTGTCAACAGTTTCCTTTTAATTATCCATTTCTTATGTCTAGTTGGACATGTTATTTTTATATGCCCTAACTTATTGCAATGGCTACAGCAGGACGTTTTTGTTACTCTTTCAATATATTTGAAATTGGCTTTGTATGCTGTATCTTGTTCAGGTGTAAACTTCGGAGTTGGATATATTTTAGGTTGAATTATTGTTTCTTCATTTTCTGTGGTGTATATCCTAAACCATGTTTCTTCTTTCCTGAACGTCTAGCACCTTTAATATTTAATTTCTTTTCTCAGTTCATCTGAACTCTCCTGTTTTTCTAATCTGATTATTTATTTATTTTTATTTTTTAGATCTTCACATAATAGTTCATTTCTTCTTTTAAGTTCAGTTATTTGTTTTTCTAATTCTTCATTTTCTATTTTTAGATCTGAATTAGTGTTTTCTAAACATGCAGTATTTTTTTTACTAACTTTTAACAGTTTTGTTACTTCCCTATATTTACAGTATAATTCGTTGAAAGCTTCTTCAAGATTATTAGAATCAGAATCATTGCAAGAATCAAAAGATGAATCAAAGTTACCTTCTCTTCAGTGTTTGCCATAAAAGCCAAGTTGACTTCTTCTTCTTCACTGTTTGAGCTTGACTCACTGTCTGAGTCGCTGTTGTTGCTCCATGCTGCTGCCATAGCCTTTTTCTTATGCCTCCTGAATTTCTTGGAGCTTTCTCTCTTTCTGAATTCAGGCTTCTTGAGCTTTGGACATTCTGCTTTGATATGTCCTGGCTTTTTGCACTCGTAGCATATGGGCTCGCCCTTTTTCTGATCCTTTCCATCTGGTTCTTGAAGTCCTTATTTTCTTGAAGTGTCTTCTACCAGATTGGAACTTCTTCTTCTTGGCTAGAATGCGTGCAGTCTTCTTGATAGCATGGCTTCTTCATCTTCGCAATCATTTGAGCTTTCATCTTCGGCTGATGACTCATCTGATCTGTTTTCTTCTGCTTTAAGAGCATTGAATGTTTCTTTCTGCTTGAGGACTCTCCTAGTCTCTCCATATTTATCCGTGGGCCATAAGGGACCCAATGAGCTTTTCCAAAGACATCCTCTTTAGATCATTAGCTTCCTCAATGGCTGTTACCTTGGGAGTCCATGTAGATGGAAGAGATCTAAGGATTTTCTGACCATATCTCCAATCTCATAGGTCTTCCCAAGTCCTGCTAATCCATTTGTAATGTCTGTGAATCTACTGAACATTTGAGTTATGGACTCTCCTGGCTGCATCTGGAACCTCTCATATTAAGTTACCAAAATATCTATTCTGGTTTCCTTAACCTTGTCCGTGCCTTCATAAGTGATTCTCAATTTTTCCCACATCTCCATTGCGGATTTGCAAGCTGATACTCTATTGAATTCTTTCTTGCTGAGAGCACAACACATAATGCTTTTAGCCTTACGGTTTAAAAAATCTTCTTCCTATCATCATCTGTCCACTGAGCCTTTTCGTTGGTGACTAGGAGATCGCCTTCTTCAACTATGGACCATATCTGATAGTCATGACCTTGTAGAAAATACTCCATTCTTGTTTTCCAGTAAGCATAATCTTCTCCATCGAACAATGGTGGTCGGTTAATTGACTGACCTTCATTGTGACCTTGGGCTGCCATGGATCTTTACTCTTCAAATCGTTGGATCTTCTTCTTTGTCGAAGAGACTCGCTCTGATACCACTTGTTGGGCAGCTAGGTAGCCCAGAGGGGGGTGAATGGGTCTTTAAAAATTCTTCTGTGAATACCTGTTCACTAAAAATGTTCACACACAAAGACACACTTTGATGGATGTTAGTTATTGTTAGAAAACAACAATCACACAAAGAAGCAATCACACAACAGGATGTATCCTGGTTGGATCTCCTTCCTCAGGAGTCCTACGTCCAGTCCCTGAGCAACAACTCAGAATTCACTAACTAGGGTACAGTCCCCTATGGACACTACAACACCCGCTCAGTGGTCTTCTCTTCTCAGCCCGAAGAGGAACAACACCCTAGATACCCCACTAGGTCTTCCTTCACACCAGAAGGGCACACACACACCCTGGATACCACCAGGTTTTCCTTCACACATGAAGGGTACAAGCACAAAACAAGTAAGCAGGAGATTAAGCCCCTAGATCAAGCTTTGACAAGCCAAGATCTGAAGCAAAGGACTGAGAGCTTAAGGTCTACAAACTAAGCTCACTCTCAGATCTAGACAAGCTCTCTCGAAAATCTACAAACAATGCAGAGAGCAAAGAAGAGCTAATCTAATGGAATGAGGCTTGGCTCTTTCTTGAGAACTCGCAGAAGACTTGATGATCAGAGTGTTTTCTATGACTATCGTTCTCTCTCTATATGTCTCTTATGGAGCTCCTTTCTTCAATATATAGCTTCAATTTGAAATCTAGACGTTGAAGTATCTGTTGCCTCTAGCTTTTGGTGGACGTTAGACTGAGTGGCACTTGGAAGCTTCCAGTCAACAGTCCTTTATCCATTTGGGCACGCAAAGAGATAGGATCTTCTAAGTGTCCTTTGGCTTCTACAAGGTCCAACGTTGTATGACGAATGTTGTCAGAGACCTGCATACATTAAATGCTAGAATAGTAGACAGCTAGGCTGTCTCATGTTGTCAGTCACGTTGGTGTGAATATTCACAAAAATAGTAATGCCATTTTGCTGTTCTAAAAGATGCATATGGAATAGACACGATAATGGATGATATCGTTGTATGCATGCAGAGATATGTTCAGTCTTCATTAAATACACAGCTGACAGATGAATATGTGCGAAGACTTTGACTATTCAACCCGTTGAAAGGATAAGTCATATGTCAAGTTGATTGATATGAAATCGATGCATTTATGACTTATGAAATCGTTATGCAACCAAACAGCAAATCGTTGTGGATATGAAAGAATCGTTGTGATCATTGAGGAAATCATTATGATTACTTAAGAAGTCGATGCGCAAAGCAATTCGTTATAATATCTGAAGCAATCGTTGCGATAAGCAAATCGTTATGATAACAAAAGAATCGTTATGATAGCAAATCATTATGATCACTAAAGGAATCGTTACGAGAGCAAGTCGTTACGATGACTAAAGGAATCATTACGAGAGCAATTCATTACGATGACTAAAGGAATCGTTATGAGAGCAAGTCATTACGATGACTAAAGGAATCGTTACGAAAGCAAGTCGTTACGATGACTAAAGGAATCGTTACGAGAGCAAGTCGTTACGATGACTAAAGGAATCGTTACGAGAGCAAGTCGTTACGATGACTAAAGGAATCGTTACGAAGGCAAGTCGTTATGATGACTAAAGGAATCATTAGGAAAGCAAGTCGTTACGATGACTAAAGGAATCGTTACGAAAGCAAGTCGTTACGATGACTAAAGGAATTGTTACGATGAATAAAGAAGTCGATGCAAGCAAATCGTTACGCTCTCTTTAAGAAGTCGTTGTAGGAACGATTTCTTTTGAAATAAGAAGAAGTTTCAATTTATGAAGAAATTGTTAAGGTACTTATGAAATGGTTATGAAGAAATTGTTACAGTTCTACTATAATCGTTATGATCTATAAAAGAAACCGATGTGTACTTAGACAAATATGATGCTGTAGATACAATGTAAGATGCTTACATGTTTTGGCTTATTTTCCTTTGGTATTAATTCTGTGCTTAAGACTTGTAGAAAATAGGTTAGTGACCTTTAATAAGGGTTGATAATTATCACAATAATATGGTTTGTTAATCACCAAAATAGAAATGTAATTACTTTTAATTACATGGGGATAGACTGTTCATCACTTCGAACTCCTTTGAGACTTGACTGACGACCAACCGGGAGTCGCTGTGGATAAGGACTCTCGTTGCTCCCAGCGATCTTGCCATTCTGAGCCCTGAGATCACAGCCTCATACTCGGCTACGTTATTCAAAGCAGAGAAACTGAACCGAATCACGTACCTTAAGACGAGGCCATCGGGGAATGCACGATGACTCCGGCCCCACTGCCTTGAGAGTTGGATGCTCCATCCACTTAACCTTCCAACATCCGATGACCTCTTCTGGCTCAGGCGGTCTCATCGTCCCTTCGAAAATGAAGACGGCGAGGGCTTAGGCTTTGATGGCGACTCAAGGCCTATATGATATGTCGAACTCGCCGAGCTCGATAGCCCACTTGGCCAACCTCCTCGAGGCCTCGGGTCGACAGAGTACTTACTTGATGGGGGCATCGGTGAGGACCACAATCCTGTGGGCTTGGAAGTACGGTCGAAGTCGCCGAGCCGCCATTACCAATGCGTACCCCGCCTTCTCGAGGTCGGGGTAGCGCTACTCGGCTCCCCGTAAGGTATTGCTCGTATAATACACCGGGAGGTGATTCTGCTTCTCTTCTCGGACAAACACCGAGCTGATCGAGTGAGGCGTTGTAGAAAGGTACAGCAGAAACTCCTCCCCCGCTACCGGTTTGCTGAGCGTAGGTACGTGGGCCAGATATGCTTTGAGCTTGTCAAAGGTGTTCTGACACACCTCGTTCCACTCGAACCATCCTTTCCTCAGTACATCGAAGAACGGCCTGCACCTCTCGGCTGACCTCGACATGAATCTGCTCAGGGCGGTGATCTGGCCGTTAAGCCTCTGTACCTCTTTGACGGTCCTTGGGGCCGTCATGTCGAGGATGGCCTGCACCTTTTCGGGGTTGACATTGATCCCTCGACTTGGGACGAGGTAGCCGAGGAACGTTCCTGCTCGTACTCTGAAGACACACTTCTAGGGGTTCAACTTCATCCCGTACTGCCGCAGCACCCCGAATGTCTCGGCTCTATCCCAAACATGGTCCTCGGCTTGCCGACTCTTCATCAACATGTCGTCAATGTATATCTCCATCATCTTCCTGATCTGTTGCTCGAACATCGTGTTGACGAGCCTCAGGTATGTTGCCCTTGCATTTTTTAGTCCGAAAGGCATCAGGGTGAAGTAGTACAGACCTTTCTCGGTTGTGAAGGCAGTTTTCTCCTCATTTTTTGGGGCCATCTTGATGGTAACCAGAATAGGCATCGAGGAAGCTCAGAAGCTCGTGCCCCGCCGTAGAATCGACGAGCTGTTCGATGCGAGGAAGTGGGAAGCTATCTTTTGGGCACGCCTTGTTTAGGTCGGTGAAGTCCACGCACATTCGCCACTTCCCATTGGCCTTCTTCACAAGGATGACGTTTGCCACCCACTCTGGGTAGAAGGCGTTGCAAACCGTTCCTGCGCGCAGGTACTTTGCGAGGTTGCTATCCACCGCCTCCTGCCGATCGGCCGACAGGGGCCGCTTCTTCTACCGCACAGGCCAAACTCCAGGGTCCACGTTCAGGTGATGCTGAATAACCTTCGGGTCGATTCCTGGGAGGTCGTCTTCCGACCATGCAAAGACGTTGACACTATCTTTGAGGAATTCAACCAGCCCCGCCTCCAACTCCTAAAGCTCGGCGTCGATCACTACTGACTTTTCGCTCACGATCTCAACTTGCTTTGTCTGCTCGGAAGGCTCATGTCTTTCTACATTCTTATCATAGAGGGGTTCATACTCAGAAACGACTGGCTCGTTCACTTTTATTAAGTTTACATAGCACCGGCGGGCCTCGGTTTGGTTCCCAACAACCTCGCCTATCCTGCCCGGTGTAGGGAACTTCAATTTTTGATGAAAAGTGGAAGGGACCCCCCTTAACTTCCCCAGAAGACCTCACCCGAAGATCGCGTTGTAGGCCAACTTCACTTTTACCACGAGGAGGTCTGCCTCAACCGTTACATGACATGGTCGAGTCCCGAGGGTGACCTTCAACCTGATCGATCCCTTGGCACTGTCAGGAGACCCACTAAACCCGAAGAGGGGCGTGGAGCCAGGTTTTAGCTCGGTGCTCAGATTGGTCGTCTTTACAAAACAGTCATAAAAAAAGACATCCGGAGCAGCTCCATTATCAACAAGAATCTGGTGTACATCATACCCGTCAATGTCGGCATGTATAAACAATGTGTCATCATGGGGGAGGCTAAGGCCGACCATATCCTCCTCAGAAAAGGTTATAACACCTCGGGCCACTGGCGCTGGCCTTCCCGAGCCTGAACTTGTAGCCGACGCATATGCCTTCTGCTTCCTTATGCTGTCTGCTCCACCCGCCGAGCCTCCAGCCAAGACCAGCACTGCCCCTTTGCCCCTACGTGGTCCATGCTCTTCCTCGGGGGTGCGCTCTTTCGTCCGTCCGTTAAGGATGTCCTTCCCGATGATGCCGTGCCGCAGCATCTCCGCGATCTCTACTTTGAGGCTTCGGCACTGTTCGGTGGTGTGCCCAAAGTCTTTGTGGTATTAACAGTACAGGTTGGCTCCGCTCCCTGACAGGGGTCTCATCATCAGCTCAGGTCGTCGAAACTCCGGCAGCTTCTTGATGATGGGAAGGAACTCAGACGGAAGCCTACTGAAGTGGGGAAGATCCTTGATGCGGCAGGACTCATCTGACCGGTGGCTTGAATCCGACCGCCTATCTCCATGCACCGCGGGCTCGTCTCTCCTTGGCTTCTTTGGCTCCGGTGCTCTGCTCGAGGATCCCAGGTAGATGGGCGCCCGAGCTTGCTAGCCGCGCCAAGGGTAGATTCCAACCTCACGTACTTCTGCATACGGGAAAGGAGGTAGGAGAGACTCACATGTGGCTTTTTGGCGATGGAGGCTATGAACGACGCGTTGGAGCAAACTCTCGTCAGGATGTTGACGGCCGTCCTCAGATCGATGTCGACCACCTTCATGACCTCGAGTTGGAACCTCTTGGCGTAGTCTCAGAAGAGCTCGGCCTCCTTCTGAGTGACGAGCCATAGATCATCGGTGCATAGGGAATGCTGCACCGTGTTGTAGAAGTGGTCCAGGAAGCGTTGCGCAAGGTCTGGAAAGCTCATCACCGACTGCACTGGCAAAGCCTTGAACCACTGTAATGCTGCATCGTCAAGGGTCGACATGAACGCCCGACACTTCAACGCATCAGAGAGATTCACTATCTCGCCTGCCCCTAGAAATTATCAAGATGATGAACGGGGTTAGACGTTCCGTTGTATCGTCGGAAGTTTGGGAGTTGTAACTTCATGGGAACTGGAGCCGAGGTGATCTCCTCGACAAACGGTGAGGTGGAGAGCAACGTCGCCACCGAGGGAACACGAGATCTCCGCTGAAGAGCTTTAATCTTCCTATTCATCTCCTGGAGGTCGCTCCTCCATCGAGGCTTCTCCAGCAATAGGTTTGTCGGAGCGGGCGTCGACTTAGTCGAGTAATGGTTGACCTCAGTCGTCCTCGGGGCGCCATGTTCTGTCGCCGCGGCGGGGGCCACGGGCATCACCGGGACCTGCTGGGGGGCAGGTGCTTAGAGCATGGGCGCTGCTGCTTGGACGTTGACATGGGTAGCCGACATCGCCGGGGGTGCCGCCCGGACTTCTATGGGGCCGACGTCATCGGGGACGACCACTGCAGGCGCAACTGGACAATTTTCAGCCTTGCCCTGAACCGCCGCCGCCTGCTGTTGCTGCTCCATCCGAGCCAGCATCTGGTGGAGTCCCGCGATCATCAGTTCGACGCGATCAAGACGGGAGGAGGTGTTTGAATCTTGCTCTCCAGTGCCGAAACCTCCTCCGACGACCTCTTCGATGGTGGTAGTGGGGACGATCTCATCGCCTGAAGAATGAGCCACCGTCTTTCCCTTGGGTGCCATGAAAGCAAGCTTTTTATAGAGGTTTCCCACAGACGGCGCCAAAATGTTGCTACTGAAGCAAAGTGGTCGGCTCAGGCGGAGCAGCTCTCAAGGGACAACGACGGATACTGTAAGTGTTGCCAAGCTCCGACCTGCAAAACCACAGAGGGACCTCGATGGGTAGGGACTCCGACGATCAAGTCAGTTCGGGAGGTCAGAGCAAGAAAATTTCTGGGCTAGAAGTTGCGTACCTTTTTCATGAGGGGTGCCTCTCTCTTATATAGGGCTCCCTTGAGCCGGATTATCGGGGATGACTTGTGTCAATCGCTTATGCATTCGCCCTTGAATCCCGCAAGCCGAGGTCATGAGAGGCAAGTCTAGCTGGACAGATCCTGGTCGCTCCGGGCTAGCTAGTGTCCGCAGATTGTAGGCGTGATCTTCGGGTCCTTCCTTTTACTGGTTGCTGCTCTCTCGAGGTTATACGAGTCATCATAGGAAAGTCCATGCTAACACTCCCTCCGAGGATAACGACGGGGCTCAACTCGACCGACAGCTCGGCCAGTTCGACAGGTCAGCGTATGTTCGGCCGATCTTCCGAGGACCGACCAGTATCACTATTCATAATGAGTAGGGCTGTTAAGAAATATCCGAAATCTGACATTTCAATCAATTTTTACAATTCTTATCCACACACTCTCCCCTTCGCCAACCAAGTGACCTAGTTCGACTCTCTTCTTGTAAAACGATTTTTCTCAGCATTTTGGAGACTTCTTAGCCTTTCTCACAAGTACAACTGATTTGTTTTCCATTTTTGTTAACATGATTAGTTTTGGACATGACATCAACTACAAGACTGAGGAGTTGTGTTGTCTTTCAAGAAGAGGAGGGGAGGATCCAATGGGTGGTGGTGGAGGTTGGGGGTCGGCGGAGAGGGAGACGGAGGCAGTGGATTGCACCGGGGCCGAGGAGGTTAGAGGCATATGAGGAGTTCTGGTTGGGTTCTCGACACTAACCACATCCTAAAGCTAGCTAGCCTTCCTCGGTGGAGCCACTAGACCTCTCTACAAGGGCACCTCGACTATGTTGTCTGCATTTGCTGCTTCTACCCTTGGTGTTTCCCCTCTTTCTCCTCCCCTCACCTCTTAATTACCTAAGATGATTAGTTTTGGTGTGAGACCCGCCGTTATTTTTGACTTCTCCCCCCCTCCCCCACCCTCCTTTCTCTCTTCCCAAAGCAAACCCCCCACCCTCCTCTTCCTCGGCTTCATCTTCCCTTGCAGCTCACCTCCCTCTCTTCTCTTCCTCCTCGTCGTGCTGCTGCCGCCTTCTTCCTCCCCTACTCCAGCTCGCATAGGAAGGCCGTCGTCGCCATCGCTGCCACTGGGGAAGAAGTCGCCGCCGCTTGGGGTCGTCGCCGGAGGATCCTACTGCCGAGGTAGGGTGCCCTCCACCCTCTCCGACGTCGGCCGGAGCCCCCCTCCCACCTGCACCGCCGTGAACCTCCCCTTCTCTCTCTGCTCCCACTCTCTCTCTCTCTCTCCCTTTCTTTCTCCTAGCACCGACCATGGCCGGGGAGCGGCCGACGGGAACTGGTGCTCCTCCCCCGGCGCCGGCGGTGGCCGGCGGCCCTTCCCCTTCCCCTCCTCCCCTCCCTGCTGCTAAGACAGGGGATCGGTGGGGGATGGGAGGGGGGGGGGCTGGCACACTGCGCCAGCCCCTGGCCCGATGCAGTGCGCCGAGGCGTGAGTGGCCCTGGCTGCACTGCAATGTGCCGGGTAGGGTTTTTAGCTCATTTTTTTGGCCTTCTGGAGTCCATTTTTCACGCCGTTTTCGACGTTGGGGTCATCCCGACTGCGCCAGTGGGTCAGTTCGACTGCCGCACCGTGTTTCTTGATTTTCGGGCCCGCCCTGGTCAGCTCTGACCGGGCCGATGGGGCCATTTAACTGTTTGACCCAGACAGTCGCGCTGGGGTTTTCGGCACCCACGAGGTGAGTTCTAGGGGCCGACCGACTGTCTAGAGTGGTAATATTTGCCTTTCGGGTCATCGTACTGGGTTCCTCGATTTCTGGGTCTGCTCAGGTCGGCTTCGATCGGGCCGACAGGCCGTTTGACCAGTTGACTCGGACAGTCGTGCTGGGGTTTTCGGCACCCGTAGGGTGAGTTCTGAGGGCCGACCGACTATCCGGGGTGGCAATGTAAGCTCTTCGAGGTTGACCGTTAGTCGGGTACTTTAGCAGGTCCGCTTCCGCATTGCGTTTTAGTACCGTACTCATGACGCTTGTGTTGACTCCCTAACACTGCGCCTTACTAGTCTTTGGCTAGTGCTGTGGCAATTGAGGGCTTGTCCCAGCGCACGGTGTGCCTTTTGGGTTGTTACTGTTTCCCAGGCCCCCATCATCGTGGGCTCATTGAGGGAGGTCTCCGAGACATGAGTGGGTCCATCGAGAGTTTCTCCAGACTGAGGGGAAAACGCTGTTGGACAGCGGTGTCGAGTCATTTGCAGAGCTCTCTTAGTTGGTCCGGGTCCTGTGGAGTTTGGAGTGTTGTGATGCGGGTCAGCTAGTCCGTTTTCACTACCTCATCCTACACGGTTCCGGAGCCGTGTCAGGAGGATAGGCGTGGGACCGTAGTCCGGCCAGACTATGGCTTGTGGTTGTGTTTCGTCCACGCGTCTCACTCCGACGAGAGGGGAGACCTGGACTTATGGTCGAGCGGTAAGATGCCAATGGGCGCATCTGACTACTGACTAGTAGAGGTTGGTTTGTGGCTATTATTCTTGTCCAGATGAGGGTTTTTTCGTCTGAGTGTACAGCTTGCTAGCGTCCACCGAGTGCTTTTACTGAGTTGGGACTGTGCGTTGTTGTGCCGTATTGGTAGTAGTTGTGGACTTGTGTACTTTCTGTTTATTTATTTCAGTACTTGCACAGTTGCCACTCTATTACTTTACCTGCTTAGTTGGTAGTTCTGTTCAGTAAATTTATCGCCACATTTCCGCTTGCACAGTTAGTTTACTTTCTTAGCCTTGCTGTTCTCCTGCCTAGTTAGTTGCGTTGTTCCTTCTTGTTTCCACTGTTCGAACCGGTAAAGGGTTGGGTTCCCTATTGGGCTTCATTCGCAAAGCTCATTCCCCTTACTTCCTTCCAGGTTTGAGTTCGCGAGAGTTGGTGCTTGTGTTCGGACAGCCTGCGGTCTACCGCTTGTGGTCAGCATCATTAGAAATGGTCAGTATTTTCTTTTTGCACTTGAGTTATTATCTAGGACATTATGTACATTTTCTTTTCCGCTGTTGCATTTCTTTAATTGCGCAGCTATTGTAACTTGTTCTATATCTCACTAGACATATTTCTAACCCTTCTGGGTTTTCAGATCCGTGGGTGGCTGTCCAAGGGTCAGGTACTTGGAGGGTTCTGGGTATCGAATTCTTGGGTCGTTACAATGGTATCAGAGCAATGTCTTCTGAGAATTACAATAGGTTAATGGCTATGGCAATCCAGAAAATAGTTCAAGTGCGCTGCTGGCACCACTCGTGGTGTGTTAGTGTTAGGCTTGTGCCTTGATCATGTTTTGCAGGTGGGCTATTTTTCACTAGGATTCGAGTGGGTGCTGCAGAAGGGTTGCTACTGTTGCAGTGTCATATGCGTGGTGAGTGTGGTCTCTGGTTGGCTCGTGCCAGTGGTGCTGTTGATGATGGAGTCACTGGCAGAGGTCTTTCCTGTGTGTGAGGACAGTCGCAGGCAAGTTCGGTTTGGTACTCTTGGTCGTCATCGGCTGCACTTTCGGCTGCATGTGTTTCCGCTATGGCTGAGAGAGCCTACTTGCTGGGTGGCGTTCACTGGTGCAAGCCTGTTGTATGCGGGTCCAATGAAAGGCATCCTTATTTTTTCTAGTTGTGTTTTCCTCTTGGCTGTGTTTGTGCAGTGTTTGCTTGGGCACGTCGCCTCACCTGTCGGTGAGTTGTGGATGCCTTGTGTTCCGCTGAGTCGGCATTGTTGCTCAGACTTAGCAGATGCTCTGTGCGTGCTTGTGATGTCTCTAGTTGTGTGTTGTGTAACTTGTTGTGTTTGCTTGGTAGTCCTGTGCTGCTTGGCTTTGTGTTCTGGTGAGGTTTCCCAGAACCGTTTGTTGTTGTCTTGGTGAGAGTTTCTCCCAAGACTATTCCATACTCGTTTATGTTGTGTTGCCCTCAGGGTGGAGGCACGTTACTGATTGGCTTTATGTTCTGGCGAGGTTTCCCAGAACCGTTTGTTATTGTCTTGGTGAGGGTTTTCCCAGGACTGTTCCATGCTTGTTTCTGGCTGCTGCCGTGCTACCTCAGGGTTGAGGTATGTTGTTGGTTGGCTGGTGCATTCTGGTGGGTTTTCCCAGAACGATGACTTAGTCGTTCTAGTGGAGGTTTCTCCCAGAACTGTCTTGCATTACTTCTGCTTACTATTGTGTTCTCTCTGAAGGTCTGTGTTGTTTGATTGTTTGGGTTGTGCATTCTGGTGAAGGTTTTCCCAGGATCACCCTTTGTCTTTCCTGGTGGTGGTTTTCCCAGAATGTTTTGTTTGTTTCAGACTGTTGTTGCATTGCCCTTATGGTTTGAAGTGAGTCGCTTGGTTTGGTTGTCTATTCTGGTGAAGTTCTCCTAGGATGACTCTCTGTTGTTCCTATTGGTGGTCCTTCCCATGGCTACCTAGTATTTATTTTGGTTGTTGTTGCTCTCTCTCTCTGTAGAGATGGGTTGTCTTTGTTGCCGGTTGGACTGTCGGTGTTACAGTCTATTTAGGCATTGTCGGTCAAGGTTCGGTGCCTTTGACCGTGTGTCTGGCTGCTGCATTGGCCAGCTTGCCTTGTTATTCATTTCCAATTTTCTCGGTTGCGTTGGTGGGACTGCGTGTGTTCCGTGGTTCAGATGGTTTTGCTTCGTTTTCCTGTGCCCAACGTGCTCTCACAGTTGGTGATGTGGTGTGCACCATGGCCATGTGGCTAGTGGTACTTCTTGTGGAGGTTCTAGTTTTGCGCCTTGGTCCCCTCTCTTGTGTGTGGAAGAGGTTTGTTGTGTGTCTCTGCCCTCTGCTTTTACGGGTTGCTTGGGGTGGTGGTGCTCCATTGTTCTGCTTTGGCACTGTGGTGCGTCTGTTGTGGTCTTCTTGGTGAAGGTATTTTACCTCGAGTTGTTTTAGGGTTGAACGGGTTGCTCCCCTCGTGTCGTCGTTTCCGTTTGGTGTGGGAGGTTGGTGAACCTACTAGTCTGCTGCATTTTGTTGCATGGGTTTTTGTGTTGCCTAACTGGTCGATGTGGGACAATGTGTTTCCATGTGATTAGCTCTGGCTAACTCTAGTTCTCTCACCTTACTTGCTTGTGTCGGCGTTGTGTTCGCACGTATTCTACTTTGTGCCTCTTTATGTTCTTGGAGGCTTTTGTCACCTTTTAGTGTGTGGCCCTCACTATCGGTTGTGGTAGGGCTGATGCCTTGAGTGGTGTGCTTCTAAGAGTCAGCATGTTTGTTGTTCTCTTCAAAGCTCGTAGGCTTTCATGCGCGTTTCTTCTTGGTGGGTCCCTGGTAAGGAGTCCCTTCTGCTGGCCCTGCGCCGTTTCAGGGCTGTTGATATGGATGTGTGTGTTGCGCTTTGGTGGGTTTTGGTGCTTATGATAGCACCGTTCCGCCTCTGGGACGCGTGTGGTGGCCTATCCCATGTGGCCGTACCGTATCGCAGTGTGGTAGCTACCTTGTTGTTTGGTAGTCCTGGTGGTGGTACACCCGATCTTGGTTGTGGCCCGCATTTGGTGTTTCCTCGCTTGTGCGTGATGGGTTGTGGTACCTTGTGTTGGTTTGAGTCCGACTCGGCTCAGTGTGCCATTTACGGCCCCTACGGTTGTCTCATTTATGGTGCTTTACTACTTTTCTATAGTTGGTTTTGTGGCACCCACGCTTGGCGTTGCGCAATTTGTGGTGGGTGCCAAACCATTGTGGGTTTTTCTGATCGTGTGACGGGTGGTAAGTCTGGAAGCCGATAGCGAGACTCCTGTCTGTGTCCTTGGTGGCAGTGAGGCCTATCGGTTTGCTAGTGCTTGACCGCGTGAGTCGTTGATGTCTTGGGTTGTTCGGTTTTGAGCTAACCTCATACGTCTCTTTATTTATTCATCGTTGTGCGTTGTGCTTGTGGGGCAAACGATTTCTAGTTTCCCTGTAGCTCCACAATCATCTGGTGTGCATGTCGGACCACGAGGACGGTTTGGTGGTGATAGAGTGGTATCGGTGGATGTCGTTCCATGTGTTGAGGGGTTTTCCACATCTCCATTTCTGCTTAGACTCTGGTTTTCCTTACGAGGCTTCCATTTGGCTATGTGGCTGATACTAGCTGTCGCTAGCTATGTGAGGCTCTTCCTCTGAGCCTTGAGGTTGACTCGTAGGTGTTTTTTCGAGTTGTCATCAGTAATTGTGTCCTCTGTCAGGTCTTGCTAGCAACATAGTGGGTTACCGACTGGCCGACTGGTTGGTTTCAACGGCGATGTCTGTTGATGACTTCAGCCATGTGGTTTTCGGCTGGTGGTTCCATTCATCTTTTGATTGGTTGGTGTGCGCCACGCTTGTGGAGTTGGTGACATCTAATTGAGTGCTCAACGCCTATCTGGGGTGTACTGCGTGAGCTGTTGGTTGTCTGGTTGAGCACTCCACGCATGGCTGTGATGCTGTTGTGGCCACCAAGAAGTCGAGGTGTGACTTTGTGGCCTTTTTCACACTAGCTATCCCCTTGTCGTGTCCTTTTCTGTGGGTTGTCAGTTCGGTTCGAGTGAGTTGTTCCTACCCCCGCTTTACTACCGTGCTTCAACTTTGTTTTTGTAATTCCGAGGACGAAATTGTTTTAAGTGGGGTAGGATGTGAGACCCGCCGTTATTTTTTACTTCTGCCCCCCCCCCCCCTCATTTCTCTCTTCCCAAAGCAGACCCCCACCCCTCCTCTTCCTCGGCTTCTTCTTCCTCCGCAGCTCGCCTCCCTCTCTTCTCTTCCTCCTTGTCATGCTGCTGCCACCTTCTTCCTCCCCTGCTCCAGCTCACACAGGAAGGCCTCTGTCGCCATCGCCGCCGCCGGGGAAGAAGTCACCGCCGCTTGGGGTCATCGTCGCCGGATCCTACCGCCAAGGTAGGGTGCCCTCCACCCCTCTCCGGCGTCGTCGGAGCCCCCCCTCCCACCTGCACCTCCGTGAACCCCCCTTCTATCTCTACACCTGCTCTCTCTTTCTCTATCTCCCATTCTCTCTCCTGGCATCGGCCATCGCCGGGGAGCAGCCGGTGGCTACCGGTGCCCCTCCCCCGGCATCGGCAGGGAGCGCCAGCGGTGGCCGGTGGCCCTTCCCCTTCCCCTCCTCCCCTCCCTGCTGCATAGATAGGGGATCGATGGGGGATGGGATGAGGGGGGGGGGGGGGGTTGGGGCTGGCACACTACGCCAGTCCCCTTGGCCCGGCTGGTGCAGTGCCCAGCGTAGTGCGTGGAGGCGTGAGTGGCCCTGGCTGCGCTACAATGCGCCGGGCAGGGTTTTTAGCTCCTTTTTTAGGCCTTACGGAGTCTGTTTTTCGTGCCATTTTCGGCGTTGGGGTCATCTCGACTGCGCCAGTGGGTCAGCCCGAGGTTGACAACTGCCATGCCGGGTTCCTCGATTTTTGGGCCCGCACTGCGGCAACTGGGCCGATGGGGCCGTTTGACTGTTTGACCCAGACAGTCACGTTGGGGTTTCCGGCACCCACGGGGTGAGTTCTGAGGGCCTACCGACTGTCTGGGATGGTAATATTTACATTTTGAGTCATCGCACTGGGTTCCTCAGTTTCTGGGTCTACTCGGTGTAGACACGCGAATTTGGCTCCACCGAGAGCAAATTTCATGTTGCGGCATAATGCCACAAATGGCCCTCTTTTTGCCTCGCAAGAGTGTTTTTCCAATATTTCTGAATCTCACCCATTCTTTCTCGGTGCTTCGCATGTGGTTCGGTTGTGGATCGACCTGCGCGGTCAAGTCGCGGGGGTCCGGGGGCAGCGCCCTAGCGGGGGTCTCCGGGGGCAGCGCCCTCGGAAGCTAAATTTGGTTCACAGAGGCCCATGAACAACTTCATTGAAAGGCGTCCGGACTGGTGGACGCGATTCAAGAACCTTGTTGCAACGGCTCCAGAGGGCGCAACCTTGTCGCGTCGGCCATGCAGGACGCGACCATGCTTTTGGCATGAAGGCGTCGTGCATGGAGGACGCGTTTATGAGCATGTGTATAAAATTGCATCCACTTCGTTGGACACGATTTAAAGTCAAAAGGATACACCCCCGAAGTCTTCGCACCTAAGGTTGCCATGTCGTGTAATCATGACAAAATCCTTGAATCGCGTCCTTGTCAGTGGACGCGATTTAGAAGGTCAAATCCGAAAACTCCCGTCAGCAGACAGTGCATTCATAAGACGATGGCCTCGAAACCATGCAAGTCTGAATCGTGGCGGACCAGGCGGACGCAATTCAAGTCACGACGGTCTGACCCAATGTGATTTCAAAGCGTAGTCATGATGCGCCTGTCACATCGGTTTGACTTTCTTAATCGTGGCTTGCCGCCCAGACGCGATTCAATTCATAATCGCAGCTTCCTGTGTGGACGCGATTCAGGAATCTATTGCTTATAAATTGGACCCGAGGGTCATTTGTTCAGGGGGCCCAACGATAGCGGCTAAGCCCTGCTGGATTTCCGTCTCGCCTTCGACCCGAGTGTAGACACCCGATTCTGACTTATGAGTTGGACCATGTTTCTTGTTATCTTAGTGAGCCCCTAGTTGGTCACTCACCTTGAGCCCACCATTATCCTTTCTTTGAGCCCATTAACAGCCCAATTTCCATGAATATCTTGTCCATTTTCTCTTAAGAGAGCCCATGAGCCTTAATTATTCATTATTCCTCAATATGATTGGTTAAATATTTGAGAATAATCGATTTTCCTTAACGCGACGTATCGTGGCACCGCGTTCATTGTCGCGCCCCCTTTGGCCATCACGATAGCCCATGCATATCCATGCACGTGGCTTCAGAGTCGCGATGCCTAAGACCGTCACGTCAAATCTTGTCGCGTCCCCACGATACGTCGCGACTACAGCCGCGCATGCAGGCTTCCGCAACCACCGCCACTTTATCCTTCTATGGCTATATCCCTATTTCTAAGCAACTGCCCAACTCCTTGAGCGCAGTTTGAGCTCGTGGGACACCCTAGGAACATCCTTGGGACTCTTCAAAACATTTCATGAGGATTTATCCCATTTGTTTTTAGCATTATCTCTTTTGGGACATATATTTTCTCTCTTTTCTTATAAAAAGCAAGACCTTTTCCTTGAAGGAGGGAGAACCCCCTTTTTTTTTCATCCCGAAGGGCTGCTGAAATTTCTTCAGACTTGGACTTAGCCTCGCAGCCTTCCCATCTCCTCTCTTTTCCTCACATCTTCCACTTCAAAACTTGTTCTTTTGCATATCTATGGAGTTTGGATTGTGAGGAGGACAACTCCCGCCTTTCCTTGGAGTATCTGAAGCATCTAACCACGCCATTGCACGCCAGGGAGTTGCCCATATGGGGCTCTTTCTCTCTTCCTTCCTCTTCTTCCTTTCCTTCATACATGTTGTTTTATTTCTAGATAGATTGCATTCTTCCTTCTTCCCACGTTTTTATACACCCTAGGGGTTTAAAAAAACACCCCAGGTTCGTTCCCACCATGTTACTTCTTTCTCTTTTATTGTTGGATGGATACTCCACTTAACAAGTTCTAATAGGGTTCTTTTCCTTTTTCGTTGTTTTGGCAGGCACTCAAACAAGATCTCACAAGGAGCTCTTGTCCTCTGGCCGGCTGGAGGACAGGAAGAAGGTCTACACAAACTTCTCCCGCACTGCAGAGAATGCGACGGACCAACGCGACGCGACAAGAGATGCGCCCTGTTAGGGCGATGCAGTATCAGCACCATCGTGACAGGCTTTGACGTTGCGATATCAGGTCCATCTTCTGTTCTCTTTTCCTTTTCCTGGTATAGTTAGCCCTCTTTGTTCTTTCATTTGGCAACTATATTAGGTGGCGATCACATTCCTTTTCCATGCTATTATAGTTAATACATGCTTGTGTTTATTGGGGGGCACACAATCCCCGTGATTACACCTTTTGGCGATCACGGTGGGACCTTCAGTGCTACCCTCGTGAGTCTAGTTTGCTTGCTTGTCATGTTCCTTTGTTTAAATGTCTTCTTAGAACCCTGTTAGGTTGTTGTTGTTTTGCTTTTTTTGCGTTTCTGTTCTCTGTTAAAGTCGTGGCGTGTCGTGGTGACGCGATCTTGTCGCGACCTTCGGAGGGGACGCGACATCAGGATAGTGCTTCGCCTCTTCAGTCTACTTTATTCCGCTACCATAAGTTCATGTATGTCTCTTCTATACCTTTATGTCATGTATTATCATGTTTCTGGGTGTTAGAATTCTGCTAAGGTTCGAGTTTTTCCTTTTCCTTCCATTGTAAGTTTTCGGGCTCTGTCGCGGCGGATCGTGGCGATGCGAAGAGATCGCGCCGTGGGTAGACGTCGCGACTACAGGTATGTACTTATTTGTTAATGCTTTGATCCATGTGTCGGTTTCTGTCTGATCTATGATCTCTACTAGGCTAAGTTGGTTGTTCCATGCCTGTGTTCTGTGGTAGGTTAGTCTGTATGTCCTGCGTTTGCGACTGATCACGGTTCTCAAGGCCCTGTTACTATTACGGAAGGACTCTCTGTCGCAATAGGATTGCGGCGTATCTGGCCGCCGCGACTTCGCCCGAGACCTGTTAGTCAGCCTGTTTTGCCATTAATTAGACGTTGCACACATTTTGGGCGCCTAGGCCCGTGCATACACTACTCTTCCCATTGTGTAGGTTTACCCCCTTGGTTGAGTGAGCCTTCTCACCCGCGAGCACTCGTGGGTTGACTCGGGCCGCCCTCCGAGGACCTCCATAAGTCCTCGTGACCATACGCATGTTGCGGTTCACCGGGCCGGTTGTACCTGTTGTACCCCTAGTTTGAGCCATCCCCGCGTGTGAGCGTGTGCCATCCTTAGTTGCACCGGAGAACTTGAGTCCGTACCTACTAGGGTCCCACTTAACCGAGTGGCATTCCCTTAATCAAATCCACTAAAGGTTAAGTGCATATTTCAAAATTTTACGTGTTAATAATGAAAACTTGAGTGCTCTGGTACATCCCTTCTCCTCTCACAGTCCTTGTTGTTGTGGTAGAGCCTAGTTTTTTGTCTGCGTGTTGGTATCATCTCTCCTAGTTGCTTAGGGGTGGTGCATGCATCATTGTCTAGGTAGATGGAGTCGGTCTCCTCCATACTTTGTATTATATCACAATCTTTGTTCGACATGGACCAATTCTGGGTCCTTGCCGATGATGTCTTGCCTACTGGGCTTTTAGAGGATGTGGCCCAACCTGCTGCGACCGTCCTCTCCGAACACATCCAGCACCCTCCCACCATCGGGACTCAATCCCGCCCACCTTCTCCTCCATGGGCAGATGACCCCCATTCCCAATTTAGTCAGCTTCTCCCACATCTAACCCCGGATCAAGTCCGCGAATTTCTGGCTGCTGCCAAAGGCAAGCGTCCCTTGTCTCCGATCCCTCGTGGTTCTGCCCAGCAGGCAGCCTCCTCGGCTCCTGTTGCTTCGGCACCACATGTACCCTCCACCGTGGCTGATCCTATACCTCTCCGTCCTAGAGCTTTCCATTTCTCCGAGCCTAGCTACCTTCCGGCACAAGATGTTCGGTCCCGATCCCCTCCAGTTTCCTCACTCTACAGGACCGAACTTGTTCCCCTATCCCGCGAGAGGTCCTATTCTTTCGAGCAGCCCCGCTCCCTCGTTCCTACTCACCATGTCACTCCCCCCTCCAATTTCCTCTCGGAGTGGGCAACCATGAAAAGGGAGCTTCATGACCTAAGGAGACAAATGGACCCCCGAAAGGTCGCCGAAGTACCCCTCCCTTCCTTCCAGCATCTCCGGATTCCACCTCAATCAGAGCTCCCTGTCTATCGGCGGTATTCTGAGGTAGGAGACCCTTACGTGCACTTGAAGGATTTCGTATATGAGTCGGCACCACACAAGTACGACTGTCATCTCATGGCGTACTTGTTCAGAAAGTCGTTGGATGGTATGGCCCTCGAATGGTTCTATTCTTTACCCCCCGAGGAAGCCGAAGATTTTTGAATTGTCCAAGAGATGTTCCTACAGCAATTCCAAGATCGGGTTGGGCCATAATACTCTTTTGTTGATTTAGTGGCCGAGAAAATGAAAATCTGATGAGGAATTCTCAGTCTATGCCGACCGATGGCGCTCCCTAGCTTCTAAGGTCCGCTGCCCCATGCCTGAAGAGGAAAAGGTCAAGCTACTGATCTCCAATGCCACCCCTACTTACCGAGCCATTCTAGCCATGAACGACATCACCACCATGTACCAATTGTATAGTCGAGCCCGCTTCATCCAAACACAACTTAAGGACTCGCCTATCCACTCCATGTTCGAGACCCCTAAATCTCGCTACCCTAAGAAGCCTCAGGGCCCAGTCACCGAGGGGATCCAAACTAATGAACAAGTAGGTGCAGTAAACAACCCCCAAGGCCCAATAGGTAGATCCCCTTACAATCAGCAGCCCCAGCAACCATGGAACAATAACCGACAGCCACCCCCTCAAGGTCAGAACCCTTAGCATGACCAACGCCAGTACAACCAAGTCCCTCCACCCCAAAATAGTTTTGCTCCCAGAAAGCCCAATGGACCCAAGAGAGCCCAATATCCTCCCCTGCCTAAGACCCTAGCCGACATCTTTGTAGCCCTTATGACCTTAAATGCCCTTAGACTCCCTCCAGATAAACCTAATTGGAATATGGCAGCGGACCAAACAAAGTATTGTATGTACCATCGCCATTCGGGCCATAATGTGTCAAACTGTTTCCAATTCCGGGATATCATATACGATCTTCATGAACAAAATCAGATCAATTGGGCAGAGATGAAAAGATTGATCCAGACATTGAGGGACCAGCAGGGTCAAAGACAACAGCAACAACAGCAAAGGCGACAGCAGCCGCAATAGCCACAACAATTCCAGCAACAATAATTTCAACAACAACAGCCATTCCAGCACCAGCACCAACAGCAACAGCCACAGCAGCCGCAGCAACCAGCCAATGACCTCGGCATAATCCGTAACCCTATGCCACAGCACTCGCCTGCTCCGAATCCCCAACTTGCTCCACCACCTCCCCCACCTGCGCAGGTTAATCCAGTCATCCACCACCTACCACCAGAAGCCGCATGGGCCTTTGATGATGAGCATGAAGTGGGCCAACTCTTGGCCATTTCCCATGTCACACCTACTCCCGCCACACTTACTACCACCCCATCTGTCTCCACCACACCTACCCTTGCCGTTATCACCTCACCACTCTACAACACCCCCATCATACCACCCATTGTCCCTTCACCTATTAACACCCCATTCTCCCCTACACCAGCGCCATTATTAGCCAACCCTTCCATCCTCGATACCACTCTTCCTCCACTCCACCATAACCTCGACCTACGGAGTGGGCAGATGTTTCACTGGATGTACCCAAATACATCCATGCCTATGCTGGGTCAGCAAACCCAACCCTCCAACAGTCAGCAACAGCAACAGGATGCCGACGAGATAGATCCGGTTCCTGGAACTCAGTATGACATCTTGAAGCACTTGGATCAAACTCCAGCAAAAATCTCCATCCTTGAGTTAATCAAGAGGTCATAGACCCACCAAGATGCCCTGAGAGCTTTCTTGCAAAGGGTCATGGTAAGTGAAGACATGAACCCTGACAACCTCCCTTCCGTGCTCTCTATTGTGAATAAAGGACCGACAATTACCTTTTCGGATGGCGAGTTAGCTCCTCCTGAGGCTAGAAGAATGCCTTTGTGTATAACCCTCACCATAAACAAAGTGGCCGTTGATGCAGCATTGGTTGTTACAGGGGCCTCTATTAATGTGTGTTTGCTGAGCACCTTGAGAGCTTGTAACATCTCGGAGCGCCGCTTGCAGCCCACTCCTACAACGGTGGCGGCTTATGACAATTCTCGATGAGCTTGCCACGGCCTCGTTTCTCTACAGGCTGAATTAGGTCCACTTGTCATGACTGTGGACTTTTATGTGCTAGATATCGATCCCACCTACAATGCTATCCTGGGCCGCCCTTGGATCGAACGTTAGGGGCAGTACCCTCCACAGCGCATCAATGCTTGAAATTCCCTTTTCAAGGGTGAATAGTCAAAGTTAAAAGCACGACAACCACTCATACAGTGGAAGCCATCGAGAAGATAATGCCATCAGTTTGGTCATCCAACAAAACTGTCATTTCTATCCTTGATGTGAATTTTCCTTGGGCCTACACATTCTCAAGTAGCCGCCAGGTTATGTCACCATCCGTGGCTGCTGTTAAGAAGCGCACATTGGCAAATACTAAGAGCTAGAATATAATGGCTAGAATTGGATATCAGTCGGGAAAGGGCTTGGGTGCTCATCTTCAAGGAAGGACCCAAATTATCAATGACTCCAAGAAATTCACAAAGCATGGCCTAGGATACCAAGAATGGGCAGCACACTCACTAATGTCTAATCAAGCACCCCTCACCTGGACACTCTATGATCACTTTGTTAAAGGGCCCATACAGCCGGGTTACAACACTGTCATAGCAGCAACATCATCGACATATCAAGTTATGGAGGCCCAGTGGCCCAACAAGAGGAGAAAGCCTGAAGATATGAAGGTAGGGGAATCAGATCTTGAAGATTCAATCACAGCAATCAGCTTCTTATTCGAGGAAGTCGACATTACAGATAAAGCAGAAGAATCTGACCTGGAAGACCTTGTGACAGCAGTTAGTTTCCTATTCAGTGAAGGCAGCACCATGCGGTCCCCAGCAGCACAGTCAACATCAGCAGCCACCACCAGGCGACAGTTGCTTGAACTTGGTGAAGAATTTGAAGTTGTGAATCCCACCCATTTGACAGAAGAGTTCTGGCCAGGGTTTTCCCGGCCTTCCAGCCATTTGGTATCATCCATCCTCGTTTATAAGTTTGACTCCATCCCTCCTTCTCCCCCTCTTATTCTCCAACTCTCCCCTGACGCTCTTGAAGCATTAACCATCTCCTCGCCCCTCTTCACTATCTTCTTTAATGGCTCGGTTCTGTCCCTTTCCCGACACCTCCACATGTAATGTAGCTTATTCCTTTCCTTAGTCAAAAAAAAAAGAGAAAAAAATGCTTTCTCTTCCTTGCAATCGGACGGCGATCATCGTCTTTTCCTTTCCTCCTTCTTTGGACGGCGATTCCTGTCCTCCCTCTCCTTCCAAGCATCGATCCCGCTCCCATCCTAACTCATGACGGCGATCCCCGTCATTCACCGTTGGCTGCCTTCTGCTGTCAATTCCCTTGCTCTCGACGGTGATCCCCGTCACCCTCGCACTCCTCTTTGCTTTGACGGCGATCCCCGTCACCCTCTAACTCCTCTTTGCGGTGACGGCACTCCTCGTCACCCTCCGCGTGCCTCTCTGCTTTGACGGCGATCCCCGTCACCCCCGCACTCCTCCTTCCTGTTGACGGCGATCCCCGTCACCCCCCTTCCTCTTTGGCGGCGTTCCCCACCCTTCTTTTCATTCTGCTCAAGCTGCGATCTTCGCCTGCTGACCGCCATGGTCACTCTGGGTGATTTGGGTGAGGGGCCTTCTATTCCCCTGCACCCCGACTCTGCTATAGGCACCCTGAGCTCGGTGGCCCGCCTCTTCCTCCAGACCCATCGGAGGGTTTTCGCGGCCCCGCCGCACCTGTTTCTTTCCGTTCCAATAAACCTCTGGACACTTCTCCAGAGCCTCCTGTAAATATCAGATCCAATTTAGGTTTAGGGGTAGGAGCTAGTAAGTCCCCATCCCCATTTAGGAAGAAGAAGGGTAGTGGCATACCCCGTAGGTATCTATTAGATTTGGTACAAAGGTGTGGAGCTCTGCTAGCGGTCGAAGAGTTTGTCCAGGAAGCGGTAGTTCTGAACTTAGAAGATCTGTGCGAAGAAGAAGGGCTAGATGACTGATTTGGAGTTTACGAGATCTTTGCCGAGGATGACCCAGTGGATGAAGAGGACTGTGAAATAGAGGACACTACCGAGATGTATGCGAGTGGTATGAAAAGATTTGATGAACCCACCTCGGTAGTAGACGAACCCACTAAAGAGGTAAACGTGGGAACATAAGATGACCCTAGGCACTTGACCATAGCTTCTGGTCTCCCTCCTGAGGAAAAAGAGGCGCTCATAGAGATGTTGAGGGAGTTCAAGGATTCCTTCGCCTGGTCTTATGACGACATGCCCGGCATTGACCCCGAGTTGGTGGAACATAGGTTAATCTTGAAGCCAGGGGCAATTGCCATTAAACAGAAGTTAAGGAGGTTCCTCCCCCACATTGCTCTGAAGATGAAGGAAGAGATTGATAAGCTACACAAAGTTAGGTTTATCTGTGTAGTCCTTTATCCGTTGTGGGTGGCGAACATAGTCCCGGTGATGAAGAAAGACAGAAGCGTGCGAATTTGCATAGACTTCCGGGACTTGAATAGGGCGTGTCCAAAAGATGATTTCCCTTTACCTCATTTGGATGTGTTGATTGATAACACCGCTGGGTACGAAACTCTGTCATTCATTGATGGGTACTCAGGCTATAATCAGATCCTTCTAGCCCTGGAGGACCAAGAGAAAACCTCATTCACCACGCCTTGGGAAACTTATTGTTATGTGGTCATGCCGTTCGGATTAAAGAATGTCGGCACCACTTATCAAAAAGCAATGTTAGCTATCTTCCACGATATGATTCATATTGATGTTGAAGTTTACGTGGATGACATTGTGGTGAAGTCTCGGACCCGAAGAGAACACTCCTCCGTGCTTGCCAAGGTGTTTCATCGCGCACAAGAATATCAATTGAAGATGAATCCGAAGAAGTGCGTGTTTGGGGTTTCTTCAGGAAAGCTGTTGAGTTTTATAGCCAGCAAACGGGGGATTCAGATAGACCTGCATAAGGTCAAAGCTATAAATGAGATGCCTCCTCCTAAGAACATATCTGAGCTTCGAGGTTTGATCGGTCGACTCAGTTCATAAGGAGATTTATATCTCAGCACTCTCAAAGGTGTCGTCCTTTCTATGAACTGTTAAAAGGAGGAGCTAAATTCGAATGGAATGACAAATGCCAAGAGGCCTTTGATGAACTCAAGAGTTATCTCATGAATCCACTCGTGCTGCAGGCGCCTGTCCCTGGAAAACCCTTGATCCTATATCTGTTGACAATTGAGGACTCCCTAGGAGCTGTCCTTGCGCAACATGGCGAGTCTGGCAAAGAAAGGGCAGTCTATTACCTATCTAGGCTCTTCAATCCTTCTGAACTCAAACTCACCACAATGGAGAAAACATGTGCAGCGCTAGTATGGGTAGTGTAGAAATTGAAGCACTACTTCTTAGCCCATAAGGTGAGTTTGATTTCTAGAATGGACCCTATTAGGTATCTCTTGGAGAAGCCTGTCCTCGCTGATAGATTGGCGTGTTGGCAGAGCTTCCTGTCTCAATTCGATATCACCTTTATATTCCAAAAGGCTATAAAAGGGTAAGCCATTGCTGAGCACCTTGCTCACCTTCCTCTTCCTCACAGTGACACGGTTCAAGAGGATTTCCCTGATGAAAACATGTCACTCATCTCTCGCGATCCTTTCTGGTCACTCCACTTTGATGGAGCTCTCAATTCTAGGGGACGGGGCATAAGTGCTGTCTTACTCACCCCATAAGGGATCACCATTCCACTTGCTTACCAACTCCAGTTCCCTGCCACCAACAATGTCTCCGAGTATGAGGCTCTCCTAGCTGGTCTTAAGCTTGCCTATTTATTAGGCGCACGTCATCTCAAGATCATAGGTGACTCTCAACTTGTCCTTCGGTAGGTCCTTTCTACCTACCGCACTCATGACCAACTCAAGCCTTATCAAGATCTGGTCACACTCCTAGCCAAGCAGTTCCGTCAGCTCATCTACATTCATACTCCTCGCTCTCAGAATATCCAGGCCGATGCTCTGGCATCCCTGGCCTCGTCTCTCTCCTTCCCTCTTAGCCGTAGTGCTGAGACAATCACTGTCCAGAGATTAGAGGCTCCCTCCACTCAGGACCCTTGGTTCATTAACCTCAGGAGCTATTTAGTTTTGGAGGCAGAGAGAAAAGAAGCAAAGGAGATAATGCTTGTGGAACTAGGAAAAATGATAGAAGAAGAGAGGCCATGGTACCACGAGATTGAGCGGTACTACAAGGACGGTACCTTCCCGGAGGAAGCTGAAGCTGAGGATAGGCGAGCCATCCGTAGAGCGGCATTAAAGTATACCATTGTTGGTGAAGTACTGTACAGATGCGCTCTAAATGGAATGCTCCTCAGGTGTTTATCGGATGAAGAAGATTGGAAAGTAGTGGAAGGATCCCATTCAAGTGAATGCGGCGAGTATGTGAATAGCCAAATGTTGGCTAAGAAGATTCTTAGGCAGGGCTACTACTGGCCAACCCTAGAAGAAGACTGTGCCATCTACGTCCGTAGGTGTGTTAAGTGCCAGATCCATGCCGATAAGATTCATGCTCCATCCTCTTCTTTGCATCCACTATCTTTCCCTTGGCCTTTCTCCATGTGGGCTTTTGATATCATCGGGCCCCTTGGTGATCCTAATACTCAAGTGAAACAAAAATCTTTCATTCTTACTGCCACCGCGTACTTCATCAAGTGGGCCGAGGCTGAGGCGTTTGCAGAAATCAAAGGCTCGACCGTGTGCAGATTCGTCATGAAGAACATTATCCCACGGTTCGGAGTACCAAGGGGCTTCATCACCGACACTGGACCCCAATTTATATCACAGAGCTTCAGGACCTATGTAAGAGATTCACATTTTCTTGCATCATTCGTCTCCGTATTATCCAGGGCAACGGCCATGCCGAAGCCACAAATAAAACACTTTTGAAATTTTTAAAGAAAACTTGCGAGTCTCATAAGTTCGCTGATTGGCCTGAGAAATTAATTGAGGCTTTGTGGGCCTACCGAACCTCTGTCCGCACGCCCACTGGGCAAACCTCTTTCTCTCTTACCTATGGGTGGAGGCGGTATGTCCACACGAAATCCTCATTCCTTCATTAAGAGTTCAGCTGGACAAAGAACTTAATCCTAACGAACGTCGGGAGGCGTTACCTTCACAGCTAGAACTCTTAGATGATCGACGTTTGGCCGCGGCCGATCATGTGCTTTCATATCAAAATAGACTCTCAAGATCTTTTCAAAAGAAAGTAATTAAGCGCAAATTTCAAGAAGGAGACATGGTTTTGAAGCGTATTTTCTTAAAACCTGGAGGTCCAAGGTCCAAATTGCAAGCAAACTAGGAAGGGCCGTACGTTGTTAAGGAAGTGTACTCTGGGAACATGTATAGGCTAGTCAATGCCGATGGTGAGGAGCTCTCTCACCCATGGAATGGACTGTACCTTAAAAGATTCTACCCTTAATAAAAGATTTTCAATAACGACATTACTTTGCAAAATGGTGTTAGCAGCCATGTGTCTCAGTCCTCTTCATTTGTCATCAAATAACTCCTTTTTCCAGTCCACACACAACACGGCAACCTAAGGTCAATTCCCCTTAGCTAATTGTGTTTTTGCTTAGCCCTAGTGTAGGAATCGAAGGTCAATTCTCCTCTTGCTCGGATAAGGTCTAGGGGCAAAGGGATGCCAGCTTGTAGACAGGCGGAGGTATAGACCATGTGTATGAAGTCTCAAAGAGGGACGGTCAATTCAAAAGAAAGGGAAAAAATATGGAATGATGATATAAGAAAAGAAAATGACAAAAGTAGGGGCATGTCAAAGAGTGGCAGCACAGTTCCCTGCGGGACGCCCTTGAGCCCGGTCGTACGCATGCCCCCAAGGAAAAGCTATGGCCATAAAGTCTTTGGACAACATGCGGATTCCACATGTGACATACCTGGGCAAGTCATACAAGCCAGTAACCCCAGCCCCAACGCCAAGTCTTTCCTCATTCCAAGTCTTCCTATCCCCGCTAACAGCCGGAGGACCCCTGCACCTGGTCTATGCTGGAACATTAATACCTAGGGGCAAGCGGTCTTAGAAAAGCCAAGAACAAATGTACACTGCACTTAGAAGCTATTTGATAAACATAAGAGCGGAAGTGAGACTCATTACTGATAACTCAAGTACTGAGGATGTCGTTATTTGAAAATCTCAAAATAAAAAAATAGAAAATCTCAAATCCAAAAAATTTAGAAAATCTCAAAATCCAAAAAAACCAGAAAATCTCAAAATCCAAAAAAAAAAAATTCTCAAAATTAAAAAAATAGAAAATCTCAAAATAAAAAAAATCAGAAAACCTCAAAATCTAAAAAAATCAGAAAACCCCAAAACCCAAAAAAAAATCAGAAATCCAAAAGAATCAGAAAACCCCAAATTCCAAAAAAATGTGCGTGTACATATCGCTTTCTTTTTAGCATGTATTGTTTTATTTCCTTCCGTTTTAGCCTATTTAATAAGGCTCAGCCCCTTGAAAATTATCAAATTAAAATCATTCTCTACTCAGCGCAAGGGGCTAAGCCAAAGGACAGATCTAACATGTTTTGGCTAAGTGTGCAGGGACAGGAAATCTTGAGAAGCTGCGCGAAAATGGTCTCGTACTCTCTGTCTCTCTTTCTCTCATTCGGATCTTGTCCCACACTCGTGATAAATTGCAAAGTCATTCATTCCATAAAAAAAAAAAGCTCTGACATAAAATAAAAAGATCCACTAAGAGATAGACAATATGTACATCGATAAAGGGGGAGGTGGCTCACAATCTCCTCACTGCCCTCCACCACTCTCCCCAGATCCCTCCTGTCTATCTGGTGGGGGTGGCATTTCGCCGCCACCCCTGCCACTCTGCGCGCTCGCACCCGCATGGAGGCGCCTCTCCTCCTCCTCGTTCCTCTGGCGACTGGAGGAACCCACCAGGTACTGCCTAACGGAGGCGCCCGTCGCTTCGCTAGCACCGCTCTCCCGGCTCCTGCTCCTACTCCGTGAACGGCCTATGGCCGTCATCACCTCCTGCAGTCCCCGCGCAAGGGTCTGCTGCGCCTGCAGGTCAGCATGCAGTCGAACGAGCTCCTGGTCCACTGACGACCCCTGCACCCGCAGTGTCGCCAGCTCCCTCGTCGCCTCAGCCACTCCTGTCTCAGCTGCCTCCACTCGGACGCGCAGCTGATCTCTCTCTCCTGCCACCGAGTCTACTTGCCCCTGTAGCTCGATAGCTCGGTCAGTGGCAGCCCGCAATGCTGTCTCCTGCACATAAGCAATCAAGTCAGTGCCAAATTAAACAATTTTCAACCTAAATCACTGTCATACTTACCCGCTCGGCCAACTCCGCCTGCGACTCCTCGGCTCTCCTCACCGCCGCCGCCAGTCGGTCCTCCAGATCTGACTGGAAGCTCTCTGCTGCTTTGAATGAGGAGGCACCACACGCCGCTGCCCTCCTCACTCGCTCTAGCTCCCTCCGCTGCACAAGCAACACACGTCAGTCTTCAGTTTGGCTAGATTGGGGTAAGGTACTGAAGTCTGAGTAAGTATTTACCAACTGCTCTGCCTCCCGCTGGGCTGCCTCTCGATCATGCATTGCCGAGTACAGCAGGGCCCGAAGCGATGCCGTCTCTCCAGCCACGTCCACCTGCAAATCGTTGCCAAACCATTAGCTCAATCTCATAAGAAATGATTCACAGGTTGTGGTTTAAGTGTTTTACTTGGCGTCAGTCACTCTTGTAAACCTTCCCACCGTACTTCAAGGCATATGCCTAAGGTACGTGTCGTCCGTGGTGGCGCTAGACTTGACCCCCTTGCCCCGGCGCTCCTAGTTCTAGATCTGCTTCCTTTGCCCGTTCACGCCAGTCTGTGGTGTCGTGCCAGTCCCCGAAACCTCCGACCGGCCTCGGGGTCCGTCTTGGCTGAAACTCCACGACACTCTGTCGAAGCCCAGCGATCACTGGCACAGGTGCAGGTGAAGAGGTAGCACGAGGTTGGGTGCATGCCCCCCCACCGACCTATCGAAGTAGGGGCGGGCCTGCACCAACCAGAGCTGTCTCTCATCTCCCTCCTCCAGGTACGGCTGCCACACCACCTGCACACCAAAGCATATCAGTTTCCAAGAAGTTGAATTAAACACTGGTCTAGGGAGAGGAAGCTTAGAACACTTACATCTAGCTGAGGGTAGCAGTCAATGGCCTCCTGGAGAGATGCCAACTGGTCGCTCAAGGTGCGTGTGTCACGGCGTGGGTCCCAGCGGCGAGCTATGGGCACGAGGCCTAGTCGCATCAGGATCCCCCTCCTCTGGGCCGGGAGGTGAAGGTAAGTCCAGACCTGCAAAAGTAAGAAGGCAGTTAGATCACAGTTCAAAAAAAATACATTGAGTAAAGGGGTAAAAGGAGAGAAGGGTACCTGGAGAAAAGGACAAACCACTCGTGGACATCTGCCGCTCGGAGGCGCTCAAGTTATCGAACTGATGCGCCAAAAATGCAGCCCCCCAAGAGCACCCGCCCACCTCGTCTAGCGCCTCCAGGAGTGGCAGGAACCGGCAGTGGACCGCGTCGCCTCTCGTGGCAAACAAAAGTCTACCCAGGAAGAGGATGAGAAAACGACGCAGGTCCAGGTCCACCTTTGCCCCTGGCTCGTCCGCCAACACTGTTTGGCACCACCGTGTCAACCGCTGCAGCTGCCCATCCACTGTCTCCCCCACCTTCTTCCCCACTTCATAAAGCCCTAAACTCTCCTGAAGCTCTACCTAGGAAAGGAGGGAGGACCTTTTCGCTACGGTCAAACCAAGGAGTCTACGGGCTAGCTTACTGTAGCCTGGGTAGGTGAAACCGCTAACCGGCCGCCCATATACCCTCAGCCCTGTGATCTGGCTCACATCCTCGAGGCTGGGGATCATATGACCCCATGGAAGCACAAAGGTTGTCGCCTCCGAGTACCACCTGCTGCGCAGGGCTTGGGTGAGCGCGGGGTCTGGCCTCATTCTGTCCATCCTAAGGATTTCCCCGAAGCCCATGTCCTCTAGTCTCTCTCTCTGAAAAGTGGGGAAGGCCAAATAGACTGCTAAGACCAAAAGCCATGAGACCTGGGCCCTCATTTCTCCCTACAAGCAAGTTAATCAAAAATCAGTTAAGTTTCTAGACTCTCGGCTGTGGTCGTGACGGCCTTTTAGGCCGCGACCATGTCGCGACGCCGCGATGTGCCGCGACTTGGTCGCGTCACCCTCTTGAGTCGCGATCAGGTCGCGTCGGCATTTGCCGACGCGACAGGGTCACGCCGTGCTAGCCCGTCGCGACAACTGATCGCGACGGATCGGCCCGTCGCATTCTCAAGCACAGACCAGTCAGAGTTTGCCTTGTCCGTGGCCTTTTCCTTGGGCGTCACGCCCTACAACTTTCCTCTGAGGGGGCCTCCTCTCCCTTCCCACACAGTCATTCAAGGATTTAGGGTCGTTTTACTTACTGTCTTCATCGCGTCCTCCCGTGCCTTCCTCACCGTCTCCACATCCACGGCCAGGACTTCCTCCACCTCCTCCATCTCGATTTCAGGCATCGTTTCTTCCGCCGGAGGTGCCTCCGCACGGTGACGGGAGTTCCTCCTCTCTGCTTGCCTCTTCCCTCGGGAAGAGCCCGCACTAATGTCGCCACTTCCTTCCATGGCTAAGGGAGAGGATGAGTGTGTGAGGATGTTTGAAAGGGGGTTTGAGGGAGAGAGTGAGTGCAAAGGGCAAGAAATGTGAGGGGATTCGAGGGGGAAGATCGCAAGAGCTTTCGGGGTGATTGAAAGCGCAAAAGGGGGGAAAAAGGGGGCGCTTGGAGTTTTGAATCCTCAGGTGAGGACGCGACACAACGGGGTGTCGCGTTCAGGTTGCGTCGATCAGGTAAGTTGCGACCTTGTCGCGACCTACCGCCATGTCGCAACCTTATCGCGCCCTCCAGCTCTGTCGCGACCTTAAGGCGACACACTTACCCGTCGCGTCATCAATAGAACACAGTGCGCAGGAAACAAAACCTTTTTTTTTATTCATTCAACTCTTCAAGCTACATTGTTTAATTATTCCTACATTCAAACAAATGCAATTTCCTGCCCTAACTACCATCTAATGTCAATGCCTACATCAATCTCATCACTTTCAAGCCTCCGGTGCTGCTGGATGTAGTTTCTTCAGTGCCTTGAGACACTCATGTGTCACGTCTTCGTCTTCTACCACCTCGGCCTGGAGAAGACTCATGGCGCATCCCTCCCAGTGGACGATCGCACTTCGCACGTCCCGTTCGTCCTGCTCATCTCCCCTCTTCCTCACTTGAATAGGCGGGTAGTGTGAAAGATAGGGAACCATTGTGCGAGCCACTCCACACTGCAGGTAGCAACGGTCCGGGTTGTAGAGAACTGATGCTTCATTGCCCAAGAGTCAGAGCGCCAATCCGGGATGCTACGGTAGGTGGATCATCCTGTTGTGAAGGAAGCGTGGGCGCATGTCAAACTCTTCCACTGTCAGATTCTTGAGATGATCGCGCCAGCCCTTTAATCCTTTCACCTGTGCCGTTTTGCACCATGCTTGTGGCGTCATGTAGAGGGGTGCTCCAACAAAGGCAAGAGGATGATGTAGCATGGTCTTGCACTCAGTGGATAGGGTATCCATGGCCCTGAACTGTATGTGCATGCCTATCCAGAGCTCAAGGGCGATGACGGAGCCGTAGAAGGGGCCTCCGGTAGCTGCAGAAGTAAGTCCAACATAGAGGTAGCCAAGGACAGCCTGACCTATGCTCATACCTTCCGAGATAGAAGAAATTATCCTTAGATTGGCAAAGGAGATGGCGCCATCTTCAGCCAGGAAAAGAAGGACGCCACAGATGCAGATGGCAGCCGCCTTGGCGATGGCGAGATGGTTCCCAGTCTTGCACTTGCATTGGGAGATAACCCACTGGGCGATGGGAAGGAGATGTACCTACGTCCGGCTGGTCATGGAGTGCAGGTCAGTCTTCTTAATGGTGATTTCCCCGAGGATGCTCCACGCGTTGATAGGCGCTACTATGTAGGAGAGAGCGAGCTCCTCCCCCCTCTAGTACCTTGAGAGACCCAGCATGATCTCCAGCTCTTCCAGCAAGATGGTTGCCTCAAACCCGGGAAAGATAAATGTGTGAGTCTGGGGATGCCACAGCTCCGCTAGCGCCGTAATGCTGTCCCATACGTGCACAACTTTATGGTACTGTTTGGCCAGGACGAGCACCGTGGACAACCCCCACTCTCGCAGGTGGTGGATGGACGAAAGGGGAAGCAAGTCTACCATGGTTTTCAGCCATGGGACTTTGGAAAACCTTCTGTGACCCGGTAGAATCTGGTAGGAGAGAAAGGAGGTTGAGAACAAGAGAAGAGGTAAATAAGAGAAGAGAGAAAAAGTTAGAGAGAGAATCTACTTACTTCAAGATCAGGGCGCATGCATATATGCCCGGGCACGGAGGAGAGGCATTGGAGCTCAGCATGTGAATCCCGGGCGGCCTTGGGACCGGCATAAGGTGGGATGTCCTCTTGGAAAATAGAGTAAGTTCTCTTCGTGGCTACAGAAGAGAAAATCAAAGAGAATTTGAAGGAGAGAGGGGAGTTGCGGGATTAGCACCCTAAGGAGCCCTATTTATAGAGTTCTAGGACGGATAACCCATCCAATCCGTAACTAGGATTAGGAGAGGTTTAGGAGTCCTATTGTAGTTCTAGTTGTCTTAAGATAAAGATAAACCAGATTTCTTGCATTTTTTTGGGTTCTGTTAGCGTCGCGACAACGCGATCACGTCTAGGTCGCGACATGGCGCGGTGTCGCGACTATGTCGCGACCCCCAGGTGCGCCGCCTCTATTATTTTCGGTGTTTCTTCTATGTCTATGATTAATTTGTTTCCTTGTTTGATTGTTTGTATGTATATGTGTGGTTTTTTTGTGCTTATTGCTTTGTTCAAAAAAAAATGAAATGAAAAAAATAATAATAATAATAAACAAAAAATCAAAAGAGGGCATCACAGGTAAGTCAGATAATGTATTTCTACCCCTACTCCTCGCATTATTATTTGGTATTTTATTTATTATATCGTTTCAAGGACCGGCTGGTTCTCAATGTGCTCTGGGATTTGAGTTCCTCTTTACCAAAAACTGTGATAATCTAGGTGCACATTGTTAATCGCTGGATAGGCCATTAAGTTAGGTAAGTTCGGGGACGATGGATTCAGGCCTCCACTGCGGTTGCAGGTAGTCTCTTGACCCGTTCTTATTTGACTTAACATTATTATCTTTGACCTATTTTCTCTTTTCTTTGCATTTATTTTGATGATTTCTTTTCTTTAGCCCAGCATGCATCATATAGGATTTTGAGCTTCCACGTCGAATCCCTGGCTAATGATGAGCCCTCGTTGAGTGTCTAGCCATTCTTCATCTTCGAAACAAGAAATCCTATTTCATTCCGAATTGGAGGGTTTGTCTTCGAGTGAGTTGTTCTTGCCAGTATGTTAAGAATTCCCTTGTCTGGGTTTCCCAATACAAATTCATCCTTGCTCCTTTGATCCATTTTGGTTGCGAACCGCTCCCAGGACAGAGTCATGAGTTACCTGCCTGACACACACATGTCCCTCCAAAACGAAACCTATAGGACAATCGGCTAGGGTACCTCTCAATCGAGGGGTTGATCGTCCTTTTCTTCTTCCCTCTCGTCCAGACTCATGCTTTTCTTTGCATTCTACTCAAGCAGCTAACTCGAGGCTTTCATGAAGATTCAATCGCTCGTTGGTTAAATCGGGTGTCTTTTACCTAGATTCCCACTTTTCAGTCCATTCCGCATCACTTCCGCTCCGCCGTCACTTTGTGACACCTCCGCTAGATTTCTGCTTCGCTCCCTGCAAAGTGGAAGCCAAGGAGGGGCAATTTGTAGACACCCGATTCCGACTTATGAGTTGGACCATGTTTCTTGTTATCTTAGTGAGCCCCTAGTTGGTCACTCACCTTGAGCCCACCATTAGTCTTGCTTTGAGCCATCAACAGCCCAATTTCCATGAATATCTTGTCCATTTTCTCTTAAGAGAGCCCATGAGCTTAATTATTCATTATTCCCCAATATGATTGGTTAATATTTGAGAGTAATCGATTTCCTTAATGCGAGTATCGTGGCGCCACGTTCATTGTCGCGCCCCTTTGGCCGTCGCGATAGCCCATCATATCCATGCACGTGGCTTCAGAGTCGCGACCCTAAGACCGTCGCGTCAAATCTTGTCGCGTCCCCACGATACGTCGTGACTACCGCCGCGCATGCAGGCTTCTGCAACCACCGCCACTTTATCCTCCTATGGCTATATCCCTATTTCTAAGCAACTCCCCAACTCCTTAAGCGCGGTTTGAGCTCGTGGGACACCCTAGGAACATCCTTGGGACTCTCCAAAACGTTTTCATGAGGATTTATCACATTTTTTTTAGCATTATCTCTTTTGGGACAGATATTTTATCTCTTTTCTTAAAAAAGCAAGACCTTTTCCTTAAAGGAGGGAGAACCCCCATTTATTTTCATCCCGAAGGGCTGTCGAAATTTCCTCAGACTTGGACTTAGCCTCGCAGCCCTCCCATCTCCTCTCTTTTCCTCACATCTTCCACTTCAAAACATGTTCTTTTGCATATCTATGGAGCTTGGATCGTGAGGAGGACGACTCCCGCCTTTCCTTGGAGCATCTGAAGCATCTAACCACGCCATTGCACACCAGGGAGTTGCCCATATGGGGCTCTTTCTCTCTTCCTTCCTCTTTCTTCCTCTTCCTTCATGCATGTTGTTTTATTTCTAGATAGATTGCATTCTCCCTTCTTCCCACATTTTTATACACCCTAGGGGTTTAAAAAGCCACACCAGGTTCGTTCCCACCATGTTACTTCTTTCTCTTTTATTGTTGGATGGATACTCCACTTAACAAGTTCTAGTAGGGTTCTTTTCCTTTTTCGTTGTTTTGGCAGGCACTCAAACAAGATCTCACGAGGAGCTCTTGTTCTCTGGCCGGCTGGAGGACAGGAAGAAGGACTACACAAACTTCTCCCGCACTGCAGAGAACACGACGGACCAACGCAACGCGACAAGAGACACGCCCTGTTAGGGCGACGCGGTATCAGCACCATCTCGACAGGCTTTAACGTCGCGATATCAGGTCTGTCTTCTGTTCTCTCTTCCTTTTCCTGGTATAGTTAGCCCTCTTTGTTCTTTTTCATTTGGCAACTATATTAGGTGGCGATCACATTCCTTTTCCCAGCTATTATAGTTATACATGCTTGTGTTTATTGGGGGGCGCACAATCCCCGTAATTACACCGAGGAGAAGCATATCCCCTTCCACGCCTTCCTCCCTCGGAGCTGTCTTCCTCTACATCGACCGCGTACCCCGGAGCGAGGCGGGCGACGTCTTCCTCCTCCTCTTCCTCCATTTCGTCCGTACCGACAACGCCGCCATACCGTCCATTCGAGGAAGTACCCCCCTCCCCTTTCTCATTTCTCTTCACTTTCATCTCCTCCGGGCCCCACGTGGCCTTTGTACTCCTTTTTTAACACACACACATGCATGCATTTTACACACACCCACACCTATTTTAGTGGTTTAAAAGCCACCCAACCGGTAAGTCGTTCCCTATGTTATTCATTCTTTCATTGCATTTATTTCGGATTGGGTACTACACATTATTTGGCTAATCCCCTTTCTCTTTCTTTGTCTTTTCTTTTTTCAGGGTAATCAAAAGGAAACGCCCTCTACCACGGCCGACCATGTTCGTAGAGGAAGAGAGGACCCAGATCATCACCCGCCAATCTCTGCCTTCCAAAAAAGGTACACACATCGCGATCACCCTTCCATCCCGCACCCTTCGCTGTGCATCTCCATTCGGCACCTTCGCGTGTCTGACGATCACGTTTCTTTTTCTTTGTTTTACGCCTTTCACACTCCATATCCACACACCACATTTTATTTCGTCCCTCACATATTCTCTCTTTATTTTTATCCCTCATTTGTGGACTGTTATCCGTCCCCCTAAAAAGGGAGCGGAAAACGCATCTACACCCGTCGCTCCGATCGGCCCGACATGGCCATTTGACCAATTGACCCAAACAGTCGCGCTGGGGTTTCTGGCACCCGTGGGGTGAGTTTTGAGGGCCGACCGACTGCCCGGGGTGGCAATGTAAGCTCTTCGAGGTTGACCGTCAGTCGGGTACTTTAGAGGGTCCGCTTCCGCATTGCGTTTTTGTACCGTACTTGTGACGCTTTTGCTGACTCCCTAGCACTGCACCTTACTAGTCTTCGGCCAGTGCTGTGCACTTGAGGGCTTGTCCCAGCGCACAGTGTGCTTTTTAGGTTTTTAACCGTTTCCGAGACCGCCATCCTCGTGGGCTCATTGAGGTGGTCTTCGAGACATGAGTGCGTCCATCGAGTGTTTCCCGGACTGAGGGGAAAATGATGTTGGACAGCGGCGTCGAGTCGTTTGCAGAGCTCTCTTAGTTGGTCCGAGTCCCGCGAGTTTGGAGTGTCGCGGTGCGGGTCAGCTAGTTCGTTCTCACTACCTCGCCTTACGCAGTTCCAGAGCTGTGTCGGGAGGACATGCGTGGGACTATAGTCCACCAGACTATGGCTTGTGGTTGTGTTTTCGTCCACGCATCTCACTCCGATGGGAGGGGAGACCTGGACTTGTGGTCGAGCGGTAAGACGCCAGTGGAGCACCTGACTAGACTTCGTGACTCCCCCATCGCCCGTAGCAAAAAGAAATTTAGGTGCACTTTTGAATGTAGATGGAGAGAAGAAAAAAGAAGCAAAATGATACTATAACAAGCATTGTCCAACTAGACTTCGTGGACTCCCCCATCGGCCGTAGCAGGATGCTGGCAGACACTCCCTGTAACGACCCAAGACTAGATACCCGGAACCCTCCAAGTACCCGACCCTTGGACTGCTACCACCCACAGATTCGAAGACCCGAAAGGGTTAAGAAATATGTCTAGTGAGATATACAACAAGTTGCAATTGTTAAACAATTAAAAAAAAGCAACAATAGAATAGAAAAATATACACAATATCCCAGATAATAATTCAAGTGCAAAAAGGAAATACTGACCACTGCTAACGCTGCTGACCACAAGCGGCACAACTCTGACCATACGAACACAAACACCGACTCTCGCGAACTCAACCTAGAAGGAAGTAAGGGAATGAGCTTTGCAAACGAAGCCCAGTAGGGAACCCAACCCCTCACCATTCGAACAGCGAAACAAGAACAGTGTAGCTAACTAGGTAGAAGAAACATAGTAGCAAGAATATAACAAAATAATAACTGTGCAGGTACTGAAGTAAGTAAATGAGAAGGTGCGGGTCTACAAGTACCGACAACTCGGCACAACTACACATGGTCTCAACCTCGATAAGCATGCTCCGAGCACGTCACTAAACTGCACAAACAGACATAAAGCCCTCGTCTGGACAACAACACTAGCCACAACCCAACCTCTACTAGTTAGTAGTCAGGTGTGCCCACCGACGTCTTACTGCTCGACCACGATCCAGGTCTCCCCTCCCTTCGGAGTGAGACGCTTGGACAAACACAACCACAAGCCATAGTCTGGCCAGACTATACGATCCCACGCTTGTCCTCCTGACATGGCTCTGGAATCGTGTAAGGCGAGGTAGTGAGACAGACTAGCTGGCTCGCACCGCAACCCTCCAACTCTGCGGAACCCGACCAACTAAGAGAGTTTTGCAAATGACTCAATCCTGCTGATTTCCAACACCGTTTCCCCCCTCGTCCGGAGAAACCTCGACGACGCACTTGTGGCTCGAAGACCACCCTCAACGGGCCCACGAGGATGGGGGTCCCTGGCAACGGTAACAACCCAAAAGCGCACTATACGCTGGGACAAGCCCTCAAGTGTTGCAAACACCGGATGAAGACTAATATGGAGCATTGGTAGGGAGTTTAGCACAGCGTCACAAGTATGGTACAGAAACTCTATGCGGAGCGGACCTGCTAAAAGTACCTGACTGATGGTCAAACCTCTAAAAGCATATATTGCCACCCCAGATAGTCGGTTAGCCCTCAAACTCACCTCACGGGTGCCGAAAAACCAGAGCGACTGTCCGGGTCAACGAGTCAAACAACCATTTGGCCCGGCGGGAGCCGACCCGAGTAGGCCTGGAAAATGAGGAACCTGCACGACAGTCATCAACCCCAAGCTGACCCACTGGCGCAGCCGGACGACCCCAACGTCCAAAACGACGCGAAAAAAACAGACTCCGGATGGCCCAAAAAGGGGACCAAAACCCTGCCGGCACAATGTACTGCGACCCTGAGCCACCCATGCCTCGGTGCGTGCGCCGGGTAGGCACGGCTGGCGTAGTGCGCCAGCCGGGCCAAAGGCTGACGCATTGCGCCAGCCCCCGCATCCCATCCCTCTTCGATCCCTTGTCTCTGTGACAGGGAGGGGAGGAGGGAAGGGCCGCCGGTCGCTACCGGCCCTCCCCCGCCATCGTCGGCACTAGAGGGAGAAAGGGATAAAGAGAGAGCAGAGCAGAGAGAGAAGGTGAGGGGTGTTTTATGGCGGTGCAGGGGGGGATCCGCCTGACGCCGAGAGGTAGGAGAGGTTCCTACCTCGGCAGTAGACCCACCGGGGTGACAGACCGGAGGAGGAAGAAGACAACGGCAGTGGCGATTCCTTCACTGTTGCTTTTTTTTAATTGCTTAGCTATTGTAACTTGTTGTATATCTCACTAGACATATTTCTTAACCCTTTTGGGTCTTCGATCCGTGGTGCGGTCCAAGTCTACTTGGGAGGGTTCTGAGTATCGATTCTTGATTCGTTACACTCTCCACTCTTGTAGCAGTGTTGAACCACGACTGGTAATATTATCAAGACGACAAGTGAAAGCAATTATGTCTACCTCTGGGTGTATGTTTAGACTCAAGCTCTAAAATATTTGTTTATTAAAGTGACTGCGATATTTGCATTGTGAAAAATTTATTCAACTATTTTGTTTATTGTTAGAATGACAAAAGTGTAAAATTGAGGTTCAAAGTATTCCTCCAGTAGCATCACTTGCATCTCCTCTCATTTTAAAGCAGAAGTAAGGATCATCAGTGTGGAATGATTTTGAAAATTTTCATAAAAGAGATGGAAGTGCAATTGCTAAATGTCATCATTGTAAGAATGAACTAGCTGAAATAGTAGAATGGGAACTACATATCTTAAGTCACATTGGAACATTGTTCTACATTTAAGAGGACAAAAAACAAAAATCTGATGTAGGACAAATGCTTGTTGCACATGGTGTGAATAGTAATGGAAGCAATAGTCTTGAATGTGTTCACTTTGATCAAGAAACATGTCAAGATATTTTAGAAAAAATAGTGATCATGCATGAAATTGTTTTTGTGTTTTTTATGGAACCTATTTCAAGCTATTTCTAACAAATTTGTAGCAACATAAGCTAATTGGACTCACATCAATTAAAGTTAATTGCATGAAAGTGTATGAGAAAGATAAGGTAAACTTGTGTTGCATGCTTAAAGAGACATCTTCCCAAGTTAGTATCACCACTGATTTGTGGACTACTGTTTGTTTTGATTCATATTTAACATTGACTTGTCATTATATTGATAAAGAATGGAAGCTCTAAAATGAATTTTGAATTTCTTGAATGTAAAATCTCATTGTGATGTAAATATTGTTAAGTCATTCAGAGCAAATTATATGATTAGAACATAAAAAAAATTACAGCATAATTTTGGACATGCTTATTCAATGATGTGCTTATAAAAGGATAGCTTTTTGATATTCTTTGACCTCGTAGTTGTCTACTTTTGAATGACAAATTGTTTCGAGTTTGTTGTTGTTGTAATGTTTTATTTGATTGTTCAAGTAGAATTGGACTCATTCCACCAACAATCACAAAAATTGAGAAAGTGATACCATAGTTCACATGCATGATTGGAACACTTTACAAAAATTGCAGGACAAGTAAATGCTTCGAAGAAGAAATTGATCTTAGATGTTTCAATTAGATGAATTCACATATAAGAAGCTTGTAGTGCATATTAATTTCATGGTGCATTTGATCATTTGTCTTACTTTGATGAGTTGCAAAGGTCCTCGTCTTTTGAAGAATGGAAAATATAAAATTGTAAAAGATTGTTTATAATTATTTGATGATGTAACAAATAAAATTTCAAGAACAAGATATCCTAATGTGAATCTTTATTTTAATGAATTTGTCTTGTTCATTGTACCTTGAAAAGTGGTTGCATTTTCTACATACTTTTGTTCAATTTTTTTTTGTGACAAGAACATACTTTTGTTCAAGCTATGGTCATTTGCATGTTTGAGAAATTTAACAAGCATTGGAGTACTTTGAGTTTAGTGTTATCTTTTGGATGTATTTTAGATTCTAGATATAAATGAAGTCAATTAAATCCTTTCTAGTTGATCTACAGTTATTAGTAAATTGTTGGAGCTTGAATCTTTTCTTAAGATAATTCTTCAAGTCAACCATCAAATCCAAATTTAGATTCATACACTCTTGTTCTTAGACCATACAATGAGACTTTGACATCTTAATTTGGTGGAAAGATAATGAAGGAAAGTTTCATGTTCTTGCTATGATGGCTCATGATATCTTAGATATTATAATATCCACTATTGCATCTGAGTCAACTTTTAACAATGGAGAGAATTCTTGATTCTTATCGAAGTTCTTTAAAAAGTTTGATTTGTTGTCAATATATACTGGCTAAGAAAATTATTAGAAAGTATCATATTTTTTATTACTTTATATTCTTATAGTTTGAAAACTAACTTTATTTATTTGAACTTTTTTAGTTACACCTTCTAGTACATTAGCTGAAAAAATTTCCACCATATCAATGGCTCAAAAGATAGATTCAAATGTTCTAATGAGGAGAGGATGGAAGCAGATGGTAGTGGATGAAAACTTATATAACGAGGAATATGATGATTTAAATTGTCTTGGTAGTCATTAATTTCTGCACTCACTCATTTCCTTATTTATATAGCACTTATGTGTTTATATCTTATGTAAAGTGTCTTATTTTGTATAATCGATCATGATATGGTGAATTGATTACTTCTAATTTGGATATAATGTTCATCTAATGAGGTATTTATTTTTTTTCACTCATGTAACATGTCATACATATCTATAATTTTTATTATATTAACTTGATTTTCACTTATTTCATTTTGTAGAGGACATTGTAATAGAAGAATGAAAGAATATGATTAGAGAATAGAGATGTATATTAGATTTAGCATTGTATTAGTTTATTATACTACGTATTGTATTTGAGACTATGTAATTTATAGATTGGTAATTTATACTTTAAATTATGTGATTTTAGTTTATGATTTTGTCATTCATATGCAGAACACTCGAATAACATCACAAATTTATGTTTAACTAGAAAATCAATCCACATCTATATGTGTGGTTGTCACTGTAGAACAAAATAGAAGATTCTTTGTGTAGGAAAAGCATGTAATTGTAGGAGGACTGGCTGGCATATTTGTGAGTATTT